>KZ613953.1:0-600000 GCA_002865655.1 Hyaloscypha variabilis F | reverse complement strand
CATTGGGGAGGTTGATTGGCGGAAAGTGGGTTCGAAGTCGAGGCAGGTGTCTGGTTCGCTGTCAATGTGGGCATGCTGGCGATAGCGGAAAGTGTTCGGTTGAGCGGCACGGCTGCCATGTTTTGATGCCGTATAGGAATACAAGACTTTCAAAAACAATGACCACAGCTGGGACGAAGAATGTCAGGTGGAGAGTTTGGCTCAAGGTGCCAGAGAGTACTTGTGTACTTCGATGGAGAGCATCTCGGGAGTAGGCAGGGAGGGCTTCTTAAATCAGTCTTTCCCACGTCAGGAGGAGCTTCGTCTGTCAACGGGGACAGCCCGCGGCAGCAGCAACAGCATCATCACCAGCCTGCGAAAATCGAGATTTAATTGATACTGAATTGCTACCATGGAGGGGATTTGGGCTTGGCCCAGCCTGGGCTTAGCTCCAGAGCGTTATATTCCGGGAGCTGACTGCCATCTGCACTCATGTTTGGTCGGAATCATAGCCTTACGCTCGCCTGTCCCTGATCTGCCAGTGTACGACTAAGGTTGATATGCGAGGGGACGATTAGGGTTGATATGCGAGGGCACGAGCTAGGGTGGATGACTAGGGTCTAGTTGCAGCAGATCAATAAAGTATCAATTGTTTTGAGGATTGCTGCTGTATTTCGAGGTCTCGAAGCAGGGGTGCAGTGTCATCTCAAGCCCCCAGTACTGCTTCCGCCCATCCCCTCCCAAAATGCGTGATCGCCATTCTTGCGAATATCGATCACCCTGTTTCTGAAAGAATCGAAGCGGGATGCACAAGGATTTGGGCTATGCAGACGCAAGGTATTGATACAATATCAATAAAGTATCAATTTGTGAGTGGCTCGCTTCGGGAACGTTGTACGACTGTGGCTGCGGTTGACTTTCTTTTTACGCATCAGCCCTCCTGAGTCGGGCGAGATTGAGAGGTCAAGGCTATATTAATATTGTATCAATTCCCCTCGGAACGACGCGATGACCGTCATGGCATTTTGCTCACGTTGGTCCTCATCCAGCAGCACACCGACGTAATTTGTTGTACTTTTGTAGCTTGCATTCTGCAAGGCTGTGAAAATCCTGCAAATATGCCTTGTGGCAATGGCGGCCAAGAACATCCTCCCTGGCCGGAGGGAGGAGCGCACGAATTCATTATCGAAGCGTGTGAAAACCATTGTGGATGGTGCGATTACCAAACGAAAAGTTCAAATAATCTCCGAGTTGTGAGTTCCTTCCCGAGACTCTTTCACTCCATAACATCAATCGGCTGACCAATACCCAGCATGCTAATCGCCATCTGAAAAACGAACCCACGCTCAGGGGAATCAAGATCGTGAAGGGAAGAGCAGGAAGGAAGAAACTGTTAGCCTCCCAAGTTCAGAACACTTGATTCTTGCTGACAATGAGACAGGCAGATGGGTAGACGACGATTCACATCGCCAGAAACTCGCGATCAGAGCAGCTCGGTATTTGTCGAGAGCCTAAAGGAAGGAAAGAAAGTCAACGAGTCTGGAGAAGGCAATGTCGACTTCGTTCTCGAGGCTAAGCGCGACTCGCGCCCAGACTCTCGGTTGCCTTTTTCTTCAGGACCAGATCCCCCCCGCCTTACTCCTCTGGAACCAAGTTCAAGCATGCAAGATTCTTCTCAGAGTCGCGGTGACCAAACCCAAGATACCACCCTATGGCCCCGGCTCCCAGCGAACTATGGAAGTAATCTGTTAATCAGTAGTGGATTACAGCCAGGGATGCATAGTCCGAAAGAGGATCATTACAGGCAAAACAATGTCGACCCCTCCGACCACGAGACTCAAGTTGCTGCCCCGAAAAATGCAGACTCTAGTCCTTGCCCTGGTTTCCCGAGCTGGACCGACATTGGCTTTGATGAGGATAGCATCTCTTACTTCAGCGCCAAGTTCGAGAAACACTTGCTTACAAGAAATCTTCCCAATAGCAGCCAAGATTTGTCCAGACCATCTGCTGCATCCCCTCATTCTGATACCACCAGGACCGATATCCAAAACCAGAACACCGGTTTGACACGGACGCGAATGTGTCCACTTCAACTCAGCCCTCGGTCAATTACTCACATTCGAAAGAAAATCTTGCTACCCCTCCTCCGCAAGCAATCCCTAAAATTATACGTACTACTCGTGATGTATTGTGCGGGAAAGCTTTATGCTATGGGAAACCTCCGGGAGATAGAGACATTCTTGTTATCGGCGGCACTGGTGAGTTCTTCTCTGTCGTACCGTCGAGGAGAGAATATTGCTAATTGGCACGTGTGAAAAGAACCTCGGAAAGGAGTACAATGTCCCAATAACATCATATCTTAGTTTCTGCAATACTTTAATACATCACATCCAAGAATCGATTCCTCAGTTCGGATATGGAGCGGATCTTATATCCTATGAGGAGCAAACTTACCCACACGAAGCCCCCTATTCCCATACTTATTTTTCAGAATTTCTCATGCGTAGTTACGCAGAAGCTCAGAATGTGGATGGCACGATCAAAAAACAGGGAAGGCTTTGGATATGCGACCGTTCGTACTGCTTAATTTTTGGTCTAGACCTTCTGCGACGAGAATATCTCCTCACTCATATACGACACTATCATGAAGAAGACGTTGGTTACACCACAAATGAAGAACTTGCCGACTGCAAGATTGACCCTCAAATTTGGGGATTTTCTGAATATGTACAACTATCTACACGTTCAGAATACCCTCAGATTTCCCGACTCTGGCTTGTTGGAGACGAAGAACTGGCTGGATGCAAAGTCCACCCCCGGGTTTGGCGTTGCTCGACATGCTTGGCTGAACAATACGACAATGTGAAATGGGTGTGTGTAATTTGCAAGATCACCTGCGAGGAACCCCGTATCAAAACTCATATCACACTTCGTGAGAAGTTGGCATCTATAGAGTCGGGCAAGGATATAACGCTTCAAGGCTCTGGGCCAGGATCTTCAAGTGTTTCTCAAAAACAAGGGCGAATATCTTCTTCCGACGCTCTACCTTCCGGCATCGGGTCACAGGATCTTCTACAACCCCAAACAAGTTCTGGCGAGGCACCGCAGTCTCCTTGGTCGTCTGCAGTGATTGCGGCCGGTAATGAGCCGAGTCGTCGAACCTGGCATCGACGAGACACTGCCAGCCAAAGCAGTGAGCAGCTTTTACAGCAAAGTCAGGAGAAGGGCAGTCATGTGACTGTACAGTCACTGGAAATTATGGCCTCTAGTCAACGAGCAACGCATCCGCCCATGACATCCATAGTCCCCAAGTCTGACTCGTCATGGAACTCAACAAGAATAGAGTAAGTTCTTTCTTGGCCCCTCACTTAGTCTAGTACTAATATATACTCTAGCTAATGGAACAAGACTTTTGGTAGTGTAATATGGCACCCTTGTCCAGTGGAGGGCTGTGCCGTTATATACCCACTCTCTGCACACAATTCTCATCTTAGAGAAAGCCATAACATGTTAGTATCCGTGAGAATATTTAAGGAAGAGATTGAATATCAGGTATGTGAAGTCCGTATTTCCTGTTTTAGAACGACCTTAATTAGTCATCGTCTAATTGTGCAACAGTGTGCAAATGTCCAGCCCACTGGAGACACCTGCAATTTCTTTTTCGGTTCGTTGTTCACAGATCTTATCATTCATCAAGATCGGTTCCACGACAACAAGCCCTGGATCCAACACAAACCTACTGTGCCTTCCAGGTCAAACAATATAGCTTCGATGATTGCTGCTAAGGCCCCCGACTCGGATTCCTAGGCGCTGCCGCAAGCGCAGCCTACGCGATATGAAATTGATCAGCCTCGGGGAGAGTAATTTTTGCCACAGCCAAACTAATGTCATCTGAAGCCCAAGCGTCTCTCCGCCCAAATGCAAGAGCTCACAGTCGGACAGGAGGAAAGGGTCACGATGCCGAGCTTGTGACTTGCTCATTGAAACTTCTCTCCAGTTATCCGACTCAAACAGTGATGTGTCGCGCCAGCGCAGTTGACCGTCCCGAGGGCTAGAATCTTGAGAAGTTGAATAAAGACAGCAGATAACTACCTTTGTAAGTGTCCAAGACCTTCTTCCTCTCATCACATCTGGGATATCTAAGTACTTTCGACAGAAGCTGCCATAACACCTGTACCAACGAATAGCAATACAACCAACTGAACCCAAAAACTGTTTGAAATTACGTAGCCATCGGGACTTCATACATGCAATGCAGGTTACCTTTTGTCCACTACGCACCACCTCAACGATCGTTTGACAAAATTGACGGGAGAAGGGATGGGGTTTCCAACCAGTCCGGCTTCCTTCCATATCATAGGCAGCAGAAGCTGGTTCATGCGAAGAGCTATCTGCCAGTCTCGGAGTGACAGAATTCGATGGCGTAGGGTCACGTTTAGTTGGGCCAATGAGTTGAGTGATGAGTTGTATAAATGGTGGGCCAGGAGAGATGGAGCCGGGCGTGATCCGGCGATGTTGAAGGTTGTTGGCGAGGCGAGCCCTGCTTTCCCGCTATGGCGTTGCATCCTGTTAAGTATGTTTGAGAGTGCTTTTGATGGGTTGTCAACGAGATGCGGTTGATAAAAGGTCGACCAAGATTGGAACGCTCAATGATGGTTCATCAGTCCTAGATCTTTGTGAGAAGTGTAGTTTGTCCTAGAAGGGCTGGGAAAACGAGGAGAACGTTATGGGATCCCGCAATTGGAGATTGGTGTTAAGAGGCTATGTTGATCTTGCGAGGTATCACTCGAGCTCACATTCTCTGCCCGGGACTGTTATAATATTCAGTGCACCCTCGAAAGTACGTAATCACTGTATCAACATGAAGCAAAGGAACAATATTTAGACATACACACAGTTGGAGCATTCCTTTTGCTCATCTGCTAAGTGTCAAGATGGTTGGTTATAAAATAGGTTGTTTTGGATTCACATTCAGATAGACCATTTGGAAGAGTTGAGTGCATGGAGAATAATGATATTTTCTAAGGCAAAAGAGAGACAAGATGAAATTATCTGGATGTTCAATTGATCGCTGGTCAATCAAGCAGAGATGTCATCTTGACAAGATGGAGACAAGAGAAAAAGGATATTCGATCTACGACCAGCGTAGATTCAAGAGCGGGTAGACAGAAACAGCTGGACCAGCTTAGTCCAGCTTGGTCCCGTTCACACACCCGACTTGGTCGGATGCAAAGAACGAAGTGCAGTTCACGGCCTGGGCCTGAGCGTCACCACCCTCAATCACCCCAGCAGCCCAGACTGAAATGCTGTACACGAGGAGCAACAAAGCAGCCAGCCAAAGCGCAACGACGACGTAGAATAGTACGACTGTCTGCCACAGATTCAGCTTCCAGAGGAAGCGATCGAATCGTGAAGTTGGTCGTGGACAGCCGCATTCTGCTGGGTCGCCGCCGTCGCAGAGCCAGTTGTGTTGGATTGGGATGTCGTCTGCTGGCACTGCTCTCTCGATGTCGACGACTGCTGGCAGTACGCACACGTACCGAGGTGGACCTGCCTCCTCGACGTCACCATCCTTTTCGTGGAACATTTTTGGATCTGCCAAAGTCATCTCGATGTCGTCGGTCTTCGCTTGGAAGTTTTGTAGTCCTGCCATGTTGATGGCTTGTAGAATGGGTTGAGAGGTTGGATTCGGGTTTATTTTGTTGTGTGTAGAATGAAGAGTTCTCAGAGTCGATGCTGTGAGCTGGTGAAGATCCTAAGCTCAGTTCCCGTTGGCAGGTGCTCGACTTTTATGCAGACGCGCCAGTACTGTTCGCCATCGTTTACTACTGTTCTGTTGAACAGATGGAATAGGTGTTTACACTTGCCAAGGTCGATTGATGGTCATTGTTCATACTCGGCATTCTTAGCGATGGAGAAGCGGGCCAGGCCTGATCTCTTTGTGCTTCATTGTCTATTGTTCATGGATAAACATGTGCAATCTCCTTTATCCATTAGGGAGACGATGCTGGATAGATTTGGCATTGTGAGAACAAGAGACGAAAGGACTTCAGTATCGAGTTCAGCTTCAAATACTGAGGGAGTGTTCGAAAGCGATTGAGCGAAAGGTCGAACAATGCTCGTAACGGACTTGAGAAGGCCGCCGTTTCGCACAGCTGCTCCAAGACAAGGTAAAAGCTTGCCCTGGGAACACGAAAGCGCAATTTCACGCAAATAAAGAACACTATGGCTCAAGCTGATGCTGTCACGATTGTTGCAAAGGGAGAGTTCAGGAGTATTGCAAGATCTCCCTTTTAATCTCACGTGATCTATATATCACGTGCGGCCAAGGCCGCTGAGCCTTGGGCCAAGATGCACCGCCTCGCCGAATGACCCGTATTTGAGGTCAAAAAAGCCTCCCATGTGACACCTCGCGTTCAATAGTGACAATTCGGATGTGTTACCCGATCCATGTTCTTTATGAGAACGAACCATGATTCAGCACGTTCAAGACACTACTGTGCGACCGACGCACGTTGCAACATCACAAATGCACTGCGCATTTCTTGGGTGTGATTCCAACAAACAATGAGAGATTTCGGGGATTGGTATAGAGACAGAAAGAAAATCATGAGACCAAGATCTGCAGCAAGATGGAGACTTCGCGATTGGTCGATTCGGCTGGAATGGGGAGAGTAGCAAATGTGCATAGCCGTGTTCGTGGACATTCAAGATGGGCGTTTGAAATGCTGCGCCTCCACGACTCTCGAACCAGACAAATTGTCGTTGGATGAGGTAACTTGAATTCTGCGAGGGGATTTGGAATGAGATAAGGACAATTGAGGGTTTACAGAGCTGCGATTTGCTTGCACTCGGAAGCAGCGTCTCGGATAGGAAAGTGGTGATGAATTTGCACAGGGAGACGAGGGGACGGGTCCTGGAATGGCTTTCGGGCGGTGGTCGATGAGCCAAAGCCTACCGATCAGCCGAAGCGATGGATTCCTTGGCAGGGCGGAGCCTCTGGTTGACTTTGGACTTCGAGCGACAAAGTGTGATTATTGACTCTCAATAATGTCAGGTGAGGCTCATCGATGCTGTAAGGAGAGGGAAGTTGCCACGATGAAGGGGGAGAGCCCGTTGCCAAGCGATGGATTAGGCAGGCTTCTAGAAGGTTTCTTGGCCGTTTCGAGGCTAATGCGGCACGGTCTGGTGATCATGGAGTGTTTCCAGCGTTTGGTTTGGGTGTTTGGGTGTTTGGGCTAGGCTCGGGCTGGAGACCGTCCGAGCTGTACGCGTTTGACGTTGAACGAACAAATCAGATAGTGGCGAGGGGTGGTATGATGTTACCCGAGCATGCGGGATGTTGAGGCAATTACTTTTTCCTGAGGAGAGAGTCTCTTGGGTAATTAGTTGAACACCGTCAGCCTCGGTGGTGCTGCTCCTCCTCCTCCTCCTAGAATCCGCTTGGTATCTTTTGCATGCAGATTGGCGGAAATGCCTCTCTAGCAAGTCTGGGTATTGCGGCAGTGTAGCCTTGCGGGAAGCAGTAAGACTGTAAGACGTAAAGGTCCGGAAGGTTTCTTCGTCGTCATGATGTCGCTCTAGGACGATCTTCGCAGATTCCACCGCAACGGGATGTCACAGGGATGGTTGGCGCCTCGCGAATGCTGCCGGGGGGGGGGGGCTTTCAGTGAATGGCGGTCGATGGCTAAGCTTTTGTGGAGGTATATAGCGCACCAGGGGTCCATACGATCCCAGCAAGTTTCACAGGCGCAGCAAGTCATCGACAGGAAGACTGTCAAGGGGGTTTGCTGCAGGTGGAGCAGTCGAGGCACACGGAACCCGTCTGAGAGCTCGAAGCTCGCGTGGGCAACTGGCTGGCAACTGGCTCGAGCTTGGGCGGTTGACAGCAGGTGGGCGTGGTCCGTGGATCAACCGTACTGGAGCTGTGACCCTGGTAGATAACGCTCGCAGGGGACGGGGCCGACACATATAAAAGAGTGCGAACGTCTCAGCGTCATCACTCCTGACTTCTGATACACATCGTGTCTCGAAAGCCAATCGTATCACACAAAAGTTTATTCTTCGGTGCCGGTGCAGAGATATCAACGTTATTCCGTGAAGTAAGGAAGAGTGTTACTGTATTTGTCAGTCAGCCTTTTGAATCGCCAAGTCACCTTTCCGTGGGCCCCCCCCCTGGTCACCTCCAAAATCCGCAGCGCAAGCACCAGTACCAGCTTCCCCGCAGCTCTCACTAGCGCGAACGTGAGCTCACGTCGTCCGATTACTTAAATCAAAGCTTCCTCCCACCCTCCACACCCACACCACTTCCGCACTTATCACATACTTTTGTACGATCCCTTCTACTCCCCCGTCGCACAAACGTCGTCCGCCATGTCTTCAACTCTTGATCCCGCGGTTGCCAAGGACGACATCAACGGTGGTGGCCCATCCAAGTCATCGCTCAATGGTGGATTCCGTCCAACTCACACTCCAGGCCGCAATGACAACCCCATGGTCAACGTCCAGCCGCCGCGCAGAGAGGACCTCCAGCCCAGCTATGCTCAGACTCTCGCCGGTGAGAGCGATCAAGGTGCTCACGGCTGGTATGGAAGCATGAGTAAGCTAGCGCGTTCCTGTCGTAACAAGTAAACAACAGCTGATCATCGGTGCAGTCAACACTCTCGGTTCTTGCATTGGAACTATGGGTGCCATTCCCTGCTGTATCATCTGCCCTAACCCATACAAACCTGTCTCGCAGGGTAACGTCGGTCTCGTCACTAAATTCGGTCGATTCTATCGTGCTGTTGATCCCGGTCTCGTCAAGATCAACCCGCTCAGTGAAAAACTTATCCAGGTCGATGTCAAGATCCAGATCGTTGGTAAGCTAAATTCCGAGCGCGCACGCTTGAGCAATGGCTAATTCTGAATGCAGAGGTTCCTAAGCAAGTCTGCATGACCAAGGACAACGTCACCCTGCACTTGACCTCCGTCATCTACTACCACATCACATCCCCACACAAGGCTGCTTTCGGTATTTCCAACGTCCGTCAAGCCCTTGTTGAGCGTACACAAACCACCCTTCGTCACGTTGTCGGTGCTCGCGTCCTCCAAGACGTCATCGAACGCCGTGAGGAAGTCGCTCAATCAATCGGAGAGATCATTGAGGATGTTGCGTCAGGATGGGGTGTGCAAGTCGAGAGCATGCTCATCAAGGATATCATCTTCAGCAACGAGCTCCAAGACTCGCTCTCCATGGCCGCTCAATCCAAGCGTATCGGAGAGTCCAAGGTCATTGCAGCCCGTGCCGAAGTCGAGTCCGCCAAGCTCATGCGACAAGCCGCCGATATCCTGTCCAGCGCACCAGCCATGCAGATCAGATACCTCGAAGCTATGCAAGCCATGGCCAAATCCGCCAACAGCAAGGTCATCTTCTTGCCAAGCGCCTCAACGGTCGGAAGTCAGATGCAGGCGATGGTTGGTGGTGACTCGTCGAGCCAACACGGAGGCATTTCTGCCTCGCAGAAGTATGACAATGACTTTGGAGGTCAGGGCTCCGATTTCCAACGGGCTATCAATGCCCACGTTGTCGAGAATATCTAAAAACAGACACTGATATTATGGTGTTGATGTAGCCTGGTCTACATAAGTTAGTAGTTTGCCCTCCTTCTGCGACTTGCTCTCTCTGATCGACATAACGATCTGGCGACCAAAACATCAACTCTGTACTTTTACATCTCTGCTTTCGGCGATTAATGACGAAGGGTATGGCTCGGTAATCGGCGATATCTGAGATTGACTGGGGAGCTTTCTTTGGTCTTTGGTTGGCAGGATACTATACCCCGCGGTCTTTACGAACGGTAGCTAGGTGGTAATACAATGATACCAATTCTTTCACTACACTTTGGGTGCACATCCGAATTGCTCTTCACCTTTCGCTTTGGTGATCTTAAGAGGTAAATAAATCTCTGAATATTGACAGGCTCAGCACACTATTGCTTTACACGTGACCGGGATCATCACAGATTTCAAGAACCTTCATCTGGCTCTTGGATAGGTCAGAGTGACTGCCCAAAATATCACCGGATCATTTACTGTCCAATTTTCTCTGCAAATCATTTCACTTCCAAGTTCTACTTCCACGATTCATTATGGACCTTCGCTACAACCCCGGCTAATCGACCCCACATCACAGCTTCACCCCGCTATAAATTTTCAACCTCACCCCTCATCAGCCTCACGTGCACAACTCCCACCACACTTCAGCTCACCACCCATCCCTCACCATGGCCTCAGATGAGTACATCCTCACGCTCTCCTGCCCGGACCGGCCCGGGATCGTGCACGCCGTAACCGGCTTCCTCGCCCAACACAACCTCAACATCGTCGACTCACAACAATTCGGCTCCAGCAGCTCCTCCACCTTCTTCATGCGCGTACACTTCGCGCCCTCCACACACCCCGCCACCGCATCCTCCTTCTCAGAATCCTCACCCCTGGACTCAACTGAGCCAACCGTACTGAATGTCGAGGAGCTGCGCGAGAGCTTCAAGGCCACGGCCGAGAAGCTGAAGATGAGCTTCGAGCTCAGCGCCGTCAGCCAGAAACCGCGGGTCTTGATCATGGTATCTAAGATCGGACACTGTTTAAACGATTTACTGTTCCGATCATCCATCGGCCAGCTCAAGATCGAGATCCCGCTCATCATCTCCAACCACCCTGATTTCGCACCGTTGGCTGCTACATATAAAATCCCATTCCATCACCTCCCTGTCACAGCCGACACCAAAGCCGCGCAGGAAGAGAAAATCCTAGAGCTGGTGAAGGAGAATGGGATTGACCTGATCGTGCTGGCGAGGTATATGCAAGTACTGAGCCCGAAGCTGTGCGAGGTGATGAGCGGCAAGATCGTGAATATCCATCATAGCTTTTTGCCGAGCTTTAAGGGCGCGAAGCCGTATCATCAGGCGTATGAGAGGGGGGTGAAGATTGTTGGGGCGACGGCGCATTTTGTGACGAGTGATTTGGATGAGGGGCCGATTATTGAGCAGGATGTTGTGAGGGTTGATCAGTGAGTTCCTTTTCTTCGTTCTGTGGTTCTATGGGGAGGGGAGGCTAACGAGGAATAGTGCGATGAGTCCGAAGGACCTCACGACGGAGGGGAGTAATGTTGAGAGTAAGGTGCTAGCAACGGCTGTGAAGTGGGTTACGGAGAAGCGGGTCTTGCTCAATGGGCATAAGACCATTGTATTCAATTGATGACTTGATGAAAAGGACAATTAGACTTTGGTATTAAAAGTTGGATCTGAGACGACTCAGGGGTTGACAGATATCCGCCAGCGTAAATTATTTGAGGTAGCTCTGGGAAACACTGTCAACAAGGAGAATCACTATCTGTCAATTACCCACGCTACCTACTTGAAAGATTTCCTAGCCAAACTCCTCGCTCTCAACACCTGATCGCCCGAACCTAAGCCTTCTTCTTAACAATCAGCAACACCCCCCTGATACTCCCCTTACAAACCTCCTTCCCGGGCTCCACACCCGCCTCATGCAACAGTCTTTCAATCTCCCTCCGAAACAACCTCACCACATCCCCCTCTGTCCCCACCTTCTCCTTATTCGCCTCTCTCCACCTCTGCACCGGACTCCCAGTCCCCAGCATCTTCTCCATCATATCAAGATTCACCTCCACTCCACTCCCCCTCAAAAACTCCTCCTCATTCCCAAACTCCGCCCCATACTCCTTCCGCAGAAACGTCCCCTCATCAAACGCCTCCACCTTCGGACTCACCGTCCACGGAAGCAGCAACTCGCGGTACAGGTCCCGCGTCATGAGATTACCTGGCACGAAGAACGGCGTTAGTTCACGTGCCTCGATGGTGTCTATGGAACCTTGGATTTTTTCAGCGTTGGGCATCGAGGGGTGAATTTTCACGGAGCCGGTGGTCCAGATTGCAACGCTACCGCCGGGTTTGAGGACTTGAGCTGCGCGAGGCCAGAAGAGGGTCATGTTAAACCAGTGCGCGGCTGTCGAGGCGGTGATGAGGTCTATGCTGGCGTCTGCAATAGGTGGAGTGAGGTGCGAGCCGAGATCTTCCGCCGTGGAGACATCGAATTGGATGGTGGGGGAGGTGTTTGAGGAGCGGGCGGTGGCTATCATGCCTTCGGAGGGGTCGAGACCGATTGCATGTTTGAAGCGGGATGCGAAATCGAGGGTGGTCGTACCGGGACCGCAGCCGACGTCAAGAAGGGTGTCTAGCTTGCCGCCAGTAGAGGTGTGGTGGTCAATGATAGTCTGGAACAGTTTTGGATGGTAGCCGCGGCGGTTTTGGGCGTAGTTTGCTCCTTGCTCTTTGGTGAAGGAGCTGAAGGTTTTCTCAGTGGGAGCGGTAGCGATAGCCATAGTGACTGGAGATTGATGAGATGGAATTGTGGTTTTATTTATGATCAACGAGGAAGTTGAATCTGGGGAGAGGAAAGTGAGCGGTAACGCTGGAGATTTATATCCTTAAGGGGACGGAGGTAGCTATCGGTTAGCGGGTCCCCCGTCCCTGCAGGTACGAGGATTGACCAATTACAGTAATACGGCAATTTATCTCTCCGACTATGTCCGATGTGGAACGGAGATATACTCTTCAATTTCCAATTATCAAAGCGTGGTCAAGACATGGCCAGCTGAGACGATGAATGAAAGGAGGGAGTTTGTGAAGCTTACGTGGAGGACGGAGAGTCGGCGTTTCGGTTGGCAGAGCAACATTCAGGGGGCAACGCGCTGAGAGGAGACTCTCTACCAACTTTGGAGAAATCTAGGATGTCAGACTGTCCAAGAATAATTCTCTGGGATACATACGCAAAGCATTATAATAGCTCCAGAACAGCATATCGATGTGTACCAGAAAGCAATAGTGGAGTGTGTTGAAATCTACCATCCAGTAGAGAAATTGCTGAGATGAAAGTCCTTAATAGACCATAAAATTCAGCTACCTATTGCGATGAGACTCGGAATTTTCTCTCAAATATAAGTGCTCCAGTATGTTCGATGCTCTAGAAGAGACTTTAGGGATGGTCTCTTTCCCATTGCCTTTTGCTGTCGGTTCGATGTTTCTCCAATCAGGAGGGATATCAAGACACTGTTGACTCTCTCGATACACTGAGGAAAGAAGAGACATCCTGCGACTTCCATCTTTTGGGTATCAAGAACCGGGCCTATATGGTTTGGCAAACATTTTCGTAGGGTTGGAAGCGTGGAAGATGGGCCGACAGGTTGGCTGACTACCAGCAACGCCCACCAGACAGTCGATGGTCCCGGTCTCTGCCATTGCTTCCAGACAAGTTTACACTCTGGCCATAGGCTTTTTTTTATGTTGATCGTCGAAATCTCGATACCCCATTCTGCATGCGAAAGTGGTTTGTTTTCGCCTGCGGGAAGGACTGGAGGCCCGAGAATTGACCGTGTTATATTAGCAACATTAGCGCATGGCAATTGGGGAGGGAATATGAAGTGCTAATTACCAAGAGCCGTGAGGCTTCTGTCTATAGAGGCATATCGTGGGGATCGAGGCTGGGGCAGGGCTGCCAAACAGCCTTGTTTACTTCGACAGCCTCGTGGGAAAAGTGATGTTAAATTCGCGATTTGCAACAAAAAACCTTATCGAAGAGCTCCGATCTCTGGTTGGTTGGATAAAAAGAAGTTTGTGGTCTTCGCACCTGCTGGTGAATAAGTAAATGCTAAGTTGAAGCTAAAGGTATAAAAAGGCAAAAGGGCATTACTTCGCTCCTTCCTCACTCCGGCTGGACCACCACCGCAAAAGTTCACCTAGAGAGCCAGATGAATTCCCATAACAACGCATTAGTCTGCGTGGTTATAATGGTGCATCTTCTCTTGATGATTTGTAACGTCATAAAGGATTTCTCGCGGCAAGGGGATATTCAGGGGAAGTGTTTACATTACCACGTGATCTATACAACACTTCAACATTTCTTGACCTGCTACAGATGAAAGATCTGATGACCAGTTCCAGAGCATTCAACCCTAATTTTTTTTACTCCCAAATGGCGTATGACAGTGCAATTGATTGGGTTTTAAAATTGCATGGGATGAGGCTTTGGCAGATAATTCGGGATTGATTTTTCAAAGTTCGGGAGGAGCCAGAGCCGTTCCGTCCGTGACTGCTAGTGGTTGAAAAGTGTGTCTCTTGGTATTATCAAGATCAAATACCAAATACGAAGTATACGGTGGGAAGCGATTTGGCTTGATTCGGACTCAAATATCTATTCTCGCAGATGTTGCGTATGATATTGCGTGCAAGTATACGAGAACACTTCAAAATATCTAGGTAACAATAGAGTTTCTTTCTAAGGGACATACACTAAGCTATGATGAGGATATCCGGACCATGAAGCAGAAGAGTATCTGACCATGGGCAGCATTGTTAAGCTTTTGCCTTGAATACCCTACTGTAGGATATATAGAAGCACCATCAGCTTACATGTAAAGGCTAGACACTACCCGCGCTAAATTATTCCTTGCCCCTGAGAATTATTTAAGAGTTCCGCGCATTTCAAGAATAACTATCTCGCTGATCCAAGGATAGCTTTCAATATCTGGCCTCTTAGGGGCCACGAAACAGGCATGTCGTTTCTGTATCGTCGCAGGGAAGTACGACTGTACATACAATCTTGCAAAATGCTTCGGTATCCTGAGCAGTAAAGTGATATTCGAAAGGTGGGACGTCGAGATGAAGGTCAAAAGTTGTGCCACGAGGTCGCCGTCAACGCAGCAAAATATGTCAATGGTCAAACTGCGGAGAGAGTCTTTATGGTTGGCGAGAGCTTGAAGCATCGGGGCTGAGAGAAAATCTGATGGCGTTTGGTGTGCTAGGTGCATAAGAGATAGAGACCGCAGAGGATTCATTTTCTGAATGATGTCTGGTGTGATGAAGAAGTTGGTTTCCACAGGCCTTTCTAGTAGCCTGTTGGGAGGAGAACGGACAAGCGTAAGTGAGTTGAGGTGCTCCAAACTCTTGAGAACTTGAAGCGCATCTTCCGGTGAGTTTCCGAACTTGCCATTGAAGCTGAGATGTCGAAGATTGTGGAAGTTGGCCAGACATGAGAGATTCAACAGCTCGGATGAATTGGCCATCGTCAAAGTCTCAAGGGTTGGGCAGGCGATGGAGATCATCTCGAGAATCAATTGATGCTCATGAAAAAAGTCGACCGGACTAGTATACACAATAGGACTGCCGTTCATAGTAAAACGCAGCGGTAATGGAAAGGCGATGGCGAGTCTTTGGAGCCTGCGGAGGCAGCTAAAGGTCTCCCATGTTGACACGACCACGCTTTTTCGTTTGTCCTCAAATCGCTTGGTGAAAATTGACTTTATCAAGTTCGTGATTGTCTTTATCGTCTTGAAGAATGATCGCCATGTCGAAGCAGGCCTGAGATACCCTGGCCGCACTGCCTTCAGATACCTGGCTTCCCACCATTCTCCGCTGTGCAGCACCAAATCATCGCTGATGTCAATTGGAGTACGCTTGAGCGCCCAGAACTGCGATATCCAGTCCAAGTAAAAGTTTACCGATATATCAGAGATGCAATTAAGGTCCTTGGGTTCACCTCGTGACGTCCATCGCCATAATCGCTGGGCATCACTAAAGTATCGCGGGATTCCGAGGACGAAAGGAAACGTTTCCTGTCGAGTTTGACGACAGACAGATGCAATACCGGAATAATCGCATGGTGGTGGCGGAGAATGCCACGAAGGATATAAATATGTATAGATTTGAAGACGTATCTCCATTGGGAGGGTTAGAAAAGTGGGTGTGAAATCAGACATATTGATGGAGATAGAGATTATCGTGCGCTGGGCTGCAATTCTGGACCCTATATGTCCTCACTTAAGGACATATTATGAGTTCGGAGTGATAGGCTCCAGTCTGTGGGATGGACTGAGCAAGGCAACTGCGTTACAGGAGGTGGTGCCTGCTATCACGTGATAGTGTCTTCCCATTCCTAAGGTAGCTAGATAGATGTTCGAAGCCATAACAGCAAACCGTAGATCCAAACTTGTAAGATTAGGTTAGTCAGGAGCTGGAAGGAGTTACACGCAACTATTTTGCCAAGAAGCGGGAGGTAATGAATTTATATTGTGGGTCCGGGAACGCTTTCGAATAACACCACAGCATTTGAGATCCCAAGCCTCTAGGAGTATGTCACTGGCATGTTTACTGGCAGTGAAGTAAGCCCTAGAGTCACACCAGTCAGTTAATTCTAGTTGTTGCGGGACGATTCGACTCACAGCTGTCGATATCCTCTATGACATTCATCGATTTAACACATTTATTCGCTTGGGCGATGGTCTGTGTTTTCAGTGTAGGGCAAGATACATCACAATTGGCGTTCATCGCTCGTTGTAAAGAATCACCTTTCCAACCAAAGACGTAGTCTGCATGTATTCCATACCCAGTTCTAAGGCTTTGTCAGAATGGGTATGCATCGCAGGATAGAGGATCTTACGGGTCGCCGTTGCTCCACACGAAAGGCTGAGACCCATCTGTAGGCCAGAGTGATTTATCATTGAACTTTGTTGTATCCCAGACAGTCTCATAGAATAGCTGAGGAATGTGAACGGGATGACTGCTTGGGCAGGGACCACCACTTTCGAATGTTCCGCTCGTAGGATAGGCAACATGACTCATGTGATCCGCTGAATCGGTATTAATTCCATCCCAGCCTAGGTAGCGAAAGTATTAGCAAGTTCTCAATAATTCCTTCCCTGAAAATGTTGCCTTGGTCTAGAGTCCAAATTCTGTACTAGCTAGAAAAAATACACCCTTCAGCACCTACATGTTGGGAAGCGGACATTTGACATGAGTCCAACTGCACAGGTCGTGTTAGGAAAGTACAAAGTCTCGCCAGTTCTTGTCGAAGCTGTTTTGAGGCAAGTATAGGTGAGTTGGCGAAACTTGGGAGAAACAACATCTTTGGTCCTCGCAAATGGATCCCCGACGAGCATGCGGAAACCCTACCGTCTGTATTAGATTTTATTCAATTCTTAAGTAGGCCCTTACTGGTTTGAAGGCAGTAACATTCACTTTGTTGCTACCGCCATATGCGGTATACTTGGAGAGTTAGCACGGCTTAACGTATTCCTCTAGCAGCGTGCAGCCTGAAAACCCCGGAACCGTGAACGTTGAGCTTCGAGGAAACTCACATACACCGTTTGACCACCACCATTCGCCGTTTCGAATCCTACATTTCCCTTCTGAGGAACCCCTTTGAATGTCCCATTGCGGGCTTTGAAATATAAAACGGCAGTCCAATAATTTGAAAAGTCCTCAGTGAACGTGCACGTAGTGCAATCAGCTGTAGTGGAAATGTCGGTGTTGGGATCCATTGTAACGTTGAAGGCATTCTAGTTTTGGTGAGCAAAGCAATCTCTTGAGCATAGCATGTCACGCACTCCACCAACAACCTAGTGCTTGTTAGCACATAAGGGGTATGGCAATGTTGCTTGGCTTACTTGGTGTAGATGGGGAGATTGTGGAACACCAGGATTGACTAGACCGTTATTTACCAAGTCAGAGAGGTTTGGAAAGATGGGGAAGCGTAACCTACGGGTCAAGGCGTTCAGTGACGGGTTGTGAGCAAGAGAACCGCATGATACAGTTGACATTCGGGGCAATTAGCCCCAGAACGACAAGCAGAGCCCACTGCATCTTGATGGTGGGAAAACTCAAGTGTGACCACAGATATGAGCAGAGGAAGCTCTCTGCAACATGTTTCCAGAACTTTGCGAAACATAGAGTGGGTCTGCCGTCGGAATATATCAACGCCTTCCAGACCTTAGTAGGACGTTGAATGCTTGCCAGGGAACAAAACGACCCCACATTGTTCTGGTCATGCCCCCGACTTCCCACTTGAAACTGTGAGTTGATTGAGTCGAGCGTAATTGGACGGAAATTCTCTTGAGCTGTTGGTCCAAGTCGCTTGATATAGCAAGGGCGAGCATATGAACCTCCCTAAGCTCATGCGCCAACCTATCACAACCACTTACCATGGTGTTTAGACGATTTGTTCGAATGAAGCTATATTCCCAGAAACTGTATTGGCTAGAGCACCTGCTCGATCTCTTTGGTCTTTCAAGATTTGAAATCGAAGCCCAAATCGAAGAGGACCGAGATCAAGTGGCGGCTGAATTGCCACAGGCGGCCGGTGTTGAAAGAGCGGCAATTTAATTAGGATACCTTTATCGCTTCGAGAACAAATACCGGCTTCGATTGTTTTATCTAAGTAATTAATATAAGCTTAATCTCCAATAAAATTTGGTTGGTGGTGAGAGTGAAAGTGGCCAGTCGCATAGGTGCATGCTCACAAGATAATCCCCATGTGACAGCGAGTGCGCAGCCTCCAGATACACCCCACGGAATGCTGCCAATCCTCAATCGTTACATGAGCATCATGCAATTGGGACTGTTACGATCGCGACTGCATCAACATGGCTGTCATCCCATTCTAAAGGCAGCTTTGGGGTAGCTTTCCGTCGCGGGAGACTGACTCCCTGAGCGACTCCAACATCAGCTGGTTTTTATTGTATTCATGCAGGGGATTCAAACAGCCCCACATGTACAAAGAAACATAATCATAGCATTCACTTTCCCTACTCGTCGCCAAGATACTAGGACAAACGCGAGCCGACGGTGGGCCATGACAGAATCGAGGATGTAAGGAAGTCACACTGCTGAGAAACGACTTGATAGTACCATTGGGATACGCATAAATCCGAATAAGAATGTATTCACGGCTTGTTATGATAACAAGTGGCAGAAGTATTTTGTCTTGAGATGAAACTTGATAACAATTGGGAATATGGTATACGAGTACTTGTCCGCAACGTACCAGGTGTACACTTGTAGAGCGTGGCAAGTTCCAAGAGCGAAAGAGTATAATTAATGAAGTGCAGTGGCGCTCCCAAAAATAAAGTCCCACTCCCTAATCCCTATGGAACCCGCATGCATCTTTTGCAAGCGCCCACTCGTGACGCGGCCCTTCATTCTATTTGGCAGACAAAATGGCGCCTTCCCAACTCTTCGGACCAGCGACGTGCATATATTCTGCTAAAGGATTGTAACTTCCGGCGGATCTGTATTCTCGAATGTCGGAGCATATGTCGTTGCTCGTTGTTCCAGAGATGGCATTTGATGTCGTCGAAAGAAGCTTGATGTGAGCTTGGCAAGCTTAAAAAGACCCACACATGGCACGTGCTATGTGCTTCATAGGTACCTAGGATCTTACATAGTAAACATTGAGTTGATTCCAAAACGACCAAAAGAACAATGTTTCGAGAGAAAGAAAGGTCCGGGAAACGTCAAATCATTTCAGAAAGCAAAAGAAGTTTTGAAACACCCAGAAACTGGTCCTCGCAAGTCTCCATGGCTTCCGTTTCCGTGGCAGAGCATGCCTCGAACTGTTAGGTTGTCCCAAAAAATCTGTTGAGGATGTAATTTTGACATCAGGATACATAATTCGATCCCATAGGCTCTTTCTCCTCATCATCAAGCACTCTGTCTCCAACGAGAGTATGCAAAACAGTCCGGTCGGAAGAAATATAGAGCCAGGAGGATTGACAATGTACCAGCCTGATATTAACACATTCGGCGAATCGGTGCAGTGATGCCGCACTAGGGATTTGGGATTTGGGAATTCCGTTCGGTATGTGAATTCCCGTGCAGCATCACTTGTCCAGTATGTTTCAACATCACCACTCACTTCAAGCTCAGCCCACTAGCCTTGCCTAAAGGGAAACCTGCTGTACAAGTTGGGGGTCGAGCGCCGCAACATCGATGGCGCCGACATGGCGATGAGGCTATTAGGGCTCTAACAAGATCGTAGTTCACAGGCGTTGAAGATGCTCTTGGGGGAGAATGGAGTCTGCCTGGAAGCGAAAGGTAAATCTTGTGTCACGCCCAGATGTGCGAGATGCCATGTGCAAGGAAAGACAGGTTATTGATATTATGCAAAACGAGATTTCCACCAATGGCGAATTATGATCGTACAACGAGACTGATCTCTGCCGACCACAGAAACCCCCCAGAAAGTTTTGGCTCAGATAGAGCCCATTCATCCTGCCTTCCGTTTGACAAACACCATCAAGGGGGGCTTTTCCCATAACCCAAAGATCTTCTGCTCATGCCAATTACTACTCTGCTCATCCAACACCAAATCGAAATTCCACAGCAATCTCGCCATGATGAGTCGCATCTCGTGATACGCCAGATTCCTACCAATACAGTCTCTCGGTCCAAAGCTGAAGGGCTTGTGGACCTCTCTTTTGTCATTGTAGAATGGCGATGAGGGGTCATTCGTGGTTTCTGGGAGCCAACGCTCAGGGATAAACTCTTTGGCGCGGTGGAAGTTTCGTTCGGAGTGGAATGCTGAGAGTTGGTGGACGCCGACTTTGGTCTGAAAGAGGTTAGCTGTGTGAACAGCGGATGAGAAAATGGGGCGGAGTATTTACATTTTCTGGTATCATCATGCCAGCTATCGGAGTCGCTGTACCTGGAAGTGTCTGTCGACTCAGTGAGAGAGGTATAGATGGGAAGATTCGGAGAGCTTCATCTAGGCAGGCGAGCATATAGGGCAACTTGGCGCTAGCTTCTTTGAAGTCGATGTCTTCTTCTCTTTCAAACATTGTTCGCACTTCCTCGGTGACTTTTTCTAGAGCTCTTGGAGTCTTTAGCAGCCAGTACGTGACACCGCTCAGCAGGCTTGCTGTTGTTTCGGATCCAGCGATCATGAGAAGGTCGCAATTTGATATTAGTTCCGCATCCGTCATCTCGTGCTTCTCTCCTCTTGAGCGCATCATGTAGTCCATAAAATCTCCACGGTCTGCTTGTTCTTTTCTGTTGATCCTCTTCATTGCCATCGCCTCCGAAGCTTCTCTGTGCTTCGCTTGAGACTTTCGGATTTTGGGCCCAGCCACAAATTGAAGGACTTTCGAAAGCAAGGGCGAGATCGTTACCAGGACCAAGATTGGCATAAGTTTCATCAAATTTTCGATGTTTTCAATCCACATGTTCGATTTCCCTTCTGCCAATCCATGTAATTCTTCTCCATAAGCCAGGTCGGCAATCAAGTCAAATGTGGTGAAGTTGTACCAGCGAATCATGTTGGCAGATTCGCCCTTGTCCGCAACCTCCCCAAGCCTCTTCATCAACAAATCGACATAGACTCTTATCAATGGCTCCTGTTGCCTCAAAGCTTTGTCAGAAAATGCTGGTAACATAGCCCTCCGCAGTCGGAAGTGATTTGCCGCATTCGAGTAGACGATATTCCCGTCATTCATCCCGGTGCCTTTGGGGAAATTCTTGGGGAGTTCGGCGTGGCCGTGTCCGTAGATATCTTTCCACGCTTCGGGACAGATGAAGCCGACTTCGTTTGGACCAAAACGTACGACATCGCCGTACTTTTCATGATGAGCACGAATCTTGAAGTCGAGATGGCCACCCATCATATGAAGATTTTTGAGAAGCGGAAGAGCAATCCATAATTTTGGCCCTGGTATTTTTCGTAGTGGATGGAAGTATATGTTATAAATTGCAGTTGCTGTGGTGCGTAGGACTTGGAAAGTAATAAAAGTTGCGACGAGAAGTAGTGCCCCGCGCCAAGATGCAAGATGTATGCCTTCAAGCTGTTGGTACAGCAAACCTCGGAGTCCGGTCATGGCGTTTACAAGTAAATCCGCGGACCTAGATTGAAGACTGTTCTTGAATAATAGGAAGAAATTAAGAAATTCAACATCGTCTGAAGTTCTTTAAGGAAAAGATAACGGCCCTGGACTTTGTGGAGGGGAAGTGGATATTGACGCGGCAATGGCTCGGTCCGAGCTCGTATAAAGTCGTATTCGCGATTTGGATGTCGATCGACGTCTTGAAACATAGATCCTAGGCCGTGGGTGACCTCGTGCTTCGAGACTTGGAACATCCTGCCAATAAATACCTGGAATTCTGACTCCGCTAATGAGAAGCTCTGAGTTCGTATGAGACACCCCCACTTATGTTGCGAAATTGCGAGCGGCCTCTCAGACTTTGAATGAAGAGACAGAATTTCGATGAACCTGGACAACTCCTGATGACGAGGAACGCGAGAGTTCGGATGACATTGGCTGCAGAAAACCAAAAAAATCAAAAAAATCAAAAATTCATAGACCTTTTCGTGTGTTTTTCGGCTAGACATATTTCAAAGAAATCTCTTACCTGTGCCGATATGCACCAAGTCGAGCTCGGAAGAATTGCAGTTCGCGATCTAAACGAGGTTGACACATGATACCAACTAGGGATCACTTTACTGCTGTACGTTATTTGCATTTCTCGCAATTATTGCACGTCCAGTCGATATTATACATGATTGGAAGAGGGGATGCCGCAAACACATTACGCTTCTCGTTCTCTCTATCAAAACCTAGGTTGGCGCAGTTTTTGAAATACACCTGAACAGTCATCCCAGGGAGGGCCTCCGCATCGAATGCATCCTATGTCGCCACTTAGCCATAAGCGTAGAGCTTTCCCATAATGTCAAAGTTGATTCTGACAGCTATGTGCAATGGGGCATCTGAAACATGAGATACTAGCAGATATCCTCAATCTTCTGCGCGACACCATCGTGTGGACCAAGGTCCAATTTAAGACTTCGACCAAAAAGTTCGAGAAGAATCTCAAAGCATATCTTGGTAATGGCAGGATCGTAACGGCCTTTGGAGAGCTCATCGCGGATAAAAGCATCTGTTTTCCTCAACGTCAACCCTGCTTCTTTGCCGATAATGGAAACACTTACGCTGCGCACCAGCAACTTCATACCAACTGAATATCACGCCCTTGTCTCTCAATGTCTTCCTGATGAGATCTCGTCCCTCGGGTGGCACATGGTTGTCTAATGTTCCATGAATCATGGCCAATTCTGCCTTGATCTCCCCAGCCCTAGCTAAGCTGTCATCCTTTTGGCCGAGACCCAGTGTTGCACTGTGAAGGTCGGTCGCGAAATAAGTCACTGCTGCTGATACCCGAGGGTCAAGAGCACAGCGGTATGCTAAGTGGCCTCCGAGACACATTCCCGTTGCTCCGATTCTGCCATTGCAGGTCTTGAGGGAGAGAAGGAGGTCAATTGAGAGTGTAGCATCTTCGTCATAGCCCGCAAGAGTCTGGTCGAAGGCATTCAGCATTGATAGTTTAAAGGCATTTGAAACGAGGATTGAATTTGCAAGGGGTGTGGTCACGTGAGAGAAGAGAGTCGTAATCTGGAAAGGAGGATGTCTCACCTTCTTGATCTTCCACTCATTACCAGCATCTGTACCTGGGACATCATATGCCAATGGTTCTGGCCCTGTGAATTCATGGTATGAGGAGGGAGCAGCGACGATATAGCCTTGCCCAGCGATCTGGCGTGCAAATCGAGCTACCGGGCCGGTAACTGGGGGAGGCACTTGTTAGACCAAGGTGAATGATCTCTCTCCCAGGTTATTGCAAACAGGACCAGAATAAGTAAGGTTTCACCAGCAATGCAAAGACCGGAAAGATGAATGATTGAGAGAAAAAGCTAGATTGGAGGACTGCCATCCATTTCATCTAAGAGTTGAAGAATCAATGAAGAGCCCACCTTGATAGATCTCGGAAAACAGTACGATACCGGGAAAGCGTCTGAGAAGGTATCAGCAGTGATCCTTCTTTCCAAGATGGACTACACACGCTTGAGGGTAATTTGGAATTGAGGGGTGGAAGAGAAAGATCCCTGACATAAGTCAGTGATGTTGGGGATCGGTTGAGGACTTCATCTACTCATTGACCCGTCTTTCCCATCAGCCTTAGTCGGCACATCCTTGTGCGTCTCTTGAATCAACATCTTGACAATTCGAAGTTGATTAGATTTCCGTAACGTCGATCGAGGTTGCAGTTGTTTGAGCTGGTGGAGTGCGGACCTGCTTACTCAGCTGTGTACCGAAATGAACTAGTCCCTTTATGGCCACCTCATCCCCCTGACTGCGTAATCGCATCCTTGTTCCGAAGGCCCCGAGAACATTTCCTCCTCCTCCTCCGCGATAAGCAACGGCCCATCACCACATCCAACTTCACCACCTTCCTTAGTCTGCTTACTACGATAAGTCAATTCTCGCGCTCTCATTCGATTCCTACGACCTTCATCACTTCTACGACCTCAGACGACCGAGTACACGGTCTCTTTCCCCGACTTTTCCGCCAACAACAAATCACGTTGCCTGAAATAGCCACTTTCTTCATCACGACTGGACACGCGACAGCATATCACCTCACCCACCTCTGACTTCCTGATAAGGAAAAATGTCAAGTGTGCGTACACGAAGGCAGGCGGCGGCTGTTTCAACCCCTTCAACACCTACGCCAGCACCTCGAGGACAGGAGGTCATCATGAACGGCAATGGATCAGCTCACCAAGCCGAAAAGGAGTATCCTAAGGAGAACATATTCCTGTTCTGGCCGAACCTTATTGGTTAGTCCTATCTGCAGACGTCTCCTGGCATCCAGTCTAATATCAAGCAGGGTATGCGCGAATTGTCCTTGCCTTTGCATCCTTATACTACATGCCACTCCACCCCCGAACTTGCTCAGGCCTCTACAGCGTGTCCTGTCTCCTCGATGCTCTTGACGGGTATGCCGCACGATATTTCGAACAATCGACTAGATTCGGCGCTGTGCTAGACATGGTGACTGATCGATGCACGACTGCGTGCCTCTTGGTCTTCTTGTCTTCTGCGTGGCCGCGATGGTCCATTGTTTTCCAGGGACTGATCTCCTTGGATCTGGCCAGCCATTACGTGCATATGTATGCGACTTTGATTATGGGAGGAGCAGACACGAGTCACAAGAAGGTCGACAAAAGCAGGAGCTTCATCTTGAATTTGTATTATACGAACAAGGTACGTAGACCCTTGTCTCTGCTTGTTACAGGGGTTACTAACTCCCGTCAGACGGTCCTGTTCCTCTTCTGCGCCCTCAACGAACTCTTCTTCATCGCCCTGTACCTCCTTTCTTTCTCGTCACCATTCTTGTCTCCGTCCCTCCTTCAAGTTTCGAACAACGGAACTGCATCGACACTTCAACCTGGGAGCCCTGCAGCCTCCACGCGCCTATTTTTTGCGAATCCCTACAGTGCTGGTGCATTGGAATACGCCCGAGCAAATAAGATGGACTCAACCTTCCCATGGATAATTGCTGGTATCAGTCTCCCTGTTATGGCCGGAAAACAAATTATCAATGTTGTGCAATTGGTGAAAGCCTCCAGATGGCTGGCCGAGGGAGACATTGAGATGAGAAGAGCAGCGGGACTACCACGGAAGCAGAAGCAGAAGTGAAACTGACAATCAAGAGGAGTGGTATTCTGAGTGCAGGCTGATGACGTGTGTTGGCATTGATGGAGCATTTGGGTTGCATTTGGATTAGGCTGCTTCTCCTCGAGCGTTTTAAACCTTCGTTGTACACTTTACTTAGGGACGGGTTTGCATGCTCGGACGTGTGGCATTATCCACGCACGGTTTTTTGTGCCTGTTAGTTTCCGCTGTCAATCATAGGGACCTAGAGGCTCGGCGTTTGAGGGCATTTGCCAGGACATAGGAGGTAGGTCTGCTTGAGGCCGAAATACATAATCAATAATCATCAGTGCGCATGAAAGTCGAGATGGGATGAAAGTGGTCTAGTGAAATACTAGTGGCATTTTAAAATGACTGCGTATTTGAGACTGCCGGACTGGGCAGATTAAGCCAGACCGCCCTTGCAACGCTTCAGGTAACAATGTCCTAGACTGTGGAGTCTGTTGGTGTTTGCATCGTTTGATCTCCCTCTCGTACTAAAGCCGGAAGCGTCACCGTCACCTCGACCTCGACCTTGACTCGCCCAACGCAGACACACCTCGTCCATGCATCACGCCTCCCCCTCGTGATAACCAGATTCTTGCGACATCACCAAATCCTTACGTACTCACGTACCTTCCCCGCAAAGGCCGTGTCACCTGGGGATGTGTTGAGTTGACATGTGGTTTCAGCTACCGGTTGGGAAGGTCGCCGCCCAATCAACATCTGCGCGTTGAAAGCACCCCATTGGCGTCACTCCATGCCGGAGGGAGCTGTACGCACGAGCAGCTAGGAAGCACACCGTATTTTGATCACAAGCTCGCCGTTCTTTTCTCCTGGAATGCGTCCAATTATTCACAAAAACTCGGATTGAGAAGAGAACACAGGTTTCTCATTATCAATTCCAGAGCTCCACGATGCCAGAAACATCACCCCCGCCAACTTCTAGGCGCTTCACGCCGACCCCCGTCGAGACTACGGTCAAGAAGGTCCGCCGATTCGCTGCCGAGCCTGTGGAAACTACAACTAGAAGCAGTAAAAAGGAGGATGCTCAGAAGACGGAAGAGATGGGTGTGGAGCGGAAGGATTTCGTGGCAAAGCGAAAGTTCCTGATTGAACCCGTCGAGACCAGCTTCAAGAGCAGTAAACAAGCTGCGAATGCCCTGCCCACACCCGAGCCAACACCTGTCTCGATCCCAATAAGTCCACCGCCTGAGGAGACGCCCAAGCCAAGGAGAAGATTCGTTCCTGAGCTGATTGAAACCACCAAGAGATCAAAGAAGGCTGGGGACTCCAGGCCGGCTACCTTGCCCACCGATAAGGTGAAAAATCCGATTTCTGTACATAAGCTTTACATATGCTAATGAGAACTGATCGCCAGACCGATCTCACTCCAGGAGTACCCAATATTTATACTCGCCCAAAGATTCGAAAACCCAAGGCTCCTCCAAATTCCGCACTTGCCGAATCACGCTCTCCAAATCTATCTCCAACACTATCAAGCACACAAATACCGCCCTTACCTCCCAGAAGACAGCCCTCCATGCGGCCACACCCAAATACGAGACGAAGTACAAGGCAAAATTCCTTCCAGCCGGAGCTGGAAGACATAGCGTCATCGGAGTCGGATCCACAGGGGAATTCAGACGACGATGATGGCACACAGGAGGATACACCGTCATTGTCAGGTTCACTCGGATCGTCAGAAGATTCATTGATGAGACTACAGCTTGCACGAACAAGGGAGAGCTGCGATGACCGCTTCTCGGGGTATCTATTGGCACTTGCAGCCAAAGCTGCGGAAAAGCAGCTTCGGGAACAGGCTTTGGCTGGCTTTCCCAATGAGTCAAGGCACGAAATCGTGGAACATTTTTACGATAGAGAGATTGAAGGTGCTTCAGATGAGGAATCAGTGGAAGGCATTGGACTTTTGCTTGATATCCCCGATATAAACAACCTCCGGAGAAAGTCCACAGAGGTTGGCTGGGCAGCAAAGGAGATGCAAGAGCATCAAGAGAAGCTGAACCGTCTTCGTGAAGACGAGACCAACAAGAAAATTGCGGCCGAAGCCACAAAGCCGACGTTCAAAGATCCCTTCTGGACCAACGGTATGACCGTCAAAAACGCCGCATTTGCTCGAGCACAAGACAAAGAACCCGTGGATCCTCAGAAGGAAGCCGAACTCGATCGCATGCGTTCAGCTGCATCTCCCCCCATGCTTGGTGGAGACTTAGTCTTCCGGATGTGCCCGTCACCCAAAGCTACAAAATTCGAATCGGACCAGAGGATCGATATCCAGCCCAACCGAAGCGACAATGGAGGTGGTCTATGGGGTGGCTACTGTATTGCAGATGAAGTGGGCGAGTATCTGAGTCCCAGTCTTCTGGGGCCCACGCTTATCCAGACCCCGCACGTCGAGAAAAGCGAAGACCCGTTTTCTTCCGCATTCGCAAGCGAAGTACCAGGGGGCGCCAGATCGCCTCGAACCAATGGACATGCACATGATGGCGGTCTTCGCATGCTGGCTGGTATCGACGAGCGATTGAAAGCCGAGGCTGCGAGGAGCAAAGCGGAGGCAGCGCTCTTCGATGAGTTTAATGATACGTTTGTGACGCAGGTATACAACTACCTGTCACTTGGATACCCGGCTCTTGCCCGCCAATACGACGAGGAGTTGGCCCGTATTTCTCGCATGTCAGCAGAGGTGTTGAGAGCTGATGATGATAAGAAGAAAGCCAAGGGCCACATTGGATTGATTGAAGCTCCGGAAGGCCCTTTGAAGAGGAGGGGAAGCAATGAGTATGGGGCTAGATGGAAAGCTCTCAGGATATACATCTTGGAGTGGGGCAGACAGCACCCAAGTATGAGCAATGGGGCCGCTCCTACCGCGTGGGGTGTCAGAGCCAGAAGGGGTAGTTGGGCTATATGATCCCCTTCTGCCGAACAGGACGTTTTAGACACAATCAAATCGAAATTTCTCGAATTCAAGGAACACGATCGCGAACAGAAATTGCACAGAGCACCAGCCGGACGGACAGAACCGACAGCGCAAAAGCTACATACAGAGGAGCAGAAGTCGTTTACGGAGCAAGGCGTTTCAGGCCCCAAAATTTCAATCTTCGGTCACCCAACCTTTCTTTCCAACAAAAATGGAGGCCGGAATAGTGTTTTCCAACAGCATGGAGTTTGCCCTTCCTTCTACTTCTACTTCGTGTTGATATTGTTCTCGTATATCTTTCTTTCCTTTCTCTTCTTCGACCGGCCACGAGTTGATGAGATCTGGCGATGCTTTTCTGATGCCGACATGACATTGCATGGTATAGGAAGAGGATAAATGGATAGAGGATCACGATGTTATGATGTGTGCATAATCGCATTCGGATCTTGGGGTGGGCCGAGATTCTAGTACATAGGTGGTATGGCAAGCATGAGAATCAGTGAGCGAGAGATCGGAGGGAAAGGGGAGAGAAAGATCCCGATCAGAGGGTGTGAGAATCGAGAAGTTTGTGAACGCTGTCCCGCCTGATTGGTGATGTCCGTATTGTCTATCTTGAGCCGAGTAGCTAGCGGGGCGAAGATTGAGAAATGTATTCCCAGCGGAATGTTTTGGTAAGAGTTTGACAACAGCAAGGAGTGCTACTTCAGGACCGATGCACCTGTCATCGACCATGTTTCCTTGTTCCAGCTTGAATAGAACATTCTCCGACCATGGTCTGCTTTTACATTCATTGCTTCCTTCTAACACATACTCACCCCATCCTTTCCAAGTGGAGCGTTGCCTTGCTATGTTTCACGTTATGATTTATTAGGCTGAGCCTCCCAGCGGATCGCTTTGATGTTCAAGCCCTCAAGTGGAGGTTGGTCACAGGCCAATGGGGGACCGCGGAATGAAACACAAATACTACTAGATACATGGGCGGCAAACATAGCTTCAGCCACGTCAATCTCAGCCTCTTCGGCCCATCATAAATATTCTTGAGATGGACCGAAGCTTTCGAGTGTCTATTGAAGAGGACCAGATGTGTTTTCGACTACGAGTTCCATCATCACTCGGCACTCAATTATCATTGCTCCAGAATGGCGCTGTGTCTAGCCAGCCTCTTCCTCCTCACAGCCGTGACCCAAGGCTACGAAACCTTTCATTTACAATATACCAGCCCCCCGCAACAGTCAACTTCGTCTCATCTGCCGATAAGAGGGGCACCATGGACATACTGCTCGGTTGCCTGTTCACCATCATCGCCTGCACATGGTCGGTCCAGCACTTGAACATGCCAGAGCAACGAGAAGGCTGGGATCTGGGCTGGCTGGGCGACATCAAGTGCGCTTCCAAGGGCGCTTGGACGAGCTTGAAATGAATGTTGTTGACTTTCATTGCACCCGAATTTCTCCTCGCCAAGAGCTTCACAGATCGGAGGGCAGTGGGTAGCAGCCGCCGTAAGCTACAAGAGTTGGCTGCCGAAGACGGAGTTCAATGGACAAGGGTGCATTCCAGCTTTGCAAATATGGGAGGTTTCGTCATTAGAATCTGTAACACTACATCGGATCCAAGGCCTTCACCTCGTCTGGCTCGGTCGAGGCTCTACCATCTCGTAGCTAGCGATGTCCTAGCCTTGAGAGCAAATGGTATATTAGAGAAACTACCGCCAATTACAGAGGAAGAGATTAACGACAAGAGCAAAAGTGATGGTCTTGTTCGCGCGATAGTTGTTGTTCAGATTATGTGGATGATGGTCCAAATTGCCGTTCGAACCAGTAGGCATCTGGCCATTTCTGAGCTTGAGGTATCCGTCCTCGCTTTTGCCTCGTGCGCGATCATGATATACTTGCTCAATTGGGACAGACCAAAAGGCGTCCAGATCCCTTGCACCTTGATCACATATCAAGGAGAAATTCCGGAGTCGGTCCTGGGGCATATTGCAGCCCGCCACCCCGCGTCGACAATAGAAATTATACTTGAGCTAGCGGAGATGGTTGGTGTAGCTGCCAAGGATAAGACTCAACCTGGAGATCCAATACACAAGCATGTTAGCTATTTTGAGAGCCACTCTTCGAGGGTTTCGGATGTTCTAAGTCTTTTGTTGGGAGGCGCTATATTCGGTGCCATACATATTGCTGCGTGGAACTTCGTCTTTCCCACTCCGATTGAGAGAACGCTTTGGAGGGTTTCAAGCATCGTTTCTACTGTCCCAGTACTGGTTTATCTTGCCTATGGGATCTTACTGCTATCTCTTGTCTGCTGTTTCGACCTCGAGAATGACAATGCTCTATTATGGTTACGTATCGTTACAGGTATAAGCAGCATACCTCTCTGTGTGGCGTATGTCGTAGCAAGGCTCTTCATTATTGTGGAAATCTTTCGGACATTTCTCTTCCTTCCGCCTTCAGCGTATATAGCTACTTGGGCATCAAATGTACCCCACATAGCCTGAACAATAGCGAAGTTGCTGGTAAACAATTCAGTATTAGAGACCGTGCACTTGAAGAAGACTCTGAACAAAAATACAAGAACCTTTAAGAAAAATCATTTTCGCCCCCTTGTATGCTTATGCTCTCCTGTTCGGATCTTCATTTATTTGACACGCAACTTCGAGTACCACCTTCATGGTTATCTCACATTAATATACCTGAATTATTTACCATCATGCCCCAGACAATCAAACCATACAGCCATGACGCCTTGCCAGGCCAAATTCTTCAGTCTTTGTTAGTGGGTCTTTATCCACAAGTGCGGAAAATCCAGAGTTTTCAATGTGTAAAATCTAGTGACAAAAAGTAGCATGATGGTTATTTATGCAATTGTAAGCAAAGTATGTGGAAAATACTGCATCATATAGCAGCGAAGTTCTGGAGATGGTTACTTACAGCTTGTAGCTTCAATCGAGAGTTGCTGATCGAGGCTGATCTTCTTGGTCCAGGAGGTTGTTTCCAAGTCTCGTCCTCTGGCCTCCAGCCTGAGTCCTTCCACTGTGTCAGGTTTGTAACCCAACTAATCCATCACACTTGCCGAAGGCTGCACGGTACTCCATGCTACAGTTTCGACACTGCTTCTACGATACCATCTGAGTCTAGCAGCCGTGCAAAATGCAAATACAGGTTATCATCTGGCGCAAAATGTCTTAAGCAGTGTGGAAATTCCAGGACTTTCTGTGAGAGATATACGATCCGTACTCGTAGCGTCAAATATGCCCGAACCGACATTCTCTTTTGACTGCCGCACCCAGTATCCTAGCTCAGCAGCAATACTAGGATCCCAAGATGAAAGATTAAAGGGATCCCAATAATTTGAACCTAAGACTTTAATGTGCCAGAAGTAATGAGAAAGCGAGATACCTAGGAAGTGTTGTGATTTAATGAAAAGATCGCTGTGCTGCACTGCCCGCTAACCCTTCAGAATCCCCCATAAGTGCGAGATGCAAGTGAGAATTGACGTTAGGTATATAAATTGTGCTCGCTGCCCCTGATCTCATCACTCCAGAATCTATCTTATCTTACCTTCCAACTTGCCGTGCTTCTATGATCTCCATCTACTGCTGCTTATAATCATTCCAATGCCTGATCTCCGCTCCACTACTTATCAGCACCTCAGTATCATCATAATCCACCTTATCCACCTTGAAATCATTCCGAACCTCCTTTATAATGCCCTTGTACGAACTCATCTGCTCTGGCGTTCTCTGTCTCGCTTTGTACGCAACCGACCGGAACTTAACGAACCAAGTCACAATCCAGTATCCATTCGCTAGCTGGGCAGCGATATAACCAAACCATATAAGAGCCAAGAACTTCCCGCCGATGGAAGCGCTAAATCCGGAGACGTCACTGAAATTGTTGATAGAGGTGCTCACACTAATCGCGATAGTTGTTGATGTGATCGCGGCGACTTGTAGCATTTGGGTGCTGAAAGTTGTTATTCCAGCTCCTGTAGCGTGGATCTTGGTTCCGTATTGAGGAGCGACGAGAGCTGCTACTGAAAGGATGATTGATAACCCATTTCCGATAAGGCCAATGATAAAGACTGCGAGGACGACTACAGAAGCCAAGTCGATGAGCGATTTCGCTGACTTTCCGATGCCAGGAACTTTACTGAGAAATGGCACAGTAACGTTAGCCGCCGCTACCAGTGTCGAGTCTGAGATGTTGCTGGTGAGGTTCTGAATATCTGATCAAGTGTTAGTTGCGCGAGATAATTCGGGCGCCAAGACACAACTTACAGCTTCCTCCACTGCTGTAGCTGACACATCGTGTGATGTTCAGAGGGGACGTTGCGTTTGTTGCGTTTGCGCTGAGCACTGTCCCCGAGCAAATGCCCGACACGTGCATCGTATAGAACTGTTGGACGCCTACAGACTGTTTCCCAGTTGTGACCAAAAGTGTCACGATGCCTTCCAGTGTATCTCCCACTCCAGTTGCGAAAGCGTTCAAGGTTAACTGAAAGAAAGATCCGATAACTGCGATTGGAATTGCTGCTGGATTGGTCACTGCAGCTTGCGGTATGGTGAGAGTTGGCGCAGCTGCAGTGGTGGAATTTGAGTTTGACGTAGCCGATTGTGTAATGTTATTGTTTGATGTAGCTGGGATTGAAGAATTCAAGTTTGTTGGAGGCGTGATTGAGGTGCCGGAGTTTGCTGCATTCGAGGATGAAGCATTGATAACTATTGATCCGGCTGAGATCACGTTGGTCAATTTTCCTCCCAACGCTTTTGTTCGTAGCAGTGCCACTGCATTTACATCCCGAGCAGCATTTGTAGCAGCAGGTGTCGCTGAAGTCGCTGGTGAAATAGGGTTAAACTCCACGAGGTTTTTACCAACATTGGTCGTATTGAACTGCATAACTGGTGTTAGCATTTTCTAGCCTGAAGGGTAGTTGGCTGACACTAAGAAGATATCCATCGGGGATCAAATCTGGATTGGTGCCCGAAAGAACAAGCACAAGAACGAGAGCGAAGGCGAGTGAAGAAAACACTAAAGGAAACAGCGCCGAGGGCCGGAATCTCATTGATGACATTTTGGCCAGCCAAAAGTACAAGACCTTCCTATCAAATAATGTTTGAACGAATACCAAGCAACGAACGAATTACTTAAGGACAGCACTATGTCAAGAAGTATAAAATTGACTGGAGTCTGAAGGAAGAGTAATAGGAAACAACCTTTAAGGTTGATCCGGACGATCCTGATTGTCGATCCGGATGCAAGGGAAAAACGAATACGCGAAATCGAAACGATTGAAACAGATCGTATTCGCCTCATGAAAAATATCGCATCGGACTCGGATTTCCTTGGGAATGATTTGTCCGACGTTCTTAGTCTGATACATAAGGTGTTTGGTTGCGGTGCGTGGGGGAACGGCCGTGCGATTCGCCTCCTCGCCAAACAGTTCCCACACCCTGAATGGCAGTAGAGTGGCACTAAACCTCGTCCAGTCATCTTTTTCCTCATGATTGAGGTCCTCAGATAGTAGGTGCTTCTTGGATCAACCCTCTGCCAAAAGTTAACCCTACCATCATTGTGTATAATGAAGACTTTTAGCGTGCCCACCAGCAAGCTCTCCCAACAGGGGGCCTGATTGTTGTGTCACAGCCAGAGAAAGACGGTATACTCAATGAAATATATATTTTATAGTTCGCTAAAAGCATGGAAGGAGGGTAGGGAAGTGTAATGTGGTTTATTGAGAATTATAGATATTAGAGAACTTGAGTGGTTTCAGTTGATTCGTAGCAAAAACTTGCGACTTTAAGTACCAGCTTCAGCACTACTAGAATATGCCTTCATTTCCGAAGCTGTGATAAGGGAATCGTCATTTATGATTTGCTTATTTAGGTTGGAGGTTGTGGTGAAGATGGGCTGAGGAAGTACCCCTGGAATAGCCGAGACTTAAGCGAAGATGCTTTTGACTAGATCAGGGAACTGGCTGTCAAATAATGAAAGAAGGCGAGTTGTTCCCATAGATCTCCAGTTCCAAGGTAGCAATATTCATAAGTACGAGTCTGGGGTATACAGTCTTACTTGCCTCGCCTGACCAGGCTCGGAGGATAAGATGTGAATACCGCCCTCAACTGTGCAGTTGGCACACGGGGTTACTCCGGCTTGGAATTCATGGAACTTGAAGTGGGTGACCAAGAATTGAATATGATTTATGTACAGAACACCTTTTCGTAAACATTTCACCAAGCCTGCAGTCCCAACCACTTTGGTCAAATGATACAAAACTCTTCTATCAAATACAGGGATCGACCCAATCGTCCAAATTCATTTTCTTCAAAAGAGTGGAGAAGCCCTTCGCGGAAGGGACATTGCAAAGTGTTGTTTTCACGTCCGGTGTGAGATTTGGAGCTCCATCAGGATACTCGATATGGAAGACAGGCTTGTTCTGAGCAATGAACGGTGCCAATTGGCCGCAATCATCGTATTGAACACACTGCTCGTTCACTTGCCATTCCACGAAGGGCAATACTTCGTTGATAATATCGCCAGCGTTCTTGAGGCCCATAGACAAGCCGCGTGAGTGCGCCTCCTGGGAGAGATATTTGACGAAGTCGGCAGCAGTGGCTGGTGAAAGACTTAACCCATTGGTGTTGTCATACCCGTCAACATTGTCTGGGTCGATACCATCGCATGCTTTATCTTTGGCCATCTGGATTCGTGTTGCCATGATCGATCGGACATTGGTGGAACTTGTGTTCAACCAGAATTCCCCAGGCCAGCCTTCGAGGGGGCTTCCCTTATCAGATGGGAGGAATGATGCCTTGTCTGGGCGCCAATCTTCATAACTTCCTGCAGAAAAGTAGCACATGACCTTTTTACCGTCCGCCTTCAGTTTATTGATGGTGTCTAGTGGGGTATCAAACAGGTCCACATCGAAGACATCAACGGGGTACGTAAGGTCTGATACTGTCCCACTGAGTTGAATCTGCCAGGTCGTGCCAGCCGTGGGTTTCCACACATCTCCAGAAGTCGTCGAAGAAGGAGTTGCTCTTGAAGTAGAAACACTAGGTTGGATGGCGGGTGAAGAGGTTTTTGGTACTGGAACAACAATCACCGTGCTTAAGGTAGTCACTTTTGGTTGTGCGGAGACACTTGTTGTTGGAGTTGGTAGGATCACAGCAATCGAAGTTAAAGTCGTCGGTTGAGGTGCTGAGGTATGATGTTTCGTCGGAGCTGGTGCAGTAGGGATCACGAAGCTCGAAATTGTTGGTTTCGGTGCAATAGAATGACTTTTTGGAGAGCTTGGCAGAGTGGAACTGCTCGCGGATCCGGAATCGTCATTATCACCGTCTGTCGAGCCATCGCTATCGTCGCCTGTGTCGCCTTCGTCTGCAGTGCCACATGTATCATCCGCGTCATCAGTGTTGTCCTCGTCGTTTTGATCTCTATCATCTCCCTGATTCCTATTGTCGTGTTGCTGCTCATCAGAACTGTCGTCATCGTCTTGTTGCTCATCAGAATCGTCGTCGTCATCGTCGTGCGGCTGGGAAGTAAAAGGCCAGCCTCTATCCATCAAGGTCAGAGGCAGCGCCGCTGTATCCAAAGCTGTGGTTGTACGGATTTGTAAACCCTGCGGCCGATATCTTCCAATAACAGCCGAAGAAGATAATAGGAGAAATAACACGCAGGAGAAAATGAGAAGCTTGAGAATGGAAAGCATAATGAAAAAGTGCAGTAAAGAAGGTAGTCAAAGAAAGTATACGTTAGATCAGGTGCACAGCATGAGAATGAGAAGAAATACACAATGATGCTGCGAATCTCCATATTTATAACCACATTCGCCAGCGATGGGTTGTTGGGATGCTCTCGAGTTCAGGGGAACCAACAAGGGCCACTTAATATATCAGCAACCAAACTTGTGAGTTCGGACGAGGCAGTGATGTAGGCTTTGCTAAATATGTTTCAAAGCTGACATGAGCCTGGCGAGCGGTAATGCCGATGGTCAGCAAGATACCATTCAGGGACGTTGTTGTTTTGTGGGGGAGCCCAATTGCGGGGGTCAGACGCTTGTCCTCCCCGAACCGCCGCTGGATGTCAGGCTGTGAGATTCAGCCTGATAATTGACTCAGGGGCACAGCTAAAAGCAGAGTCTTCCAGAGACAGGGCTTTTGCTTCTACGCCAACAGGGAAATTCTTTGCCGCGTTTAGAAATTTAATAGCTGGGGCTTGCACACCAAAGAGATGAGATGAACCCTGAAGGATCGCGACGGCGAAGCACGTGGGCCGTTCGAGATTCGCTCGGATCAGACCCCTTTCGAGAATAACAATCAATATCAGACAGCTGGGTTGTGAGCACCGCAATCGTTATGCAGGTCGATTGCCGGAGTTGACAACATTAGAACGGCGTTTTCATCGATTACTGTAAGATGTTTCAGGCGTCGTCGTCGGCAGAAAACTTTCCTAGAACTCCCCGAAATACTCGCAACTAAACGAGTCACGTGGTATAATCATGTCTACGGCAGTTGTGATCACCTTCTTTCTTCATGTCAGCACTACACCTTACCAATCACCCTCGATTTAACATATCCAGCAGATGCAAATAGTCTCTGTTATTTCATGATGTTGTGGAAGCTGAGAAATAACGGAGGTGTGGAAACAGTACTCGAAATAGCAAGCTAAAGGCGTCCAGGATGCTGCTGAAGAGACTTGAACGAGTAGCTGAACACGAATGGATTAACCCATCAGAGGTCGAGCATGAGATAGCAACTCCGTTGGCACTTTAAGCATGCTGAGTGGTTCGAGGCTCACTTCAATCACCCAGTACTGCTCTAAGAGGGCGGGAGGGGAGTGGGGAGGTACTCGACTTCCCGCTTAAATGCAACGCCCTAGCGAATGCAACGCGATTTTCCGACACACATCACCGTCTTAGAATCACCACAAAATGGACTACGAAGAACGTATGAAGGCCGCGCTGGCCAAAATCGAAAGCTCTGAAGAGCCTAATTACACTGCAATCGCAAAGGAATACAAGCTCACGCCATCCACGCTCATACGACGCGCCCAAGGCAAAACCACCTCGCGCGAGGAATTCCAGTCCCAAGTCAATCAGTGTCTCAGCAACGAGCAGGAACGCATTCTAATCAAGCAGATTAACCGCCTGACTGAACGCGGGATCCCCCCAACAAGTCAAATGGTCCGGAACTTTGCTGAGGAGATGATTGGACGCGCTGTGGGGAAGAACTGGAGCTCTCAATTTTGCCAGCGGCACCAAAGTGAGCTAAAAAGCTTGTACTTACGCAACATCGAAAATTTACGCGTGAAAGGCGAATATGGGCCTACATATAAGCTGTTCTTTGACTTGGTTAAGTGCCTTTTCGCGTTGCTTTGCTGTACTACACGAGAATCCATTACTGACGCGTGCCCCCCTCTAGTTACGCTCAGCCATAGAAGACAACAATATTACTGCCGAAAATGTCTACAACTGGGACGAGAAGGGCTTCATGATCGGAATAATGCGGGCGATGAAGAGAATTATGGGGAAGGGGGCATATAAGTCAGGAAGGGTACGGCAGGCCGCTCATGATGGGAATCGCGAATTCATCACTCTCTTGGCTTGCATCTCTGCGATCGGAAAGAAGATACCTGCGAGTCTCTTATACACTGGCGAATCGTACGACTTACAGAATACTTGGGTACAAGATTTGGAAGACGACGATGACTTCTTTTTTGGTGCTTCTAGCAATGGATGGACCTGCGATGCCTACGGGCTTAAGTGGCTAACAGACGTCTTTGAACCCGCAACTCGGCCTACGTCTCCTCGTACGAAGCGTCTCTTGATCGTCGATGGCCATTCAAGTCATGTAAATATGGCGTTTATCAACAAATGCTGGGAGCTTCGCATTATTCTTCTCATTTTTCCTCCTCACTCGACGCACCGCCTACAGCCCCTTGACGTTGTTTTATTCGGCCTTCTCTCATTAGCATATCACAAAGAACTGAATGCCTTCAATGTCAGGGGCCTTGGCATGGTTCCTATGAAGAAGAAAAACTTTCTGAAGCTATTCAGGCCGGCTTGGCGAATCAGCTTTACTGAAGAGAATATTCTGAAGGCCTTTGCTAAACCTGGCATCTGGCCATACGATCCTGCACTCGTTCTGAATGTTATTACCCGTCCAATTACTCCTCCGCCAGCCATTCAACCTGCACCTTCATCAATCGATCGACTGAAGACTCCACGATCTGCGAAATCGATCCGACACTTCCAAGCCGACTATCGCAAAAACCCCACACGAGCGAAGCTAGAGAAGCTCTTTAAGGCCAACGAGGAGCTAGCTGCGCAAGCTGCACTCGACCGATGGACAACTGTAGGGCTAATTGAGGCACTGAAGGACGAAAAAAAGAGTAGGGCTCGGGGGAAACGTCTCAACGTGTTGGGTGAGGAGCATACGGGGCCGATACTGTTCTCAGCAGAGAACGTCCGACGAGCACAAGAGAGATTTGCTGAAAAGGAGGCATTTGAGAAGTCAGAAAGGATCCGAATCGATACTAAGAAGGCCGAAACAGCTGCTAAGAAGCAAAAAGCTGAAGTGGAGAACGCTGAGAAGGCCCTACAGGCGGCGGCAAGAGAGGATAATATTGAGCAAGTGAGAGTCGAAGAGAAGGCTGAGAAGCAGGCACAAAAAAAGAAGGAAGCGGCGCAAATAAAAGCTTTAAAAGCTCTTCCAGTACGAATAAAGGCCCCTACGAAGGCTAGAAAAGCACCAGTTGTTAAGAAGAAGGTCGTACGATTTGTTGGTGGTGATATTGAAGGGCAGGGTGTGGAAACGCCGGCAAAACAGAGCTCTCGCGGCCGTGCGATAAAACCACGAGTAATTTTTGAGAGTGGTTCAAACCAGTGAAGGATATAACTTATTAGCTATTATTCTATCTGTATTTTTAATTATAGGAGAATACGATTTGTGGTTGTTGAGTAATTTAATTTAGAAGTCGTGGAAGGAGGGGCAAAAATTTGATGGGGGCCGTTGCACGTGATAGGGCGTTGCATTTAGCAGGGAGCTCGAGTAGCGATGAAGCCCGTGCTGATATTGCGCTTTTGCTCTGGACCTTGACATCCCTTTGCTAGGCATTCTAGCCAATTACGCATTCCCACGTTGGTTAATTTGTGTTTTGTTGGTATTGTTCGACGTCACCCTTCTATTGCCCGCTGAAACTGGACGCAGGAAATAGCGTGCCTGTTGCTGAGTCTTGATATGCTGTGTCACCAGTGGGCATCAATACGTGTTTCTCGTTCCTTGAGCTTTGCAATATTTGATTTGTTTGATCAAGACCTTATCTTGCTGTAGACTCGAGTGTTTCTAGTACAATGCTACTGGAGGATTTGGGGTAATCGCCAATTATCTCAAGAAGAGCGGCTTTTGATCACCATCTCATTCTAAAGTGTACCCTTTCGAGCAGTACGTTGCTAGTCATACACGGACGTTTAACGGGGTTAGTTGGGTTTCTTTGAAGCTTTAGCAATGACTTAGATTGGATAATGATAATTGGATCAATCTCTGAATGTTCCCTGCTAGTGCCACGAGGTGATAAGTATCAACCGATACAACATGCATTACCGCCTCCGCCCGTCTATGCTCCTCCTCCCACTCTCGCCTTTCAATCTCCTATCCTACCCATCACTTCTCCGCCTCCCTGACTCTAACCTTCTATCCCTACCTCCATGACCTGGTCTTTCCCTATCATGCCCCTCACTCCGCCGTCTCTCACGCCCGCCATCCCCTCTCTTCCTCTTCTTCCCCTTCCCCTTTCCATTGTTCCCAAACCTCTCTGGATGATGCATCATATCATGTTCCGCTTTGATCCTCGGATAGCACGCAATGGCTGCCAGAATTCCAAGAACCGCTGCTTTCAAGCCCGCTTCTTTGAGGTCGAAGTGGGGGTTTGACTTCTCGATTGCTTTGCGCTGGGCCCGGTGCACAGGATGTGCTTTGGAAGGGCGGAAGTCGGGGATGTCTATGAGACCGTAGAACATCTGCAATTGTGTAGCTGGGTCTTATAGATAATCCCGTTATAAACGTTACCACTTTCTACTGTTCCGAAGTCTTGGGACAATGTGCTTGCTATATGTGTAGCTGTCGAGAATCTGAGTGTTCTAAGATTCTTGGAACACTCTAGGACGGTAAATTGAATAAATAAGGCGTGGTAATATGCGTAAAGCAATGGCTAAATAATGTATGTCCGCAAGAAAGGTTGTGTGTTGCGATGTACGCTGTTGCAACGGGAGCGAACAAGAGCAGAAAGAAAACACGAGAACGAAGGAGAATTCATATCAGATCGGAAGACCTATATAACACTTCAAGTGTAACCCATATCAGTGCCGTTATCACGAACCCCTCCAGGGACCCCGCCATTCCACTGATGCCCCCACCCCAGCTATTGCTCCTCCAGGCCCAGCGACTGAACGTCTTTCCTGCAATGTTCTCTCTGGAGCCTATCCACCTCGAGGTGCTGATGAATAACACGCATGTAAAGAGTTCTTGTGGATCGAAAAGACATGGCCTACCGCTTGGATGACCTCAGTGATCATCAGCACGCAGGATGGTAACGAATAAGGCGTTAAAGATACATGAATCCTGGCAACATGCATCGTGATGTTAAGCTGAGCTAAGCAATGTTGTGGAACGTGAAATTCTTGATTGGGGGGTTTGAGAGTTGAAGCGGGGCACAGGAAAACCCTTGTGGCTGAAAATTGGGATAGGGGTCTTATTCGAGGATCGGGGATTTTGTGTTGGAGGGTTAATTAATATGGGATGTGGACGGGCTCGACTTACTGATTGGGATGGGCGCAGAGAGGCAAAATCCATGGTATCAATTTTCGTCATATCACCAGCCCAGAAGCGTAAGTGCTCACTTAATGAGCAAGCTCAACCTTCGCTAACCCCTTCGTGATCCCTTCTTCCTTCAACGTACCTCTCCGCCAATCCCAGTAATTCTTTCGAATACGATCATACTTGTCACCTAGCAATCGCAATGCCTCATCGGCTTTCTCGACCTTGCCCTCCTCGGCCCACACATCAGCTAAGAAGTCTAATGCATGACTACTTCTGATATCTTCCTCTCCATTCTCGGGAATCTTGACAAATTCGCCTGCAAAGCATTCTTGAGAGGACAACTTCCTTCCTCCCTTTCTCAACACACCCCTTAGATAATTCCAAGGGCTCTGGTTTTGTGGCGCCTCAAAGGTAGCGGCTTTGCTGAACTCGATCTCCCGATCAATAATCTCGTCCGGAATCTTAGGATCATACTCGGTGGCGTGGCTACCTGGCGTACTGTATTTTGGGTCCGAGAAAACCACGTAGAAACGATGGGACCACGCGCTGTTATTTCTGACATCGATTCTTAGCAAAGTCTCTATCGATTTCAATTCCGCTTCAGTGAATAAGTTGAGTTTCCGGACAAGATACTGCCGGTAGCTCCAAACGTGATAGTTCTTTGCATCTTCATCGAACATCTGGGTCATGAAGTCGACCTCCGATTCTGCGAATTTCCGGATAGCGTTCGGGTCAGAAGAGATGCTTGGATAGAGGTGGTCGACGAGGAGTTGGCGATGGTGCCAGATCTGGTAGTTTTTCTGGTTGTCGAGAGCTACATCGTTGACCCAGCTTAATTCTTGCTCGACATCTGCGTTGAGAGCGAAGATTGTGGACGCTCGGTAGAGCCACACTGTATAATGGGCTGCATTCATGGAGATGATGTGCTCAGTAAGATCTAGCACTCGCTCGGAATGTTCCTTTGCCGCCATCACGGCACGGAGATACCCCATAGCTGAAAGATGTCAGAATATTTTTGAATTAAATATGGGCAATGACTGACCTTCGGCGTATTCGTCCGTGTAGGCGATTTGAGCCAAAGCTCCCTCTCCATCGTCTTGCGGGATGGGCACCACATCATCCCATTCGGGATCGCCCTCATATTTCCCCATCTTCTTCCCTTGCAAAACTCCAATAAGCTTCCGTAGACTCCTCTCGTCTTCAATATCTCTCGTATCCCGTTCTTTGCCAAGTGTTCTCCTTCTCTCCTTGTATCGGGCACTCTTCTCCCTCAGAACCTGCAAATCCCCTTCTTTCTTCTGGAAGAGCTTATATTCCTCAGGCGTATAGCTCCCAATATCTCTACCCTTGCTATCTTTCCCCAAATCCTTCGGCTTCGGTAAGGGGATGGGTATCTTCTGCTGTTCTATAGCTTTCCAGAATTCTTTCTGCTGAGGGGCAGGCCACGACTTCCACGCCCCTGTCTCGAGGAATCGATAGTTTACGTAGGATGATTTCTCGATCGACGTGAGATTTGAAAGACCTTTGGCGTCTTTGAGGACTTGGTAGGGTCGAGAGGCTAGGTATTCAGCTTCGAGCTTCGCGGCGATCGTGGGGTCTGTTTGTGGCACATTAGGCGTTGGCTCTTGTGCAACAGGAAAACTCGAAATTACAAGCAAATTAGAGCAGCGATCTGGTACACGTACACTGTTTAGGTGGTTCAGGAGCTTTGGGTTGAGGTTTTGAACCTTTGGAGGCTTTGGGAGCCATTGTCGTTGCGAGGTGGGGTCTGAGAGGAAAGGCTTTGGCTCTCAAGAAATGTCAGCCTCAGCCTCGCGTGTGAAGACAACTTCATGAGCTTGGGAACAACAATGTCAAGGGACCTTTTCGGAAGTAATCTTGAGAAATTGAAAGGCGGGTATTAATGTAATTATTTCGCTCCTTAATGGTACAAAGAATCGAATCGCTGCATCCCGTCCCGTCATTAAATTGAAGTTTTATACAGCTTGCTGTTGCCAGCGTTTTTGTCTTAATCCTCTACTCTCCAAAATTTCCAAGCTTCTCTGTCTCCACCCTCTCCTTGAACTCCAACGAGTTCCTCAACACCTTCAATACCATTAGCATTCAAGAACTTGTCTTGATCGATTTCCTCCCCCCCCATATCATCCTCGGTGCCATTCTTGAGCACCGCGGGCCAAAGAACGCCAACTCCATCACAACCTAAGGTGGTCTCGAATCTGCGGTAGTTTTCCTTGTCAAGAGTATCTTCCAAGCGCTTCAATCTCTCCTGCGAGACACCCGGTTTCAGAAGGGTGATGGCGCATCCTCCCCCTCCTGCACCTGTGAGCTTCGTCCAGCCAATGCCTTCATGATCAACAAGCTCTCGTATACGCTCCAATCGAGGGTGTGACACTCCCAAAGCAACCAATAGACCGTGGTTGATCGTCATGAGTTTTCCCAGGTCTTCCAAGCTTGTTATATCTTCGCTATCAAAATCGTCGTGACGAATAAGCTCTGACGCACCCTCTGAAACTTTGTCTATCGCATTTAATATGGACTCCGTGATTTGTGGGTGCGCTTTTTTCAAAGCAGCCACTTTTGCGACTTCTGCCGCGGTCGACTTAGGCTGTCTGGTGTCGACTAGGAGGAGAGGGAGCTCAGGGAAGTTCCACATAGGCTTCACCCTGGGTGGCTTGGAATAATCCGTTCTCTGGAAGACCACGGCCTTCCCTTGAGTTGCAACCGTGTTATCAACGCCCGATGGATTGCCGTGTATGCACATCTCGCCCACGAATGCCCATCGGTTGATGCGTTCAATTTGAAGACGAGCTTCTTCCGAAGGTTGATCTGGATGTGGCCCTGAAAGTGTGCGGATCTGTAGGAGAAGTGCAGAAGCGAGGCAGACAGAAATAGACGCGCTACTCCCGAGTCCAGCAGCGATCGGAATTGTTGAGCGAAGTGTATATAGGCATCCCGGAAACGATTGCGACCCAAGAGATAGTAGAAGATATAAGAAGCATGATGCGGAGTTTTGGTGAACCTTGCGGATATCGTCAGGCTGGTCTAGAGAAACGTTGGCCAGATGCGGTTTCATTGCAGCAACTAGCTCAGGGTCGAGTGAGGTGACAAGGTCATAGTAATACTTCTTCTTTCCTGGCTGAGAGAAGGTGCTCCATGGTAAGTCATCAAGGTTCCATGTATGCGAAAGATTTATGTCAGGGAATCGAAGCGATATTGTACGTTTTGATTTCGAGAGTGCAGTGACCAGGAGGTAGGATCGAAGAGAGACGGCAGCTGCAATTGCAGCCTAAGTAAATGATCAGCCACGCCTCACAAACAATGGATCTTCTGATGTACCTTGCCGTAGACCACTGCATGTTCCCCAAACACGATGACTTTGCCAGGTGCAGACACCATAAAGGCCGGCATCATAGGAGTCGACTGCTTTCTGTCCAAAGGGATCCCGCGCCGAGTCTTCCTCGAGCCATTGAGCTCTGCCTTTTCCATATCTTCTGCCATAACATTGACGGACTGCGCACCATTCATACGAGGAGGCAGTTCCGGGGAAGGAGAGGCTGATGGACTCGTATCAGAAGGGGTCTCTATCTGCAGAGTGGTGGTACTCGAGCTTGATCGTGAATGAGTCTTCGTCTTGAGGGGTTTTCCACCGAAAGACCGCCTGGGCGAGTTGCTGGTCATTGCATGCTCTGCGAGTTCGAGTGCGGCTTCCAACACGTTTGATAAGAGACGTTGCTAGGGAATGACGAAGCGCAAGTTTGACGGGTCTCCCGTTGAGATAATTTGGAAGTGACAAGGGTCCAGGCAGGAGCACTGCAGAGTGGACTTGCCGCTAATGCAGGTCGTGTCTCGCAGGCGATCCCGATCACGATGCACAGCAACCAATGATCGTGGAGTTTGGGGTGCAAAGCTTGTGTGAGATACTCTTTCTTCTGGTCCTGTGGGAGGACAAGGGAGACATTGTGGCAGTGTAATTAAATACTCTCCTCAGCTCGCCCCAAGTATCTTTGCCAGGTGGAAGGTAGGCAGCAAGATTAGTGACTTGACAAATCACACAAGTCCCTCATCTCTAGAGGTTTACAATCTTCCTCTTTTGTCAAAACCCTGCCAAGGAAAGGTTAGGATCAGGATCAGGATCAGGGCTCCGTAGTCTATCCGTAGTCAAGTTCCCGCATGGCAGTACTCGAGGAAAAAGGGCCTAGCCTCACACTGCATAGAGGAAGCTGCTTTGTAGCTTTGTGTATCAGTATTACTAAACTCTCGAGCCGGTTCTCGAGAATGACGATGACGGTCTAAAGATTCCAGAATCCGAGACAACAATCGGCTGCAAATCCGGAAGTCTCAAATATCTCTCAACTTTTGAGACTGAGGCCACACTTGATTTGTCCAAGCTGACCTGGAACATTTGAAGTTCAGCGCCGCTTTCCATCTTCTCAATCCACCGCGGTTTCACAGCCCGACGACAGCCCTGAGATGCTTCAGCTCAAATGCACTAACAAAACCCACAATCTCCCTGTACTTTACAAATCCGTCTGTCTTCGCAAATTCCATATGATGGTCCACGCTCTCAAATCCAGAGAACAGGACCCACTCCTCCTTTTCTTCATCCTCCGTCTCAATCCTCCAACCTCCTACCACACCATACGGCTTAGTGTACTTCTCCAAAAGTCCCCTGACTTCGTTGAATTTCTCGATAAAGCTAGGTTTGTTCTCCTTTAGTACGAAATGTCGGTTGCAGCTGATGACTGGAGCTGTGAAGACCCATTCAGCACCAGAAGGCACAGCGAACACATCGTCGTCTAGATGCCACATTTGCATAATCTTCCCGTTTGTCTCTTCAATATAAATGTCCTCCTTGAAAAGCTCTAATAGCTTCTGGTTTTCTGGTGAGGCCAGGAAGGTATAGTGTGCTTCGGGGGAGTCCCATTTTCCGATGATATACATAGTTGACGGATCTTCAATTTGCTGGAAATAATAGAATTTGTACTTTGATGCTTCCTCCAACACTTCCCTGGCAATTTGAAGCTTTTGAAGCAGAGCGGGTGGACTGGTTGAATTCTCGGTCAAAGGGTGTTTGAGAGGAAGGATGGCGAACTCTGTGACAGGCATTTTTGGTGAATTGCAAGTTCCTTTGCATGAGATGGAGTATAGAGGGAACTAATATGAAGGAAGGAGTTATGAAAATAAAGGAAATATCAGAAGATATGCTTAGATGAAACCCAAGGCAGCACTTGCTTACGTAGGGAATTTCGGCATTACCAGAGATGCAGCATCGGACTTAAACTGTCCTCGCTGAGTGTAAGGATTTGAGATGTTGTCCGAAACAATATTTTGACAACCAGGACGTGCACTTCTCAAGCTTGTTGATAGTTCCACCATTGCCCCCCGAGAGAAGAGAGAGAGGCGGAACAGGAATTGGTGGAGCTCCGTTTTGGTTGGCTTTTCGTATTTGTTTTGCTATCTCATCAGAGCGCAGCAGTCAAGTTTGCCATTGCCATGGTATGCCAGACGCCTTTTGCGAAAAGTCAATGCATCACATCTTCATGATCTCCACCCCATCAGCTCCATGCTCCACACGGTCGTTCCTTATGCTGTTCGCTTGCCCTTGGCGTTCTTCTTGGGGGTATCGGCAATAGTGAGACCTGTGAAGGGAGCCAGATTAGCACTCCGCCTCCATCAATCGAGCTTTGAAGAGCCGTTTCCAGTTCATTGCGCCTCTCGATCTATTTGGCGCAAGTCCTCCACCACCTCGGATCCTAAAAACGCGCTGTGTGGTTGCGGGGAAACATACTGGGTGGCAGCGATTGCTTCAACTTCTCAACTTTCTCCGAATCCTTCAAGACGAGTGTGTATAGGTGTCGTGAGCAGCGGACCTTGAACTTGGTTTGAGAAGTCTTCTTGTTGCGCTTTATGCGTGCAGCTGTGTGTCCATCAGTATCAGCTCGTGAAGTCCATAATTCTCTTCTTCTATTTCTTCAATTCCAGTTTATTTCAAGATCTCATCGCAGCTGGCGAAAACATACAGGAAGCATCCTTGCGTCTGCAAATCTCAATGAACTGTTTCCCCGTTAGCAAAACCCTTCCAACATCCTATAGGTGCGCGTTGAAGAGGCCAAACTCACGTTCTTGATGTCCGAAATTTCTTGAGGCATTTTGGCGGTTGTTAGACTTCTCTTGGGGAGATTGAAATGTCGAGAGGTTGATATTGAAAGTCGAAATATTTTGGTGGGAGAGTTAGTCAGCCAACTCGGCTATTCTGATAAGGAAAGAGCGCCCGATAAGGATTCGAGGCGCAGGACATGTGGCTGGTGACGCGGCTTTCAAGGCAGGAGGGGTATTGCTGAATCGTGAATGTGTCAACTTCGAATGCTCATATAAAATTGACTTTCCATTCAAAGATTTGAATTATCATTTAAAGCGAAAGTTGACCTCGTTAGCTTTCCAACACTGATCAACTCGGACCAGATTACTTCTGTAACTGACTGACATCATTGACATCAAACCCTCTTCCCTTTCTCAAAAGTAAACTGAGATCGCAAAATGCCCACTCCTCTAGACAAGGCTCTGAATTCGAAGGTATAGTCCTCCTGGTATTACTTGGGTCTATAACACTGACTCGACCTGAAGAAAGGTGTCATCGGTATGAGCTCTCGTGGCTGAACCCCACATCTACTTCGACTAACTGGATCAAGTTTTCGGTGGCATCGTTACAGCAGTCGCAGCATGGTCTATTTGGGGTCAAGACATGTTTCCTAAGGAAGGCGACCCTACTGGTGGTACGTTGACTACTTTCTAACATTTGAAGCCCACTAACTGGCCTCCAGACCCAGAGAAATGGACCAGGGAAGAACTGCGGAGATGGCTGGCAGCGGTAAGGCATTTCAAAATCCCTTTTCTATTCTGGGTCTCTGCCATATATTCCAACCTATGCAGATAACGGTTGCCTTCCAGGAGGGCTTCTGTTGAAACTAGATGGGTTGGAACTTACTTCCTTCGTGGAAATCTCGTCGACTAAACCCTTGTCTCCATATCACTGCACATTGTTGCTGATGTTTCTCAGAGAAATCTTCATCCTAACTCAAAGGATACAGACGCAGAGCTTCTAGAGCGCGTTAAGGCTAATATGCGGACACCAAGAGCCTAGCCTGGCACGAAAAAGCCTTGAATAGGTCAACTTGAAGGAGATAGTGCTGAGCGCTAGATCTGGCGGTAGGAAGGGTTCCTTGCAGTGGCAAGTCTTGAAAGTAAATATTCCAGACGTCGCGTGAGTACGGTGTCTGGGAGCTCAACTGTGGCAGCGTGGATCCTGTTTCGAGAACATTGAATCATTGCAAACACGTCCGCGCCAAGTAATTCTGGCAATTATGAAAAACCATTGAACTTTATTTCTCTGCATGTCAGCGCTCTAATGCGGTGCTGCCTTCTTCCCATCCATCGTTTGGAAGATCGCTGCAAATCAGAGCATGCATATCGTCGAATTTCGCGATTGTTACTTAATATCAAAAGAAATTATGAAAGTTCACCTATACCACGCTCAGCCCTGCCCCCAACCGATACGAAGATCATATCAAGTCAAAGCCGCGGAGAGTGAACCAGTAGACCTTTTCACCCCATAAGCACTACCATTGATGTGTTAAAGCAAATTGATTTCATTGAGCGCGTTGATCTCGGCCTGTGATTGTGTGCGTTAACATTTGAAGTTAAGAAGCGTCGGAGAAGCTTACCTCCAATTCATTATTAGTTTGCTCCATTTCCTCGGCCTGTCGAAGTAAAGCCTCAACCTGGACTGGTAAGCAATGCGTCTCTTGCAGGGAGCATGACCTTCATACCTCGTCGTTCTTCTTCTTGAGTTCTAAAGCATCGCGTTTCTCCCTCTCCAGTCTAAGTTTTCGATCAGTCGCTGCAGCAAGCTTTGCCTTCGCTGCCAGCATCTTCTGTTCGAACTCTGCGGTCTTCTGAAATTTTTGTGCATGTCCACCGTCCAATTTCTCTCGACCAGTGATAGCATCGGCCTTTCTCTTCTCGGCATGCGGAAAGCTGAATGAACTCGATGGCGTTGGGGACTTGTGCTTCCAGGATTCCCGAACCTGTTCTCGAACATCACCAGACTTGATATCAAGCATGCTAACGTCTTCGCTAGATTGCTTTAGAGAGCCGAGGATTGGACTTCCAAGTATATTACGACTAGACTTCTCGCAAGAGACATTTTGATAGTAATCGGTAATTTCACGTTGGGAGTCGCTGCTGCCGAAGGTAGCTCGTTGACTATTCCTAACGCTTTCCATGACTTCCATAGGATCAGCTACCTCTGTCGCCTCTGATAGCGCTGGAGAAGCTGCTCTGTTAGTTATAAGTCCAGATTTGCGAGACATTGCTTCAAGGTTTTCGACTACCTTATCAAGGTCGACTGGAGGCTCTGAGTTTTGGGTAGGTCCATACTGAGTCAACGCAGTGGTTGCTTGAGAGAACGTGCTCGGCTTGTTCAGCTCGATGGATGGTGGGAGCGAGAAGGAGCGAATCGGACTACTGATAAAATGGTGGCCATCTTGTAAATCATCCCTACCTAGCAGAGGTTTCTTGGCGGATACCGGAGGCGTTAAGGGCTCAACGGCTGGGCTTTCGTAGACAGGAGAAGTTGCTCTCGTCATGCTGTCGGCTACCCAAACAACCTTATGATTAATAGCTGTGAAGGTATTCTGAGGTGTCATCTTAGTTGTGTCGGTAATTGTGGCAACATCGACTTGTGAATCCGACTCAAGTCGAGACTCATTTTCTTGAGCATTACCCCTCGCAAGGAAGGCTCGGCGAGCGGGGCCACCAACCTCACCGTGGAGGACGAAGCCCTTCCGGGAAGGGTTGGAAACGTCTCCGGTGGTAGATTCGTTCTCCTTTGAAAGAGTCTCGACTTTAGAATCTCTTGGGATAATTGGTACTGATGTATTGACGGCGTTATAAGGAGCGGCAGTCGTATCAGAAGTGCTGGCCAACGCCTCTGCTTCGATGTTCTCATTGGAGGAATTCTGAGTACCTACGGGGACCCCAGAGAATAACTGGGCACGACTGAAGGCAAGGGACCTGCTTACTTCTTCCTTACTAGGTGCGGTCTTGGGTTTATATGGCATGAGGAGGCCGAGAACTTCGCTGGCACTTGGTGGCGGCTCGAAGGTTGCAAGAGGAGCTTTGGGTTTCGTTGATTTCGCGGGCTTCGTGGCCTTTGGCTTCGGCTCTTCCGAATGCAACTTGAATGCTTTCGACTTCGGAACCCATCTCGGTTCAGGCTCATCGTCCGAATCCGAAACAGAAGCCATATTACCATCGTCCTTCTTTGAATCCTCTAAACCTCCAATCGTTGATGCACCATCATCCTCATCCTCGTCGTCGACTTCTGCTTGAGTCTTCTTAGTTTTTGGTTCTTTCTTCGCCCGCGGAGGTTTGGCTGGAAGTGGTGTGGGGACGTAGACGGAAACGTCCTCAAACCCGAGAGTGGTAAGATTACTTGTCGATTGAAGCTCGAAAATGAAAGTTGCAATAAGAGAGTATTGGCTATAGTCTCGCTTCGGAATCTCATCCATCTTCTCCCTCTGCCTCTTCCCCAACTTCGTCGAGTCGATGAAACTATATTTATTAGCTGACATTGCTTATTCGCTATTCAGGTGATGAAACATACTCAATTTCAAAAGGAGGTTTTGGTCCTTCCTTAATACAATGTTTCAACTCCTTCCATGAAGCATATTCTTCCCAGGAGAAGAACTGTGCAACGTCGGCTTCAATGGCAGCATCAGGTGCCCGCTTCTTGCGCCATGCCTTGATGATCAGGCTGCTTACGGCTGATGGAGTTCCATCACGATCGAAAGTTGCGTCTTAATAATGATAGTTAGATTTCTAGTTAGTGAATTAAGAAGTTTGAGGACTTGCCCATGCTCGCATCACGGTGCTGAACCTTCATTCCACAATACTTAGCACCATCACCTCCCTTCTTTCCGGGTTTGGCTTTGGCTTTGTAGCAAACCTTGTTGATACTTCCATGGAAAGGCTTAGCCAATGCTTTGCTTACAAGCGAAGCGCGTAGAATGCCGTCAACCTCGAGGTCGAAGACGTCAGCTGTTTGCGCTCCAGCTGTGATGTCGACGCTAATGATATCGCCGGGAGCTGTGAGAACATAACACTTGACCGTGCTGCCATCTGCAAGCTCGTCATGTTTGGTAAACTCTATCAAGGCCTTCTCGCCACCTTTCACGAGAATATCGATCCTACCAGGCTTGCCATTGGCACCAACCAAACCGTCAAGAGTCCTCATTCTGAGATCGAATCAGGTTGCAGACTGGAATTGTGAATGGTGATGATTTGGTTCCTTAGATCGATAACAGGTAAGAAATCTGCAGTAGAAAGGTCGAAACTTTCGAGGTCGTGTTATCTTTGGGACCTCTCCTCAATGCACAAACCTTAAGACCGAAGGAAGGTGGGGTGAATTGAGACCAAAGGTGATGAGATGACTTCAGATGACTTGGGCGGCTAGCACAAAGGTGAATTTCAGTCGACTTGCGAATGAATAACAAGCCAATATAGCCTTGCTAGTGAAGCGATTTGGTGTTTAAGTAACGCAGGAGAGATGGTTGAATCTGAAGCAGCAAGAAGAGTTGGGTCAATCGTTTTCGGAAGACGAATCGAAGGACGTCAAGCAGCGGAGAGATGAGTTAGGAGGCGTAGCTGGTAGTTACAACTGGCGATGCGGATGTAGATGTGAACTTAGATGTAGATGTAGTCAGGGGAAGGATTTTCGGGAGGAAGGAAGTCTTTTAATAGAATTAGGGGCCGAGGACACCTGTGCAAGATGGTGATCCAAATGAGGCAGGAACAAAAGGAGGGCATACATCAGACGAATGGCACGATACTCAGAACAACAAGGAATCTGAAGCGCTCAAGTTAATTTTTTACCGTAGCTAAGGTGAGGTGGTATCCTAAGCGCAGCAACAGTTGAGGGCTCAAGAACTAGGAGCGAGAAGACTAATGAGATATTTTGGGTGGTGAGGGGGGTTCCTAGAAGATCATCTTAACACCATACTTCATATGCTGAAGGGACATTGGCAAAGGATTTGTGGTTGAGAAACTCAGCTTCTTTAGCTATTCTGCCTTTCATGGTAGCTTTTCAAGCACTAACGTGAAATCCCGGCTTAACACCAACGGTTGTGGGGACTCTATGTCTCTAGTGCCTCCTGATTTGGATACTTTGGCAACCAATTGCAATGTCTACCATCTCCGTGAATTCATGGTCTTCTCAGCTCAAAGCACCAGCCTGAAATTCTGACTCTGGATTAGCCATCTTTTCAGACCCTTCGCAGCCTTCGGATTTTGGGCATCCTGATTTGGAACCAAAACAAAAGTCTCCGTGAACCCCCTGGCTTCAGCCCTAGCCTCTTCTTCCTCACTAGTCTTGTAGTACTTCACGCTTCCGCTGACCATAACAACGATACTCATTTTCTTTCCATCCTTGTTAGGGCCAAGTGCAGCGTCATCCAAGCCAACGTTGTAGTTCGGGTTGACAAGATGGCAATCGAAGGACTGCACTTCGTAGAAGGCTTTGGGAATCTGTGTCTCGAACATCTTTTGCACTTCAGATGGATCCGTCATAACGTTGCCATTGAGAGTTATATCTGGCCTCTGAGGGGAGACAAGGGTCGGCTTGATATAGAAGCTTGCGATGGTAGCTTTGGTTTTCGGGTTGCCCAGAGTTGGGTAGAAGGTATCCACGAAATGTTGAGCAGCTTCAGAGAGATCAGTATGATTGCTACGAAGGAATAGTACTCATTACCATCTGTAGCCACTTTGACTTCTGTATCTTCAGATATGTCTGCCATTGTTCTGCGACAGCGAAAGTTCGGACAAGCTCGTGCTATCAAACGAACTAATGAGGGGTATGAGCAAGAATTTTGCTCTGTCGTGAAAGCTTAGATGATGTCAAGGAATGGAAGAGGCGTGATGAGCCAAATGTTTGCAGTAGATCTCCATCTACACCGGTACAGTCAATCTGATGATAGCTAAGACTCTGCGTTGTGGAGTTGTTCATTCCCAGGCGTTGAGGGTTATGTTAGACTTTCTGGAGAGGAGCTGTCGGGCGGCGGACTTTGCGGCCGCAAGCGACAGGGGATTGCGAGACGGAAATCGGAAGCTCGAGAATCAACATCTTCACTGCCCAGACAACTATGAATCCTCGAATATCCATTCCCGCTTTTCGGGGCGCGTTTGGGCTAAAGACCCAAACACCTTTGGGAAATGGATGGATCTGCCGGTCTTGTCGAAGGAATCGTCAATCCCGGGCAACTTTCTCAACCTCGCGAAGTTCTCAGGAGAAACCGTATTATATCACGACGCCCATTTTCTACGTCAATGCAGGTAATGTCAGTCTAGAATGTGCTGATATCTATACTAATTATTGTGCTACAGCTCCCCATGTTGGCCATCTGTACACAATGGTCCTTACGGACATTCTCAAACGGTGGCAAGTCTTGCGCGGAAAGAAAGCCATCCTTTGCACCGGAACAGATGAGCATGGTATGAAGATACAACGAGCAGCAGCGCAAGCCAAGACACCGCCTAAAGAGTTTTGCGACTTGACCGCAGAGACTTTCAAGACGCTGGCGAAACGAGCGGAACTTTCCAATGATCATTTCGTGAGGACAACAGACGAGGACCACAAGGAGGCCGTACAATACTTCTGGCACATGTTGAAGGAACGAGAATACATATACGAATCCAAACATGAGGGATGGTATTGCGTCAGTGACGAAACCTACTATCCTGAATCAGCCATCGAGAAGAGACTGGATCCTTTCACTGGGAGGACATTTATGGCCTCCCAGGAAACTGGCAAGGAGGTGGAGTGGACCTCGGAAGCTAATTATCATTTTCGTCTTTCCGCCTTTCAGGATCGCCTACTAGACTTTTATAAGGCAAATCCCAATTTCGTTGTCCCGGTATCACGGATGAACGATGTTGTCAGATGGGTCTCGGAGGGTTTGGAAGACTTATCCATTTCCAGACCTGTTGAGAGATTAACATGGGGTATCCGAGTTCCCGACGATGAGAACCAAACCATTTATGTTTGGCTCGATGCTCTTATCAATTACATTACAAAGGCTGGCTATCCATGGGCGCCTGGCCAAGAACATGCTTTGGGATGGCCTGCGGATGTTCAAGTTATTGGGAAAGACATTGTCCGGTTCCACTGCATATATTGGCCAGCATTCTTACTAGCACTCGATATCGAGCCTCCAAAGCAGATTCTCACACATGCTCATTGGACATTGGGACATCAGAAGATGGCTAAATCAACAGGCAATGTTGTCAATCCATTCTTCGCGATCGATCGATTTGGAATTGATGCGATGAGATATTACCTCGCTCATGATGGAGGAATCTCTGACGATTCTGATTACGGAAACCAGTTTATCGTCGAGAGGTACAAGAAAGGTCTCCAAGGGGGACTCGGTAATCTAGTCAGCAGAATCACCAGGCCAAAAATATGGAATGTCCAGGATGCAGTCAATGCTGCTAGGTCTGAGAGTTTGACAAAGATTGATTCCAGCATCGAGAAGCAGATTATCATGTTGGAAGCGCTCCCAGCGAAAGTGTCCGCAAAGATGGAGGAGTTGAACCCTGGGGCTGCACTACAGATTATCATGGATGCTGTCTACGAGGTATAGAACGTCTTTCTAGGAAGGAGAATGCTGCTGACGAGAAGAAGACAAACAAATTCCTCCAGAATAGCCAGCCATGGACTCTTGCCAATGCAATCAAAGCAGGCAACTTCGATCCAGAAGTCGCTGCACAAATGAAGGCCAAAATTGACAGTACTGTCTATCACTGCGCAGAAGCTACCCGAATGGTGGGTATCTTATTGCAGCCATACATGCCAGGAAAAGCAGCTCAGCTACTCGATATGCTAGGCGTTGATGAGTCGAAAAGGACGTTTACTCATGTTAGACTTCGAGATGATTATGAGTATGGGTTACCCAAAACTCCCGTAGGGAGAGACGCATGGGATGGATTATTTCCGCCTTTGCCGGTTGATACATGAGATATTATACAGTTTCCATTCTGTGGAGAAGGTTTGCCAACGCCACTCTCGTATAGATTCTCGAACCCATATGAAGTTTGACATTGTATTATAGCCAGATACCTAGTTGCAGGAAGAGATCAGGAGTAAAATTGTGGTTTACCTACCAGCAGGAAGATTGTGGCCGGATCTTTGACTTATGATACAATGAATTGACTTGACTAATCTCGAACGAAGACTTACAACTGGACAGAATAAATACACTATTAAATCTCAGTAGTCCAACTTGACTTGACCAATCTTATATGATGATATCCCATCCATTTTATTATTTGTAAGGATAGTAGACTCAGCAGAAGCCTTGTTCAACATATTTTTGGGACATTGAGAATGAGTGGCGCTCCTGTCCCTCTCTACAGGAAAGCCGAGATTTAGCCGGCGTGTAGCAGCCTCGTAGCGAGGACACATCTGTAGTTGGACCTCGTCTGCCTGAGCTTCTTTCCCCTTCAACGCAAAGAGGTGCATCCTCCCACTAATTTCCATCCGTTTGTTCCTTTATTTCCTAGCTGCAAGGACAAGATGGATATCCTCCAGGTACTTTTTGCATCTATGACCGCGCTCGAGACATTGCTAACTGTTTGTAGCGCCTCGCTCATTTCCTCGACAGGCCTCTGTTTCCCTGGAAGAAGCTCATCATTGGCTTTTCTTTAGGCCAATATGTCTTCGAAGGCTTTCTATCTCTCCGCCAATACCAGGTCTTAAGGCAAACTCGTCCACCAAAGGTCCTTGAGAATGAGGTTTCGCAGGAAGTGTTTGACAAGAGTCAAGTACGCAAGGGTGCAGATTGAATCAACAAAAACTAACCTGTGGCAGGCTTATGGACGCGCGAAAGCAAAGTACAGTCTCTTCAGCGGCCTCTACGGACAAATTCAAAATACTGCATTCATTTACTACGACGTTCTGCCCAAGCTCTGGGCTCTGACTGGCTCATGGCTCCTTCGATTCGCTCCCGAACGGTTCTCCGGCGAGATTTCACACTCAATCGTTTTCGTCCTTACCTTCATAGTCATCCAACAGGTGCTCTCGCTGCCCACTTCGATATATCATACTTTCGTCTTGGAAGAGAAGTTTGGCTTCAACAAGCAGACCCCCAAGTTGTTCGTGATGGACATGTTGAAGTCGCAAATGCTGGCATTTATTCTCACTCCGCCAATTCTTGCTGGTTTCTTGGCGATTGTTCAGAAGACTGGAAACAAGTTCTTCTATTATCTCTGGTTGTTTGGAGCTGGCCTGCAAGTCTTCATGATCACTGTCTACCCGATCACCATCCTGCCTCTGTTCAACAAGCTTTCCCCTCTCGAACCTGGCGACTTGAAGACTGGTGTAGAAGATTTGGCAAAACGATTGAAGTTCCCACTTTCCGAACTCCACGTTATCGATGGTAGCAAGAGAAGTGCTCATAGTAACGCTTACTTCTTTGGTATGCCATGGAAGAAGCATATTGTCATCTACGACACCTTGATCGAGAAGAGCGAAACCCAGGAGGTCGTAGCTGTTCTAGCTCATGAACTTGGTCATTGGAGCCTGGGTCACACCACGAGATTGTTTGGCATTTCTCAAGTAAAATCCCGAATCCAAGCTTAACGGCCATCTATTGACTAGTTTTAGGCTCATTTCTTCTACATCTTCGCTCTCTTCTCGGTATTCATCAACAATAGATCCCTCTATGAATCCTTTGGCTTCCACAAGGAATTCCCTATCATAATTGGATTCATTCTCTTCTCCGACGCTCTCGCACCAATGGACACTGTCATCAAGCTCTTCATGAACATCCTGAGCCGTCGTTACGAGTTCCAGGCAGATGAGTTCGCCCAGAAGCTTGGCTATTCAACCGAGCTAGCTCGCTCCCTCATCAAGTTGCAGATCCAGAACCTGAGCACAATGGATGCGGACTGGATGTATGCAAGCTATCACTTCTCCCATCCAATTCTATCAGAGAGACTTGGCGCCTTGGGTTGGTATGGAGATTCAAAGGCGGGTGCATCGGAGAAGGAGTCGAAGGACGAAAAGGTGGCGCAAGCCAGTGGGCGCGAATTGTAAACTATACTACAATGAACAGTAGTCGAGTCGGTCCCATCATATACCATGCAGTCGTGATTCGTATGTCTATTCCTGGGACTGGAGTTTTCGTGCCTCCTCCCTCATCCTCCTTTCTTGCCTCATGCGTTCTTTCTTCTCCTTCTTCCTCGCCTCCTTGTCTAAAGGCTTCGACGCTCTTGCAGAAGAATGCGTTGCCTTAGTCTTCTTCGAGGTGTGAGCATTCATGTCCACCGCCTCCTTCTCCTTCTCATCCTCAACCACTTGCGGACCTTCCAAATCCGAATCTCCCACAGCGACACCTTGTATTCTGTCCCCAATTTCTCCCCCTTCAATGCTCTGCTCTCTTTGATATTCGTCTAAGTCCATCCAACCTTCTCCTTCACCTTCTTCATTGACATCCTGTCCCTTATTCGTCCCATCATCCATACCCTCTGCAACTGTAATATTGCCCTCCTCTAGGTCCAAGGTTGGGGCAAGCCATTCTCCTCGTAACCCTGCTTCTACTCGCCGGAGATTGTGTATTGTAACCGAAGAAGCGCTAGATCCAGCTGTTGGTCCAGAAGATTCGAGTCGTGCATTCGGAAGAAGATATGGGGAGGATTTTGTGGCTTCGAGGTAGTTTGAGAGGAATTTGAGGGCGATCTCTTGAGGGATCGGTACTGAAGGAATTGTCCGTTGTGGTGGAAAAGCTGACATTGTGGCGGGAGGAATTTGAATGGAATTGAAATTAGAGAGCGAAACTTTGGTCTTGCTACAAAATTCCTTGCGGCAGTTACCTTTCATGAAGCTCAGGATTTTTTTGGGCTGAAGCGGACTTTCCCCCGCTAGCGTCCTTCGTCCAACGACGACAATCCACAAGGACAATAACCTTGCATCAGGTACGCCAGAAATCGCATTTGATCAAGATGTTATGCCTCCGCTGCTCGAGAGGCCTGGGTGCTACTCCTAAAACTTTGATTCTCTCTCGAAAAATCGGGAAGCCGGCCCTGAAGGCTTTTACGAAGAGGTATACCGAGCTGCTCCTAAAATTTACGTCCTCAGCTAAACCGACTCAGAAACTTCACATATCTCCGTGGACCATCTCGACCGACTGTGTTTCCGTCTTCGGCTACTTTTAGACCATCTCTTGCTTTGCTTACACCTGTGACGACTTCTCCAGCTGGAATTGAGGGCGCATTAGATCTCCTCCCGAAAATATCGTCACATCCCGCACTAGGAGCAACACAAATTCGCTGCGGCCCCCGAGATACATTCAGTCCGAGTCACTTTGTTCGAAAGCGGAGGCATGGGTTCTTAAGCAGAATTAGGACACGGAAGGGGAGGATGACGTTGGCAAGACGGAGGGCGAAGAAGAGGAGTACTTTGAGTCATTAGAAGTGGGAAGAGGGACGACAAACAGAGCTACATATGGCTTGTGTAAAATACTTGTGGTGTACGGTTACAATGAGCGTTAGATGCGGTGAGGGAAATGCACGTATTCAGCTTGGCCGCTTGGACGGATGGCACATCTGGCAATTTGATTGAAACCAGATTGGCCTCTTATCTCGAAGTGCTAGGATAACTTGGACCTCTTCTGGCTTCTATTCGTAGGTTTAAAGAAACCACTTCGTCTTTTCTGCAATGTTTTGGTCCTTTCACGCATTTTATTTCACGATCGCAGCCGAGCCGAGTCAAGTGGCCACTCATGAGTTTATGTGTAACTTTTTTTTAATATCAATCCGGACTATGCGACGTGTTGGCTTATTGTAAAGGCAGGTTCGATGCATATATCTAGCCTACTTTGTTTTCCACATATCGCAATGCGCTCCTCTCGTTCAACCTCGTAAATTGAGTGCAGGATGTGACGAGCTGCTTCAGCGGACATGAATCCAAGGGATGCTTCTCATTAACTTAAAAACTTTCCAAACACCTCGCTGAATAACAAGCCAGAAGTCTGTAGTTATCATATATCATTGATGCCACCGATGCAGAATACCATCGCTAAAGAGCAGAGCCAGAACTCCACACTAGAAATATGTTGTACATAATACAAGGTTGCAAAGCCCAAGCTCTCATGTCTTATCCTTCTGGACATCAGCACATCTTTCGCCGTGTCCAAGCCAGGCTAAGCGGCAGCAGGGAGCTTGGATGGCACAAGGTTTCCAGCGCCTTCTCCAGCTTCGACTTCCAAACCCCCAAGCTGTTCACCAACCACTGCGCTGTCGCTCGTTCCATCACCGTCGATGGTGTCCGTCAAGCCCTCTTGGTATGAAGCAAGATCTGGATCAGCTAGATCGACGAGCGCTGCTGTGCCAGCACCAACCTTATCAAGTTGGCGTCTGGCACCAGCAGATTGCAGAAGAGAGGCAGCATTTTGGCCAGCCTCCTTCACAGCCATGCCAGATCCGGTATCACCGTCTGTCAAGATGGCATTGCAAGCTTCGCCGACACCGGCACCTTGCCGTTTCACTCCGGCTGACTTCAGAAGAGAGGCTGCATTTTGACCAGCCTCCTTGACAGCCATACCGGAACCTGTGTCGCCGTCTGTGAGAATTGCTGCAGAACGCGTTAACGAGAATAGATTCAATATTTGCGCAGCGGGCTTACCATCGCATCCCTCACCAGCACCAGCACCTTGTGGAATCGGTGCCGCAGTCACCACAATAGAGCACAGGACGAGGAGAGTAATGGTCTCTGCTATCTTTGAAAATTCCATGATGATAGCTGGGGTGGTAACGTTGATTGGTAACGACGAGGCGAGAGTATCTGGTATTGGATGAAGCGGATGAAGACGTTTGTTCTTGATGCTGATCAAACATCTATTGCAGATGCTGAGCGAGAATTATATCTCACTTGAGATTGATATAAGCCCCATGGCGACGGATGCCCAGAGAATCAATGTGCTCTGAGTCCATGAGGGCCAGAGTGAATAGAGCAGCCATCGACATCATTTCGTCCCAAGCCAGAACGATTGATCTGCGAAACAAAGTTTAGAAGCAAGCGAGAAGGTCGTTAATGTATTGAAATAAAGTTCCAATTACTGAATTTGATGCAGGGACTTTGTTTTCCCGAAGGTTAGTGCTTGGATTGACTACTTTGGGGTCCTCGACTAAACATAAGGTTTGAGAATGTCGATCACTTATGGTACTGGGGCGCTGATGGTTCGGAACCATATTATTTGTGGTGTCATTCTAAAAGACGCCAACCGCCCCGATTGTTGACAAGCCGAAGTGATCGGCTAAGTTGACCAATCGTTGAATGGCTTACCAGAACCCGGGGAAGAACTAAATTTTGGTAGCTTGATCGAAGAGACGTAGATGACGTTGGTCTATGTTGACATAGCTCGCGTTCTCATTATGTTCGACAGCTCTGCTAAAATTTGAGCGGACTAAGACCAGTATATTTCATCAGAGAGAGAGTTTGGGGTACTTCAGGTAGGTAGTTTAAAGTCAAAACTGACGTATGGTGGGTTGAGTTTGCGGAGAGCTGAATAGGGGGCAACTAGCGAGATCGCCTGGATAAGCGAGACTCCCGCCGACTTCGTAGAAAGACTTGAGGTAAAGACAAAGAATGATAGCATCGAATTTGCATGAGCTACGAGAGGTGTCTTTCTTGAAGGGCGTGTTTGGGAATCGGCAGAAAAAAAGCGAACAACTCGATTCTCGCGTGAACGCCGGTCAGCCCATTTGATGCTACGGCGCCTCCTATTCACTGGCCCAATCACCCCACTTTTCTCGTAGGCGGGCATGGGATTGGCTAGAAGCGTTCTATAAACAATGATAGACTTTTAGCGAGAGCAGAGCTTTTTTTCTTTTTTGAGTAGAATAGCCATTACTTGCACTGCTTATCTGTTTTCTCGTGGCAAACCTGTCAAGGCTTGCAATGGAGGTTGAGAGTTTCGACTCAAATCATCCAGAGAAGGTGCCGGCCTACATCAAGACTTGTCCAGTCGCAATGGATCGAAGCACTCAAAGCCCTCCACTAGCATGGCAAAAACAATGCCCGATCATCACAGGCCAAAATAATACTCCCAAGACCATTTCTCCCCATGCAAGTCCCCATTATCAAGAACTCTTTTTGTGATTATCCATACTGACTCTGATCCTCAACAAAAACACCAAAAATCCCTCATCAACTCAGCGTGCCCCATACTCGCTCCCACCGGCTGCACAGCCCAATTTTGCTCTTCAGGTCGTATGATCCGCCCTCTCGAGCCACGGGTAGGTGAGAGCCGTTCGATCGAAGTCATACAGCAGGAAGCAGGAGCATTTCTTAGAGAACTGTTTGCCGAAGGCTTCTTCCCTGCTCAGAACGACTTCGAACGGAGACTCGAGCAAGTCAAGACGGAGATCCAAGAAAATCGTGCTGAGTGTATGGTGTGGGAAAATGTTCCTGGAGAGAATGGAATAGAGAGAGCAACGAAACGAGGCGTGAGCAGCAATGGATACATGCAAACGAAAGAGGAGTTGGAATGGGGAGTACGAGTTGCATGGAGAAACGCGAGGAAGTGTATTATGCGAGCCCATTGTTGGGACTTGAAATGCGTCGACTTGAGGGATGTCAAGACAAGCAAGGGGATGGTGGAAGCGATTATTGAGCATACACCAATTGTGTATAATGACGGTAGGATCGTGCCTACTGGTGAGAATTATCACAAAACATTGAGAAGACGAAATTAACATGCGAACAGTGTTCCTGTTCCCAGCACGGAGTGTTGATAGTACTGGACCTATGTTTTGGTCACAGCAGTTTTTGAGCTTTGCTGGAGTAAGCACTCGCTTTTTCAACTTTGAACTCGCATCATTGCTGACCTTTCTCCTCAGTATGAACTATCAACCGGAGAGATACTCGGCGATCTGGCTCAAGTACAGCTGACGAAGGACATCATCGCTCTGGGCTGGCAGCCCCCATGTTCAAAAACAAGATGGGATATTCTCCCCCTTGTGGCAATGGCTGAAGGAGACGAACCTGTATTGGCAACACTGCCGCCTGAGCTCACGCAACTGATATCAATTGTTCATCCACAATATCCCAGGGTTGCGGATCTGGATTTGAAGTGGGTAAAGTTTCCAGCCTTAAGTCGACTTGGTTTTGATATTGGAGGGATCCAATACACTGCGTCACCGTTCATCGGATGGTTTATGGATGCCGAGATAGGAGTCAGAAACTTGGCCGATAGTTTTCGCTATAATGTCCTATCAGAGGTGGCCAAATCCATAGGTTGGATCAGGTACGATCGTCCGTTTGCCGAAGTGCCAGATCACGAGCGACTCCTGTGGTTGTCGAAAGCACAAGCAGAATTGAACTATGCCGTGTATTGCTCATTTCAGAAGGCCGGTGTGACTTGCACAAGCAGTCTCACGGCTTCGCAATCCTGGACAGCCTTCGACGACCAACATTTAAGGGAGAAAGGATACAGACTTAACGCGGATCCCTATTGGATCTCTCCGCCTCAGGGTAGTGTGATCCCACTTTGGCATCGGGGTGGTGCCCCGAACTACCAACCAAAGCCACTAATTGCGAGGCATAAGTACCATCCAGTCAAAGTCTGGAAGAGACGAAACAATGCACTTGCGCTGGTAGAGGAGCATGTCAACAATGCAGACAACGACGAACATAGACCTGCAATTCCTTATTCGAAGGTCCATATATTCTACTGTGGAACAAGCGGTACTGCCGCAACCTTAGCAGAGAGACTGCGCGTTTCGATGTCAAAGAAGTCGTCGAACGCGATTGGCGAATTTGGAATCTTGAACCTCTTCGATCCCATCAAGATGGGCTCGCACGACACAATACTCCTCCTGGTTGCGACGACTGGAAAGGGGGAGATCCCTAATAATGGCCAGCAATTCATCAAGAGAATGACGACTGTCGAGGCAACATTTCCATCTTTGAGCTTCGCCATTTTTGGTGTCGGTGACAGTGCCTATCATGCAACTTACAACATGGGATGCAGGTCGGTTCTGCAGATACTCGAAGAGAGAAAGTTAAGGCCGTTGATGATGAATTGCATGACAGAAGCCGATGTCGCTCTGGAAAATCCCCCTTACACAGACTTCCGTAATTGGTCGCGTCGGGTTGAAAGAGCGCTAGATGGCGAGACCGAAGAAACCCAAGTCGAGAGCGGAAAGAAAGAGCAAATTAGTGCTTTATACGAGAAACAGTACCACATTTTGAAGGCATACCAAGAGGCTACTCTGCGTTTCGATATCTCCTCACAAGCCCGGTAACATCTTGAAGTTATCGCTAGAACGTACGGAATTCGAGTACAGCACGATGGGCCACATCCGCCTTCTACCTCGAAACTCTAAGGCGTCAGTCCAACGAGTAATGGCGTTGCTCGGGTTCAATGGTAACGAGACCGTCGGTACGGTTTGCAATAACAGAATGGCGGACCGAGATAAGGTCTTCGATGAGACGCAAGTTCAGTTATTTGCCATTTCAATTCGCCGATATCTGGAGGACTTTGTTGACCTGTATAGTCCATTTGCTTCTCTTAATTGGGCGACAAGCATATCGAAAGTTACTGATGAGCCTGCCGTCCAAATCCTTGAAAAAGTATCTCACCTGCTGCCAGCAGTCTCACTAAAAGAAGTACTTTTCTCAATGGCACCAATGCACCCACGCAGTTACTCTATTGCTTCATCTCCTGCAGACAGATTTGATAGCATCTCTCAAGCATCCACCCTTGACCTCCTCGTCCGTATCATCCCCGATGGTCGATTCAGCGATCGTTGTTTATCGGAGATCGGCAACGGAGGTCAAATATTGTACAAGTTGACTCCGAACATCATCTGTCGTCCACTACTGACTTTGGACGGTAAATCCCTGATTGCAGTTGCATGCGGAACGGGCGTTGCTCCTGTCCGCTCTCTGCTTCAGTATCTCATCCGCACTAACACGGAGTCGAAGATCAGCCTTTTCATAGGCTTCCGACCTAATGACAGTAGCACTGAACTGTTCATTGAGGTGATTGAACAGGCGTCGGATAAAGGAATTCTGGATATTCTGTACGTCGTTCCCAGTAATAAGGAGAAAATGAGAGTTCAGGACCATTTTGGAGACTGCGAGGAGGCTCTGAGACACAAATTGGGAGACCAGGAAGGATACTTCTATGTTTGTGGAAATGCAAAGGTTGTCAGTGGAGCCAAGGAGAAATTGGAGCGAATTTTGGGTTTGGAGATGTGGAAAAAGGTACAAATGAGGATCTTAGAAGAGACCTTTTAGGAGGCTTGCCAGCAGTTGCCACTTTAGTTCAGTGAAGGTAGCTAGGTGTCGGAACTTTGTCAGCGGTTCCCTTCCTTCAATTACTGCTACTCGAGTAGTACAATATGCTCACACTTGTGAGGCGTGCAGTTGTGCGAGGATCATATCTCGCACATGCTCGAGTGTTGTCGCTAGCACGCCGGAGAACGACCCCTGGAAAGCGCCACAAGCTCGAGCCGAGGCAGTTCTTCCCCGCAAGCGATGCAGCAACACCCTCCACGCTCATGCACCCCACAGAGCTACTTTAATTGACATGTATCTCCCTCCCAACCTCTTGTACATTTCTCTTCTGTATCCCTTTATCCTCTATCCACCCTGAAATCTCCATACTTTCAACACAACCGCAATAATGGCACCCTCAGGCCCCATAACCACCCCGCTCACGACTCTCCTCGACATCCAGCACCCCATCCTCCTCGCGGGCATGGCAAGAACTTCAGGCGGTCCCCTTGCCGCCGCAGTATCCAACGCCGGAGGACTAGGCTGTATCGGCGGGTTGGGCTATACTCCAACCCAGCTCCGTGAAATCATCCACGAGCTGAAAGCTAACCTCTCCTCCCCTTCTCTATCATTTGGGGTCGACTTGGCGTTACCGAAAGTTGGGGAAGGAGCACGGAAAACGAACCACGATTATACGCATGGCCAGCTCGATGATTTGATTACAGTTACTATCGAAGAGGGCGCCAAGCTGTTTATTAGTGCTGTGGGGATCCCGCCTCCTCATGTGATTAAGAGGTTACATGATGCGGGGATTCTGATCATGAATATGGTTGGGGCGCCGAAACATGCGAAGAAAGCTCTCGATGCTGGCGTTGATATTGTGTGTGCTCAGGGTGGAGAGGGAGGTGGCCATACGGGAGATATTCCGAATTCGATATTGATACCGAGTGTGGTTGATGTTGCGAGGCAGTACCGCCCGAAACTGCTTGGAGGACAGACTGCATTAGTTGTTGCTGCTGGTGGTATCTATAATGGGAGAAGTTTGGCGAGTAGCTTGATGCAAGGGGCATGTGGGGTTTGGGTTGGAACGAGATTTGTTGCGTCTACAGAGGCAGGGTGTAGTCAGCAGCACAAGGAGAGTGTGGTGAGTGCTGCTTTTGAGGATACACTGAGAACTCTGGTTGTTAGTGGAAGACCACTGAGAGTTAGGAGGAACGAGTGGGTTGATAAGTGGGAGGCTCAGCCTGAAAAGATCAAGGAATTGACTGAGAAGGGAGTTGTTCCTATTGAATTTGATATGGAGGCTGGTAATGATGTTGATATTCCTCACTTGATGGGTGTTGTGGCTGGTGTTATTAAAGACATCAAGCCAGCGAAGGCGATTGTTGATGATATGGTTTCAGAAGCGGTGGATATGCTGAAGCAGGGCCAGACTTTCTTGACAGGAGGGAAAAGTAAGCTGTAAGCTTTCGAAGTTGTAAAATATTCCCACAAATGTCAAATCATAGATGAACAGAACTCGAGTGGCTTTCAAATGCTCAATTCTAACAAATGCTACCTGCCAAACTCCCAAAACAATCCAGCAGCGAGCGCTTCGCATGCTTCTATAACGCCAACCATCTGCTCCACCCTAAGGCCGTACAAGAAAAGAGCCGTATGAGCTGAGAAAACGTGCTGAAGCTCCGCTTAATTGAAAAATGGTAACCTAGCGGGTACAAAATCATGTTTCCCAGGCTCCGGTGACTTCCTAGTCTCTGTCGATGGAGTGTGTATGGAAGCCACAGAGTCCGAGCTGGTCGGTGCAGCGGCAACAGCCGGATCTGCAGTGCTCGCCCTATGCCCTTCATCCTCCGATGGTGGTAGGGGAGGTATGTCGTCGACCACAAGCGGTTCTTGCTTTGTCTCTGTAATAGATATCTCGGCGGGATCTCCAGCATGAAGTCCCCTCTCGACTGCCAATTTGACAGCCGCCTGTCTCTTTCTTTCTACTTCGAGTTCTTCTTCGTGTCTGACCCTTTCCTCCTCCTGTTGCAGGTCTGTCAATGACGGTGTCTCCACCATATTCGGGCTTGCAAATCCTGGGGTGTGGGCTATCGAGGCTCCCGAGCTGACTCGATGGCCAGATAAAGAGGGTCTCGAGTTCGACGATTGTGTTGTTCTAGATAGGTTTCTAGAAATATTCCTGGATGCAGCAGGTCTCTTGCCCTTGCCTGTCTTTCCACTGCTTCTATCATCGGCATTCACGGTCATTCTCCTCTCGAGAACCATGGCAAACTCGTCACTCAATGGAACAGCGTCATCTTCTCCATCGCTTGGATACAGATCTCCTCTCGATCTGAATGAGTCTGAAGTTTCTCCAGAGCTGGTAGTAGAGCTTCGAGTTCTCTTGTGTCCCTTCTGGTTGCCCCTCTCGTCTTCACTATGCTCATCGGGCATGAGCGGCTCTCCTTCCTCGTCATCTCGGGCTTCAGCACGCAGCGCTCCAGGATGCTCCTGTAGATCTGCAGCACTTGGTTTATATCTCAACGTTCCTCCTAGCTTGAAAGGAAGCCTGCCCAAGAACCCCAAAGCACTTGTACTAGGTATGACAGTCGGATCGGGCTCCAGATTCTTTCGTGTGCCCCTGGTCCCGTAACTCATTCCTCTTTTTCTCCTCGGCTGCTGATCAATTCCTTCGCTCCCACCACTATGCGACCCACTGCCTGCCAGCAGCCTGTCCAGTTCGTCATTGCCCCAGCCTCCCAACAAGCCTCGATTGGCGGCATTATCGTCCTCATCCCAATCATCGTAGAAGTCGAAGCTTAACTCCGCTCGCCCTCTAGTCCTCCCTCTGTCCCTCAATCTTCTCGCTCGATCATCGCGATCAGAGAAGCATTGCCCGGTACATTGCTCGAAGCCATCCGCGATCGATGCAAAGCAGGGGTTGATGTAGTTGTGTTGGAAGGTCCAGATATTGGCGGCAGCACTCTCAGTAGCTTGTTCAGCGTTCTGCGAGATTTGGTTCCAGGTTTGGCGGATTCGAGGATCTTCGAGGAGGGGTGCCATGGTGACGGTCTTTAGTTTGACTCGAGAGCATTGACAGCTTCAAGTCGATGAAGAGAGGCATACGCTTCTCGCGATATGTATTATTGCATCAAGTTACTAGGCGACGTGTTCGGTGCAGGGCATACCGTGCGCGAGTAGACATGATGGTGTGGCTCAAAAAAGTAGGGTTTGGAGGGTTGTCTCCGCATCATTCTCCGACGGTTGGGGACGGGAACTTGATTAGATGCACGTGATGAAGCCAACTTCCGCTGCAATATCCAAAGCCTTATGGTGAGGTTGCTCTACTTTTGCTTTTCCGTTCAGTAGACTGACAAGCAAGTCAGAGATCTCGCGCGGAGGGTAATAGCACACCTCACTTACTATGCCCTAAAAGTATCACATGAGCGAATTTGTTAGAATACATATTTACGGAGAAGTATGTTTTCTGATCAAGTCGAGCGGGCTGTACGAAGTACGGCTTATAGGAATATTGAAATCAGCAGTCTGAACAGGCCCCCAAAGAGTTTCCACCATGAATAAGAAGCTCACTGGACGCTGTGAGAGTGTGATATTGACGCTGCAGAGCAAATACTACATACAGGAGCAGAATATAGCCCCATACGCAGACACATATGTAATACAAGCCAAACTTGGATGCCCATGTTGCCAATTGATCAATCAATGCTTGACGCCATTAGCAGAAGCCATCACTCCATTCGCAACTGCAAGCGTCGGCGGAGGGACAGGTCCAAAGGGCTTTGGTCCTTCAGGATGCAACTCCTCCTCCGTATCTTCGTTATAATCGCCCTCACTGACCTCATCGCCGTCTTCTTGCTCTCCATCACCGTCTTCGCCCTCTTCATCTTCATACTCATAATCACTTTCCGTACCGTCCAGGTCGCCCTCAACATACTCCCCCTCAGTGCTGCCTTCGGCCATAGTAGCCATGCCACCAGCGACTCCCCGACCTTGCTTCTGCATCTGGTTGATAATGCTGGTCAGCTTCTCATTCTTCTTCCTTAATGAGTCCATTTCCAGATTCGTCTTCGTCCTCTCTTCAGCCATCTTCAAGATATTTTGATTCGTTAAGTCATGCTTCCTGGTCAAGTTCATATTCTCCTTTTCGAGCCGCTTGGTTTTCTTGGACATTTCTTCCATTTCTTTACGAAATGTCAAGAATAAGTCATTGCTATTATTGAGCGTATCCTCCACCTGAGGTGTATTAGCTCGAAGTGATATCTAAGGACAAAAGAGATAATGAAATATGACAATGTTTTATGCAATGGGCGCACAAGACGCATACGCACCTGCTTGAACTTTTCAACATAGATGTTGAGCTGGTTTCGCAGTTCTGTTTCGGTCTTGGAAAAGGTCAAAACCTGGGCATTTAAAGCTCGGGATCGTGTGACTTCTGCCTCCGCTGTTTTCTTTTCGCGGTCGAATCTTGCCATATTGTGTTGTACTTCAAGCTCTTTCGACCGTAGAAGCGAATGAAAGTGTAGCTCTCGAAGTTCGAATTGATCAATTAGGGATTTGAACCGTTGCTTGAACCTGGGAAAAGAGTTAGCGGGAATAGTGGTTTCAAGAAGGGAGGTCTCACAGGTCGTCAACTTCGATGTTGACCACTTGTGCTTGAGGATGATCCTTGGCTTCCTGGTAATCTTGCAACTCCCATAAGACTTGCTTGAACTTCTCATCCCACGCAGCATGATTATCCTTCTCCGCATCTCCCAGGGTCTTATTCTCAGCCTATTCAAAAGTCAGACCCTTCAGCATCACAGTATTGTCTCCAATAAACGCTGCAAACCTTTAAACGGTTGTTCTCCTTTTGGAGCTCCCGGCAAAGCTTCTCCAGCTTCTCCTTTAAGGTAGTCGTCTTGCTTAGATCCGTCCGAGTATGATCTTTCTCCTTCTGCAACAGATCGCCTCGCTTCTTATGCTTTTGGTTCTCTCGTTCCAACCGCTTCATATTCGCCAAGTGCTCGGTTGCTCGTCTCTGCAATACATCGATTTTTTGCCGATCGTCCAGGTTCGATATGGAGTTGTTTAGCTCTCGGTTGGCTTTCCTTACTTCTCGTTCTTTTCATAACACTTTGTTAGCAAACGAGCGCCCTCACCACAAAGCAGACCATGGAGCCCCATGTCAACAGGAAGTATAGGAGCTGCCCAAAGGAATCCTGCCCATAGCCGGGATCTCTAGCTCTAGAGTTCCCCATAGCCTACGAATCACAACTTTGCGAAGTATGCCCTGGCCTTCGTGTGGCAAACACCCTCAACTATGTCGCACATGGAGGGGATCAAGACGGGTCAACCGACCAATTTCAGCCTCCTGCTCCTGTTCTCCTGCAGCATCTAGCTCTAACTGCGATATCTTAGCAGCAATCAAGTTCGAGGCTTCATTCGGATCCGTGGTTTTCTTCCCCTTCCCCTTCTTTGAAGCGTTTGATCCTGACGCGGAGCCGACATCGTGATGGTGGTGATGGTGTCCATTCGTATAGCCCGCGTCGGCATGAGAATGGTTCGCTGACGACGAGAGTGCTCTCGAACTCGCAGGTACAGATGTATGCGTGGAATTCACGGCGGTCGACATGGTGTGTCTCCAGAGAATGGGATGCGAGAAGAGCTAGCTACGAGCACGAACAAAACTGCGACTCCACAGGTGTGTGGGTGCGCGTTCGGGCCAGGGGTGCTCTTGTGTTCTGTCGACTGTGTGTTCCCATGAGAGTCGATCTCGTTCTCCTATCGGCGGTCTTGTGTCTGGTGAGGAAGTGTTGCAGAAGAGCTTAATTTGGATGGATCGCGTTAGCGGGAAATCGCACTTCCCAGACTCCGATGCCTCACCCAGGTCTCTGGCTTCCCAAGTGGTGCTAGGGGGCAGCCCAGCAAAACTTTCTCAGAAAAGGAATATGTAGAGACGAAGTTTGCCGCCTCTACTGGGTATGTTTCCTCTGATATTTCACAGGTCCAGGTCAAGGCCTCCACTCCAGGCCTAGGCTGGCTCATTATTGGTGTGTCACAAGTTCAAGATTTATGCAGGCCGATACGGGCTTTCTAGCGAGTAGCCTTGTTATGCCTGAACTTTTTCTGTCCTACTTTCTCTCATCGACTACCCAACATCGCCAATTGTCGAACCGGGAGGATGCTTCGCAACGCATCCAAAGGGGCCGTCCGGAGAGCGGTAACAGAGCTTACCCAATATCCGAAGCCAGGGGAGAAGATCCACGGCTTTACTCTCCTCCACTCGAAGCATGTCCCGGAGCTCGAGTTGACAGCTCTGCACCTGCAGCACGACAAGACTGGAGCCGACTATCTGCATATTGCCCGAGAGGACAAGAACAATGTCTTCTCTATCGGCTTCAAGACAAATCCTCCGGACCATACCGGAGTACCGCATATCCTCGAGCATACTACCCTATGCGGGAGTGAAAAGTAGCTAGCTTCCAAGTCTTTGAGCGAGCTGTGCTGAGTGCTTGTAGATTCCCCATACGTGATCCCTTTTTCAAGATGCTTCCTCGAACGCTCTCGAATTTTATGAATGCCTTCACTGCATCCGACCATACATTTTATCCATTTGCCACCACCAACGAGCAAGACTTCAAGAATTTGATGTCCGTATACCTCGACGCTACATTACATCCGTTATTGAAACGGAGTGACTTCTCCCAAGAAGGATGGCGAATAGGTCCGGAGAACCCCAGAGTTGCCCAAGCTAGCGATACAAAGGCAGAGGATAGCAAGCTGGTCTTCAAAGGCGTGGTCTATAATGAGATGAAAGGACAAATGTCGGATGCTGGATATCTCTATTATATCAAATTTCAAGAAGAGATCTTCCCAGCTATCAATAATTCTGGAGGCGACCCGGAAAAGATGACGGATCTGACTTACGAGCAGTTGAAGAAGTTCCACGCAGAGCATTACCATCCGAGCAACACCAAACTTTTTACATATGGAGACATGCCACTGACGGATCATCTACAAGAAGTCGATGCTCAACTGAGCTCTTTCAACCGTATTCAAGGAGATTTGGAAATTCGGAGACCTATTGAGATCAACAATGATGGCCCCAAGTCCGTCTGGGTCCAGGGGCCCGTTGATCCGTTAGTGGACAAAGACATGCAGTGGAAGACATCCACGACTTGGTTGATGGGAGACACTACCAACATCCTCGAAACATTCTCCCTCGGGATTATATCTGCTCTTCTAATGGACGGATACGGCTCGCCATTATATCGAAATTTGATTGAGGCTGGTTTAGGAACAGATTGGTCTCCGAACACTGGATTTGACAACTCGGGGCGAGTTGGAATATTCTCAGTTGGTTTGACTGGGGTCAAAGAGGCCGATCTTCCCAAGGTCAAGTTAGCTCTACACAGAACGTTCGAAGAGGTACACGGCACGGGATTTGACAAGTCAAAAGTTGACGGGTATCTTCATCAACTAGAAATCGCGTTGAAGCACAAAACCGCCAAATTTGGGATGGGTCTCCTGCACCGCCTCAAGCCTGCATGGTTTCAGGGAGTCAATCCATTTGACTCGTTGGCTTGGAACGACACGATTTCAGCCTTCCAAACTGAAATGGCGAAAGGAGGCTATCTGGAAGGCCTGGTGGAGAAATACCTGCTGAACGACCGAACGCTTACATTCACAATGACGCCAGATGCTGATTACGGAAAGGAGGTGGAGCAAGAAGAGGCAGCTCGTCTCGCCAAAAAGATCGACGAAGTCACCAAAGCAGCTGGTGGTGAAGCAGAGGCTCGTGCACAGTTAGAAAAGCAGGAGTTGCAACTCCTGGAAGAACAGTCAAAGTCGAATACACAGGATCTCAGCTGTCTTCCCACAGTATACGTCAAAGACATTCCTCGAACACAGGAAATCATTGACGTGAGGGATTCCAAGATCGAAAATGTCAACGTACAATGGCGTGAGGCACCAACGAATGGCCTCACATACTTCAGAGCCGTCAACTTGTTTGACAATTTACCAGAAGAGCTTAGAGCACTTATCCCGCTTTTTACCGACTCAATCATGCGCTTAGGTACCAAAGATATGACGATGGAGCAGCTCGAGGATCTTATAAAGCTGAAAACTGGTGGAATATCTGCCTCATACTTTGCTTCATCCTCTCCACTGGACTTCAGATCATCGACAGAGGGCATATCCTTTGCAGGTACCGTACTGGATCGCAACGTATCTGAGATGTTGGACCTGTTGAGGAAGCTCGTCCTGGAGACTAATTTCGATAGTGCTGGGGCCCAGTCACAAATTAGACAACTTCTGCAAGGATCTGCGGACGGGGCAGTGAACAGTATCGCCTCTTCTGGACATGTTTATGCCAGAGGGTATGCCGAAGCCGGACTCACGAACTACTTCCGAATAAAAGAGCAAGTAAGCGGCCTGTCACAGGTGAAACTTGTCTCCTCGCTAGCTTCTCGTCCCGAAGACGAAGGACTTACAGATGTTATTGAGAAACTGAAAGCCATACAAAAACTGGCGTTCTCAGGATCCGGCAATTTCCGAACAGCAATAACTTGCGGTACAGAAAGCGTCTCCACCAACGAGGCCGCACTCCAGAGCTTCCTCTCCTCTCTTCCCAAATCGGACCAGTCTTCGCCAAAGATCCCAACGCCAGACTTTAGCAGGAACGCCAAGACCTTCTTCCCTCTCCCTTACCAGGTCTACTACGGAGCCTTAGCTCTCCCGACCGTGTCCTACACCTCGCCTTCTGGCGCGCCTTTGCAAATACTCTCTCAGCTGTTAACACACAAATATCTACACCATGAGATCCGCGAGAAAGGCGGCGCGTATGGTGGAGGGGCTTACTCTCGCGGCCTTGATGGCGTCTTTGGTTTCTATTCCTACCGAGATCCTAATCCTCAGAACACCACGGAAATCATGCGTGGTGCAGGACAATGGGCAGTCGAGAAGCAATGGACGGATCGCGATCTCGAAGAGGCAAAATTGAGTGTTTTTCAGAGCGTCGATGCTCCCCAAAGTGTTAGCGACGAAGGCATGACGAAGTTCTTGAGCGGAGTCAGTGATGAGATGATGCAGGAGAGGAGGGGGAGGTTACTAGATGTCACGAAGGAGCAGGTGAGAGAGGTGGCGCAGAAGTACGTCGTCGAGTCGCTTGAAAAAGGCGAAGGACGGATGGTTTTCTTGGGAGAAAAGAAACCGTGGGTTGATGGTATTTGGGAGATCAAGGATATGGGAATTTCGGCACCGCAAGAGCCGGAGATTCTTGATGAAGATGTAAAGGTGGCGGCTTTAGGGTCATGATGTACGATGTATGTATAACTTGTATGATACTGTATTCCACTCATCCGTTGGTGATGTTCATGCTTGATCAACAAGGCTCGAGTGAGTTGTTTGGCTTTGTAGGATAATTTCCTTGAATAGCACGCGCTACGAACAGATAATACGTCTGCAGTCCTCTCAGTGGCTGTACGATCACAAGTCATGCCTCCGGGCTAGCGCAAGAGTGAAATAGCAACCGAGGAAACCTGACGCGAGTTGTGGGGTCCAAGGGAGCGATCTCCGTCTTATTTCAGACCTGTGATCCCTGAGCTGTGGGATGGCGGACTAAAGATGCGAGGACATACTTCTGGGACATACTTCTGGGACATACTTCTGGTGTGATATTTCGAGGCTATAGGAGCCATGTAGATAACCACGGTAGCCAATGCTTATGGGTTGATAGGCTTATCCGTACTTAACATGTATGAGAAAGCAGAATGATTTTCGATCGTCGCCATTCGTTGTTGATGAAGCATTTCAACCATGGTAGTAAGAATTGTTGTTTTCTCGCTTCGCGTCGCCCGTGCCACAGCCACAGCCCCTTTCATACAGGAAAGGTTTGCGTCATCCGTTTAAAACTACAGGAGGAGAACGGCTATTTACGGCTTCTAAAATTTTTCTGAGAACTCACTCTTGGATGACTCGATTGTACCTTAATGCTATTCCCATAAAGTTCATGAAACGAGACTACGTTGCGTTAACAAATAGCTCAGCAGATGACAATGCAAGTGGTGAGTGAGTGATTTTTGTCCGGATAGTCACCCCGCGCTAGTTTAGCCGACGATCCCTGCGGGCAGGCACCTAACCACCAAGAATTTTCGACCTCCGCTCCCTCGTGAACACCAACACATCTTCTTCGAACATCTCGAAGAACACCTCTAGCCTCGGCACTTGCATTCCCCGTATTCAAGGATAGATCACTCAGACAATTGGAACGTCTAGAAAGAGAGACGTTATTCCCTCATCAGACTTGGTAAGCCCTTTTTTTTCTCTGGATCAAAGGAGCGGTGGTGGAGTTGAGCGTGTTGCCCCAGGACTCTCAACGCCTCCAGCTGGTCAAAACTTGTCAGTGAGGCATTTGTGAATTATTCCTGACATTTCTCCACCGCAGATCGCGTTTATACAACGCCAAAACCCCCTTTGACTGCCTTTGGTCAAGCAAAGGCACAACCCCACACCACGGCTTTCGCGGCCAAAGCACTCCCCTCTGACCACGATTTCTCTCTACGACCCAACCGGCACATCATCAACACCCTACCGCCTCCTGTTGCTGCAGTCTACTAAAGAGCTTGAGCGATTTCTCTTCGACCTGTCACCTAACACCCCAGCTTGGTCCCCAATTTCTCAGCTGCCGCATAGGACGGGTTTAGAGGTTCTTCCTCTCGCAGAGGAAGAGTCGAGCCGACCTCGTCAGATCAGTGTAGGATCTGATCGATACCGACCTCCCTAACACCCCTTCAGAGTACAAGTAAGTTGTGCGCCACCCTTCTTATACTTCACCGTGCTCACACCTCTTTCAGCACAACCACAACTAGACAACCTTCCTTGGGGATATGTCACCTTCCGCTATCGCAACCATTGAAACAACACCGAGTCTTACTAGTATTCACTCGTATTTCGAGAATTCGAAGAGTTCCTATGTCGAACACTTCAATGAACACTATAACAATGGCGTGAATACACCCAAAAGGTTGATTGGAGACGCTCTGAAGGAAAGAATCGAAACTATCGATCATGATGTCTGCGAGCCGGGAGACGAAGATACGTTCTTCGTCGCTGATCTCGGCGAGGTCTATCGACAACACATGAGATGGAAGTTGAATTTGCCAAGAGTCAAGCCTTTCTATGGTGAGATCCTCTTTCCTTAACGCTAGACATAAGCTAATGTTATCGCAGCTGTCAAGTGCAACCCTGATCCCCAAGTCATTCGCCTTCTGGCCGAGCTTGGAACTGGATTTGATTGTGCCTCCAAAGGCGAAATTGAACAAGTCCTCAAGATGGACGTTGACCCTAGCCGTATTATATACGCTCAACCATGCAAGACCAACTCCTATGTCCGTTATGCTGCAAGCCAGGACGTAAAGAAGATGACCTTCGACAATACCGATGAGCTTTACAAGATCAAGAAGCTTTACCCTGGAGCTGAGCTGTTCTTGCGAATCTCTACCGATGACTCCTCCAGCCTGTGCCGCTTAAGCCTTAAGTTTGGAGCTGCGATGGATTCAACAGAAGAGCTGCTCAGCCTTGCAAAAGACCTAGGTCTCAATGTTGTTGGAGTCAGCTTTCACGTTGGCTCTGGCGCTTCTGATCCTCTCGCGTTCCTGAAAGCTGTCCAGGATGCTCGCAAAGTCTTCGACCAAGCCGCCGAGTATGGCTTCTTCATGCACACGCTCGACGTTGGTGGCGGTTTCTCCAGCGAGACCTTTGAAGACATGGCTAGTGTGCTAAGTGAGGCGTTAGACGAGTACATTCCAGGACACGTCAGTGTCATTGGCGAGCCAGGTCGCTACTATGTTGCCTCAGCTTTCACATTGGCTTGCCACATTATCTCTCGTCGCACCATCGAGCACCAAGCTACTGGCGAAAAAAGCTACATGGTCTACTTGAACGATGGTCTCTATGGCAACTTTTCCAGCATCATGTTCGACCACCAGAACCCCATCGCGCAAGTTCTTCGTACCGGAAACCGTACCTACTTCGACACTATTGCCGCTCAAGATTCTACCGATGGCATTGAGTACTCAATCTGGGGTCCAACATGCGATGGCATCGACCGCATTGCCGAGAGCATCCGCTTCGACCACACCCTTGATGTTGGTGATTGGCTATACTTCGAAAACATGGGTGCATATACTAAGTGCTCTGCTACGAGATTCAATGGTTTCACGGATGCTCATGATATCATCTACGTTGCCAGCGAGCCCGGAGCAAAGGCATTATTGGGCATGTAATTGCTTACTATTGGCTGACCGCAAGGTCCATAGAGTGGAGGGGAGCATCGGGCAGATGGCCCGTTTCTTTTGCTAGATTTCTTTTTGCTCATGTTGTGGTGCGGGGATGGGAACCACGAGTGATTAAAGCATAGATCTCCTTTTGCGTTGGTGGTTTGCTAATTCGATGGATGGATTCATAAATAAAACGTTCATTTGATCATAAAACTTTATGTCTATGTGCTATGGTTCAAGTGCTTCTATGATTCATACCTCCGGTGACCATGCTGCAGCATGCCATGATAGATAAGAAGTCTAGTCCACATAATCCGCATCTAAATTGCCCTTAGCTGAATGCAGGGTCGATCTAGGCCTCGCGGCTTGAATAAGCAGATATTGTTCTGAAAGAACCAATATCCGCGACTGTCTTTATCGACATCTGATGTGACGGAGGACGGTGCTCATTCTAAGCATATCTTGGCTTAATTTCGCGAGCAGAGGTCTGGTGAGGCGAGAGCTAGGAACTTTCCACGTGGAATTTCTCATCTGTTCTCTCTAACAACAGGATTGTTCCCAATTCATATATGAGACTTGACTCGAGCGCTGAAGTCGCGAATCCACTGAACGTAGGAGTGCTTCGGGGTCGGATCAAGAGGCGTGTCGGTTTGGCCCTCCTGAGTAGAAACCTGCAGAGTCTTTCGAGTATATTTTCTGCGGGCCGGCTTGACAAGTTCATCAGCCTCGTCCTCTTCTCCATCGGTAGGGATCTCAATCCCTTCTGCAATTCTGATTGGGAGATCCAGCTCCGCATGCCAGGGTAATGGCGGAGTGGGCTCTAGTCGCTTCCTCTTTGCATCAAGGGTATAGTAGAGTTGTACCGCTGCGTATGGGTCACTGGCCGCGTACTTTATCTGTTCCATATTTAAAGCCTGGCTCCAATCCGAGCCCCTGACCTCGCCTTTGAACAGTGGCAGGTGCAAATGGTCCTGTACTTGGTGTGCGAGTGAGACGAGCGTCTTGTTGATAAGATGCGTGTCCTTGCTTTCCGAAAACTTCACCAGTTTATATAGATGCGATAGTTCGAAAAGTCCCTGGGACTCGATGCCAAGGTTCTTGCGGAGGCGTGTGCAATCAGCTTTTATAGCAACGCCGACCTTCGTTACCTCAGGATCTTCCATTATCTTCCTCAAGGCCGGGGCAACCAGGCTTTCCGGGGTTTCGTCCTCCCGCCTAGGGAATTGAGCTATGTGGAAAAGCCCAATCCGGTCCTCGCTCGCAATTTGGACGAGGGAAAGAGCAGTTCGTGGCCCCTTGTTGGCGAATTTCATGAAATCTGGTGCCCATTCGATATCGAATCCTATGATTTTCTTGTCCGAGAAGTAATTTTGAATGACTCGCTCTGTCGTCATGACACTTTTGCAATAGTGCACCGTGGGCTTCTTGGACTGAGGGCCTCGGTATAGTTGATATGTCCAGAACGACTCGGGGGTCCCTCGGGCGGCTATTTTGGCGGCGCGAAAAAGAGCGCCGGGCATTGAGAAGGTGGTGCATGATTCCGGGGGTTCTTTCTGCGACGAGTCCTCAGCTTTCGAGCCAGTCGTTACAGGAGCAGAGTCGAGCATAGGTTTAGCTTCCAACGCAGCCATATCTGTTGATGCCATCACGTAATTGTCTTCAGAGGTTGAGTGTAGAAGTAAATCCTGCTTGACTTCCACTGCAGCCATGCTTAACGATCGAGGGGTCGAAGGGGAGGCCTTGGGACTGAAGACAATTCCATGATTCGGATGCCATGTCTTTTGCAACGGCAGATTCACATCTGTGCGAGTTCCGTTCGAGCTGTATGGCAGCGAATTATTAACAATGCAATCTTGAATAAAAGGACAACCTACATTGACCGTCGTCCAAGACCTCGCTGCACCGATGCTCTTAAAGCATCGGTGGCTAGTGCCGACGTGCCTTCAAACGAACTCATTGTTGTCATAAGGGGTCGTAGAACTGTTTTACCCAGCGTCGAAGCTCCATGACTGCTAGGGAGCATAGCTCTGTCTGTTGACTTTATGGGCGTGAAGGCAGACGCGTCGAAGGTCCAACCGCTGATTGGCGCGAATGGTCGAGGCAGGTGCAAGCCTGCAAACCGAGCAAACACTGATGTCGAGAATTCTTGAATCACGAGAACTTCAACCCTCGACCTCGAGCACAAACAATCGATTCCGCAAAACAAGCTCCCGATGAATGAGACATAGCAGACTCATACATTTCACCATTTGATCGAACTGACTGTGAGTTGCGTACCGCTCTTTTCAGCCTCATTTTACATTCTTCCAGATGCTCAGGTCAACTCGAAGTAGTCAGGACCGTTAACACAGTTCTGATATTTCTGGACTCGCCAAGGCTTCGGAAAGTCTTTGTATCTAAAATTTCTTATCTCAAAATTGCACCACCAGAAGCTAATATGGTCTAGCCTGACCTGATTCTCAAGCGTTGGCTCAAAATGGCAACACAACTGCTTCCTCTCGGTTTGCTTGGCCCGATCTCTCTTTGGAGCAACTCTTTCTGATCTTTAAAACAGAGCTGATCGATAAATGCGTGGGATCCAAGATCTGGGTCGTTATGAAAGGTGACAAGGGTATATTTTTTGGCCTCCTCCGTATATCATATCACCTGACCTTTCTGCAGAATTCAGCGGCACTCTCCTTGGCTTCGATGACTACGTCAGTATGTATTTGCAAATATATTCCAATTGGCATGATCTAAAATTGGCGTAGATATGGTCCTCGAGAACGTCACAGAATAGTAAGTCCTTGAGACTGCGAACGGTGTGGGATGCTAACATCTGCAAAAGTGACTACTCTGGCGGCCAAACGAAACTTCCGAAGATTCTCCTGAATGGAAATAACATATGCATGGTATTAAATACACTGCCCTTTTATTGTAACTTGCTAATTAGATCTTAGTTGATACCTGGTGGAGAGGGCCCGGGAACGGCAGCTTCATGAGAAAGGGTGCCGGGTGGGAACTCAGCTGTGTGATGAATTTACGTTTGGAAGTCTCAGGTGGCTTCACATCCTCCTTCGAGACAATGAAAAAGAAAATTACTTCAGACTTCGCTTTGGTACCATTGCATTTCTATTGTTTCATGCGAATTCTGAGCCGGTGTGAAAGGCTTATGACATCTTAGAAGGACTGCCGCTTATGAAGTCTCAGAAAAAAACAACGCTGCTAATGCAATCCAGACAGCCGCCTCGGTTGCCAGTCTCGTCAGCGTAGCTACTGCTGCCTCCCATACGTTCTTCCCCACAACATATCTGATGCTTTGCAATACGAAAGATTTTGCCTCTGTCCGCTCCTCGACACTCATCTTGCTGACTGTTGAGTTATTTGTGGAAGGTTTCGTCGCCTTCTCCCGAATAAGCACGGTCTTCACCCAACCCATAACCAGCCTCTCTTGCCTTTTGAATCGCCCGCAATGCGAGGGAAATCAAGTCTTCTGTCTCTGCCTTCTCCTCGTTCAATTGGTCAGCCTGGGGGCCAAACCGATCTTGCAGGAGAGTCAGATCGATATGGGGAAAAGAAGTGGGAGTGTGGAGACCCGGGACACCCTCGAAAGGATTCGGTGGAATAATGTATTGAGAATAGACAATTGGTTGGGTTTTGCCGGGAGGATCATATTGGAAGTCGGATGGAATATCGTAGGTGGTATGATCTGGCAGCGGCTCCTGAGAGATTTGGCCCGGACCATGAGGCGGTTCGACTCCGCTCGTGGCGCTTCCTGCAAAGGGGGATATCATGGCAGTCATCGGGAAGGCGTTGGTCTGCAGGTAGTTTGGGGTGGCTGGGTAGCTCGGAAAGTAGCCGCTTGACAGAGAGCCAACTAGGTACGGGTTGGTCGGGAACTGGTAGTCCTGGGTCGAGCCGTTCCATGACAGGTCAAGATGATCGCTTGGCAAGCTTGGAGTCGATTCCTCGGGTTTACGATAGTTGCTGAGGTATTGGCTGCTGTTATTCGGAAAAGGCTCTTCAATTTTTAGTGCTCTTCCCTGTTCTGCTGCCTTTGCTGCCGAAGCTCGCTTCTTACGTTCAAGGGCACGTTCACGACCAGCTTGAACTAGAGCCTGATACTGCGACCGATCGTAAGTGCACACCCTGTCATGCTTCATGCAGTGATCACAAGGTGCATTTTCATCCTCGGGATTGTCTGTTACAACACAAGACCTGTGGCGTCTATAAGACTATGTTAACAGGCATCCAAGATTTCATGAAAATCAATAGAACAGGAAGGAGCACCACTTACGAGTCGCACCAATCACAGCGTCTACGCTTGCTGCGGTGTCTCTTCACTGCTGGCTTCCCTCCTTCCTGAAACTTCAAGTCTCCATACCGACCATTGCCGCCAAGAGCAGGCGGAGGCCCCGTCGAGCCGAGACCTGACATGGCGGTGGTGGAAGTTGATGGTGAGGAAGCGATCAACTTTGAAGAGGTCGAAGATATACTTATGCGGGAATCGAAAATTTGGCAACGTGTCGGTAAATTATCGGCGCTTCAGGAGCAGTTGATGAGGGCTTTCACCTTTCCAGCTTAAATTTGACCAAGAGGGGGTTGGCTAGTACTGGTGCTGCACGAATCAATACCATCATCGAAGCCTTGGACCACTCTCAAGTATCCTTTTCTCTCACTATTTTACATTCTCTCACCCAAGGGCATTATTACCACTCAAGAATCCATATTGCCATCAATAGTGAACGCTGTATACACTCATTATCAAGTCAAGTGAGGCAAGAATGTCTGCTCCTTATACTCAGCGTTGAAGAGGCTACCCTAACAAGGTGGATGTCTTTTGAGCTTTTCGGTAAGCCAAGGAAGGACCTCCATTAGGAATGATGAAGAGAAGCATTATAGCGGGTTTTCTTTGTTCTGTTCGAGCTCAGTTCTGCTATGTCGAAGCGAAAAAGTGGGGGTTCTTAGCGTCATTTCGGAGATGACCTCGTGATCCTTGAAGCTATTGAAGTTGGAACTAGGAATTTAAATGTCTCTCTTCTTGCAGTGGAGGTGAGAGCTAGGAACAAGTTGCTGTGTTTAGGAAGGTGCTCGAGATACTAGTGCAACCCAGATCATAGGGGCTGTTAGGGGGGGAAAAGTTCAGTAATTCAAAAACCGCTGCCCACAGTAATGATGCAACATCATAATTAGAAAGGGTGTGTAAAACACCAAAGACTGCTGAGACCGAGGTTGCGTGAGGGCAGTAAAGGGACGACTTTGGTCCTGCAAACGGGAGACCTGAAAAGCGCTGCAAGATGAAACGCTGGTATTGCAAAACCAACCATGGATATTGGATTGGTTTTTCCACTTGAACGCCTATAAATGCTTGAACCCCTAACTCCACCCAAGTTGTGCCTTTTAGTCCCATTTCCAGACCCAACCATTATTTGTTCTCTGTAGCAGCAGCATCACCCATGACCATCTTCCGTAGCTCGAATTCCTTCGTAAACTCTCTGCTCAAGATCTCGAGGTCGCCGACGAGAGTTCTGCAGGTATTAACCAGCGCTTCTTTTGGAGTGAGGCTTCCATCGGTTTGAACTCGGAGCTCGAATGTTGCAAACAGTGGATGAGGAACTGTAGGACAATGTTAGTGAATGGTTTTCTTGGAATTAAACGGGAGGCTCACTCTTGTAGCCAGCAAATATGACGTGAGAGTTCTTGAGAAGATGTGCTCGCAGGATGTTGGCAAGGGTATGATCTTCTTTGTTGAATGTGAATACCGAGCTATTTGCAGTTCCTGCGACCAGTCAGCCACCGCTCTGCGTAATTGAACCGCCTCAAGCTTCTCGGACACTTGCTGGGCTTGCTGGGAGGCAAACATACGCGTATCTGGGGCCTCTGAGCACTTCTTCTCGCCATCGCCTAGCAGGAACAACTCGAATCTTCAGCGCACGTTAGTCTAAAGTTTCAGCTCCCGTGCGCCCCCAAAACGAGCTCGTCTTCTTATTCAAAGTTCGCACAACCTTCCATCACCAGGTCTTTATGCCGCCCCGCAGCAAAGGTTTGAGGGCCGACGTGACGTACCTATCGGGGGCGTTCATCTTTGCGAATCCAAACTACGGTTCCCTACCTAACAAACCGGTCAGCGCGACAGCCCGAGATACACCTGTTCACTTCGACTTACTAGGATGCCCGAGAAAATTCGAACGCCTTGGCTTTGGTGATGCTTGCGGTCGATCAAGCTGGTCCTGCACAGCCTGAAGATATCGCACGGTTGATGGAATTGAGGCTCTGCGGGAAGCCTAGCCCGATTGAGATTAAGGTTCGTAAAGCCGAGGTTGCGGGGTGAACTTCGACGTCGTCCGTTGTAATCTTCCACAAAATTTAGTTTGCTCAGAAATCATCATCGGAATCGGGAAACGAGATGAAATTAATCAAGTGAATTTCTCTACATACACTTTTGAAGCCGCTTGATCCTCTCTTCTCCTTGCGGCACTTCTCTCTTACTCCCGACTCCCAGTTCTTGACTGCTGAGACAGTGAGTCTGGGACTTGAATTGACTTCAAAACTGTCATTTCTCATATTTTCGGACACTATATATGCTTCCCCCCCCCCAAGATGACCTACTCTCACACTCTCACGCTCAAAACTCATTACCCATGGACGTCCTCCCCTCTCGTCTCCTCCGCTCCCATGAGATTGATCGCCGCTTCTCCCCTCGCAGCTGCAGTCTCGAGAGCAGGCGGACTCGGCTTTTTAGGAATTGGAACGGATACTTCAACCTTTTTATCTCTACTCAATGAAGCTATAGCCACGTTTCAGGCTTCTCCTATCCCAAACACACCAGGGGATATCCTCCCAGTCGGTGTCGGCTTCATTTGCTGGGGAGCCAACCTCTCAATGGCTCTGTCCGTCATGCAATCGTCTCCTTTGAAGCCAGCAGCAGCATGGCTCTTTGCCCCTCGAGAAACCAAGGACCTCGTTGCATGGACAGAAGAAATCAGAAAAGCGAGCAGCGGAAAGACCAAGATATGGGTTCAAGTTGGCACCGTCACTATGGCACTTGACGTTGCAAAAAGATGCAAACCTGATGTTCTTGTTATTCAAGGCTCAGATGCTGGTGGCCATGGGCTTGCACAATCAAGCTCAATCATTACTTTGCTGCCAGAATGTGCAGATGCCTTAGCGAGGGAGCAGTTTGGAGATATCCCGTTGATTGCTACCGGGGGTATTGTGGATGGAAGGGGCTTAGCTGCTGCATTGATGCTAGGAGCAAGTGGTGTCTGTCTGGGTACCAGATTTCTTGCATCGCCTGAGGCGGCAATAAGTGAGGGCTACAGGAATGCAGTTATTCAAACTAAAGATGGAGGTGTGAATACTGCTCGGACAACTGTTTACGATCAGTTACGCGGGACAGTTGGATGGCCGGAGACGTATAACGGCAGAGGAGTACTTAATCAGAGTTTTCGGGACCATGAGAGTGGAATGAGTGAGGAGGAAAACAAGAAGTTGTATGTGGATGCCACGAAACTCGGAGATCAGGGATGGGGTAGTAACGGGAGGATGACCACATATGCTGGCACTGGAGTTGGATTGATACAAAGCGTCATGCCGGCTGCTGATATTGTGAAGGAAGTCCTGACTGAGTCGAGGGGAGTCCTTGCGAGGGCTGCGAGTAAACTGTAAGACCAATATGAGCTGGATCATTTTGGAGCTTTCTTCGAATCAAGGAGTGCTTGAGAAGTGGTGAATAATAGTCCTCCCAGAAGCGCTAGGCCAACGCAAGTTGACTGAAATCGAATACAGGGATGGTAAATCGGAGAGATATAATGTTAGTCACGCTTCCTATTTTAATTAATCTCTTGAACTGACAAAAATCCAATCAATCGTCTCCAGATATCAACAGACTTATATTGCGTCTACTCCAGGGTATCTAATCAATCTGAAATCCAAGCTATGCAAAAGCAGTAGTCCTCTTTTCATCTATATACTCCCTCAGCTGGGCCTTGTCTATTGCCCCTACAAGCTCATGGTGACAGTCATACTATTGCTATGCACCATCAATACTGGTGGGCACCCTCTGCAAAGCACCTCCAGATCTCCTAAATACGCCGCACTGCTCTCCACGCTCCTGCTCGTCCCCTCCACTGGACTCGGCAATGTCGTGAACATGACAGCAGTATGTTTACTCGTGCTCCGCATCAACTGATTCAATATCAGATGCTGAGCTCGACATGGCAAGTCATTGAAGCTGATTGGGAGAGCCTGAGTAGAGTACATTGATCCATGCCGAGATTGAGTGGGCGAAGGATTATTCTCCGACACCTCGGAAATATGGTCTGGAAGCGTGGTATTCGGCCGATAAGCTGAAGGAAGACGGGATGCTCGCCGTGTTGGCGGAGACGGCGTATCAGTGAACATGATACTTGGACCAGGTCCATCTTCGGTCGCAACTCGAGTGATGGGCACGGGTTTGCTAGAGAACTTGGGCTGAGATGCATGGCGGGAGAGAGTTGGACGCTCCGATCGCAGTGAGGCGGGGCGATTACTTGGTTCTGGTCTTGGTGGGGTCTTTTCGGGTTCCTTCAGGGAGGCAGGTTTGCTTGTTGAGCCCTCGGAGTTCGCTTTGAGTGAAGTAGAGAGGTTGGATATCGAGGAAGCTTTTCTGCTGGGGCTCTCAGATCTCTTGAAAAATAGGTCTGGCGCTGAGGCTGCGGGTGGCACACTGGCCGCGACAGTGGTGGTTGGTTCTGTGAGTAGCGATCTCGCCGATGGCCGCTCTGGAACTTTGATGTGCGCTTCGCCAGTTGATTTCTTTGATGGTGGTGGACCTCGCATAGAGTCACCATGGCTTCTACGTCTCCGGATCAGTTGAGGACTGGGCAGAGGAGATCCGTCATCAGATTCAAAATCATCGATATCCCCTTCGCTCGCTGCACTAAGAGTTGAAGCATCGTCGGAGTCGCTATCAGACTCGCTCTCGTCTTCGCTCGCGCTCATTGTAGTGGCATGCTGCGACATGACGCTGTCTGACAGGCGATGAGTCCGCATGCCTAGACTAACTCCGAGCTTGGTAATTCCGCTCATTGTGTGTCTTCTCTTTCCTTTCTTCATTAGTCTACGGAGGCCAAGAAACCGTTCGATCCTTTCTCCACGAGGGCCCTGCTGGAATGAGGATTCTGGCCAGTTAGTTCCATCTGTGAAGATATTCGCAATTTCTGCAAGATCTTCCGTTGCGGAAGCTTCCCCGCGCTTTCCTCTGATCTTTTGAAGCTCTTCCCACCACTCTTGGCCTTTCAAGCATTCCTCCACTTCTTCTTCTGCCTCCTCCCCCGGAGTTGCTCCATTCACAATAATCTCATACGTTGATAGATTGCCAGAGGCCAGCCAGAAAACAAGTACTTCAGCCTCTATCCTCAAATTCTCAAGTAGGGTCTTGACACGCCCTCGTTCTTCCTCCACGTCCGTTTCATACTCGACAAACACAGCTACTCGAAGTTTGTAAGCCTTTTTCCATGCTGGAACTGTATTCAAGATCACGCCGAGCTGCAAGATTAATGTGTCTGGAATGAGATTAGCAGTATTCCATTCTGGCAACTCGAAACTTACAGGTATCGAAATTTGTTGTCAAGACGTTTTGCTTATTGTCTCCTTCAGCAGCAATCTCTGCTGACATCTGGATTGGCCAGAGGTCGATATATTTTTTGGTCTGGTCTCCGTCCGCATGAGGAAGCTCTAAATCCTGGAAACCTTTTGCGACAGCAACGTTGATCTGCAGTCGTAAAAGTAAGTCCTCGAGAATAGTCACATAACTTGTCACGCTCATCATTGCTTCTGTCTTGCATGAATCTGTTGGGAGAGTGACGCCTACTTTGCTGTCTTGGCGCGGTAGAGGTGGATCTCCGGTCTCTGGTCTAATTTCTGGGGTACGAATCTCGGGAACATCGATCAAAGGCTGGTTTCTTCTCAAATCATCGAGGTTATAGAAACCCAGGACCGCAATATTCGGCCTCATGCCTCCTAATCCTGCACTAAGGACGATATTCCGAGCACCCCATTCGACGCCGGGAGAAATAGCAATGTTCACGAAAGCTTTAATTTTCGAGAAGTCAATGTATTTAGTCCAAGCTGCTTGTTGTCGACGAGCTTCTGGGACCGAGCCGCCGAAATTATCCGTGACTATGACATGGCCTAAGATGTATAGCGCCCCTTTCTTCATCGAATTGCAGAACTGAATCAGTTTGTATTGCCGTCGAGGGTCATTCACAAAGAGGAGAATCTGTGGGCGCCAGAATTTAACATGCTCCTGTCTCAGACGAAGCAGGTACTTCCGCACTTGGTGGTAAATGAGACTTTGTGAAACATCGCCCCAGCTCTTCGGTGGACTTGTGTAATGGATCACGAGGAAGATCGCAATAAGAATGCCGACGCAGCCTGTAGCGTAGAGTCCATCAACGAAGAACATGGCTACTGCAGAGACAATGGTTCCAGTCAGGGCCGTCTGCCAGTTAAAAAAGTGGAAGGATGGTCGGAAGTTTGGGGCAGAGCCTATTTTCAAAAGAAAACAGGCCAAATTCATGACCAAGAATGTCATCTGCATTAATTAGCCTTCTGGTCTGATTTTTACGGGAACGGCGCAAAAGTGCTCACCAGATAAGTCATTGTCGTGAATGAGGCAATCTGATTCAAATCGCACAGCATCGTGACCTGGGCAACGATGTAGGTCATGAAGATCGCATAGGTAGGTTCGTCACCTTTCTTTGTTCCTTGGCCAAATATCGAGAAGCCAGGAAGAAGATTGTCTCGCGCAAGTGCTTGTAGAAGTTTTGCAGAGCCAATGACGCCCATCAATGTTGAAAAGAACGAGCTGGCAAACTCGCCAGCAAGGATAACTACCCCAGAAATGTTTGTATCCTGGATAACATTGGCGTTCCTAGCGAAAGAAGATCTTGTGATCGTAGCTGCCATGGCTAAGATAACAAGAGTATACAAGACGAAAGTTGTTCCAAGCCCGTAAAGCGTGCCTCTTGGGATAGATTTGCTGGGATTCTTGAGATCCCCACTCATGCTAGCTCCGGCAAAGATCCCACCAGTTGCTGGAAAGAGAATTCCGAAGAGATCTTGAAACGTTTCTTTCCCAGGGATCTGGCTGCCTGCAGCACCTCTGGTGAGCTGTGGCTTCAGGTTCCCTAGGAATGTAGTCCAGCTGAGTCCTGTATAATTGATGCCCAATTGTCGATTTTCGAATGGTGAAACGAAAAGTGCAGAAAAAGGTATGCTGAGGGTAGCAATAAGAAGAACAACCAAAAGCCCGTTACTAGCACGAGCAAAGATGGATGACCCAGCAAGGCAAATCGCCGTGCATGTTACAAGCACGATCGTAGACCAGAGGTAGAGATGCCACTGGTTATCAGGTAGCCAACTTGCCCAGTTTCCAGCAGTAGCCCCAAAATTGATCTTTATGCAGTCTATCAAACCCACGGCATTCAATCCAGTATTGAAAACGAAGCCAAGGTAGAAGACCACCCCAATTGAACCTCCAAACTCCGGGCCAAGAGATCTGGATATAAGATAGTAAGCCCCACCGCCTCGAACAGTGCCGTTCGAGGCAATTGCAGAAAGGGAAAATGTTGTAATAAGGTTGATGGCATAGGCAGCAATGAGCATTCCCATTATTCCAAGAAATCCGCCTTGGCCAAGTATGAAGCCAAACCTCAAGAACATGAGGATGCTCAGGACATTCAAACATGTGGGGACGTATACGCCGGAGAACATTCCGAGCTTCTCATCGCCCCCAATTGGTCGTGGCCCAAGCCCTGGTTTCGGAGTCGGGGGTTCTCCATTTGCTTTCTTGCTCTCTGTGGTATTGTGTATTTGAGTCGTCAATGAGTCCCCCCCAATTGCTCCCACCTGTGCTCTCCTCCGCCCACTAGCCGACCGCCGCCGCATGTTCGAGGAGCCTCCATCGGGCGAAGGAGAGGGTAGATGTAGGAGCCGTCGAGTCCGTGAGTGATCGTGTGGAGGGGGAGTCGAGGCATTGGTGTCTGGTTCGTACAGATTGGACGGTTTACTCGATTCTACAGGTCGTGCTCGCTCGCTCGGAGAAGGAGAACCGTCGAAACCCATAGAAAAGCGCCTGCTCAATTCCCCGGCTTCGTCCCTCGCACTGCGTGCTTGGAAATTGGAATGTTGACGCGCGGAACCCTTGAGGGCAGGGCGACCTGTGTCGGTCATGTTGTGCTGTGTTCAGCAAGAAACATCCATTTTGTAATCTGTCACGTCGTCCTCGATTCCAAATACAAGTCGGCCGTCCAGCAGTCCGGTGTTGTCTCCTCATTATTTGAAGGCCAAGATCCCTGCTACTGGGCGCTGCTCCGGACGTCATTCGGCAAATCTTTCCTTCTCCTCTTGTGGCTCTGCAACGCGAAGTCTCTTCAGGTCACGACCACTGAATGCTACACAACAAGCGTAACGAGAAGGAGAAATTTGTTCTCCCAAAATCAGCAGAGCAGAGAAGTGACTTGATGTCGGCCGAAAATCCCTCAGGCTGGACAAGACTATGATAACCTTGTGAGAGTTCATCCGGTATTTTCATTGGCTAGGCGTTAGGGCCTTGTTCTTCGTTATCGGGATTACACGAAGCTTAGTATATTTCAATGCAACTTCTTTTACTGGCCCATTATCATAGCTTACCCATTTGTAAGTGCGGACTTCAGCCTAGGACAATGCTAGTCAACGGTGATCTCCAAACAAGTCATATGGTGCAGTTGTCCTCTTCGCGCGGTGGAGATGTGGACTGCAGATGGTACAGTCAGCCTGCTTTCGCTATTGGATGCCGAAACATCCGCCTAGAGTTGCAGTTGAATCAATGCTTGATTCTTTGCATGATAGGAACTCCTCTCTACAGTTTATCTTGTTCGAGCTCAAGCGAGCTGTGAAGGCAGGGCAAGAGAAGTGAAGACACCTTCACCATGAATGAAGAGACTTCAGCTGAAAGCTTGCGCCAGTCAGATGCATCTAGTGGACCCGGGGAGGGTGAGGAGCAATCCCAGGGAGCCCAGGGCGTTGAATTACAATTCATCAACTTTTCAAACTTTCAAGACACCAAGGCGAAGGAAACGAAAAGTAGAGTCCGAAGTCATGTGATGCAAGGTGTGCATCAGCAAAGGAAGAGTGGACAGAGAACTAAAGCGAGCGGGTCCTTTGATCTGGATACTTCTTCTTTGCTCCCCTCGAATCCTCAAGCCATTCAGCAGCACCCGGGTTCTCATATGTGGGAGGCAGCAGGTCCCAGCAGGATGGGAGCAGGGAGAAATGACCCTTTCCAGCAATACCCTATCGAGATGAACCAGAGAACCCTGGAGCTCTATGACCACCGTACAAGCTGTCTCCCTCAAGCCATTTTCCACCCACTGACCATGCCATAGTAAGAGGTGACTTCTGCCCTATGTTTCAGACCATGAGCAAAATTGGCTTCTTCAGGAGCATCACCGATCCAGCAGGATTCCTTCAGATTCTTTGCACTTCAGTCTCCCACATGACTACATTACGACACCAAGCTGTCGCTGAGAGCCCGGAAGCGATTGCTCTATCCACTCAGGCGATACAATCTGTTAACAAGCGACTTGGCGATCCCATCCTCTATACGAGCGACGGTATGGTAGCAGCCATCTTAACTTTCTGTTGTCACACCGTAAGTGGTCATGCAATGGTTTGCTAAGGGTAGAAAATGTTTCTCACACCTCCAAAGACTATGTTCAATGATGTTCCAGGCTCAAAGACGCATATAATTGGGTTAGAAGAGATAATTCGGAGACGAGGGGGTCTGGGTACCCTCAATTCAAACCCAGCGATGAGAATGGTTTTATTCTGGTAAGTGGAGAAATTTGCCTTGGAAAGATCTCTGTGTTAACTCATCTCAGGGTTGATACCAATTACGCTTTCATGACCGACACCACGCCTCGCTTTCCGTATCCAGATGATTTATTGCCCAAAATCGATGCAACGCCGGCCGACAATACTATTTCCACCCTCGCGGAAGCCTGTAAGGTCGAACCTCTTACTTTAGCCATTCATGACTTATACAACTTGAATCGGTTGATAATCGATGAGGCTACAGCTAGAGTTATCTGGGTCGATGGTGTCTTTGAATGGAATTACATTGTTCCTGTCCTCCATAAGCTGCTATTAGTAAGACACGAGGAGCTGGATCCGGCGTCGGCAGCCCTGCGAGCCGGCTCCAACCTTTACATTGCAGCAATCAGACGTCGGATGGGGGTCCGGTTTCTGACGCATGTTCAAATTCGGAGATTGAGACTAGCATTAACAGCTCTACTCCAGAGCGGGAATGGCCCTGCGTACGAGGATTTTGCCGTGATGCTATGGCTGCTCGTGCTTGGCAGCACATTGTCATCTTTGAAAGAGGACCATGACTGGTTTATCTCACAGGCAGCACATCATATTTTCACGGTTGGTGCATCATGGGATGAGATGAAAAGCTCCATTTCAAATGTTATGTGGATTGACGATCTTCTCATTACCGAACTAGAATCACTTCGCCAGAAAGTCGCCGAGAAAATGCAGAGCTCTTTTCGGCATGAATTATTGTAACGCGGGAAATCTTTTGATACCTTTCAAGGTACAGAGGTTTATTTTCAGATAGATGATTTGGGTCGGAAATTACATGTCAACATTCTTCCCCAACATTAATCGGAAACCTTCACTACCAACTTCCCAGTACCCTGACCCTGCTCCAAAGCCTCGTGAGCTTTTGCGATGTCATCGAATCGAAACACCTGAGATGGCTTTGCATTGTAACGACCTTTGGCGACGTCCTCAGCGATTTTCTGCATCGGAACATCAGAGACTTCTATGCCTGGCAGGCCAAAATGTGGGCTGCCAAAAAAGCTCAAGTGGACACCGGTGGGCATTTGCAACAGCGGGTTGAACTCCTTTACTGGAGCAAGGCCACCGAGCCAGCCGGCTATACACACCCGCCCTCCTCGATGAACAATCTCCAATGAATCCATGATAACGCTGTTCCCAACCAAATCGAGCACCGCATCAAAGCTTTTGTATGGAAGCCTCTTCGATAATTCAGGAGCTTCAAGTACCACATCCTGCACACCAAGATCTTTCAACGCCGTTGCTCTGTCTAGATTCCTGGTCGTAGCAGTGACTTTAACGCCAGCATTCACAGCAAGGTTGATTGCCGCACGTCCTAGAGAAGACGTGCCTCCTCTGATCAAAAGTTCCTGGCCTTCCTTTAGCTCCAGGTTTCGGAACAGAGCTGACCACGCCGTTGCATAAGATTCCGGAATCGCAGCAAGCTCCTCCCAGCTCAGATCAGATTCGATCGACACCACGTTGCCAACTTTCACTCGAGTATATTCGGCATAACTTCCCGGGATAGTCCGTCCCATGCCTCCCATTATTGCAGCTACCTTCGTACCAACTGCAAACTCGTTGCCTGGGCAGGAGTGGATGAGTCCGACACATTCGATCCCACTGATTTCGTGTATCTCGGACCATTCGCCTCGTCGCATGTGCACTTCTGCGTGGTTGAGCCCGAAAGCTTTGATTTGAATTACCGCAAATCCTGGGACGGCCTCTGGAATGGGGATGTCTTTGAAAATATAGCTCGACGGCTTGCCAGGGTTTGAGAGGAAGATGGCCTTCATTGTGAAAGTGCTCGAGGTACGGTTGGCGTTTTCTGATGATTTTGAACGTTCAACAAAGGGTAAACTGAAGTTTTCTTTGGTTGAAACATTTCAACAGAATTATGGAACGCATTTATACGTGCTCCCGCACTTTCTCACCTCTTCGGCAGATACACAGCTTACAAACGGATATGCATCATCTCTAGGTTTTCATGTTGCTACACATGCCGTTCTGAGAATTTAATTCCATGGAGAATAGGATCCCAAAACTGGCCATACGCTGCCTGCCGAAACTCATGAGAATTACATCTCATCCTCATTTCGATTTGAGGTTTTCGGAAACATCGTGGAGAAACTGTGGCTTGCGGTGATGACAGGTGTCAGGGGTCATTATGCATTGGCAGGGGTATACACACTCCAAAATAGGTCAAGCTTCTCAGGACTTCCAACCCCAAGAAAGAGGCTCAACAAGACAGATAATGAGCAGGCTGGTCTATTAGAGCTGCCTAAGTGATGCATGCTAAGTTTGTCAGCGGCTTGCGTATCTCCGCGCCTTTCCTTCCCTATGGATGTCAAACTCGCTCACTGGAACCCCTAGCCACCGACATCATCGTGCATGTATCCCAACTCCCCAGATTTTGTGGTGCAACTACACTAGATTGAAAGGGTTACGCCCTCGCTGCGCAGAGATTACTCAACCTTAATCACTCTAAACAGACGTCAATCGCGTCAAGGGCGTGCTTGACGACTGGCTGCTGATTATGGAGAATGGCAAGGGCAACCATTATCCGTAACCAAATTTCACTCTCTCTCATAGAGGTATTTGCAATTCTACGTTCTGGTATTCTCCGCGGCAATCTTCCTGGATTGCTAAGCTGCCTTTGGACCTCAAGGAAGACACTTTATTTAAATGATGGAATGATCCTTTAACTATTCCTCATCAACTCTCTTTCTCTATATCCTTGCCTCGATCCAGCAACAGCAATCACAATGGCATCCACCAAGATCTCAACCATTACCGCCGACGGAGTAGAAGTCTTCTACCGCAGCACTGGCTCTCCAACAGCGCCTGTCCTGCTTCTCCTTCACGGCTTCCCGTCGTCGTCCCACATGTTCCGTAACCTTATTCCGCTCCTCTCGACCAAGTACCACGTGATAGCACCCGACCTACCTGGCTTCGGCTTCACAGTTGTTCCTAAATCCCGCAACTACATATACAATTTCGAGTCGATAACGCATACCATCATCTCCTTCCTTGACGCCCTGTCCATTGAGAAATTCGCAGTCTATATCTTCGACTACGGCGCCCCGACTGCCTTCCGCCTGGCTCTCGAGCGTCCGGACGCAATCACAGCTCTGATCACACAGAACGGAAATGCGTATGTTGAAGGGCTCGGGAAAGACTTCTGGGCTCCTATTCAAGCATATTGGAACTCAGGCGCCTCGTCCGATAGAGAAGCAATCCGCAGCGCCGCTCTGAACTTCGAGACCACAAAATGGCAGTACACGTTCGGCTCTCCGCACGCAGAGTCCATCCCGCCAGAATCATACTATCTTGATGCGGCGTTGTTGGCTCGGCCGGGAAATGAAGACATTCAGTTGGATATTCTGTACGATTATCGCACGAATGTGGAGCTTTACCCTAGATTCCAAGCGTGGTTGAGGGAGAGCAAGGTTAAGGTGCTGACGATTTGGGGGAAGAAGGATCCGATTTTTGTCAAGGAAGGTGCGGAGGCTTTCAGGAGGGATGTTGAAGAGGAAAGATTGCAGGTGGAGTGGTTGGATGCGGGGCATTTTGCATTGGAGACTAATGAGATTGAGGTTGCAAGGTTGATTGGAGGGTTTTTGGAGAAGCATGGAATTTGAATCATCTCCATGTAAACAAAAAAGTAAAGATTATATTGTATTCCATATTAAACTTTGGTTTAATCGATGTGTGATGTTCGCCCGTCTTCTACTCTTGGAGTGAGCAGTACTTTTATGTGTTTTCTTACAGATGTTATCATGTTAGAGGCCTCGAGAGCAAATTTATAGTATAATTTTCTGAATTTTTGATGGCGATCTGATGTCTTGGTCCCTAGAGTAGATCATAGCAGAGTCTAGCAGTTTTTATCTGAAGTCTAGACACGAACGCAAGACGAAATTTTTATCTAAGCATTCAACTTCCTCTTAAGTAGCCTTTCAAATAGAAGGGAGAATTTATGCAATATTGAGATGTTCACTTGGACGCATCGTATGATCGGAGCCTTTTAGGACTCAACTAGACTGGATTTGATGAGTTCCAAGGGATTTTTTTCACCTGACGGGAGGAAGCTCCTATAATATCGGAGAGACTCATGGCATACACTGAGTAGTAGCTGGCCACTAAGCCCACAACTATTTGAGCAACTGAGACACCGTAAAAGGTGTGACTTACACAACATATAGTCATATAGCTTCCCGACCCTCAGAACCATTGAGATGCAAATACATTTACCAATAATAATAGAGATGAATATTCTCCACTTAACTTATTAGAAGTAACAATTTAGACGCTCAAGATTGCAATATCATCTAAGACATACTTTAATTGGTAGGATCGTGATGCGAGTCCTTAGCTGTACGACGAAAAGCGGCTGCTGATCCTCACGAGTCAACTTGTTCCACGTTGTCGCCTAAGCTCCCCAGAAGTGCTAGTTCTCGGAATGAACAGTAAATTCCAAAAGGCCTCAGAATAGTACTGGTCTGGATCATGGACCACAGCAGCGGTGGCCTCTCTGGCTTGCACGCCTCCTCGAGGAATCAACGCATCGTAGAGATACAGCCCGAGACAGCCATGTTGCACGAGGCCACAGCCGACGCCAAATATTGGGCAGAAACAGATTGTCGATCGGTCATATCGGAAAGAAGAATTGGCGCCGGGCTGCAGCAATGAAAATGTTTTCATTGGCTGTAAATCCAGGGTCCCTGGAGCTATTTACGTCACGTGTAGTGGGGACAAGGGAAGGGACTTTATCGCGAAGCCGAGCTTGGGAACACAGCAGCTGACCAGAGAGAATTGAGACAAAAGGAGCACGCTTCTCTTCCCTCCTCTCCTTCAATTCACCGCCCTACACCGAGAATTGTGAATCTTCCCAAGCCCTGCTCGAGTTCGCAGGCAGCTGTTTCGACAAGGCTGACTTGCATCCTGCCGCAGCAACTGAACTTCCTTTTTCGATAGCCACGGTAATCATGAGATAAGACACGCCGTCCGCGACACCTACAGTATTGCTCAGCCTCCAGCCTCCACGATGTCGACTCCAAGGAACGGAGAGTCCTCCTCGAGGCCTCTACCAGTGCCAATGTCTTCCTCGCCTGGTTCTTTTCGTGGGCGCTCAAGCGGCAGTCCTGTACCTAGAGCTGCCTCAACAGCCAGGTTAGCTTCGCCGGTGCCTTCGCATAACACAGTTGGTACACCTCCAGTGCGCCAAATACCGACTCCGAATCAAGTAGGAACAAATGCGTATCCAACAGGGAGTTTGACACCTCTTGCTGGTCCTCCACCCCACTCTTCGGTACCTGGGCCAGGAGTGTCTGCACTTGCGGCTGCTCTGTCCAATTCTTTCGGCCAGGCACCCCCAACATTTGGCACGCCTCCTCTTCGACCTCTATCTCCGAGTACTGCAGGTCATCATATACAATCTTCGGGTCCGCAGAGCAATTATGGCTCGTTTGATGCGAGATCTCGGTCAGTTCAAGGCGCTCCGGGCTGGGCCGGTCCAAGTACATTCGAGGACCCAGAGATTGTGAAGCGACATCTGGTACAACCTTCTGAAACTACTCAGGTGACTGATGGGGGACTTGATAACGGTATCTTTGGGCAATCAATGTCATTTCGAGCAGGATCCCCTGCAGGAAAATCAAAGCAGGCTATCGAGGATGTAGCTCCGGGCCTGGACGACGATGAATTTTCGAGTTTACGGTTGCAAGGAGGGGACATAACACGGCCAATATATAGGTGGACGGAGGAAGCACAACGCTCTCAAGGTCGGGGACGAGGGAGGAGTCAGAGTTTTCATATCTCAAGACCACAACCAGAGAATGAAGTCCTCGATATCGGGTCGATAAAGGTGCCAGGTGGATTCCGACGGAATTTCCTTCGACGAGCTGCAGCGAGTCCCTCTCCTGGGGTCAGAGATACGGAATTTGGTGCTGAATACAGGCAACCGAAGATGCTTACAAACAATTTTATCGAATTCTTGACAATCTATGGGCATTTTGCTGGTGAGGAGCTAGAAGAAGACGACGAGGTGCTAGAGCCTGACGAATACTTTCCTGAGTTTGCAGCTGAAGATGAAGGGAGCGAGGGCGAGAGAGAACCTATGGAAGACAGTGCCCTCCTTACGCCTGGACGACGAAAACGGAAGCGCAAGGATCGCCATGTTAAAGGCAATAACGGCTCTATGGGAGCTGCCCTACTCTTACTTAAGTCCTTTGTCGGAACTGGAGTATTATTTCTGCCCAAGGCGTACCTCAACGGCGGTATGATGTTCAGCAATCTTGTCCTGCTGTTTGTGGCTACGTTGAGTTACTACTGCTTCGTGTTGCTTGTCAACACCAGACTTAGGGTCGACGGATCTTTTGGTGATATCGGAGGGATTTTATACGGAAAGTGGATGAGGACAACCATCTTGTTCTCAATCGTTATCAGCCAGATTGGTTTTGTGGCGGCATACATTGTCTTTACGTCCGAGAACTTGCAGGCTTTCATTCTGGCAGTTTCTCACTGCAACACCAAGATTGAGATACCATATCTCATTTTGATGCAGATGGTAATATTCTTGCCATTCTCATTGATGCGAGATATCAGCAAACTCGGGTTTACGGCCCTTGTTGCTGACGCTTTCATCCTCATTGGACTGGCTTATCTCTACTATTACGACATTCTCACGCTTGTAAAGCAACACGGCGTTGCCGATATCGTCAATTTCAATCCCAAAGATTGGACGCTCTTCATTGGGACTGCTATCTTCACGTTCGAAGGCATTGGCTTGATTATTCCTATCCAGGAATCGATGAAGAACCCAAAGAAATTCCCTCCAGTTCTCGGCGGGGTTATGATAATCATCACCATTGTCTTTATTTCCATGGGGGCGTTGTCATATGCAGCTTATGGTTCTAAGACCGAGACGGTCGTCATTCTCAACCTTCCTCAAGATGATAAGTTCGTCAATGGTGTACAATTCCTCTACTCGCTCGCAATACTGCTTTCAACACCGTTACAGATCTTCCCAGCGATCAGAATCACAGAGAATGAGCTCTTTACTCGAAGTGGAAAGTACAATCCGTTTATCAAATGGCAGAAGAACGTCTTCCGCTTCTTCGTTGTCATGCTATGTGCGTCTATCGCCTGGTTTGGAGCAAACGACCTTGATAAGTTCGTTGCATTGGTGGGCAGTTTTGCCTGCGTGCCCCTGGTGTATATCTATCCTGTATGTTACTTCCAGCTCCTGGTACTTCTTAGCTAACAGATCGCAGCCAATGCTCCATTTCAAAGGTGTCGCTAAGACAAAATTCCGTAAAATTGCGGATGTTCTTCTTTGTATTTTTGGTCTGACAGTCATGGTTTATACCACGGCGCTGACCGTCATGAGCTGGGCGAAAGGTGGTGGGGAACCAGGGTTACCGAGTTATTGTGATAAGAAGAAGCTAGGACTCCTCCCCTAGATACTCTGACGAACGATAGATGAGGCAGAGGGGAACGCGTGCGGCTAAGGTTTCTTTTGTTTCATTTGATTTTATGCATAGCGATGTGATACTTTCCGGGTCGCACCTCGGCTTTCCTCTGCATGGATGTACGGTATTAGAAGAAGGGCTTTGCTTGTTCCTTCGATGTGTTTTCAGACGTTGTTACAAGAGTTGAGATGAGATGATGGACATGGGTTAAGATAGAATGGACTTGGTCCTTATACCTCTATATCATCTCTATTTTGCTTCCTACCTCTTGCCGACATCAGCTATTTGCTAGCTCTGAATCCATGCATGAAAAACTGCGAGTTACATCCCATTTGACTGCAAGACCGAACGCCGATACTCCTTCTATATTCCTCCTCTTTCATGCTCTAATCTTGTTTGTCGAATACCCAATGCGCATTCCTCTCCCTTCCAAACAAGTTTTCATGTCACAACCTCCTCACAACCCAAACGCAAACATACCCCAGATCCCAGCACCAACCAGCATCAGGATCTGCGTCAGAGGATCGAGCGTGCTGGAGCTTGAGACCATATTCGAGGGCGTTGAAGTAGTTTCGGGTGAGGTGGCTGTAGGAGGATGTGCAGTGCTGATTTATCGTTAGTACCGACGAACTTGAGTCTAAGGCGCTGGAGGAGTTACTATGTTGCATTTTGTGTAGCTGTTGCAACGCTCACAGCTGTCCCTGATGCGAGGACGCTGGAGGCGAAGAGTGCGAGGATGAGCAGGGTGAAAGAGAGGTTTATGACGAGGCCTAGAATGGGCGCCATTGTGGTTGTTTGAGCGATTTCTTGATGTTAGAATGGTAAGTCGAGAACAGTGTATTCTTAAGGAAAGTCGAGAGAGGAAGTGGTAAGTGGAAATGAAAGTGCTGAAGAACAAAAATGTCGAGAGCTGAAGAAGTAAATAAGCTTGATATCTAGAACTGTCTCCAAGCAAAAAGAAAGGAGTATCACAGATACGGGAAGATACAGATATAGGAAATTAGTTGTGTGGCGGAGTGGCACTGGAATGTGAGAACGAGCCTCAGCGAAGCCTGTTTGTGTGGGGTGGCACAAAATGCTGGTACCCGTGAATATTTGCTGGAGGTGTAATGATGCTTGTGAATGGTTGGGCATTCCTAGAAGCGGCTGAGATCTACTTTTCTGCATGATACATTCCAGATGAGAGGCTGAATTCTATTCTTAGAAACCAGAACCGAGACGATGAAAAGGGGGGGTTCTAGGTCACGTGTTTCATCACAGGGGGTAAGGTCGTGTAAATTGAACGCGAGAACGCGTCAATCTGCCCCGCGAAGCATCACAATCAACGCCAACTCCGCAGAACGTGACAATGGCTGTCCCAGAGGTGGAGGGCAGTCTGCTACATGCACCAACGTAAGCTATTCATTTTATGTTCTTGTTCTAGAATTAACAACAAATAGGGACCAGAAATATGCAGTCCTGGAACGCCAATCCTCCTCGTACAAAACCCTCGAGACATTCGCGCTCGAGAAGGAAAAGCACTACCAGCAGCAATATGGTGACATGTACTTCTTACGGCTGACGAAGCTCAAGCCAGCTGTCGAGAAAATCGCAGAAGAAGCGTGGGATGGATTCCAGATTGCGGGCGAGACTGTGCGGAAGGTGGACAGAGTGCTAGATGTTAGACAGGGAGAATTATGTTGGGTTGCTGGAACGATTTATATGGAGATGCCCTTGAAACCCAACATTCTGGACGATATCTCGAAGGATCATTGGATCTCTGCACCGCCGCCGAGACAAAAATACCTATCGCCTACAGGAGAGGACCTTACAATGCTGGAGGATGAGTCGGGGAGATTGCGATTAGTGGGTACACCGTTGGCAAACGAAATGCTTGTCACGGGCTGCATCATTGCAGTGATGGGTACAGAGAACGCGAATGGTGATTTTGAGGTTGTCGATATCAAAGTACCAGACCTGCCTCCGCAAGCAGAACGATGGCATACCTCGAGTCCACCTACGAATGGAACTTCCAGGAAGAAGATCAAGTTAGACGAGGATGGGGATGAAGACATGGACAAACCTGCTTCAGTTGGAAAGAAAATTGCAATTGTCTCTGGACTTGGATTCTCGGGCACTGAATCGGAGCATTCACTGGAAATCAACCTTCTTGTGGAGTACCTCTTAGGAGAAGCTTTGGATCCGACAATACAAGAGAGTGTCTCGCAAATCAGCCGACTGATAATTGCAGGTAATTCCGTTGCGTTAGACAACGAGGCAGTATCTCATGACACCATCGGGAACACGCGGAAATCTCACAAGAAGTATGGCTACGATAGTAGCGCGTATAACCCCACTCCAATAGCACATCTTGATGATTTCCTTGCGACACTACTTCCATCTATGCCTGTCACCTTAATACCGGGCTTTACAGACCCAGCAAACGTCAGTCTTCCCCAACAACCAATACATCCGGCCATGTTTCCACAAGCGCGAACGTTCGGTCCAATGCCACCTACGGATGGGCAGCCCAAGCAAGCTGGCTGGTTTGATACAGTCACCAATCCTTGGGATGGTGAAATTGAAGGCTGGAAGGTGCTTGGGACGGGTGGGCAGAACATTGACGATGTGTTCAAGTATGTGGAGAGTGAGGATAGGCTTGGAATGCTCGAGGCAATGTGCAGATGGAGGTGCTGTGCTCCCACGGCACCGGATACACTATGTGAGTAAAAGCTAAACTTTCCAATGGCTCAACTACCCTGGATCTCTTACTAGTTTATGGCTAACGTCTTTTAGGGAGCTATCCCTTCCAAGATGACGATCCGTTCGTCATGAGCTCCTGCCCTCACCTTTTCTTCGTCGGCTCGCAGCCAAAATTTGATACTGCATCAATCGAAGGTCCCGATGGTCAAGTAGTCCGTTTGATCGCTGTTCCTCGTTTCGCTGAGACCGGCGAAGTAGTGCTGGTGGACTCCGAGACATTAGAGGCCTCTGTGGTGCGGATATTTGTCGCATGAAAGCATAGCAATTGAGGCTCTGCCGAATTGGCCATCAAACCTCGCCCAAGTCCATCTTGCAAACGTTCGTCCTTTTAACGTGATAAGTTGTTGTCCTGTTCAGCACAGTTCATTTTCTGACTCCAATTTCATGCTATGTGGGGTGTGTGCAGAAGAAATTATTGGAGTCACAACTTTGATCTCTTCCGTGCATGCTCTGGAAGTTCTGCATCTTGGTCGCTTGAATGTGTGGATATTTAATTGTATGGTTGAAATTGTTTGGTTAGAATTCCTTGCAATGAATAGTTGTTAGCTGCAAGTGCGAACACTCATTGTGGCGTCAAAGTTACTTGGCTGTTAATCTTGTGGAGTCGATGTGTATAAGAGAACGTCCAAGCTCTCTGGCGTGGTCAGCCAGTGGCGCAAGCAAAGAAGTAAATATCTCAAGTGCTTTCATGTACCTAGTTATTGACACGATAGGTATTTCCATCGATAAGACCTAACTTGGACTTAATAGGTCTCCTTGTCAGATTGAATCTTGTATCTTTATGGAATCTGCTCAGCTTTCTTATACAAGAGGGCACCAGGCAAGCGACCCCATACTAGAGCGCCCCTTCCAGATTGGACGTTTCAGCTGATGTGCTCCGAACGTGACTGCCCCGGCAGTATATATTGAATCGCAACTGCCTCCCATTCTAGCACTCGGAACAAAACCATCTCAAACTTCGATACACGACCTCATCTTTCACACCAAAACTCTCGTTTCACTTCTTAACAGCTTCACTTTACTTAACGTCGTTGACATACTCGACTACCCAATTACCCAAACAACATTCCATAGATATGCCGTTTCTCGACTCAAGCGCTAAAGCGAGGGCGCGCGAAGTTTACCGCCTATTGTGCACGCACTCCAGCGTGAAGGAAGAAGTCTACGAAGAAATAAAAGCCAAGTTTCTACAGCATTCGATATTAGCGAAGTACGCCAGTCGTTCGAAGAATCCCCATCCTCTTCGCTGCATGAAACGAATACTGGCTCGGCTCCACTTGCCAGATACGATAGAAGAAAACGTCATCCCACTTCATGACAGTCTTTATAAAGGCTCCTTTGTCTTAGGAAAGGTGCGCATGCTCTTGACGGAGGTCATTGATAGGGCTGAGCAACCGGCATTCACCACCCATGTCCGCATTCCTTCCCCCGGGCTCAAAAGCGAAACATGCACTATCTGTTTGGAGGCTCACAAACGTGATATGGCAGATTTGGATGGCTGGAAAAACTCTCTTTCAGAAGTTTTGACGAGCTGTGGCCACACCTTTGGAGGAAACTGTCTGTGGACTGTACGGACAACGGGGTTCCTTAACTTCTTTGTCCTCTTTTCGTGAAATACTCCTTCCTCATCTTATGCACTCCTAAAACATCCCACGGGAGTTCATTTTACTCATTCTACTCTTTTTACTCCTAAGACACTCTGAAATAGTACTATGCTGACTCCCCCGGTGTCCAGTGGCTCTCCGACAACAACACTCGCTCTTGTCCTAATTGCCGAAAAGACTTCGAGCAAATCTCCAACCCTGATGACTTGGTGTGGAAGACTTGGGGCGACTTGTTACAATGGTATACGCAGCGAAAACATACCATGCACGGCCAGCGGTGTGGGCAGAAGTCGGGGAGGTATCTCTGGGACGGCTGTAATATGGAAGAAATTCAAGCTCAATTCGATATGCAGGACGAATTTCCGATCCAGTTAGAACACTTGGTGTATATCGTTCTGGACATCAACGTCAATCTGAGGGCTGGGGATTATCTGACCACAAAGAACCTTGGGAAATATTTGAAGCGCACACGCAAAGTTGTGGAGGGATTGTGTCATTATTCTCCTGAACAGGACGCGGCAGAGACCAGGATGCGTGCTGCGGAACTTGTGCCGCTTGGATACGGGGGGATCAACAAGAAAGTCGGAGACTTGACTGCGGAGAAGAGGCAGCAGGTCTGCGCTGGACTGCTTAACGCGCTACATGCTGCAGTGAAGCTCTTCGAGAAGCATATACCACCGTCCCAAGCATTGAGATCCCGTCACAGTCAAACTCGAGACGTATACAGCGTCAGTCTTGATCAACTCCAAGACACATGTGGGGTGGGCGTCCGGAATGGACGCTTTGCTTCAACTCAAGAATTGTGGGATCGCGCATGTGTACTTCTGGAAATCGGGTCGTTGCCAGATCCTATGTTCCCTGGCAACCTGCTCGAATTACGACTTGAACAAACTGCACTTCTGAAAATGGTACACAAATACTCGCAAAAAGTAAGTAGTCTTGGTGGGACACGTTCAATGGAAGTCTACTTGATGGATCGAATGGCCATCGTCGAATTCTTATTCAACGTGTTCTCGAATCGATTTTCAATGAACGAATTTCGTCATATTAGGCCCAAGCTCGTAGAAAACAATTCACAGATCATCAAGGCATTCGAAACTTTGAAGTGTCAGCGTGGGAAACACAGGGAGCAGACTCAGGCCAATAAGCAGGTCAAGGCGAGGAACCAGATTCTGGAAAGACTTTAGAGGGATTGAAGTGGCTCGAGAGCAATACAGGGTCGTACGGCGGTGGCTAGGACAGATAAGGAAACGGGTGGATGGTGCGTGAGCTTGGAAAAACCATTATTAGATACACATCATAGAATATCCCGACCCCACCGGGAGCAACTGTGAAGCGGGGTAGCAGCGCTAGCGAACCTTGGAGGAAAGGACCCAATAGCGAGTAATTCAATTACAGAGGTATAAGCAGAATCACACTTCGCAATGAAGGCTTTTAAGTCAGTTGTGCTTGAAGCCTCGAGCTATAAAGTGCAAGGAGATTCACTTTCTGACAAAAGCTCTTGAATCCAAGCTCTCAAGTGTGGCAGGATATGACGTACGAATTTCAAAAAGCTCACTAACTTACTTTACTAGTCTCAACTGTTCCTTTGGTATGACGTGGAAATAAAGTATTACCAACGGACGAATCACAGCGGGACGGGAATTTTTTGGCAGCTACCAGATCTCGCAACGCCAATCTCAAAATGAACGGGGGCCCCGTTAGGTTCCGAAATCTTATTCACAAGAAACGCTTTAAAACTTTTACTCCTCTTTCTTTTCTTGTTGCAATCACTTTTCCTCCTCCTCTCTTAAATAAAAGTCCAATTTTTCAAAATGTAAGTCTAACCTACGAGACAGAATACGCTTGCTAACCTGGATAAAGCCAAACAGTTTGTCATTCAAACATTATCTCCATGCCGAGGTCAATCTACAAACTTTGTAACAACGTCCAAGCCGAACTCGATCCCAACATAGCATGTCATGCCAAATATGCCAAGGATTCTTCACGGAAAAAAAGTGTCCGTGTTATTTCCCGGAGTCTTATCAATGTGACCACACCCTCACCGAGACGGAGGAGGAGAAGTATATTCAAGAGAAGAAACTCCTTGATACAGAATACGAGTTTTGCCGGTCTCAGTTGGTGCCTCTTTGGAACCCTGAATCGGAAGCACATTGGATCGAAAACGTCATTAAAGTCCGAGATTGGAAGAGAAACACCAGCAACCCAAACAAATTAGATCTATACTTCTATTACAAAGCGGCTAAAGAGGGCCAGACTAGGCTCTTTGGTTCTGACGCTCTCTTTAAAAAGTACTCCCACACGTTTTCTACTGTCCTGTTTTTCTGGTTTGCGTCGTCCCTTCTAATATATCGGAGTTCCAAAAGAGTTATTAATACTTATGAGAGTTCTCCAAATGTGTACTCCCGTTTCTTATCCTAGTCTTCAGACACGTCAATTGATAAATAGATGCTGAATATCTCTTCACAATATCTAGACAAGAATATTCAACCGCGCAAGCTGTGAAATTCCTAGACGAACTATCCGAGAAAGCTACAGAAGTGGAAACTCGTTGGAGGAAGCACACCAAGACTTTTAAAATTCACGCACTCGGCTGCGACTTTGATATCAAACTCGAACAGATTCCCAAGAGCGCTGCAAGGGAGCCAGTATGTAATATCTGTCGAGAGGATTTTTGGGACATTGAAGATGTTTGCAAATCCAAGCTTGAACCGATAGGGGTTGAAGATGCGTCACCGACGTTTCCGGAATCAATGGTGAGTTCTTCATTCCTGGACCGTACAGAAATGGTAAAGTTGGGAAAACAGGCTAACGGCCCATGAATATAGGAGTTTCCGTCGAAATTGTTCCATTCGTCGTACAGGCCAGGAGAGCCAAGATGCGTTCAAGCAGTCAAACTTCCTTGCGGTCACACATTCGGCTTCTCTTGCCTGGAGAATTGGCTTCAAATAGAGACCAATGGGTTTCACCAAGTCAGCTGCCCTTATTGTGGAGCTGGGATAGCAAGATGCGTACACGCTGTGGGTACCCGCGATGAACAAATTATTCCCGTAGATGCGACTAGTAATGGCCAGGCAGTGGAGACATTTGATTCGGAAATTGATGGAAATGCGGAGGAAGAATTGGAGACAGAATCTTTACCAATTACTTCTGTGCCAGGCCTGAGGTCTGTTGAAGAGGAAGAGGAAGAGGAATCGGCTACTGCCTCGGAATGGTTCCGTTCTCGCGAATCGTCCGCACCCTTAGATGCTCTTGAACGCGAACCCGTCAACGTTCGTCCCTCCTCGGCTGGTTCTCCTGGTCACGCAATGGAGCTCAATGATTTTGTAGTCGACACAACTGAAATTGAGACTCTGATATCAGCCCCTACCAGTCAGTCACAGCTAGGCAATACTCTTCGTTCGCCCCCCAATATGGGCAACTATGGAGAGTATAGAGACGTCCAAGAAGGTGACGAGTCAGATCTTGATTAAGTAGAGCATAATAGTAAGAGTCATTCTCCCGAGAGGAAATGCCATAAACGTGCTGCTTTGGTAGAGGGTCTAGGACGATCAAGTCAAGTTGTAAAAAAAAAAAAGGGAAGGGAGGGGGCGGGGGCGTTGGGAGTCGAAGCAAGAGATACCACGGGATTTTAAAGAAGGCGCGAAAGAGTTTAGACAAGCAGGCTATTTACAAAGTCAACAATAAAAATCATTTAAATAGCAGACGCGGTTTTCATTCAATAAATGGTTTCCTTGAGCTCGGACTGCTGTAATTTGTGCTCGAGAGCGAATAAATTGAATAAAAAATTTCGCAAATATTGCAAATATGAAGCGATTGAAAGAAGTATGCGAGGTAAGCCACTCTGTTTTGCTTCCCGGCGTCGGAATTGAACCATGCCAGAGCAACTGTAACCGCATCCTGGCCACAACTTCAAACCCTAGAATCTGAGGTCTGGTCTTAATATCCGTGGCCAGTCCCTCAGTGCAATATATAGATGTAACGGGTGTTACGACAATGACGGGGGCCTAACTCTCATAGCGGTGTTGAGACCCAGATTCGAAATTGGCCATGCAGAACAAAATGATCGAGCTCAGAGAGATTAAAACATCCAGAGGGGCTCCATCGTGCTCTCCCTGCCGCTAGAAGAGGTGGACCTGGCTTCACTGTGAGCACGATTTTCGCCTCCCAGGCTCGAAGTCGACGATTGAGATTCACCGATTTCAGAAGAGCCAGATGATGTCTCTTGTGTCTCCATCAAGCGACAGTGGCCTTCTTGAAGCGCGAAGGCGTCATCTTCAAAAATCTCCTCAAACCTACCCTTCAGTCCTCGCAGCTCCTCGTGAACTATATCTGCCTTTGCTTGTGCAAGTCGAATCGTCTCGGGATTAGCCAACGGAGTTTCTTCGGAGATAGCTTGAGAGTAAGGCATGTCGACTGACATAAGGAATCTCTTATTGCCGTTCTTTTTAATAACGACGTTCAGCTTTTTAGGTGCCAGGTGTCGGATAGCAGTCATGATAGCGCCGTCGTACCAGAGAAAGTCGGCAAAGGTAACTGGATTAGACTCCCTTCCAAGTGCCGTAGTGGTGATGCCAACCCGGCTAGGAATAAAGGCCAATGTTAACGACTGAAGAACTGTTTTAGCCGAGACAAGCCTGTGAAGACCGGCAGCGACCTTCTCGAACCATTCGAGATTCCAGCAGTGGAGAGAACAATCAATTATGATATTGCGAAGGAGGACGAGGTATTTCGGATGAAACTCGACCGGATCCTCGCGGCGTCGGAAAATAGTGGTGTGGTTTCGAAGGACCGCTTTGAATGGATTGGAGTTGTATACGAACCGGGAAGCTTCTTCGGCGAACTGCTTGCATGTTTGGATAATTGCATGGGATTGGAATGGGTTACGCTCAACGGTCGTCCAGTCTTCCTTGACCATGATTGGCCGTTTGTGGATGAGAAGGTACGCGTAGATATTCTCCCGGATCTCCAAGGGGATTCGAAGGATTGGAGTTCGATCCGGACTATTCGGGATGATGGGACCGCGATTTGGTCGCATATCCTCCATCATCTGGAGGTATGCTTCTTCCTCGGGAGTTTTCTTGGTAATGCGTGACCTCGTTTTCTTCTTGCGTGATGCTTGAATGGGTTCAGATTTTGGTATACCCCAACTATAAACGCTCTCGCCGTGCAGATTTTCAGCGAGCTTGGTGATAGTTTCAATATCGACATCTTGGTAGATTGAGGCACGGGACAGCTTGAAACGTTTACGGTCTCGAGAAGCTTGACTACTTATGTTGCGGTCATAGTCGGGAATTTCATCAGGCGTTAGGTGTCGTTTCTTTGTAGGCGTTGCGGCTTTCATTGAAGGTGGTGGCTTGCGCTTGGTCGAATTTGCAGCGTCAGCGCCTCGGTTGACTTTCTTGGGAGGCATTTTGTGTCTAATCTAGGCTTAGTATGCTTGCAAAGTGAGTAGTGGGTGGAGTTGAGCAAGCAATTGGACGATTAATCACGGAACAATGTGGGGAAATTGTTGTTGGCGAAGGTGGATGGGGAGACAAAGCGTAGAGGGTGATGATGGGATAGGAAGACTTTGACTAACCGGAGTCTGGAGATGAATGATTGGAGGACCGTCAAAGGTGAGAATGGATGAGCTGAGTCGTTGGTTAGAAGTCGGCAATTGTAGACGATGAGGGTCGATATGGTGAAGTGGGAAGCTTATTCTTAGTAGTGATGCTTGAAGAGATGAAGTGAAAAGGTGCCAGAGTATGATGAAGTGAGGAAGAAGCTCATGAATTGCATGAATAGAATTAAGTGAAGGAGGAAGGAGTTGACCTGATACACGAGCACTAATTTGGCAGGCGGAGGAAGCTTTTCGAGGGATGCGAACAGGGACGTCGGAAACGAAGGGGTAGCAGTAATAAGTAGGTAGGAAGAATTGTAAAGGTTCAAGGAAGGAAAGGGGATTGAGACCTGATGCAAGATCAAGAATGCGAATCGTACATCCACCCTGCGCAATATGGATGTGGCCGAAGGCTGGACTTGCCGAAGTCGATGGATGATGTAGGTCATGAGCTCTCGGGCGTGGCTTCCCTGTTCGGAATAGATGACAACTCCCTGAAGCTGTAGACAGAGCACGACAGTATCAAGGAAGGGATATCTGCAAGGCGAGCAGTATGCATGCTGAATAAAATGTTAGCACTGTTTGGCCCCTTAGTCTTGAGAAGATCGCTGTCCTTTAGATTTGCAGCCCTTTCTGCACATGCCCGTAGATAGCCAAACACTCAGGCGGTTCGCACGACCAAATGGGAAGCACGATCACCAAACACAATTACGAGGCCATCGCGACTTGAGGTCTGGATGCGGTGCGAAAGTCATGCAATCGACCTAATTATTTGGCTGCTACCCTTGCAGCAATGCACGAAACAGGATCAAAAAGTGGTGTATTACCATGCGATCCGGATGTGAATCGTGAAGTGACAAGAAGAAATAATGCAAGCTGTGGAAACATTCCTGCTGGCATGTGCTGGGTTGGTGAGGTCACTCACGTGAGAGCGCAAAATGATGGGTAGGTGTTAAATAATCAAATAAGACGATTTTTGGTACAGCAAGCTTTGAGAAGGGGGTTAAGTACGGACCGGCGTGGGTGTTTAACTTACAAACTCAAAGTGAGGATCGATAGGTTCGAGTGGTAACAACACAAAAACCACACACGAAAACCCACTTCTCAATACACAGCTTTACATGCAAAAAATAGACCTAGCAAAGATAAATAATTTCCCGGAAGCCTCGAGTGTGAATCTTTTGAGGACAGTAAGTAAAATACCGGCAAAGAAATCTTCCAGAAAGATAAGAGTATTCCCAGAGCTTTCGGAGTTAGATCGTGAAGGATGGGGCTGCTCGAGGATGGAGCAGGTCAAATAGGTATCCAACGTAAATAGGGCCCGTCATCATCCCGAGAGCTCCAGTCCGGATATCCATATCCAAGTATAGCGCGATCCCTGGATCATGATCGTATTTTCTGATTCCAAACCTTAAGGAGCGTGAACTAATAACAATGGGTAAATTTGACGATGAATGAAAGATCATGGTTGTGATGATGTCGTTTTAAGCAGCAGTATGCTCACGTAATGGCCCCACTTTTCCACAAGTCATTCCAGCCCCAATTTTCTTCTCGGCTCCCCTTTCATCTCCAAAACATCGGGATGTACAAGAAGGTTCGGAGCAATGTTAGTCAATCAGAAAACTGGTAAGTTGCTGAATTTGAGCTTTCTGGAATAATCTGACAAAAGATAAGCAATATCTACCTCCGCAATCCTCCTCGTCCCATATGAAGCACACCACGTGACAACCTATCACCAATGGATGAAAGACCCCGTATGATACCTCCTCTGGCCGCCTCTCAAGCCTTTCTAACGAACCCAGGAAATCCAAGAAACAACAGCTTCTGAACCACTCACCCTGGACGAAGAATATGCCATGCAACGCAGCTGGCGCACGGATCACGACAAGTTGACGTTCATTGCTTGCCAACCTCTATCCAAAACTCAAGAAGATATTGCTGGAATGAAGATTGTGGTCCCTGGAAAAGATAACACATCAGACCGGATGCTCGGCGATGTGAATCTCTTCCTGACACCCGCAGATGAAGACGAAGAGGGCTGTATCGGCGAGCTCGAGCTCATGATTGCGCCTACCTCTCACAGGCGGCGCGGCTACGGACGAGCTGCAATCCTCGCATTCCTATGCTACATCGAGAGGCATCTTGATGAAATTCTTGAGGAGTATAGGAAAGGAGTGGTCGGAGAGGGTGGTGAAGATGGAGGGAAGATGAAACTGCTGATGCTGAGGGTCAAGATTGGAGGCAAGAACGTGAAGAGTATTGGGCTTTTTGAAGGGATTGGATTTGTAAAGACAGATGAAGGCGAGAACTATTTTGGGGAGGTGGAGTTGGCTTTTGAGGGTGTGGTTGGTGGGGGAAGGGTTGGAAAGCTGTTGGAGAAGTTTGGAATTGAGGGGTATGAGGAGCTGGGGTACTTAGATCATGATAGGGGATGAAGCTGATGACTTCTGTAAATGATTTCGGAAGATAGAACTGGGGTGGCTTCACCATAGGTCGGGCTCTCCGAGACTATGCCTCTAGAGGAGCTCTCCACTACCCACGACCTGGGCCATGCTAGAGGGCTCATAGACTCCCGAAGAATGGGACGGGCCATGACATCAGACTGACATCGGGTAGCTGACAAGCTCGTTGCATTCAGTAACTCATCGAGCAGCATTGGAACCCAGACCTTGTGAACGCGGGAATGGATCATTAAGTCTAAATCTAACTTTTTCGCACTCAAGCCCACACGACCTTCCCAAAAAAAGAAATTTGACACTGGTGTTCTTTAGTTGACCTTCTCCATCGTCCCAATTACTGACTTATTAAGTACCTTAATCTCATCGCAAGGCGGCTTATCCTCCAACTCAGCATACTGTATCCGGTCATGCAAACAGTAACCCCTACTCTTTCCTCACTTTCTTCGGCACCTTCTCTCTTCTACCTAGCCTTCTAGAATGAAACTTCGAGACCACCCTCTCATCGCTCCCATACTTCTCCCTATAACTCTCCAAGATTTTGAGTGTAACATTCGAGCCACCACAAACCACAATAACGATGTTAAGTCTCGAAAACTCCTCGTCCGACAACTCCGGATAGAGAATCGTATGCAGTGTATCGTTATAAGCCGGCGCAATGCTGACTCCACAAGCAGTCTCCACCAAAATCCTCTCATCATCCGCAAACTCCACACACGCCATCGCAGCCTCCGCATCACTAAACACACAACTCGTAACCTCCGGTCTCTGGCCCCACTCAAACGCCTTCCCCGCCACCTGCGTGGCCCCCAAACTCGTCGCAATACTCGAAATTTTGTCCAACCGCCTCAAACTTCCCTCCCTCAAACTATAATTCAACGACTCCGCCCCCTCCGTCTCCATAACCAACACCTATAGTCCCCCTCCCCCAACACTACAGACAAGCCCGTCATACTCCCCATTCATCTGCACTTCCACCTCATCAACCAAACTCGAGTGTCCCTCCCACAGATCCGGATGGTCGAACGGCGGGACATATACCCCACCGGGATCTTTCTTTAACAACTCCTCCCGCAAGTATGCATCCGCTTCGCTCCAGTGCATGCCATGCTGCACCACGTCCGCGCCCAGCGTCTTGAGTTTCTGCACCATGAGCGCAGACGTCGACATCGGTACAACAATCGTGGCAGGGCGGTTGAGAGCAGTAGCAGCCGTGACGCAGGCGAGGCCAGCGTTTCCACCGGAGGAGCAGTAGAAGTGTACGGGTTTAGAGGGTGGGTGCGAGAGGATGGCTTTGGACATTAGGTTTCCGATGCCGCGGGATTTGAAGGAGCCGGATGGTTGGAGGGTCTCGAGTTTGAGGTAGATGTTGCTGGTGGGTGTTAGTAGGAGGTAGTTGGGTGAGAGGGAGAGGGGGAGAAGTACCATCCTGCTTCGAGGGAGAGAGCTGCGGAGCGGATAAGGGGGGTTTGAACCCATGGTTTGGGGGGTTGTTCGCCGATTGAACCCATGCTTCTGAATGCTCAATTGATCGTTTCTACAAGTACCAAGGAAAGAGAAAGAGATTCTAGAAATGTTTGAAGGGGATTGAGAGAAATATACTACTTATCGTGTGGGAGATGGAACAGGAAGGTCATATCAAAAATGACAAGACGACGCCACCAAAAAGTGTCATTAAAGGGCGTTCTGCAAGCGGGGCTTATCGGAGTCCGATAAGAGACGTCCCCCCTTTCTACAGGCTGCCAAGCGAGCCGATAGAAGCCGAATTCCGCGTTCTATTCAGGGGCATGATCTCTAGCTGCAGGTGTGCAGATCAGGAGGCGTATTCATTACCCTATAATATGATTTTGGAAGCACGTTGTCAGTCGAGATGTTGCGAGAAGGGATTCTGTTACCCTAGAAGTATTGGGGATTGCGTGGAGAGATGATTCTCTTACCCCATCGCGAGAACGCGGGGATTTAAGGTATGGAATAGGAGATGTCATTACCCTATAACTTTGGATCGAGCGGTGTGAAGACGTCAGCAGGCCTGCGCAACCGAGCCTGAGCGAAGTCGGCGCTGTTCATGTGAGACATTGGTGCGAACTTTCCGCCCTGTAACATTATATCCTCAGCTTTCTAACCTTCAAGCAGACATAGCTTCCTGATCATGTTTTTGAAACGATCCTCATAAGCGCATCTGATTGTAGCTTGGTTCTATGACAGCATATCGGTAAAAGCCACCAATTGAACCTGTAAATTCGCTTCCCGACAAAAATGCATAGGATTGGAGATTCTGGTTGCTCAACACTGAATTATCTAAGGTCAAGATGCGTAGCAAAATTCAATGAATGAAATGGTATATGGTGACTTTAACAAAGAATAAAGAGTAAATATAAATATGTGGTGAACGATTACAAGTACAAGGGAGAGGACTTTGCACCCTAGATCCTAGAGAGATGGCCAGAGGCAGTAGATATAAATGACATACAAGCGAGAAAGCTCTGAGATATCAGTGAAGTTAGTTGATCAAAGTTATATCATATTCAATTTCTTTATTGTTGCCTGAGCTGACGTCTGCTCCGAATTCGACAGGGTAACTTGGAACATTATCTATTACCTGGAAGATGTGCTCGGCCTTGACTTGGTCGGTCACGAACAAGCGAGTCAGATCTCGCAGGTCTTGTCCTACCTCCACTTCCAGTTTGCTGTAATTGAGAACCAGATGCCTCCGCTCTAGAATTAGACGGCTCCAAGGCACCTGACATGTGCAACTCAATACCTCATCTTCTTCGCCAGATCGAATGCCATGCCTCCGCTGTGCGAATGGACTCCCCACATTCAAAGCTATTGTCCCCGTCACAGTCCTGCCCTTCTTTATCCCCTCCTCTATCATGACAGTCATAGTTCGGTGCACTCTGGAAACGAAGCCCTCTGGCGGAATATGCTTCACAGAGTCTCCTATATCCTTCAACGGTCCAAAATCAGGCTCCCGTTCCTGAGCAACGTCGAAGCCAATATGACGGTGCCCATCGCGTCCTTGATACAGACCAAAGAGGAAGCGGTCATCTGTCAGTAGGATTCGAGCTTCCATATGCTCTTTGGAAGGGGTGCGGTCTGGATCTGTGATGTCCAGATGCGGACTTGCCATGAACTTGGATTCATGGCACATGGCCATTAGGTCAGCTAGACTGTAGAGTTGACGAGGTAGCAGCCTGTAAGCTCCTGGCATGGCCATCGGTAGCAGAAATGAGTACAATACCAACGAGACCATAATGCCGATGTATGCAGACAGCGAAAATGAAAAGTTGACTCGGTCATAGGTCTCGTTTGGAGTCACCGTGAGAAGCCCACCCACGAATATAGGGAACAGCGGAGATAACGTGCTTAGAGTGGAGTAGATGCAGACTTTGTAGTGGCCTTTGTCCCAAGCTGTCAACGGAACTTGGAAGGGCGATAAAGTAATGTATGCGAGGAGAATTAATTCTTCTGCCTTGGCTGGTATTCGCTGTTCCGGCTCAGCATTCACAGATGTCCTGCGTCTCCACCAAGGCCAGCCAACAAAGTCTTTCACACGCCGCCCGAAAGATTGATCCGGGAGCTCCCCGAACATGTTTCGGAACGGCTGCATGAAACGCATATTCAAGTCTATCCAGACGATTATTGTAGATGTGAACAGGCCAGCCACGTAGGTTGGAGCAGATCTGAATATCAGGGCCCACAAGAGCACTGTTGACTTTGGATCGGCGGGATCAATAGGCGGGAGGGTGTGGTTGCTGGAGCCCCAGCCATAGAAAATTGTCGATGGGAGTTTAAGGTTGTTCGGCAGGGAGAAACCATCATTTGGAAATCGAATGACCAAAGCATAAATGCTTAAGGCTAAGGAGCCAATAGGTAACAGAGAGGCGAGTGCGATAGTCCACCTGGCACAACCTGGATTGTAGTTGTACGGATAATGCTCACAGCTCGGCCAAGTCCCGTGTGCACATTTTCCAGGTTTCTTGGTACATTGGTCCGCAGGAATTGGTCGAAGTTTCGATTTTCGAAAGGTGACCTTGTGCGTCCAAGGGATTCCTAGGGGTTCTCTCTCAATTTGAGAAGTGCCAGTGTCTGGGCGGAAATTAGTACTGTTATTCTCGCTATGAATTTTTTCACTTGATAAATACCGGTATGACCAGAGAACTCAACTCCAATACCATAAACTATATCTTTCTTGTGGGGATTGTTTTGAACCCGCGTCCAGTATCCAAGCCGGAAGTATCGATCGGGTAGCATTACGTGTTTCGGACGCAGGTCGTGGCGGAGCTCAAGAGGTGCAAAGTACTGCAATGCGTTGCAGTGTGCGAAAAGGGAGGCGTAGTCAGCGATCGACACTGGATCCCATTTGAGGCCTGTTGACTTTCCGCGAAAACGCAAAGCGATATACAGAGTGTAAAGAATCATCAATATATAACCAAAAATAAGGATAGCTGCTGGATAGACTCGCACAGTCAGAATCCAGTAAGGCTCATTCGTGTCATTGTCAAATTTTGGAGTGCTCGCAAATAGCGCGACTTTGAGGCTGACGATGTAAGATGCTGCCAACTGACAGACTAAAGAGAAGATAGATATGGAGCTTCTCGGAGTGGTTGTAAAGCTCTGCCAAGGGAACCATGCACCACCAACCCCTTTCCAAGGCTCACATCCTCTATTGGCAGAGCCATTTTGGTCCGCCATGGCCACGAAGGGCACCATCCGCAGTGCTTCGCGAACCGTCGAGCGGAAAAATAGAACCGTGATAGTCCCAATGACTGAAGGAAAGTATCTTGATATCATGTGTACATTCTCGCTCGAAAGTCGAAAGTTATGACTTGGATCTTGGACAGACTTCCACATGAGCACACCAATTGCAGTGGCTGTGCCTGTATACAATAGTACAAGGCAGGTAACAGCTCTCCATTGTAGAATTGTAGGCCAATAGTTAAGATCATCCAAAGGGGAATGATCGTGGGGGATGAATTTGGGTTTAAGTGAAACTGTGACTGTATAAGCAAAAATTCCCCTTCATCGAAGGCATCCGATAGCAAGGATGCGGGACAATTAATTCCATCGAAATGTTTTCACATACCTAATTGTCGGTTGGTCGCATGTGCTGGGTTTTCTGCCACTACCTCTTCAACTCTCGCTGGAGCATCTGGAACGCTACCTCCAATCTCTCGTGCTGGAGGTCCATCTTCGGCTTCATTTCCAGACAGAAGGTTGTCTTGAGATCCGGCAATTTCAGCAGAACCTCGACTAGAGGGGCCAATGCTAGGGCTTTGTGTGGCAAAACCAGCAGCGGAAGCTGGCTCCAAATGGGAGCTTGGGTCGGCCATGGCCAATTAGACGGCGATGCTTAGTGCTTTACGTTAATGAATTCTCTGCGAATAGTAGATGACAAACAATGCCTCAAGGATATAACAACAGTCATCGATGTTCCGAATGTGTGAGCAGAAGTTGACGAATAAGTCTACCATAAGGCTGGGGTGCCGGTGGACATATAGGCAACCTCAGAGGGAAGCTCCGTCCAGCCTCATTTGATGGATGCACTCATGATGTCCAAAAGTAGAGAGCGGGAAGCTGATGGTGTGGCAGGGCTGAGAAGGCTCTCAGTCCAGACGGTCGGATTCAAGTCAAATCTATACCAAGATGGACGATCACCCCATTGTTATGCAAGCCCTATCACGATATGCTGTGGAACCCTCCCGACCGAGACACGGCTGGCCCCAGGTTTCATAGCTATTCGCTCCATGGGCATTCAGCTGGGTCTCCATGTCTCAGTCTACTGAAAATCATTCGCTGCCTTCTCATATGCACGTAACCCGCTTCTGAACATGATCCCCCCATGGCCAAGCCGAGCTCAAATGGAGCCGAGAATTCGATACCGGAGAAGTTTCTTTTCTCCGCAAGAGAAAACCCTTTAGATTCCATTGTACTTCCTGTCTCGCAAATCATCTCTCTAAAAGAATATGGTCACGTGCCAGTCCTCCCCTACCTTACCATCTTATCGCGCACTAGCGCAGTCAAGCATCACAAATCACAAGCCAAAGAGATCAAAAGTTCAGTCATCAAGTTTCATTTATCATCTCGTAACGATCGTAACGGTCTCCAAAGACCAAAGGGCGCCATCAAAGCGTCTATCTCTCCCAACGCTCCACGCCCGCAAAAAAGTCGTAGTGTACAAGAATGCGATGAATATGCTCAGAAAATCCAGGCATGCCATTTTTCGTCTTTTTGGTCTTAGAATACAGATGCCCTCCCAGCATGTAAAGGTTTATGTCACCAAGCCGTCGTCCCCAGAAATGTGTGTGAAATGGCTTTTGCGCCAGCAGCATAGCTGCAAGAAGTGAAAATGCGAGAAGGTAGGATGGAGGTCTTCTTTTCGTCAAAATGCCCAAGTGGGAAAGAAGATGTGGTGCCTCGGGAGAGGACTTAGGAAGAAAATCCGTTGCGATGGCGATGCATGTGTCGGATCGATCGCTTCTTGGTTGCGGAGGTGTAGACACTCAATGCCAATGATCCTCCGCAAGTCTGGGTGCCATCGCCTTCGCAAGGCATATCGCACGAGGATTCAGCGAGCTTGCTCGAACCCTCCAGCTCGTTGCCGCAGAAGCATTGGCCGCCGTACTCAGTGCCGGCCATGGAGAACCCAGCAGCGCCGCAGTAAGCGACACACTTGGTGTTGGTGACTTCATGGTTGCCGATGTTTGCGAGCTCAATGCCAGTGAGGACGCGAGCACGGGTGTCAGCGTAGCATCCGTAATAACTCCAGCCATCAACATCCGGCTCGCTAGCATCAGTTGGAGCAGGGCCGTAAAGCGTAATTGTGGTGTAGGCATAGGTGGTCTCGGAGACAACTTTGGTGACAATAGTGTCGCCGCTGCCTCCAGATGCTGGTGCTACGGATGCTGGTGTTACAATTGCTGGCGTGGTAGTCTCTGGGACAGGAATGACAGAGTAGGTCTCAACACCGGCGGAAGACTCGGTTGGAGCAGGTCCAGACTCCACACCGGTAGCGGTAGGAGTAGCGACTACCTTCGTGTTGCCAGTGTTGCCAGTGCCGCCAGTGCCGCCACTAGCTGGGGTTGAAGTTGGTAAGGTCTCAGAGACAACGGAAGCAGAGCCTGGAGCAGAGCCCGCGGCATTGACGCCCCATTGGCCGACAGGGTTGTTACCTGGCAGCTTGGACAGCGTGCCACTGATGACTTCGTCAATGGGACTGGCCTCATTGCAAGAAGTTGATGGATCGTTGAGTCCGCCAATGAGGCCGGGGCACTTGTCCATTCCGGAGTCACCAGCGTTGCAGTTGTTGATGATTTGGGTCAAGGTAGCGGTATCCCAGCCAGCGAGGAAATCCCCGTGAAGACCATAGCCGGTTGGATCGCCGTTGGAGAGAACGAAAGGCTGAGTTCCTTGACCTTGAGTCCATCTGCTTGCGAACAATGGAGTGTTCCAGTAGACTTCGTAGAAGAGATGAGGAAGATGGACGAATCCAGCCGGGCAGTTGCCATTGGTTGGGAACTGCATGTTGGTCTTGTAATCATCGAGGCCGGCTGTCTTGTTCCAGCATGAAGGGAAGTGGATGTCGGCACGGAGAGGCGAGGCGTAGCCATCACAGTTCTGGTCTGGGAATCCAACACCTGCACCCGCATTGCCTGGGTCCTGAATACCAACACCGTGGAGGCCATCTGAGTTGGGGGGATACAGGGGGGTGTTGGTGTTTGTGCGGGGGCAGACCCATTGCACTGGTTGAGGAACTCCGTCAGAAAGGTCAGTGATACTCTCACCACCAGTGGCAGGAGGAGTACGGAGGTTGGGGTTGCCGACGACCATGCGAAGTCCAGGTGGGAAGGGCTCGATGACATCGGTGGTAGCCTCGAAGCTGGGAAAATTAGCATAGATCGAGTACAACAGAATTTCACTTACAAATAGTAGACGTTCATGTAGAACATCTCAACGTCCTCAAACAGGCCGGTTGTGGGATCCTGGAAGTACAGGGAGGGGGTCCAGTAGTTGCTCTTGTCGTTCTTGACTAGAGAAGAGGTACATGTTGAGCTCAGAGCTTGGGTGTCGGTCATAGTGACGCCGAACGCATTTCCTCCTTGAATAGCATGGACGTGACCTGAGGGACCGCCTGGGCTGACAATGGGATCCACACGGCCCATCATCAGAGGACCATTGCCATAGAAGTGGTTGACTGCAAAAGTACGCTCAGTAGCACTGTAAGCTGAAGTAGTTGCGGCGAAAGTCGCCAGGAGAGCCGTTGAGAAATGCATGGTGTCGATCTAATGAAATGTATGAAAGTTCAGATGCCGCTTTTGAAGGGTAGAGTATCGCCGGGAGTACTGAATTCGTCTTTGCCGGTGTGAATGGGGGAAGCTGTCGAAGCTGTATGATTCGCAGGAATGACTGGAAGAGCAACGAGTACTCGACTCAATTGCTGTTGGGTCCAAAGGAATGTAAGATCTGTATCAACAGATGTGCAAGGAAGGAATGGCAAAGCACGAACGAAAGAGTGTGAGGGACACAAGAAAGAGTGTGATGGAGGTGGAGGTGGAGGGAGGAAGGAGAGTGGGAGGACCGCAAGCGTAACCTTATACTTTTGCTAATTTGACTGGGCTACAGATTCACTTTGCGGTCTGGGGTGGCGCGAAAGCCATCTGCAACTGGGTCAGGCTTCTAGGCGGGACAATTCACCACATTCACGGCTAGCATGCAGGGGGAGCTCTTCTCGAGCCTGGAGACAATATGGCGTGTCGCTGGGGGACGGAAGGGGGGAGGTCAGCGAGACGGGGGGGGGCGCACAGCTAACTTTGGGACCAGTGCTAAGGATGGGCCGAAAGCAGACTCGGACAGTTGAAGGTGAGAGCGGGAGGGAGGCTGAAAGGAACGAGAGGCAAGGGGGCGTGCAGCGTAGAGATGGGATGAACGAGAGTTCGTTCTGCAGAAGCAGCAGCAGAAGCAGCAGAAGCAGCAGCACCACCAACCAGCATCAACCACCACGCCTCCTGGCACAGGCGTATCCGTACCTTGCAGATTTGCAGGGTCGGGAGGATCTGTGGCATCTGTGCAAGGCTTGCAACTTGCAAGGCTACTTCTGCAAGCCACTCCAGCAGTCGTTCTGTTGTTTGCGGTGGTCAACTGGCAAGCTTCGGAACCGGCTGCCTTGGCCTGTTTCGAAACGCAAACGAGCCACTCACAACCCGGCCGAGATGGAGACTTTGACAGCCTCGCTCCTTGGGGCGTTATCTTAGATTGTACCCGTTTCGAATCGCGCATCTTATCGCTGCCGCTCGCCAACGCCAACGCCAACGAAAGAAACATTGTTTGGTGGGGACGTCCAGCCTGCCCAGCTTACCCAGCCTGCGAGGGAACCAGCGCCGCCGTGAAACAATTCTAATCAGACTTCACTTACCTGGTCCGGCAGCGACGGAAATTGGCAAACGAAGCTCCCAACATCAACAGACTTGTCATCTGTACCTGCCAACGCATTTTTTTTAGACCACGAGGCAGTGCAGTGTTCAGGTTGTTCAGGTTTTTCAGGTTGACTTGAGCTGTCAGTACCGTACCTCAGAATAGTGCACTGATAGTAACGTGCAGCCGCAGATGCACATGTCAGGAGGCAAGGTTAGCGATACCAGCTGATTACGAGAGGCATGACCCCTCTATCCGCCTCCGGTGCCCACGGTTCCACCGCAACGCTGCAGACCAGATGCAGTGATCCTGCAGGTACCAACATAACCTGCATCCCGCCTGGTCAGGCCCTCCAATAACAGCGAGCCAGGCCCGGAAAAAGTCCCTGCGGCGAAAAGCCAACCTGTCGACTGCAGGAGAACTTGGTCAGGTACAGGAATAAACCCACCGGCAAGCCTATTTTCGCTTCTTGCGAGAATAAATAGCCTCGCTACAGCAATTTATTCGCAGCATCGCAGGAATCACATCCCAACTCAGTCAATTTCTACAGCCAAGCTCAGGATTCTTTGTTCTATCACTTCTCGGGTTTTAGCTGACTTGTCCCCGAACACAGAAAAGGCCGTCGACCGATGTCATCACGGTGCGCCGTCCTTGAAACGAACTAAAAAAGATTAAGCTTCAAAATTGGATCTGAACCCCTGCACAGGCGAATGAGCTTCTGAAGGCCCGCTTGTGGCTGCATCGACCCCCAGGGCATCTAGACAAAGAAGTCGAGAGAAGCCTCGCCGCCACCGGGGGAAACAGCTGCTTTCACGCGCTCTGTACGCCGTTTCGAGACTTTTTTCAACTTCCCAAGCCTGTGGATGGGCCTCTCCCCTGCCTCCTGCTTCGTTGAACCCCTAAGATATTTCGACCACGCGGAAGAGCGGAATCAACCCACTTGCCAAAAACTGGGAACAAGCGAAAACTGGCAGGTGAGCTCTCCAACTGCGGGATTAAAAGATGGGCCCAGAAGAATTTGTACAGAGCCTGCATAGAGCCTGCACAAATTCTCAACATGCATTCAACCACTTCCATTGAGGCTATCCGCTGAGGGTGGGCGAACTCCTCGAAGCATTGGCCAACCTCCCGACTCGTTTTCTATCTAGATCTTGTACTCCAAGAGTCGACGATTTAGTACAACTTCATCGTCGTCAAGCGGACGCAAGTCGGGTGGTCGACTTGTGAGCCGTGATGCCATTTACTTTTCTCCCTACAGCAGCGGGGCATCGCCAAGCAGCTCTGGATCAGGGGATCTGCACTCCCCGAAAAACCTTCTACCAACGACGGGAGACTCAACGCGAGACGCTGGGACGCACAAACCCGTCCACGGGAGCGAAGCGCGTCTCCTATCCTCCCGAACCTTCTGCAGCCAGAGTCACGAATCCTCCCGAGACTACTTGACATCGTCGAGAGAAGTGACAAAGTAAAGTGACATAGAGACCTGACAGCCAACTGCCGTGCCAGGCCGTTGAAACAGCACGGCTACACGCCTTGATTCGCTGTCACGAATAGATGTTTCCCAGATCCCGCGATCTGAAAACTGATCAGGTCGTCCAACGACGTTGCGCGCATGGCATCGGTCAGCGACACGCTTGAGATCTCGAGAGGGGAAACGGGCGGGTTGGTTGGCTGGGAGGCGTTTCCGAGCGGGAATGCCCCTGAAAATGTTTCCGTGGCTTAACCGCCTGTGGTTAGGCGGTTGGGGTAGGGGGAGAAGATCATGTGATGGTGGAAATGTAAGGGAAGTATTGATGTTTGAAGTTGGAGAGCGAGTCGCTGTTGGAAGTGTAAGAAACAAGGTTTTTTCTCCTTTATCTGCCCAAGAGGGGAGTTGTACGCGCTGCGTTGTGTTGATGCTCCGGACCTGGTACTGGTGAACAGTGTATCTACATTTCAAAGTCGTTGAATAATCCAAAAACTCTTGAAATAAAGATTCCAGATATAGCTGGATTTGAAAGGTCCAAATAACATTCAAGGCCCTCTGAACATTCAAACCATCTCTTGTATCCAAAGTTCTTCGGATAACAGAATCCAGGAACGGCCCAATCAGGAAAGTGGGGAAGATCTTTTCTCCGCCATCTCTTATCGCCCGATAAGAAAAAAACCTCAACTCAACAACAATTCTCCCCTCATTCCTCCTCACCCACCCATCGTCAATTTGTTCCCTCACCACTCCAACATGTCCCCCATCCCCGTCACAATCCTAACCGGCTTCCTGGGCTCCGGCAAAACAACCCTCCTCCTCTCCCTCCTCCCACAACTCCTCGCCCAAAACCCCTCCTACAAACTCGCGCTCCTCAAAAATGAGTTCGGCGACCTGGCAGTTGATAGCCAGCTCGCGAGCGCGAGCAGTATTGGGGGCGTGAGGGAGTTGCTGAATGGGTGTATATGCTGTAATCTTGTGGGGCAGCTTGATGAGGCTTTGAAGGAGTTGGCTGTACGTTTTTCTTCTTCTTTGTTCCAGTGCAGGCGGAGGTGGAGGTGGAGGGCGAGGCTGATTATGTGATCTTACTAGGAGACGGTAAACCCAGATAGGATCGTGGTTGAAACGAGCGGGAGTGCGTTTCCGGCTACGTTGGCTATGGAGGTTAATCGCTTGTCCCGGTATGCCTCCCGTACTTCATTTCTAATCAATTGCTGATTAGAGACATAGGGAGACAAATGGGAAGTATATCCTCGATGGTGTCATCCACGTTATAGACGTCGAGAACTGGACTGGCTACGCGGATACCTCTTACACGGCCAAAATCCAAGCTCGCTACACAGACCTCATCGTCTTCAACAAGTGGGAGGTTGCGGGCGAGAGACGGATGGACGAGTGTCTTGACCGCGTCGGCGATCTCGAGGTTCAGATTGCGTGGGTGAAGAGCGATAGAGGTCGGGTACCCGTGGATATCGTGTTTGGTGTTGATGGGGGCTTGGCTAGGACGCTTGGTGAGGAGTCGAAAGCTGTGGTGGTGAACGGCCACGGGCATGCGCATGACCATGGGAAGGGCCATCAGAGCGAAGTCGAGGTCCTGTCCATCACCCTCTCCTCGCCAAACCCTAACTCAGTAATCGACGCTTCTAAACTGGAAAAGTTGCTGAAATCAGCGCCGAAGGATGAGGTGTACCGCATCAAAGCCGTACTTGCTGCTTCTGCTCCCATTCCTTCCTCGGATGACGCCCCTTCCTCCTCGTCCGAATCTGCTGCTGGAAGATATATCCTGAACTGGGCGTTTGGCCGTTGGACATGCACGCCGATGAACGCGGAGGCTGGGGAGCATGAGAGTAGTAGTGGAGTTGTGCTCAGGATGACGATGATATTGGCGAGATTCGAGAGCAAGAAGTGGAAGAAGAGGCTTGAGACGCAGGGATTCGTTGAGTTGGAGGGTGCAGAAAAGGGAGTTCTTTCTGTGGAGAAGATTGCGTAGCTGGGGATGGAAGGGAATGGGATTTATGAGTTGAAGGGTCCTGAGGGGCCTCTGGTTGTGGAGAAGATTGGGTAGCCTGAGGACGGGAAGGAATAGAGTTTATGAGTTATGATTGCATGGAAAGGCGTTGGGGGGCATAAGATGGAGTAGGAACTTTGAGCGAAAGGTCGTGTATAGAGCATTTTCAATGGTTAGATCTAGACGAGTTAGACAGGGTCTTTAATGGAGAGGTTTTGAAGAGCGGGTTGCGGAGCCATCGTCAGGAATGCTGGAACACAAGCGATGCCCCTTTTTCCCCGCCAACCACTCACATTCCACGTTTCCCGACTCGAGTTACACTCATCCAGACTTATTCTCTCCGATCCCCAGGACCTCGTCATCGATAATCCTCTATCAACTCTTTCACACAACCCCACATCTCAATCTCGACTTAACTCACTCACACCTCACCATGTCCACAACGTACGTCCCCCCTCCCCTTTCCTAACCAAATTTCACAAATCACAGATTCACCCCCTCATCAACAATCCTCACAATTCTCCCCACTTCGACTCTCACCTCAACCTTAACGTCCACAAAAACACTCACCGTCCTGCAAAACACCACGATCTCGCTGTTTTACCCTAACTCCTCGTCTTCGAATCTAACTCAGGCGTGTGAGATCTACACTACTGCGGCCATGGAGACAAGACAGGTGTCAAGATGTGCCGGAGATGGGATACGTTTGACTCTGAGCTCTTCTATGATTAGGTTCGGGACAGGGGTTTCCGGGTCAGCGATAGCGACAGCGACAGCGACGGCGTCGGGTGCGGTGGGAATTGCGAGTGCGAGTAGTAATCAAACGGATGTCCTACAAGCTCGGGAGCTGTTGGAAGGGTGCAGAAGAAATGGAGAATCTTGGGCTTAATGCTCTGTGTATGGATTAGCTTTCTGGGTGCCAATTGATGAACATCGCCTCGCTTCCTCTCGCTTAACTCCCCTTTCTTCTTCTCATAAATCACTAAAACTCTCATCTGCCTTCGAAAAATCAAGACAGCGAGACTGAGAGTAGCAAAAGCTCATGAGATCCCAGAGGTGGGTAGGGGCGTTTTCGGATAGAGCACAACGCAATTGATGGCTCCGAAGGCCGATATATGTTTGCGACGTCACTATTCACGACGCTAGGAGCGATGTAGGCATGAATGATAGGCTGAGAGGCCGAAAATTGATTTGGTCTAGTTCTAGATGAAGGAAAAGACGATCGTAATCTTCGAGCTAATGCTATGCCTAGCTGCAACCGCCTATTTTCATTTGAGAATATGGATGGGAAGTGCGACAGGACATGGCTGACAATAGCTTCTATAAATTTGCAGCAACCACCTCAGATTAAATCTCAAGTCTCCCTCCATATCTTTATGACCAATTCGTGTCTCTCATCCTTGCATTTGATCCCGAGATCCAAGCACGCACGACAGATATCGTAGTCATTGTCATTACAGATCGGGCAATGCCCATGCTCCTCTCTATCCTCAACAATATTCCCGCACGCATCACAGCCCATCTGACCATACCAATAATAATCCTCATAACATGGCTGAAGCATCTTCTTCATATGATGAGATGGTTCCAAACACCGTTTCCCTGAAGAGTAACAAGGCTTGCACGTGTAGTATTTCCCATCCTCACAGATTTCACAATAAAAGGTGTAGCGGCCTTTGATATTCTCTTTGCAGCAGTTACAATCAAGGTATGCTTTCACCCGGTGTGGAAGGTGCTTGAATTTGAGGCACGTGAGACCCGTATTGTGGCACTTCTCGCACACGGCGTACCGCCCATCGAGACAACTAGGCTCGTAGCATCGGTAGAAGAAGTCTGCAATTGGTATTGCGGTTTCACATCGGCTACAGCTCCACCCTTGTGCTGCCGCAATCTCTGAATCTTGTTCCCCTCGAAGGCTTCGGAAAACGGTTGCTCGATCGCCGGTGCTTGATAAATTGGATGCACGGTATTTTGCTGATACTAGGTACCCGGATTTCACGCTTCGGAGTTTGATGATGGGGGTCTGTGTTGGTCGCTCAAGTGGGAAAAAGTCGTCAAGCTCCTTGAAGTTTGAGGGCTGGCCGGATATTGACACCCATTGCTTGGTCTCATCAAGGAGAATATCGTCTCTTAAGAAATTATCGGTCTTACGTAGTTCGATCTGGAATGTTCGCACCAAAGGGGTTGTCCTAGCTCTCTCGGGCAGTTGTAATAAGCGCTCGGTAACCTCTCGCCGTAAGGTCTCCAATGCCTTCTCCGATTCGTTCAACCCTAGGAAAGCGACAGCCGTATAGAGTCCATTTACAATCACAGCAAAACTCGGAGATATGCCATCGGGGTATTTTTCAGATTGTCTCCTTAATATTGGCGTGATCCTGCTGAGAATCTCGAGGGCTTCAGTGGCTCGACCTTGCATTACAATACACATGGCTAGCAGGGACTCTGCGGTCAGAACGTCGGAGTTTTCAGCTCCATATCTGCTTCGAAGCGTCTCAAAGGCGTACTGGAACAGGGACTCGGCTTTGACAAACTGCTTGTCAGCGTTGTAGCATTTCCCCAATCGGAGTGCGGCTTCAATCGTTTGGGCACTCTCTTTCCCATGTAGCTTCAGCTGCAATTCGTACGACTCAATCATGAGACACATCCCCTCTTGAGCAAGCTGTTTGGCGGCCGAGCTGGACAATTTCCTATTGCGACGCCAAAGGGTATCCCCGAGCTGGCTTTTGAAGTCAAGAACACCACGATTTTGAGGTCCTCGCTGTCTTTCAAGAAAATTTAGGTGTTTACGGAGCAGCACTTCCTTTGACTCCAAGTCCTCTAAGATCTCATATACTAGGATAAGATTGTACTCGGTTGAGCGAAGGTCATCGTGTTCAGCTCCTAGAAGCTTCAGCTGACGCTGAGCAGAGTCCTTGAGGACACGCAACCCCTCGTCTAAACGAAACATGTTGAGGAATATTTTCCCCAAAAGTGTCTGTGCTTGAAGTGTTCGTCGGTCATCTTCTCCAAGTTCTGTCTTCCGGTCCTATTGATCCATTAATCAGATCTTTGTTAAGTTTTTGTGTCGGGCTCATGCATGTGGAAAGAAGACACTGACCTCAAGAAGCTTACGACAATATGTCTCCGCATTCTTCAATTTCTCTGCAGAACCGGAAAAAATCTGGATGAGAATCAATTCGTTCTCTAACTCCAACGTCTTCGGATGTCTCGCGCCCCATAGTTCCGAAGTTTGTTGGACAGCGGTCCGCGCAAGTCTTTCTCCTTCGCCATTATCTTGATCATGGATCGCTACCAGCCTGAGAGCAGACAGGGTAAGCTTCGAATCATCTCCATAGAGTCGTTGATATCCTTTCCAGACCCTTCTGAAAGCTTGGGAGCCAGCTATGGGATTACCCTCATCGAGATATTGACACCCTAGACGAACGATTGCACTGCGGAGGAGACGACTGGTCAGCTTCTCTTCAGGTCGACATATAGATACCATCGTTGCACCATATTATGCAATTGAACAGCAATAGCCATAACCGGATGGACTAGATCTTCTCAGGAACGGAACTACTTACCGAAAGGTGTAAGGGTGTTCCGGCCCGTATATCTCCTCAGAGAGGGCAACAACTTTACGAATCAATTCACCACCTTTTTCGGTGTGATATCTAGATATCCGTTAACAGAGAACATTAGTAGACTGGAAAATGCTACTTACAGGCAACGCTCGGCTTCAGCCAAACCCTCCATGCAGCGAATCACACAATCGTTATGGTCGCCATAGCGTGGCAAAAGTACGTCCAATGCAGCTTGATATGCATCTGCGGACTCTTTCCAACGGGTTTGTTGTGAATAAGCCACCGCGAGAGATAGCAGAACAAGTATGGTTGCAGGATCGCTTCTTCCCTTTGCCTTTTCAAGCGCTTCATGTGCACCTCGAAGCTCTACCTCAGCTGCTTGATTATTGCCCTGTGCCATGAGAGACGAAGCAACGAGATCTTTGGCCCGAATCAATTCGCCATCATCGGGTGGCAATTCTTTTCGTTCATCAAGAGCCTGCCGGGCTCTGTCTAGGGCGACTTTATCATTGCCTTCGTAAAGATACATCCTCGTAATATGATCTTCAAGGATTGAGCTTGAGATGATAAGTCGGTCGCGATCTGAGAGTCCTCGCACAAAGCCAACTAAAGTCTCCGCGAGTTCTCTCGATTGACGGTATTGGCCCAGTACACTCAAGTACAACGAAACTCGGAACTTGATTTGGGTCGAAGGCAACGAAGACTCGTCAGTGCGTAAAGCATCCATTATTGCTTGAGCGTGGGGGTGCAATTGGCGGCATCTCTGTCGCTGTTCGACGGAGACCCTATTAATATCGAGAACCGGGAAAACTCGCAAGATAAACCTCTCTGCAAGATGCTCAAATTCAAGGGTTCGGTCCCAAGATTTTACGGCGATGTGAATGAGTCGATGCATGCTGAACGTTTTCGTGTCGGATGACTTTCTGACAAGACTGAAAGCAATTAAAGGGTTGACTGCGTCTTGGAAGTCGTCCTCATCCTCCAGGTCATCTTGCTGCACAAGATATTGCGGGATGCTCCCCCAGTATAAAGCAGCCATGAGTTTCAGGAGATTTGCACTTTCCGGCGAGTCTCTTTCTATTTGCTCGAAGCTAATTCGCCAGGTAGTGAGAACCGTATTGCTCTGTCCTTGGTCTCTCGCCAGGTCCTCATAAGTGTGGGTGAGTAGCTTGGTGCGTTTTCTATCACTGTCATTGAACATTCGAAGATAGCGAGCTGGCGTTATATCCATCTCTCGAATGTAGCTTGCTGCATGGCTGACGGCTAGTGGAAGATACTCCAGAGCTTGCACCAAATCGAGACATTCTTGCGCAGTCGTCGAGGAAACATCGTCCTTCAGTCTGACCCGCAGAAGCTCCTGCGCTTCTTTTGCATCCATAGAAGGAATTTCGACTATGGAGCCACTCCCCGTGAGCCGAAGAGCGGCTGTCTTGCTTCGCGTCGTGAACAATAACTTTCCATTGGGGCATTGAGGCAGATATCTTAGTAAGTCGAATCCAGACTCGCCTGATTCTGAGCCTGTGGCATTCTTGCCTCTCAAACTTTTCATGTCATCGACATTATCGACAATCATTAGCCACTGAGACGAAAAGTCTCGTCGAAGCCATGTTTTCACCAGATCAAGAGTGTCTTTATTCGCGTCGTCACTTCCAGGGATCTGTAAGGCCGAAGCAATGTCTCCTGCCATCAAATCAGCAACTTCATCTATCTGTACTCTAAGAATATACTTACTGTAGCTCTGTGTGAAAGTTGTCCGGCTCACGGCCGAGACCCAATAGCATGAGAGATCTGGAGAACGGCTTTGCATGCGGTAAGCGACTTCTAAAGCGACTTGGGACTTGCTAAAATTCCATTAGCAGAGATCGCAAAAACGCCAGAGCACGGAGGGAGAGGAGATTTTTTTCTCTCACCCAATGCCACCCAAGCCATATACGGCACAGCGATTATTCGTATTCGGAAGCTGCAGTTGCCGTTCAATTTCATCCATAACCGCTTGTCTGCCAATAAAATCCCCATTCCTCACAAATGGGAGCAAAGTCCGTCCAAACATAGGTAAGGCTTCGAAACTTGACTTTTCCATTGTCGAAGTTTGCTGCACCAAATCGTGCAATGTTACTTCAATCGATCCAACAGCGGCGCCAATATTATCCAGTCGCCAAAATGCTCCCTCTCGGAAGCCGTTCTGGGAGATCTGTAGTGCTTCAACTCCACGGCTGAGAGCTTCGAGCTGCTTCTTTGCATTAAATTGAAAGATCCCCTGTGACCATATTGCTGCCACGACGGCGACATTCGTAGCCACACCTAGATCGCTTCGGAAGATTAGCTGGGATTACCAAAGGCCCACTGAATGCGGTCTAAAACCCTCTTTTTGGTGAGAAATTATTGGCGTTCAGCGGAGCAATGTCATGATGGTAAATTTTGGCAACATTGTGCTTTACCATCCATTGCTCCTTGAATTATAGGAAAACGGTGCAACATTGAGACTCTCACCTTCTCATCACACCTAGCAATGCGTCGATCTGTTCGATATATTGCATAACCTTCGTCGTTAAGTCTGCCAGTTTTGGCTTATCGACAGCAACTATAACCTTCCTCCAGCTTTTGCCCAGTCTGGAGGCTGTAGGCTTGGGAGCGTGGTGCTCAATACGAGACGTCCACAAACCAAGATCCTTTTGGCATCGATGTAGCAACACATTCATCCTGAACTGTCAAAATCAATGCTTATAAATCAGAATAGATCTTACCTGGACCGGGTGAGCGTTGTAGTGACTTTGGTGATTGACGGGTCTTCCATGAGCCTTGCTGCTTCTTCGAGGAGATCTTGCAGAGTTTGCAATGAGGAAGATACTCGACTAACATCTTCATCCGCAGAGGCATAGTCTTGACATAAGCCTCGCAATTGAACAGTGGTTTGCAGGACAAGAGTTGCCAGACCCAGCAGGCCAGCCACAGCGGATGCAGGATCCATATCAAAGGCCCAGAAATGGCATAGAATGGGGCCAACGGGTGCCGTAAAGGGATCCGAGGCTATACAACGTCCTTACCCTCAGCGGCTGCCATCTATATCGAAATTATCCGTCAACGCCCAAGTGATCCGAAGCCGAGCTACCTAATTGTAGATCTCAATGAAGGTGTTTTCCGTTATATGCAAAAGAGCGGGTTTGTTGTTGGCGCCTAGCGAAGCAGGGGTGCATCCCGCTAATTGGCTATTCCGAATTTCTGACGTTTCTTGCCTCTAACCCTGTCTCAGCAGTGGGGAACTTGATTTGGACTAGTACGTACCAGTGGGCGATATCACGAGCAAGGAGAAGATTAAGAACAATCTTTTTTTGAAGATATTTTTGAAGAAGGATTAAATTCGTCGGAATTTCTAACCTCGTTATATACATTTTCTTTCCAAGATGGAACAAGTTGCTTCTTTACACTATTGCCTGTCCTGACCAGAAATCTACTATCCCCACAAGCAATACATTAATATTTCAGTACATCCATGACCCTCGAGAGCGTAGAGAGGTTCTACGCCAAAGCTACCAGTATGTCGATCCAACATACCTGGGCGTCCGGGATTGCCCCGCATTCTTGGCCCCCAACGATTGTTACCCCGCCGAGCCCGCGATTGTCCCTAACTTTCCTTGAGCAACATGAAATCGAGCCAGATGCTGAATTTTTTTGCTGAAGTACTTCCTCTATCTGCGCATTACCACCTGGGATATTAATGATCATCACATAGCAGTTCTGTAACCACATGGCCGCTTCAAAGGCCTGTTGAAGTGGCCTACTCGGTAATGCTGTAGGAGAACACGACTCAGACGAAACGTCCAATTCAGATCCTTCAAGGTTACTATTAGTGGACCGTAAGCCAATAGATGGAGAACAATTGGTTCTCTGTTGGTTCCCTTTCGACTTTGTGTATATCCTCACCAAGTTGAATTACTTCCATCTATACTAATGTTAACTTCCAGAGAGGGTGGATCACTCACAAAACCCCAGGTACGCTGTGTGGAACGTAAGACAACCGGTTCAGTGTAATCAGATAATTTCCGCTTAGGGTTTGTGTATACCGTTGCTAGGTTGATTCTCTCACCTGTGCGGTACCTATAACGGCTCTCAGAGAAGATGGACGACTCACCAAAACCCCAGCGGTACACTTTGTAGAACGTAAGACGAGTTAAGCGTAATCAGGTAATTCCCCTTTAGGCTTTGTGTATGCCCTCACCAGGTTAAGTTGCGATAGGAGTCGAGAACATGAAAGCTGCGAGCTCGGATATTTTCACCTGATCTCGTCGTTTAAGGATCGTAATCAGCTTAGTTTCTAGTAGAGGCGAGAATTTCTGATCTTAGTGAATATAATTGCATTCATGGTGGGTGTAAATGTGCTGCCGTAACCTCATGCCCAATCTGGCAATCCTTAGTATGTGCAGCGTCGATGGAGTTTTGGAGCTAAAAGACAGTAAAAATATTTCGTCTGCCTGCTTTTCGAATAGCTCCAATCTGGTTGGGGCGAGAATTTGCTTGACGTTCTGCTGACGAACGTAAAGGGCTTTCGTCTTTGGACGTTCGCTGAAGTTCGGCGAGACAAATTGCTTGTAAAGAACGATGCGACGGACTTGCGATAGACAGGCACAAGAGGTGGTGGGCTCAATTCTGTCGTTACTGAAGTATTTAGTTCAGTAACCCTTCTGCCATTTCTGAACCCCAGCAAAGTAACGACGAGAAAAGCTGTTCTCTGCTTCATCAGGCGGAAGAGTCGACTAGCTTGACCTCTACTTTCTCGGCTGTAGATCCCGCCATGCTAGACGGATTTTGAGGATGGATCCTTGGCGTAGTTGCTGAATCTTAAGTGTGGTTGCTGTGTTTGGTTTTGTGAATTGACTCCGACGTTGCGTGAATCACGGGTACTCGACCATGAGGTCAAGGTTTGAAGAGGTTGAGCAGAAGCTCCAGCGTTGCTGGGAGCCAAGTCATTTGGTCGCACCAGAAGATGAACCAGAAGTCATTTTACCATCCGCGTTGCGTGACAGTGACTTTGGGTTTTGACCATCCACATTGTGTGATGGTTGATCTGATTTCTTGCTGCCCGCGTTGCGTGGCTGCGTGAAAGAGGGATTGCTCGGGGCTTTGCCGCCAAGCGGGTCTCCAGGGTCCGGTGGTCGATTGGTCGCCATGGCTAGAATCACAACTCTGAAGTCAGCACTGCTTCTCTATGAGAATGCGAAGAAGGTGTTGCGGTGGAGAGTGGTTGAAGGGGTGTGAGGAGTGGTTTTGGGGAAGGTGGAGCGCGATCCATCGCTCAACGCAAAAGAGGATCGCAGGAACGAGAATTCCACTCGGAATATGAAGATCTCAACGCTTCTGCTTCGTGGGAGAGCGCAGCGCAGTGCAGGTGCATGAGGTTACGTACCGTCCAAGAAAGCTGTTGTTGTATGAAGAGGAAAGAAGATTTCGCAAAGGCGACGAAGTAGCTGACTACGTCGCGATTTCGCAAGCGATTTGTGGATCACGTGTAGACACGTCGCTCTGAGCTCACCTTTGGTAGTGCAAGGCTGGGTGAATAAGACCAGAGCTTAATTTTTACTGGGAGGCATTTGGCCCCAGCAGATGGAGATCCTCTTCAATCAGCCCCTCCCGGGCCGCAATCGTACACGTTGCATATGGAACAAAAACGTTACAAATTCTCTCTCGCATCTTTATAGCCTTGTCTCATGTGTCGCATCATTGTGCGCCGAGAGAGAAAGGAAGCAATATGTTTGCAACTATTCCTGGACCGCCAACATCCCGTTGGGCCAACTGGGACTTTCATTACTCCCGGCCAACATCACAATAGAAAGGTATGCAACAGCAGGAAACAGCATTGTCGCAGAGACTTCATAGGAATTTTGAGTCTATGGTTTGCGCCAAACAGGTGTTGTTGTGGACGCAAAGTATTGCTGCATGGTTACTTCAAGGAGGCATTTCAAATCATTCTCGTAGAAAATCAAATCAGTATGAAAGAAACAATTTCTTGAAGACTCTTATAATTACCGAGCAGCTTTTATTTGTAATTAAACGCAGCACAGCAAAGCAGAGTGAACGAATAGTAACATTTCCTGTCCTGATATCAGGAGCGGATCCAAAGCGCAATTTGCATTTACAAAGGCTGATATGACGCCGTCTGCTTAGATACGGCTGTATATTTACAGTATTTCTTAGAGCTTGATATCGCACTTGTTTTCGATAATGTGGAATGTTTGCCGCGCATAGGACGTGAGGTTGATGGAAGTGATGTCGATTGAAGTGAGGTTGGTTGATTATGTAATAGATCCGCTGCAAGGTCGGATCCGGGCACGACCAAGGAACAGAGAGACTACAGATCAGCAGCATCGACGAGAATCTGAAGCCTAGTAGAGCTGCATTCTCCCAGTTGCCTCCGGGAATCTCAAAATCTTCGAAAGGTAAGAGCTGATGGGATTTATAGCGCAGACAAGTCCCGCGGTTTGCTGATCTCCGCCACATGCCGTGCTGTACGACGTCATATGTGGAGTGCTGCAGTTGCGTTTCCACTGCAGCTATTGAGTATTCATAATTGTTTTCCTTTTCCTTTTTACCTCAAGCCTCTTTCATTTGTCTTTCGCTCTACGTTGGACGTCGACTTTACGCAGAGAGTACGCCCATTCCACAATCCCTTGTTCAAGAGCTACATGCTAATTCCGTCCCAGAAAGACCCTCGAAATGTCCCATCAACCATCTGCAATTGATAATATCAAGAGCACTACCAGCTCTGCCTACGAGACGGTTACGAGCACAATCAATCAAACAGAACAAGGCGAATATGATCCAGACAAAGAAAAGTCGAATTTCAAAAGAGATGTGCATGGGAATACGGTCAAGAAGGGCGATCTAAAGGATAAATTGAATAACGCTGCACTTGGTGGTCCACCAGAGAAAGAGGAGAGCTTTTTTGAGACAGGTGCGTTGGCTGTGTCATGTCCGGAGATGGCAGCCCGAATGACAAGCCTCCTACAGGATGAGAAACAACAAGCAGGCAGCTAACGATGAAAGTGGGTTCATACATTCCAGTCGTCAGCAAAATGCAGCATCGAAATTTTGAACGGGGAGAAGCTGATGACTCCGCAAAGCATGAAGGTCCACCTGACAGGCCCGATCACGATGTGCAAGTAGAGCAGTTCTTAAGGAAGCAATATCATAGCAAGAGTGGAGATGGGATTCCAAATCCGGATTCGAAGGATTGATACAGGCAATTGATGAGATGAAATCTGTATTGGGCAGCTTGTCATGGAATAGGCGCAAACGTGGGAAGAGTCAGGGATTAAATCGGCGTCATTTGGGTTGGATTTGTTAAGATACTGTAAGTATGTTCAAAAACATCCTGTAAATCGATCGAAAGCCAAGAGGTATCGTTTTGAGCGCATCCACATGCTAGAATTCATTTTCTAGAACGAACTGTTGACCCTTTCTCTTGCTTATTGCTTTGTACCGTCTGCTCTTTCTCGTCTCATTCACTTCTTGAAAATATATTATCGTGCAGCAATCATGCAAGCAAAGTTGATATGGCAGAGAAAAGCTAAATGTGAATTTCGCCCCAATAAGCTGTCCATGGCGTCTCTCATCACCATTGAACTTGCCCCTTAAACACACAACAAATTTTTCATCTACAATGATAGCCACTAGTTCCTCTCCTTCGTAGCATCAAGGTTGTCAAGATCATCTTCGCTCAAAAAAGCTCCTGTTGGCCTCCAAGAACACCAAAGTGACCCCGGATATTTTCTCGCTTCTGGTTCTGGTTCTGCAACGACATCGACGCCTCCACATCACTCTGTTCACAAAACTTCTCAATAAATAGCGGCCGAAACGCCTAATTCAGACACGTCATACGAAATCAAGAAATCATGCAACTCGTGAGTTTCTCATCTCGCATTATGTGTTCTTCATCTCCTTGAACCCAAAATTACACAAGGCATTGTTCCAACCTATCGAGGACATCTCCACATTCCCATAGGTTCATTGTACTGACAAAAATTAGTTCAACATGCTTCTCTACCTCGTCCTCACCGCTCTCAACCTTCTCCCCATCGTCCACGCCCTCCCTGGTACACTCGATCAAGGCCTGCAATCCGTCAACGGCTCCAATATCCCGAGTGTTGATGGAACATGTGGTGCAGCAAAGAACTACACCTGTACTGGAAGCACCTATGGACCATGTTGCTCCTCTTACGACTTCTGTGGAAACACTACTGCTCACTGCCTCCCGAGCCACGGCTGCCAGGCTGCTTATGGCGAATGTACCGCCAACCCCGGGACCACTACCACGCCGACAGTAGATGGGCAATGCGGTGGCTACGTTACATGTGCTGGCAGTGCTTGGGATGGCGCCTGTTGCGACCGCTTCGGGTTCTGCACCGAGGAGACTGAGTATTGTCTAGTCGACAACGGTTGCCAGAAGGGTTTGGGACAATGCTTCCAAAGCTCTCCAGATGGAACTTGTGGCGGCACGCATAATGAGATGGTTTATATCTGCAAGGACTCTCCGTTCGGTGTTTGTTGCTCAGAAGCTGGTTACTGCGGTTCTGACTCTGAGCACTGTGGCTTGTCCTGTCAAGGCAAATATGGACCATGCTTGGCACCGAGCCCGGATGGCACCTGTTCATGGGAAAGAGGATTTACCTGCCTGGGTAGTGAGTTTGGTGATTGCTGTTCGGGAAGTTCATGGTGCGGAAACTCTACGCAGTATTGCAGTGTTGCCGCAGGATGCAATGCTGGCGGTATCGACAACCCATACCTAGGCGTTTGCACGGAACCATGATCGGAGGGATTGTTCTACATGTCGGGGAACAATAAAGGAGTGCCACTGAGAGCTGAGTTTAGATTTGATTTTTCAGGGCGAGTCGTGCGCACTAGTTTATCGCGTGGCACTCTTGCTCTATTGAAACACCGTTCTTTGCTCTTTTTTGATTCTTCTTAATGATTTGATATAAGTATTCGATTTCTACCATCCCGGTAAGTTTCCTACCAGCTCTTCTGATTATAGATCCGGCACTAAGGAAACTTCTTTGCTGAAAGCCTGAAAAGTCGCTAGATGGCTAGTAATGTTTAAGAGTGCATGTGAGCACCGCTCTCAACGGTAAGGTTGGTGACATAGGGTGTTCCTTCTTCGCAGAATTAGAATTCCTCTACCGCAGTAAACCGAGTGAGTGAATCGAGCATAAAAACATATTTCTGGGTCCTCCGGGGTTTTTTCTGCGAATTTCCGATAGTGATTTCTGTTTTGCTACAAGGTAAATAACGACTTTTGAGCCAAAAGGGGTAGCGAAAGATCACGTGATAATACAGAGCTTGTCTCGCTTCTGACTAGCGTCAAAATTAGCTCGCGAACCACAAAAGCTCGAAAATCTTCGCGACTCCAAACTTTTCTCTTCATCAAAAAGTAACAGAGCCAGCCACGACCTCCACCTTGAATTCGCAACAGTGGTGTGTTGCCAGCGCTCTTAATTGAGCGTGTGGCTCTGGAGATGGATAATTTTGCTATGCAAGCTCCCTGATAGGAAGTTTGTCTCCCGTGGGTCTTCTTAATTGAGGGCGATGGGAGGTGAATGTCGATGATGGGAGACAGATCGCTGTCACAAACGAGGATCGATACTGGATACGTGGACATACTGGAGTAGAGGCAGATCAAACCCTGGATGGATGGAGTAGCAATGTTTGTTGGAGAATGCCCTGCCCTTGTATGGACTTTGGAGCTGTACCTACGATTCCGATTGAGAAAATATCGAACCACGTTGCGAGCTGCCCGTGCCATCATACCTATCGAGCTGTGCCATATCTTCATATATTTCGTGCTGTGTGGCGGAATATCAATCTTGAAGCTTTTGCGAACGATGGTGGTGCCTTGTCACTCTCCCTCACCCCACCACTACACGGGAAAAGTGCCCAGCGGCAGCTACGCCTGTAGGTTTTGATCTGCAGCGGCATACACTAGAATTCCATTTCTCTGCACGCCGCGATGGTAATCGTGCCTTAAACACCCCTCATTTTCACGCTGGCGATGACGTGGGGCTTCGTTACAGCTGCTAACAAACGACTAAAGCGTACTATTCCCAACCTAACATGCCAAATTCAAGTCTGAATATGGTCTTCTCGCAAACCCCATCGGATTTAAAAGCAATGATCAGCATTCTATAGGACATGGTCCGTTCCGGTCTTCCGAGCCTGTACTGTTGTTGTCCTGGATCAGACACCATTGCGCTCGAAGTGCGGGGATAAGCTGTTCCTGCGCCGGCATAGCTTGTTGGCATTACGTCGATGACAAGTACGGCAACAGCTCTAGGTGGGCGACGGATTCCATATAAGCTGAGATAGTCTCCTCGATCGTCTTGTTTCCTTTGGTAAGTGGACTTCTTCTCATCGAACTTTCGCAATGTATTTCTCCACCCTCACGGTGCTGGCAGTGCTTGCCGCTTCTTCCTCTGCAAAGCAATGTATCAATGCCACCGTCCCGGTCACTCTGTCTGCTCAGCAAGCAGTATTCAACCTCGCTGTTCCTCAGACAAACCTCGAAGCGACTGACTTCATTTTGAATATGACCCAACAAGGGCGGAACTTTACCGACGTTGTTCTTACTGGATACAACACCACGACGGGAACATACAATATCAGCACTCAGTTCTGCATGCCTGACAATTCTAATAGCACAAATCCCACTGTCCAAGTCTTGACTCACGGTATTGGGTTCGACAAGACGTAAGTCCTAACAAAGCTATTTCGATATCAAGTGTTAACTTGCAGCAGATACTGGGATTTGTCATTTAACAACTACAACTATAGCTACATCAATGTTGCTACAGATCAATACAAATACTGCACTCTCAGCTTCGACCGTCTTGGAATTGGCAATTCTTCTCACGGCGAACCGCTGAACGAGATTCAGATCTTCATCGAGATTGCGACCACAGCTCAGCTTACACAAATGCTTCGAAATGGTACCTTCCCAGGTGTCAATCAAACGTTTAACAAGGTCGTACATGTGGGACACTCCTTTGGGTCGGCTCAAACATACGCTTTGGCCAGTATGTATCCAAACCTCACTGATGGTATCGTCTTGACTGGCTTCTCGATGAATGGATCTTTCGTCAGCTCTTTCGCAGCTGGAGGCAACTTTCAGCAAGCCAATCGCAACCAGCCCCTCCGGTTCGGTAACATTACCGGTATCGGGGCCCAGAATGTACTGTCGATGTATGCGGAGCCACTGGTGTCATACATCTCTCCGATTGACTTGACCTCTCTTCCAGCTCCACAAGCCCTGCCAAATGGCTACCTGGTCACTTCTGATATCGAAGGGAACAAACTACAATTCTTCAAGCCCCACTACTATGACCCTGCCATCTTGGAGCTGGCCGAAAGGACAAAGCAACCAGTCACCGAAGGCGAGCTCTTGACTCTCGCATCTTTGCCGATGATGAATAGCTTCGCTGGTCCAGTTCTGTTGATCGCCGGAGGTTGGTAGAGTTATACTTCCCATTATGCCAATACTGACTATAATCCAGATGTCGATCTCCCCTACTGCGGAGGCAACTGTCTTGCAACTGGCGGTGTTGCTGCATCGATTCCCGCAACGGTCAGGATGAACTTTCCAAGTGTCGCTGATAGCAACTTCTCAGCCGTCATTCAGCCAAACACCGGGCATGGTCTCAACCTACATTACAACGCCACGGGTGGCTACGATGTGATCAATACCTTCTTGAACTCGAAGGGCTTGATGAGTTCCTGAGTGATAGCTAGAGGAGGAGTAGATGAGCAAATCATGAAAGAGACGAAGCATATGCTTAAGACAAAAGGCAACAATTAGAACTAAATGTATAATTCATAATAGAACAACTCTCTCTTGAAAGAAGTTTACAACTTGTGCTGCCACTCGATTTGTTTTTCTACCAAAAGCATTTCTAGATACCTATTCAGACGACGCTAAAACCACGTGCCAAATATAACCTGGAACACCCCTGCATCGGAGCCCACTCTAGGCGGAATCAACGGGTTTCGATCTCACATAAACAGGATTTTCTCTTGGCAGTTCAGATCGCAATCTCGTACGAAGTGCAACAAAACCCCAGAGCAATCTATCTCAGTCGCTCCAGCTATCGCACGCCATCACGTGACAGTCTATATATCTAACTTTTTGTGTTGCATACCTCTCCAGGATAGCGGCAGACTCTTTAGGGGAAGGTTGAACTTAGATACCATATTGGTCATTTGGTACCCTTATCGAGATGAGAGGGAACGCCTCTGATGCGGTAGGAGGGATCTTATTCTCCCAAGCTTCAGACTTTCCACCTTTCGGCAGCACCCAGGAGCTTATTCTCCTTACACTTTCCGCCTTTCGTCTTCACCACGGCTTCGATGGCTTGCCCGAACTTCCCGAATACAACTTCTGACCTGTTTGAGATTAAATTCTTCCATTTTTGACGTCAGGTGCGGAAGAGGGAGTGCACTGCTAGTGTTTCGAGGCTTTCTGGAAAACCACCGGCACCGTCACTTGACTGTGCTACCGGCGCCACATTTCACTGGTACACTTCTTCAACGGGAGTTGCTATCTCGATCCTGTGATACATTTTAGTCTGTTCGAAGCGCTCACCAGTACTTTAGTCTTTGGAATAGTGTAGAGGGAGGATCGTCGTAAGAACGAGCAGCCTCCATGCCATTAATCGTATGCTATGTTTCAGTCCCGAAGCAAATAGATGACCCTCGACCAGCTGAACGTACACTCCACAATTCGGGCCAGAACCCGAGGACCTACATTTTTGTGATCCGATCCCGAATCGAGGCTTGCTTTGCTGGCGGACCTCAGTCCACAAAGCGGTTTACTTGCACGTCCTTGAAGAAGCCCTGCATAAGCGTGAACAACTGCAGGCACATACTTTTGTTCACGGTCCCAAAGCGTCGGCGCTCCAATGAACAAGGCCGCATAAAAATACGACCGATATCAAGCCCCCTATCTTCTGCACGCGGGGCCTCTTCTCCCCATTGCGGAAACTGGCAACGCCTCTTGCCACCTTCTCGCCATGAACATCATGCGTCACCGTCCGCCCACAAGCCTGTTCCAGCAGGCTAGAAAGCAACGAAGAAGTACGTGGCGACCAGGGCCGTCGCCCTTCAGGCTCATGTGCTCCAGATTTCAGACCTCCAGATGATGTGCAAGGATTCTCCCGACCCTATCGCAGGAACTGGTTTAGCGGGCGACGCGGCGGCAAACTCTAAGTGCTTGTCTTTGCGCCGGCGTGCACCGCGGATTGGGTTACTTCGTACGGAGTATGGTGCAACTGCTCGTCGTGGGGACCTGGACCTTTCCTTTTTCTCGAGACCGCCTTCTTGACCTAGCAATGACCTTTCTTTTTGGGCTATTGAATCGTTCTGGAGAATCTCCGTTGGGGGGAGAGCCCAGTAAACATTTCCTGGGACCGATATTCAAACGACCCCTCGTGGGGCATCAATCTATCGAGAACAGCGAACGTGAATCATGCTGCCAGTGACATGCGCGCGATTGTGGGAGAGTGATGCGTGCTGGGAATGGGGACGCAACGAGATTCATGCTCTTGGCCAAATTGGAGGCCACGGAGTAAGCCGCAGCATGGGCGCTCGAATGCTGCCAAGTTGTTGGCCGCCCCAGACTCTCAGGCGTCGACCGCAGACGGGAGAGGGCTGGCTGGGAGCTTGTCTGGTCTGGTGTGGGTGTAACCAATAAATGCCAACCTACCTAGTCCAGCGGAAGTCTGTCTTGGTTGGTAGTCAGGCACACCAGACATCTTCGCGGGTGCATATCTCTCAGTTCATACCGCAACTTCGTGAAATGCATCTTCAATAATTGTTCGTCAAAAATCTCCTTGGAATTGCAATCGCCGTTTGTCAGGGGCACCCGCACCTCAGCGTGCCTGTCAGGATTAGCTTGCTGTTTGTGGATAGGAGACCGAGCGCATAGGCGAGATAGGAACTGGAAGGGATCTGTGCCTCGACACTTCGCGCGAGATTGGACCAAGGTGCGTTGAGGAGAACTCGAGCTTGTCTGCTTCTTGTTCCACTCCACCCCAACTGCTCGTCCTCTCACTTCGCGACAACTTGAGGACGTCCAGTACTTTCAATTCTTGGGGTTACTTCAGGACTTTGTTGTTTCTGAATTCGGGACATTGTCGATCATTGACGGAGTTCTGGTGGACTAATTGGCCAATTCACAGTCACACGCCTCAACCACTTCCAAAGAATCACGCCAGCTCGATTGCTCACAAACGATACATTTCTTGAGGAACCACTTCTGCCGAGCAGATTTGTGGTCAATTACTCGTCGCTTTCCTTCGCTGTTCTGCACTTCTGCTTGTTCGCTCCTGCTTCATTCGACAATTGCGTACGCAATCTCCTGAACAAAGCTTCACGACCACGCCGACAGAAAGCCCTTGCTTTTCAATCCACACACCCAAACGCGTCCGCAGACAACCGCAATCATGTCTGAAGCTGTCAACGAGAAGGCGGAAGCCAATACCAACATCCTGACAATATCTCGGCCCTCGCCAGCACGTCAAGCCTCGAATCAATCCATCAACGTCATGTCAACGATTCAAGATATCGATTCCGTGCATAGCATGACTCCTCCAGCCACAGCAAACAACGAGAAGTTCCCCGTTGCCACCTCCTCGCCATACTACAACCATCAAACACAAGGTTCTGAGTCGAAACAAAACATCAACGTCGTCCACTCCTCCTTCGACCACGATCTCGAGGCACAAACCCTGACCCAATCAAAGACCGAGGCGAGCCAGAGTAAGACGGGCCTGCTGAAGAAGAAATCCGCAACCAATATCGACCCGGCGTGGCCTGGACGCGATCAATTGAAGATGCGAAAGAAGCAGATGAAGCGGGAGAAGGCGTGCTGCGGATGGTGGGTCGGGATGGACAGCAAGAAGAAGACCCTGATCAAGGTTCTCATCTTCTTGGTTATCGTTGCATTGGCAACTGGTCTTGGAATTGGCATCAGCAAGGCTCTGAACACCGGAGCGTGGACAAAATCGGGAGCAAACACACCAATCAGCTAGAGGATCATTGCCGATGTATGTCTTTATCTGCCAAGTCCCTCTCGTATATATGCTAATTGAGTCCAGGCTCCGGCATCGTTCTTCTCATTTCCTCGATCTCCTGACCACAAGGTCCCCGATCCTAAGCACAGTTCGGGATAAACTGCGAACGCTACCTTCTCTTCAAGCCGACCTTCACGGCACATTCTTGTAAATATTTCAGCGTTTCGCCTCAGTCTCATACCCAACACGCCCTGGCGTTCCGGCGTTTAACATCAAGTAACGACTCTCGACACGACAGGTTCCACCCCGAATCCTCGAATGTATCTTGCAGCTCGGTGTTCATATGGCGAATTTTCGATATGGCCCTGTAGCCTGCTTTTCCTTTGACTGATGATAGGAGATCGTGGTCTTTCTTCTCGAAGGTCGAGTTCGATGATGGTTGGGACCTGAAGTTGTATAGAAGATACAGTATCAGAGCTTCAAATAGGGATAGATACGCATGTGCCCCCTTGAATGAACAGAGACTTCTGCCATCACATCTGCTGCCCAGCATGTCCTATACCTTTCCTTTCCACCCCGCCATTCTTACTTACCGTGCTCTGAAATCTGGATCTGCTCGACCACAGGCCAGGGCTTAGGGGCAAGCATAGCTCGTAGCAGCGCGACCAAAACATGTCAACGCTTCGCGGCACCACTCCAACCTCCTCATAGAAAAGACGGTGGATAGAACGAGGGAAGCAACGGCTTATAAGCAGCAAATCCCAGCTCTCATAAGCAACTCCCTAAGTGGGGATTCCGGTCTCAAAGTCCGCCGCATCCGGATTTGTTTCTCAGCCGAGCTGGATGGTTTTATGCAGATTGTGCAATATTGTGCTAGCGCATAATTTGGCGAAAACCTCCGGGCCCTGAGTCCTTTGACTGACTTGCTCTTCAGAACGCTTAAGGTATAGGATATTAGGGGAAAGGTTCAAAGTGTGTTTATTCTTGGTTCAAATTCTGCTATGTATCAATGCATTTAGAAAAGGTCTTATCTTTCACATGGCTCCCTGAAAGCTCAGCTAGATTATGATTTATCTTTCTTCCTGAATGCCTTTGACTGACTCGATCTCTTAGTACTGGATCCCAGTCGTTGTCATAGTTCTTCGTCTCCCGCTCCCACCCATGATTCCGTATGTTTCCTGGAGCAAAAGCCAAGACCATCGAGGAAGGACCTTAGTGAACACCACGTGACTGAGGTCAAAGTCTAGATGCCTCACTACAAAGACCTCTCAAATAGCATCAACCTCTCATTGGCTGCATGTCAGAATAAGCTCATTTTGGCCGGCGATTTGCCTCAAGATTATAATTTCGCCGGGGTGATATCGCGGACACTAACAATCTATCCACCCATCGGAGAGCCGAATCTGACATCTTATCCAACCTTATCCCGACATCATTATCAGGTGTATCTGTAGTTTCTGAACGGGGCGAATGCTCGATAAGAAAACATCGCCAAATAATCACCATTGTCGAGCATCCTTTCGTGTAGTCAGAAAATGGTCAAGGTTGTGAAGGCGGGTCTGCTGAATGCCATCGGGAGATGGCAGCCGACGACCTATCAGGGCGCCCCTTGACTTCGTTCCCCCGGGGTAGCGCCCCCTTTGAGCATCGCAATCCCCAACGCGATCCAGAGCGCGGCGCAACCTCGCGCTGACTCGCTGCAGTCTAGACAGATGTGGAGCTTCTTGACAGATATGTCTGTGACACGGAGCACAAGAGCTATCCCGATATCTTGGGCGATAAGAACATATCCCCTCCAAGATGTTAAGTGCATGCAGATGCAGCAGTACCGGTATCCTGGGTCTATATAGATGGCTCGGTTCCGCAGATCTGTTTCTGTTTTCACGTAGCTTGTTCATCTTCTGGGAGAATTGTCCGATATAATTTTCGTCAAACATGGACCGTGTTCGCCAACGTGTCGTTGGCCTGCCGGCTACTATCAAGGGCTTGCCTGCTGCTATTGTTGAGGCCGTTCGTATGAAGGAGACTGATGAGGATCTCGTCAACCGTTTTGGACAGCATAAGTGGTCGAATGAGGATCTTGATCCTGTCAAGTGAGTCTTGAAAGCTATCCTCAACCGTGTTCGCTTTGCTAACTTATTCCCAGACCAGAGCGCCGAAACTGGACGTGAGTCTTGTCACTGAACTCGTCCACTTTGCAATTTTCTAACATGGCTCTAGGGCATGGAATTTCTTCTCATACTGGATCGGTGAAAGTTGGGGTACGTGATTCATCCACCTCGTAGAAAAGCAATGACTGACTGGCTTGTATAGGTGCTTCGACATGGAGTGTTGGCAGTTCCATGGTTGCAGGTGGCCTCGTTTGGTACGACGCAATGATTGCAATCATCATAGGCCATCTTATTGGCAGTGTCTTGACTGTTTGGAACGGCCGAGGAGGAAGTGTCTACCATATTGGTGTATGTGGCTCGAAAGCTAGCAAGATTGGTTGAGAGCTGACGAACTGCAGTTCCCGGTCTGGATTCGAGCAACTTTCGGCCCCTGGGGTGGTATGATCCCTGTTGGTATCCGTTGCGTGCTTGACCTGGTGTGGTTTGGAATACAGACCTACTTCGGCGCTTTATTCCTTGATATTGTGTTACAATGCGTCTTGGGGTAAGACCGCTGCAATGCGTCACACTTCGCTCTCGGAATCCTGACAACCTATTAGACACTCGTGGACTAACATGCACAACGCGCTCCCCGAGTCTGCTGGAACCACCACAAGATTCGTAGGTCTCCCCATAGCACACATGATGAGAAATTATCACTGACTGTTTCGCAGATGGTTGCATACTTCCTCTACTGGTGCTTCCAATTTGGATCCTGCTTCTTCAGACCCGATCAACTGAGATGGCTCATCACACTCAAGGCTTTCACCATCCCATTTGCCTGTCTTGGTCTCTTCATCTGGTCACTTGTCAGGTCTGGTGGACCCGGCTCATTCAAGGCTCTTTCCGTGAAGACTACATCCACTGCTAGCCATCGCGAAGTTGTTGCATGGGGTATTGTTGCTGCTATCAATAATGCCATTAATGGAGAATTTGGTCCCCTAATTGCATCTGAACGTATGTTTCCCCTTTCTACCCCTTGAGCACCAGCACTGACGTATCTTAAGCCGATATCACTCGTTATGCCAGAAGACCTAGAGACCAGATTGTTGGACAACTTCTCGCTGCTCCCTGGTCAGCCAGTTTCACCGCAACAATGGGTATTATTGCCGCATCGTGCACTAGTAAGATCTGGGGCACTGCCATATGGAACCCGGCTGGTATCCTCGACGCTATCTTGGCCGAGAACAATGACCCCAAGACCAAGTTTGCCGTCTTCCTCGGTACGTTCCTCATCTATTTCTTTGGCAGTTTCTAGACTAACGAATCAGTGGCCTTCACATTCATGGTCGGCCAAGTCGGCACCAATTTCATCGCAAACCTGATCCCATTCGGCGTCGACGCCAGCGCCATGGCACCAAGATACATCAACATCGTGCGCGCACAAATCATCTGCTGTATTATCGGTGGGTGGTGCATGGTGCCCTGGAAAGTGCTCGTTTCCGGTGCCGTCTTCCTCTCCTGCATTACTGGGATGGGTATCTTCATGGGCTGCCTCGTTGGCATTATGCTCGCTGATTACTTCTTCATCCGCAAGGGCAACTACTTCATCGAAGATCTGTATACCTCTGATCCCAATGGACGCTACTGGTAATCAACATATCTCTTTGTTCCCTATCTTGAGCTCCATTTTTTAATTGACCGGCTCCGAGTTTCAGCTCCCGGCTCGCTACCGGCTCTATCTCCTTCAAAGAAACCTGATGCTAATTCGTTCACAGGTATTTCCACGGTTTTCATTGGAGAGCATTCGTTGCGTACGTCTGCGGTATCTTCATGCCGTTCCCGGGATTCTTGGGTACGCTGGGCGTCAAGAGTCTTGCTGCTCCCCTTGGTCCCGCAATGAAATTGTATGATATCGGCTATTTGACAAGTACGTTCACGGCTATGGTTATATTTACTGTGCTCTGTAAGATTAGCCCTCCCAGCAACGTTGCCGAGGCTAGGACTATGCCATTTGAGTCTATGGGACAGAAGGAGGTTCTGCATGGATTGCACGGCCGACGCAGTGATAGCGAGGATGTTGAGGATGTTATTATTAGTGAGGAGAAGAAGGCTTAGATGGGACAGAAGATGAATAGAAAGATAGATTGATAGATATTTGCTAGGCGGTTCGGGGAAGGCTGCTTCCCTACGCAAGATTCAATAATGATAGTTTAATGAAAGAACTCAAGATGTTGATCCAGACCTTGATCAGATTTGAATCTTCTTTTGCACTTGCAAGCACTGACTTGGAACACTCATTGCTGATCCGCCAGTTATGGATATCATCCTACTCACTTTCAAACAAAACAAAACCCCCAGCAGCTAAATGAAACATTCCCAAACTCCTCATCCCAATGAGAAAACCCATATCACTCCGAATCAGCAGTCTCAGACTCTACCTCGTACTCCTCCGCATCAATCTCTTTCCACGAAACCATGTCTGCTGGTAGAGCAGTGGGTTCTCTTTGGCGCGTTGACCGGCGCCTCCAATCGTCTGCACTTCCACCAACTTCTTCCTCAGGGTCGGGCTCAGAAAAGCGAGGTCTTTTCGGGGATGGCGAAGGGTAATCGTAGATATCATATCGCTCCCGGGATGTGGTCAACTTTTCACGTTGCGTACCAGGGTTTTCCCTGGGATGAAAGGCTTTTCGCCGAACTAATGTCTTCGGTCCCGCACTTGATGTATTTTGGACGGTTGGATTTGCAGCTGGGTTACTAGGAGCTGTGTTTTGCTGAAAAAGATCTCAATCTATGAGTGAGATAACGGGACACGTTAACTTACCGGGTTTTGAGTCCCACTAGAATGCCCAGGTATCGGCAAACGCGATCGATCAAGTGACTGCCTCCCCAGCGCCAACAATGCCTTGTGTTCCTTGATCAGCCTCTTGTGGATTTCTCTTTGGGCTTGCTCAAGAGCTTCATTGAACAGCCAAGCAGGGCGCCCGTATTCGCAAACAAGACCTAGATTGGCACACTCGATACATCTGGGTTTTTCGGCATCACACTTTAGGTTTCTGAACGAACAGGTCCAGCAGCCTCACAAGAAGGTCAGCAAATACTTGGCTGTTCAGCAGGGCTAACTCACCTCCATTGTTTCTCGGAGCACCGATACTGTATTTGGCATTGCCTTCCCTTCTTTGTGCCTCGGTAGATCGGCCCATTCTTGATGGACTATAAGAAGTCTGACGTTCATGGCAATGAGCTAATCGAGTAGAAAATAGGTCTGGCCTTAGAGATGAAGAACGTGGGTGCACCTGTTCTCTGGTAGCAGATTGGTGTGCTAGAGTGACCAATGCGTTGCTCGAGGAAGCTTCGACATGGTGTGCTTGATTAGATAGAGAGCCTGCAGAACCCATGAAGCCTTGAACCGATTTGTCGACTATTTCAAACTTTTCCTCATCAATTTTAGTCTAGACAAGCCCAAGTCAGCACAAATTGTGAATATTTATACCCTGCTCAGCCTTGTGAAGTCCTTGATAAACTAGTACATAAAACACCGGAACAGATGATGAATTAGTAGTATAAGCAGCGCCTGGAACACCCAATAAATCTTCCAGAGAGCCACAAATGCATCAAAACTCCAAGGGGAAAGAAAGCTCGACATAGGAGAATTTGGAGGGAGAGAGAGGCAAGGTTGCACATACTTCTCTCCTCAAACCAGGACCCAAATCATAACTCGCAGCAAGATTTCGAGATATCTCTTGAGGAGCGAACAAGGCATGGCGCTCATAATCTCCAGACCGGAGAACTTGTCGAACTCTTCCTTTGGTCTTGGGTGGTTTCGTCCACGACCAGGTCTTGAACCAGTACTTCGTTCCAACTTCCCGCATCTGCATTTGGATCGCGTAACGAAGAATTCTGAATGGTTTGGTTTTCTTGTGATCGTACGAAATCTCCAAGGAGTTCAGATTAACACCAATCTTTCTAGGATCCCAAGTGAGTTTCTCGGAGCTTTCTGGTAGTGGGACTGGATGCTAAAATTAGTTGATATCCGCGCAAAATCTACCAGAGGAACTTGCTGGGACATCCATCCAGAGTTGCCCATGATCCGTCTTTCAATTGATACAAGAGCTCCTGATTCTCCAGCGGCGTATGATTGAACGTGAGTATTGTATCACTAAATGTAAGATCTTCGTCATCCGTATCAAAGAAGCGCTTTCTTGCATCGGCAAAGGTTGCCTCTGATGCAACTTCATACATATCATTCGCATGCTTGATATCGGCCTCGGTGCCCTGATTGTTCATCAGCCTCCAACGAAACATATGGGTAGTCCTGAAAACACCTGTTTGGCAAGCCACTGCGCAGCAAGACACCACTGCTCCCCCTTGTATCGATCCTTCTTGATATATAGATTCGCAAAAACTAGAGACTTTCTGATCGCATCAGTGACTTCAACGAAGGTAGTGACTGCTTTGCTTCTCAAAATAGGTCTTCTGATGATGAAGGGTGCACACGCTCTGACTAAAACCGCTCCTCGTGCAACATGACCCTTACTATCTGAAGTCAGTAACCTGTACCGTTCAGCATTCAGGCACACCTTACTCTGCTGAGAGTCGGCAGATCTTTAGATTGCTAAATCGCTTCTCGACAGCACGCATCACGTACGGACTCGCAAAAAGCCCGCCTCCCAGCACAAGAAACTGAAAATTGTTAGCGAGGGAGGCGTTATAGGCCAGATAAAAGGCCTGCCTTGACAGGGAGCCCCCGAGATAAGTGACGCTCCATTGTCTTGAAAAGCTTTTCAATGCATATATCAAAACATTCAGCTATGTCTCGGCTTCGTAGGAAAGTTTGTCAGCTGGCTCGGTATTAGAAGGAAGATGAGGTACTTACCGCGAGAGTTCGCACTCCAAATTTGGTAATTCAAAATTGTATGTAGTATCTGCATCATCTGCTCCAAATCTGCGTTTGAAGTATTCATCAAATTGACGCCGAAATTGATCGAGAACCCACACTCGATTTGGGATATCACGTGGGACTTTCTTCTCTATTTTTTCTTCCACGAGATTGGAAATTGATTCAGCACCGCAAACCATGCCTGTTAAGCCCAGTAAGTTCGAGCTTGGATTTAACGTAGGATAAAACTTACTTTCACTCTCAAATTCCTGTTCGAACCCTAGCGATGGTTCAAGCTGATCAAGTAGGAATCGAACAATACACTCCCTGGGTTAGGCATGCACTTTAAGAATGAGACACACATACACAAGTTCCCCCGCCACCGTCCACCACCATGTATCTTCCTCCAACCTGATGTAATCTTATTAGCGTCATGAAATATTACAGCGCCAAAAGGAGAGGGTCCTACTTTAAAGTCATTACTATCTGCACCGTCGTGTATCCAAGAGCGAAACATCGCCTCGGGCTCCGAAACCAAGAAGACTTGGCCCTTTCCGATAGGCCCTTGTATGAAGGCTTTATGGACTTCGTCATGAGCCAGCACCTATAACGCTTCGAATCAGCATACAGCCAATAATGAATGCGAAGTCTAAACATGTCGACACTTGCGACACATCTGCAATGATTGGAATGCGAACGCATAAGACTTCCTGGCGTGGAACTGGGATTGAATAAAGATCGACCCGCCATACCGAACGTCCTGGTGGAACGGTAACAACTATTTCGATGTCTTGCTTGTCGAAAGAACCTATCGAGTCATTCAGAGAATAAAGACCATTGCCTTGAGCCTTCAACAAGTCAGTATAGATGAGTTTCACCCAGTCCTGAAGAAGCTGTAAGCGAGTTTTCTCCAAGAGACTCAGTTTTGAATAGAGTTCGTCTTGAATTCTCTTGATTGCTACGTCGCTTTGATCATCATGGAAAAGGAGTTTCCATTGTCGAAAATGCTTGTTCATGTCGAAGTTTCTAGAGGCCCGGCTCTTGAAAGCCATTTCCAGGTCATTTCCAGTCGATGGCACTCCTTGGGAGTTATAGAGCATAGCAGTGATAGGCCACTTGGAGCCGGCTTCGTAAGCATCTGTCCAGCAAGTATAGAGCTTGACATCAGGTGGCGTGATGTTGTGATCTTCGAGGAGCAGACGTTGACCAATAGCTAGACAGCTTCTAGTAGTGGCTAGGTCAATAGCGATGACAGTATTGCTCGGCCTTTTCGAAAACCGTTGAACTGATGGACCATATATCAGTATATCAACTAGATCGAACCAGCAGGAAGGCAAACGAACCCGGGGCAACGTCGAAAGAAGCACCTCGAAAGACTTGATGCGACATGATGTAAGAAAACCGGCAAGGGGAGCAAAGGCTGGATAAAAAAGCGTAAGAGCGTTGATAATAGAGAAGACAGGATAGGACGGATAAGAAAGAGAAAGTGCTTATAAGCTCACTGGAATGTAAGAGTCAAGAGGCAGTTTCACCTAGGACCAACAGCACAGAACGATCTGGCAAACGGAAACCCGGTCGGGTCTGCCTCAAGAAAAAAGAAGTGCGGCAACCCAACCCAACCCGACCCGCTTGCCTGGCCCCTCTCAAACCGCTATGTGTTGGAAACTTGGAAATGAATGGTGACTAGGTTCTGGATCCTTTCCGATTGGATTCAGGGCTGATATCTGTGTAACCGTCCGTAAGTAACCATCCCCGTTCAAGTGATCATATTATCGATTGCCTTACGCTCTCGCGACGAGGCGTACCCCAAGGAGCGAACTGGTTCGCAAAGGACAGAAATGGCAGGGACCTTCAGGGTCAAAGCCGTCCCCTCCAAATTCTAACACATGCGGAAAGAGCCCTGCGATATGATCCTTTTCTGTTGCATGTAGGCATCTGAGCCACCATGAAAATTCCGCCTAATACCATAACACGATCACAGAAACTCGAATTGACGATTTACGACTCTGCCGATTCGAATATGAGTGCTACCACGTCGCCAAAATCGAGGGAATCAAGTGTGTCCGAGACAGTTCAGCTCTCGCACCAGCTGCAAGCAGACTGTGCTTCGAAGGCAGGCAACGATGGCTCACAACCGCCTCTGACTGAGCCATCCCTCGACGCCATCCTTAGCACATTCTTTTTCAAAATATCAGATCGCCATAGAAAGCTTCCACAGGTCTTCGACAAGCAAGGACGCTTGGTCAAAACATGCCAACATTTGAAATCCACGCTTGAAGCGGCAAGAACGGAGTACACACGCCAGGCTGCGGCAGTCAAGCAGCAGGCTCGCTCACTGAAGGGAGATCCGACCGGCTTCAATGTCCCAACATCGCAGTCAATAATTGCGGCCGTAATTCAAATGATCATCAAAAAGTTTCAACCACCATCTCAACCAGAAGACTCCAACATCCCTTCATCTCGCCGACTCAATCACCCAGTGGTGCTGGTTGATAATTCGCCTGGTAACCACCCAGGCAGCCGAGCCACGGATGCCTCTCTCGTTCACAGCAGCAGATCGTTGGTACCGGTCGGAACATTCTCACTCTCAAGTAAAAGTAACAGCTCAAGCTTTAAGACTTATGGTGGACGTAACCAGATCACAAAGTCGCACCCAAAGAACGCACAGAACGGTGCAGATCTTGACCACTCGAAGCGAGCCCTACGATCTGGCTCACCAGCGAGAGTCTCTGAACGTCGACAAATCTTCCATACTTTACCGATAGTCAACGTCACGTCAAAGCAGACCTCCAATCAACAACTTCTACCAGCTGCTCGACGGAAAACGTCTCCTCCATCGAACACTTCATCCTCAACCTTGCATGGAGAATGTGACAGATCTCATGCTACTAATACCGTCTTCGTCGATGGAGAGAATCAAAGGCACACACCTGCACCCGCGAAGTCATTTCGGGCAGAATCCCGCATCCCGACTCCACCTGCTCGCATTGAAGTGGCCGCTCCCCAATTTGTCCACGACCAGCAGCCAATGGTCACACACTCCAAGTTATGCAGGACCTGCGGCAGCAAGAGTTGCTCATGCACCCTGACCCAACGATCACCCGAGGGGATACTGTGTAGCAACAATGACTGCTTTAGGGAATGGTGGGGAGTTGAGGACCTCCAAAAACATTGTGGCATCAAGCTCTGCGATGCACAGGAGATCAAGAGAAAATACAATTGCTGGCAATGCCCACCGTGCCTGAGTAAATCCCCAGTTTTCACCTCTGTACCGGAAAGCTCTTGCTTCTCACCCGCCCCAAAACCAACCCTAGATATCCCGGAAAAGCGCATAGATCCGATCCCCGAGAACGGTACATGGCCTGAGGATGCGGATATTCGAGAGCCACTGCAGGCTCTTACCGGAATTCTACAACAATACACCGGTACATCCACGATGTCCCGCAATCAGTTGTCGCAGATAAATCCCCAAACTCGAATTCTCGATATTCCCTGCATCCGCGATGAGATCTTGCAGGTGGCAGGAACAGCGCAAAAAGTGGTCGGGGTCATCAGGGAGCTACTGGACGTCCCGGAAGGAGTTCTGATCAGGGAGAAAGTGGCAGAAGCAAAGTTACAAGACACGACGTGCTCGATTTGTATCCGCAGCATTCTTTCCTTCCTCATCACCAACTTTGTTTTCCATTCGGGTTCGCCATTCGAAGAGGGCAAGCTTTGGAGCAAGACTATGACTGACTGTAAGCACCCCTGTGATCTGGCACAAGAGGCCTAATTTGGTTTGGATCCGATGCTCACAACTTCGTAGCCGGCCTCTCACCCCATCAAGCAGAAAACCTCGTACACGACTATCGAATTCGAGTCATGAAAGCAGTTGAGACATCGCTCGAGGATCCCGACATTCCACCAGAATTCAGAGACCGCCTATTAAGACGACGGCAAGCTTTCGTTGAGACACTTAACATCACCATGCTGCCTCTAGTAGGTGGCAGCAGTAATGTTCAGTCAAGGCACAAAAAGATGGCAAACATTGCTTCGGAGCTGAACTTGAAAGTATTCGCGTATAGAGGCAGATTCGAAGCAATCAGACCGCAGATACAAGAGCCATTCGATGTCCAGCATCACGCAGAGGAGAATCCCGAGCCGGGCTTCTCAAATCTGGACGGCAGGCCTATCCTAGTGACGACGATGATAGGGATCAGATTCAAACATGTGGATAAGGATTGGAGAATCTGCTCTCCTGCCAAGGTAAAGATGTGGCCTGTTATAGATGCTGTGCGAGCTCCCACAGCGCTGGGTTCGGTGCGCGTTGTGCCCGGCGCCAGTTCCTCGATGCAGGAGACTCGGATCGTGCCCAAGAAGCGCCGGATTGAGGAGTTGGGATAAAGTCGAGCTGTCGATATGAACCAGGTAGAAATGCACAATGTTCGCGTGAACTGTCCTTCGTCTCATGTGAACACACTTGAGTTGTCCAAAGTCCTATATTCTCTAGTTGTGAAGATCCTCGACCTCCTAAGAATGCTACTGCCTATACAGAGTGAGATCCTACTGTAAATGAAGCAAACAACTAAACCTTGCAAGAAAGAGGAGCTATCACTCTACATCCGCCATCACGTCCAGATGAAAACACCAGAACCGAAAGCCAGTTTGTAGTTAAACGTCAGCTTGCTCAAACCGCTGTATACACGACTAAGTGACACAGGCACTGGAAACAACGGCTTGCAGCCATGCATTTCATTCATCTCTGCTGTGCAATGTATGCACGCAACTACTCAATAGATACACCATCCAATCTCCCCCCTTCTGCCCTCTATGTCCCCCTCCCGTCCACCCCCTTTCAAAATCCATAATAGCCACCTGCCGACTACCCAGCGCTCTCTCCTTGTCCAACCCATCTCAAATGAAGCATGCAGAAAACGGGGGTATACACAAACGCATGCATGCCATCATAAACCCGGCGCCTATCCTGACCCCGTCCCGAAGGGAAAATCCGGGGCAAGCCGAGCCAAGCCAAATCCTATATCACAAGACCGCGCCGATCCAATGAGCGAACCCCCCGATCGAGCCAATGCCATGCCATGCCATTCCCCATATCATGTCACTCATCCCCAGCCGAACCGAAACGCCAAACCCAAACTGTGACCCCCCAAATGTAGTAAATCAACAAGCAGGAGAAAAGAAGAGAAAGGAAAGAAATTGTGATTCTAGACAAAAATGTGGAATTGTGGAAGTTGGTCAAATTTGGAGAGCAAGGACGAACGCCGATGAATATGCATCGCAATCATGCATTGCCGTTACCGCCGGCTGGAATCCAGCCCAGCATCCCTGGGCGGTATTTCGAGGCCAAGCTTGAAGCCGTTAATCGTAATTTCCAATGAAGGAGGGTCTGTCTAATGGGGTGGCGTATTTGCCACAGTGGGAGTTGTGCCACCACTATATGTGATGCTAGCAGGACGAGGCGAGGATGGTGGGAGAGATTGGTGCTTTGCAATGATGGCCATCTTCTTTCTGAGTGTTGAGAGTCGAGTACGGATCATTGAGACAACTAGGTTATGTTAGATCTGAACGTCCAAACATTACAACAAAAATAAACGTGACTAAATTTTTGTAAAATGGGATTATACCTTTCAGCATCGACTGTCTATCATCAATATTGATGCCATTGACCATCCCATCTTCTGGTCTCTGTTCCTTCTCATCTCTGAGACTCGACGATCTTCGCCTAGTCGGGGTTTCGTCGTCGTTCTCTAGAACTGCTTCTAGCATGCGAATGGCCGTGATGTACGAGATCTCACAGCCAGGGAGATCCTCATTGGCAATCTCATTGATTGCCGCCGAACGACTCATCTCTAAAGCTCGGTCGTACATCAGCTTCTCAGCCGTGATGCCGGAGCTCAAAACAACACCGTCCGTGGATGAGGCACCAGCAACCCTGGAGGCAGTCGTGTGGTTGCTGGGATGCCCAGGGTGATCTTCAGGAAGCCTCTTCTGAGCATCGATGAGCTTCAGTCTCACCAACTCAGCCTTTTCCAAGACCTCGTTGAAACGGTTTCGGACCCACTGTACGGCACTGTTGATGCGGTTTCCAGCTGCGACGCTGGAAGTCGATTCAAGCCTTGATGCATGTCCGGTGATGATCTCACCACGGCTTCGGCGGCTCCACCAGGCTCCAGCAATATCCATAGATTTGGCTAGGAGAGAGAGAGCTTTAACGTATAGAACAAGAGCTTCTTCGGAAAGAGCAACTATAGCCTCTACGGTGAGTCCTTCGTCGTCGTCTATCGAGTCTCCCGATTTGTCAGGAGACGGACCACCAAGACCGTGATCCACGGAAGGTGCCAAGGGGATGAGTTGTTTGTACTTGACTTCTGCAAATCCGTACACGACATCACTTCTAGTTGCAGACTCCTCGATCACGTTGACTGCTTTTTGGTCCTCATCGATTGGTCCGCTTGGTCTTCCGTCTCCGAGAAGGCCTGCCGTCCCATGAGGAGTAGGATAAGCAGGGAATGGAGCGTACAAAGGTGGCGAAGTGCCATTTCCTTTTCCGATCAAATGCGGAGACCAGCCGACACCAAAGACCCTGACGCTTGCACCCTGAAGCGCTTTTGCAATTGCTGAGGTTGCGGAAGGGCTTCCATAGGATCTGCCAAACGAGTTTTGGCGCTGCGGTACCACATCGATGCGGGGTCGGCCTTGTGCGATCTGAACCGCTCTGGAAGGCGATGCTGGAACAGCCCCTGTACCAGAACTCGGTGCTCCTTGGGTTGTCGCTCTTCTAGCCATGGTTCCCGATCGGGCAGCTGGTTGTTTCGGCGACTGTAGTCTCGGGTTTGCAGCCATTTCATCTGCAAAAGCATTCACTTCGACAGCTCGCTTCTCAACCAAAACGTATTCACGTGCATCTCGTACAGCTTGTTCAGCTTCTGCGATCGCTTCTCGGGTTTGTGAATCATCACCAGGTTTGTCCTCCGTTTTGGGACCATCGTCCACAGAAGACTGCCTTGATGATGTACGTCTCGCCTCTCTCGCCACTGCGTTGAAAGCCCGAATTGGTGTTCTCCCAGTTTGGATGGTCTCAGCATTTGGAGCTGTGGCTGATGGCACTATCGATGGCCGTCTTTGCTGCTGTCGAGAATCTGGGCGAGACTGTGGCGTCGCACGAGGCGGAGTGCCTGCTAGCTGTCGGACGGGATCGACAACTTGTGGTCTGGGAGATGGAGGTAGGGGTCGATCTCGTGGAGATGACGAGAAAGCTTGTGATTCGGTCTTTGCCCCTTCTCTGCGTTGGCTCCGAGTTGAGGCAGTCCGAACCATTGGCGTGTCTTCTGATTTGGAAGACTGTCGAACTTCCTTCGGTCTGTCCTCTCCTACTAAACCGGGAATTGCATCAACAACGACTGGATGCTTGAAGAAATCCTTGAATGGGAGCCGCTCAACAGGTGTTCGCTTGAGCAAAGCCTTAATCATATCTTTCATCTCTGGACTGATGATTGCATCTTTGGGAAACTTGATGTGATCATCTGCTTGCTCAATCTTACGTAGCAACTCTACGTGATTGGTAGCACGGAACGGCGGCTTTCCAACCATCATCTCGAACAGCACAGTCCCCACAGACCAGAGATCTGCTTTGGCGTCATACTTTTCGTAGCGTAGAATTTCTGGAGCCATGTAAAGCGGGGAACCGCACAATGTCTCCGCCAACGACGTCGATGGGAGCGATCGAGCAAAACCGAAATCTGCTATTTTAAGCATTGGTAACGAGGTCAAACCGACCATCGGTACCATGGCCTCATTACTCGCACTCATGACAAGCGGTCTGTCTTTTGACTTCGCCAAGAATTGTGGCGACGGGAGCAAAAGTAAGTTCTGTGGCTTGACGTCCCGATGGATGAAATTCCGCTCCCTCAAGAATTCCATGGCACTCGCGAGTTGCTTCAGGAAATGTCGAACAATGACCTCGTTCAGGCCACCAGCTACCGGCATGGGATATTTTCTGACCATATCTCGCAGTGCTGGATTGTCTTGCAGCTTGTCCCGCTTCTTGATGAAATATGACAGGTCTCCTAGCTCGCAATATTCCATCACCAAATGGATATGGGTGGGCGATTCCTTACAGTCGATGAGGGCAACGATGTGCGGATGGTGAAGGCCTTTGAGGATCTCGATTTCGGAGTAGAGGTTCTCCTTCAGCTTCTTGTTGAGTTTCGAGAGATTGACAGACTTGATTGCTACGAGAGCTCCGGTAGCCTGCAGACGTAGCAATTAGCACTAGTGGTTCACAAGTATCTGCCATGATGATTGAAGCTCATGGGAGATGGAATCAAAGGAGAGAGCATGGGGATCTGCAAAAGTTCAAGGCTCGAGTTATCGTACCTTATGTTGTCCTCGAAATACGGTTGCAAAGCTTCCCTTGCCTATCTCATCTTCGATGAGAAAGCTGCCAACCACTCTGTCACCCGTCCTCGACCGCCTGGAAGTGGACGATGAGGACGGTGGCGGTTGAGCCGCCATGGCAGTGGATTTCCGAGCCCTGTGACGAGAGTCCTGGGGGCTTGCCTCGAAGAGTTGAGCTCGAGGACTACCGTGTGTAATGGGGATAAAGGGTCGAAGTAAGTTCGTTCGTCATGTACACACGTTGTTGAAGAGGAACCAGGCTTGGATGTGGTGTGTTGTATTGTAAGAGGATGCTGGCAGGCAGCGGTAGCGAGAGAGGGTGATGGTCAGGTATCCTTGGAAAAAAGAAAGCCTCACGATCGTGAATGGTCGAGGTCTGCAAGCAAAGGAGTGCCTGAACTCGTGGCTGCTAGGCAGAGCTCCGGGGTAGGCGGCTCACAAGGTACGTTGGTCAAGCAGGTCGACAACGCGAGGCTGCAGCTGCTTGCAGCTTAACGAGCTCGGCGGACTGAGGTACCGACCAGTGTGCAAATTAATACCACTGATGGATCCGCGAAGCACGGTGCAAAAGGCGTGTAGAGCTGGATGGGGCGTGAGTTGGGGGAGTGAATGGGAGGGGGGGAAGAAGTGATAATGGATGAATGGTGGGAGGCGGTTGATGGAAGTTGGGAAGTTAGACTCATGACTGACTGACTCTCTCGCAGGACGGGTCCTGGATGGCGACCGTAGAGGGTCGTGCTAGGCCGTTTTCGGCGCACCCCAGCCGAAGGAGGCGCTACGATAACAGAAGGCTCACAGATAACGGTAGCGCTGCTGGAGCGCGCTTTTCAGGTTTTGCCCGTCAGGACTCAAAAGGTGTGACACGCAGGGCCAGTGATGGAAGTTGCTTGCACCATCGCCCATCACTCAACGCTTCTGCTGCAGCTTCTGTGTTGTTACTGCTGCTGCTGCTACAGCTACCGCTAGCCGACTACTGCTACACAGCGCTCGCTCGCTCAGTCTTGCACCTTTCTCGAGTCGTGTGAGGTGATACCGGCCACCTGATCGCTCTGACCTCTCTCAATGTCATCATACAACGTAAGTATTGTACAGTAATCCGCAGCCCTTTTGCCTCTGCCTTTGCCTTGGACCGTACTCGTACACTCGCCCCCCCCAGGTTTGATACTCCCTTCCGAGCACGGCTTGCCCTTCCGGGAGCAGCTGCTCTCTCCTTGATTTACTCGGCGAGCTCTGCCTCACAAGGGGCTCGTCAAAAAGGCGCCATTGACGGCCACGTACCGGGTCAGGCTGTCACAAGCTCTCCCCTATCAAATCACACTCGAGTCTCGGCCTCTCCCTCCAATTATCCAGTACGAGTACCGCAGTTCCTCATGCGCGGCACCTAAAGTGCACACATCCTATCTTCCCCGATTCGACTTTCCAGCTGTCTTTCTGCTCGTTTCAGGGATCGCGCCCAGGTGAGGTTATGGACGTGGCAGATCCATCCCCACCTCTGTGCGGCCAACCTCGTACGTGCATTGAGCTGCATTTCCGTGGAACCGCCGTCTTTTCAGGGTCCAGGCTTGGAGTTGTCGAACGGTTTTGGACGAACTGTTAGTAGCACGTGATCTGAATAGCCGTTACATGAGGTGGTTGCACACAGTCTAGATCTGAGGTAAATTGCAGGTCCTTTCGAGGTGTTACGAGATTTTCAAAGAAGGGAGAGGGCTTCCACTCCTTGTGTTTCTTCATTTTCAACTACCAGCTGCCGGTGTCGGTCTCTTACACCAGCCCACGTGATTTGTTATTTTCGATGTCCGTCGATCTGAAGCACGGATATCAAAGCGGGTATGTGGTGATAATATGCATGCTGGCATCTTCGATTGGATTTAAGAGAGGCCTTCGATCGAAGCTAGAATGTGAAGAGTGGACGTTCCATACCGCGGGTTGTTGGGGTATCCCGGAGGCTCCACAGGAGACTTCCTGTGGTTGTGCATCTGAGATCCAGAGACGAGAGCATGAGACTAGTATCCATTTTCATTCGGCTTTACCCCAAATAGCCCGTATCCAATGCCCAGAACACTGCTGTCTTGGTCCATATCACGTGATATAAAAATATACCATAAAACAAAAGTGCAAAACTGTGATTGCTGCAGCCTACGTCTGCAGTCGTAGAACGGATGAAGGGTGAGCAGACAGAAACCAGACTAGCTGGTTTTTTTTCGTGAACCGCATGTAGCAGGAGGCTTAAACGCTTTTTAAGTTAGATAGCCACTTTGCAGTGGGTATCGAGAACATCTTACAAACTTTCGTTTGCTCGAATAACAAAAAAAAGCTTATTTTAGTATGAATAGGTTAATGAATTGCTTCGTTACCAAAGTCGGCTTCGGCTAACACCACTCCGATTGTTGCAAACCAGATCCCATCGTTCTGCACGATGGGGACTTCGATTCAATTGCGGTGGATTCAAGAGTACGATACTTCTGAACTTAATATTTATGACTGGAACCACTTAAGTCCAGGTCTACGGTCTAACTATCCAAAATACCACCAGACCAGATTCTCCTGATTCCAATCTGTACAATCTTGAGCCCTTGAGCCCGGTATCCAAAAAGCCTATGCCAAAATCGACCAATCTGAAAACCAGATCCTGCCACCTATGCCGAGGGTATCGTCTTTTATATTTCCAATCCAATATGAACGCCTTGCTCACTCTGAGGGATAACATCATCTTGCTTCTTTCCCTTCAGGTTTGGCAACTCAATGATCGCCTCTCCAATAATTCTCAAGCATTCTTTGATTTGCTCCTCGCTGATAACCAAAGGAGGTGCCAATCTGATGATGTTCTCATGAGTTGGTTTGGCCTGTTAATGTTAGCAGAGTCATTATCAATGGCCTGGGCCGGCTTACCAATAGACCCTTGCTCTTCAAAAGCATACACAAATCCCAGGCAGAATGGCCGCCCGTCTTGGACTCGTCAATGACAATAGCATTGAGCAAACCCTTTCCTCTGACCAGCTTGATCATAGGAGACTTCAACTCTTCCAGACCTTGGCGCAAGATTTTGCCCAACGCTTCAGCCCGAGCTGTCAGATCCTCTTCCTCCATGATTTCAAGTGCACGGATGGAGACTGCACAGCCTAGAGGATTGCCACCATACGTTGAACCGTGAGTTCCAGGCTCAATAGTGAGCATAACCTCCTTGGATCCCAAAACGCAAGACACTGGGTACATGCCTCCAGAAATTGCCTTGCCTAGTGTGACCAAATCCGGCTTGATGTTCGCCCATTGCGAGCACAGCATTTTTCCTGTGCGACCAATTCCAGTTTGGATCTCGTCGCAGATAAGAAGGACATTGTGTTTCTTGCATAGTTCTTGCACTCTCGTCAGGTAGTCGTCTGCTGGAACAACGACACCGGCTTCGCCTTGGATCGGCTCAACGATGAACGCCGCAGTCTCCTTTCCATGTGCCTCCAATGCAGCCTCCAGGTCGGATACATTGTTAAATCGGATTTTATTATTTGTAGACGGGCAGATTGCGCCAACGCCTGGAACGTATGGTCCGTAGTTGTCGCGCGATTCGGGGTCGGTGGACATGGAAATTGCGGTCATCTGAAATGCCAAAGTCAGTAAATTTCTCTGTTAAGAGCAGGAAGGAGCGTACCGTTCGGCCGTGGAAGTTCTCAGTAACAGCGAACACCAATGCCTTTCCCTGAGGAACGCCCTTCACTTTATATGCCCATTTTCTCGCAATCTTGATCGCCGTCTCGACTGCTTCCGCTCCCGTGTTCATGGGCAGAACCATATCATATCCAAACACGTTCTTGACCTTCTCTGCCCATTTCGGGAAGACATCATTGTGAAATGCGCGCGAGGATAGAGTAACTCGTTGCGCTTGCTCGCAGAGCGCCTTCACCAACTCAGGATGGCAGTGGCCTTGATTGACAGCACTGTACGCTGACAAGCAGTCGATGTAGTGTTTTCCCTCTGGATCCCAAACACTGCAGCCTTGTGCGCGAGCGAAGACAATCGGCAGAGGGTGGTAATTGTGCGCTGCGTATTTGTGCTCGGCTTCAATTGCAGCGTCTGTTGAGGTTGCATGGTACCTTGAATCTGCAAGGGCGGCCACCGGCTGAAATGTTGGAGCGGTGGGTTTGAGCACGCTACCATTGGTCTCGACGATTCCGTCTGCGTGGGGTGCCATGTTTGAAGAGGATATTTCTGCAAAATTCAATTGGATTCAAAGGGATTGTTATCGTCTCTTGAAATGCTTTGTGGGTGGATGAAAGGAAATGTGGAAAGTGACTGAGCGACGGGTGGAGAGGGACGCCGTCATTCCTACTTGTATGAAAAAGTGGCCAGCAAGATTTTGATATGGACTAGGCCATTAAGTGCAAGTCCTTGCGATTTCTCACCGTATCTATCGTGTGACCAACGTACTTAGTCAAAGAAAAGGCCAAGCGGTTTGCCCTGCCTTTAGGGATCAAACGATCAGAAGTTCTCTTGAAGGCCAACCCCTATGCGCAGGATTACACGAATTGGTGGGGTTCCAGCGAAAGCCGGCGATATGCACAGCCCTATCAGCGCATCCGATTAGCAGCCATGACAGGTGCAGTGATTGGGCGGAACTTCCACTGGAAAACGCCAGGCCCGGGCGGAATAGAAACTTGCAGCCTTGTTGCCTTGAGTTGCTGCCTCATAGAAATTCACAGCTCAAACACGTGGGCTGTATTTCGACTCTCCTGCACTGTCTTTTGTTTTTTCTCATAATGGCATAAATTCTCATCCTACGTCTCTTTTCCTTCATTTCACGAACCCATCAGGGTTTTTGATGGAATCGTAGTCAGAATGAGTTCAAGTTCAGCATCGCCAGCTGCAAAAGAGATGGCCTCAAGAGAGAAAGGGGTCCAGGCACCGCCAAAAGATGACGGTGCCAATCCCCTCGTTCAACGGCAAGCAGCAAACGACACATGGATGATACTCATTGCACTTCGATTCATCAACGTTCTTTGTCTAGCAACATTCTTTCAGCCAGATGAGTATTTCCAATCATTAGAGCCAGCCTGGCAAATGGCATTTGGCTCTCAGAGCGGAGCATGGATCACATGGGTATGCACTCCCCTTTTGGATGAGGATGTCTCCTGACGATATGGCAGGAATGGCAACATCAGCTTCGTTCCTCGTTGCACCCTGCATTATTTGCGGCTGTATACTATTCGGCTGAAAAGTTCATGACGGCCGTCAGCTGTTTCCCACAATTCCGAGCCATGATATTGTCTGTCCTGCCAAATGTTGTTCAGGGTATCTTCGCTGCCATGGGAGATTATTATACGTGGCAATTAGCTGAGAGAATTTATGGAATAGGGAACAAGTCTACTTCGGCAGTCGTGAGTTGAGCAATTTTTTGCTGTCTGGATGTTTTTGCTCACAGTGCCAGCTTTTCATGATTATGTTCAGCCCATGGCAATGGTTTTGTTCCACAAGGACCTTTTCCAACTCCATAGAAGTGACACTGACCATCATGGCGTTGTATTATTGGCCCTGGACCATCACCACCGACACTATTTTAGGGCCAGGAAGTGACTCTTCTCTGAGAGACAGGAGAGGTCGTCCTCTTCTCGCCAAGCCAACTGAGTCAGGGGCTTTCGCGACTCCAGGATCCGTCAAGCGGTATTGTTCCACAACATCCAAATCCTTCCGTCACTAATTGCTTACAGTCTTCGTTTTGCACTCGTGCTTGCAGGTACAGCATGTATCCTCCGTCCAACAAATGGACTCATCTGGTTTTCCATTCTCATGCCAACTGTGACTCGCTTCTTCTCAAAAGATGGTGCATCTGTTTCAGACTACGTTATTCTCTTTAGAGAAGCTATCATCTGTGGTTCTGCCGTCATCGCTATCTCTGCAGTGTCTGATTTCTACTACTTTGGCGAATGGACGTTTCCACCTTACCAATGGCTGAACTTCAACATCAACCAAGATCTTGCTGTATTCTATGGCCGCAACGACTGGCATTACTACCTATCCCAAGGACTGCCACTTCTCCTCATAACATACCTGCCTTTCACCCTTGTGGCTCTCTTTCACTCGACTTCAACCTCAACCTCTTCGATTCAATTCATCCTCACCACTTCAGTCCTCGTCACTCTAACCACACTGTCCCTCGTCTCCCACAAGGAAGTGCGCTTCATCTATCCCCTTCTTCCCATCCTCCACATTCTCACAGGGCCCACCATCTCCTCATTCTTCACCACCACAAAAACCGTCACAACGCACCCACCACCCTTCCCCTCCACCGCCAAAACCACAACCGTCTCCACCACAGGCCGCAAACCCCTCCTCTACACCCTGCTTTCCCTCAACGTCCTCATCGCCTTCTACTCATCGCAAATCCACCAACGCGGCCCAATCTCCGTCACAAAATTCCTCCGCCACGAATACGAAGCGCTCGCTCTCGACAACCACGGCGTCCTGCTCTCCTCACCAGACGCAAACATGTACACAGATTTCAACAAAACAACCGACTACTCCGACTCCGAGACCTTCGTCGGCTTCCTCATGCCGTGCCACAGCACGCCCTGGCGTTCGCAGCTCGTGTACCCGGGGCTGAAAGCATGGGCGCTGGGGTGTGAACCGCCGTTGCATCTTGCTGCTCATTCTGCTGAGAGGGAGGCGTACCGGGATGAGGCGGATCGTTTTTATGATGATCCGGTTAGGTTCTTGAGGGAGGAGGTCGGGGGAAAGGAGAGACCGTGGCCGAGGTATATTGTGGGATTTGAGGGGATTGAGGGGGTTTTGAGGGAGTATTATGAGGGGGAGATGAAGGGGCATGTGGTGAAGGAGAGGTGGAGGAGGTTTAGTAGTCAGTGGCATGATGATGAGAGGAGGAAGGGGGATATCGTAGTCTGGGGCTTTGAGGAGGGAGGAAAGGAGTAATTACAGGGCTTTTATGTTGAGCTTGGAGACGACGGTGAAGTGTATGCTGGAGAGATAAAATTGTAGAGTCTTGGAATTGATATCGGAGTGCGACCTGGAATTACAGACCACACCGTTTACATACCTCTATCACCACACCTGTAAAATTTCAGTGCCCAGCAAACATTGTTGTCTAGCACATTCCAAGAACACCAAAGAAGGGATGTCACGGGATTTTGTTGCGTATCGCGAATTTGCTGGGCGTTGGGTTGTTGGGTCGGACTGACCGAGTCTACCAGATTGGGTTAGGTTGGGCTGGCGTTACACCGAATTAAGTCTCGGGTCTAGATCTTCTGAACCCGAGGTCTTCTTCGGAAGAGGGGGAATGCCACGGGAATCTGTTGCATGTCGTGTGTTGCAGTCGGATTGGCCGGTTGACTTGGCTTAGGGTGGATTGGATTTGGGTTAGGTTAGGTGGAGTTACCAGGGCTGACTTAAGTCTGGGCGATAGATCGTTGTACAGGTGTATTCTGAATACGCTCAAAGATACAAACATTAATCTCATTTCAATCTCACTTGACTTTCCTCCGGCCATTCCTAATAAACCCTTTGAATGTCCATCATCTCCTTGCCCTCTCTCAGCCCGTCGTCAGAATTAAAGCAGATATCGGTAATCTGGACTCATGTCCTACCCACAAAAGTCAGCACTCAATCTCATCATCATGACCCACAAAAATTGAAGTGTAGAACTTACCCCTAACTCTGTCTTCTCATACTCGCTCAACCCCACATCTACGGGTGCCTTATCTCTCTTACGATTCGCACTCGTCACCGCCGCGGCATAGAGACAGCAACTCACTGCACTCAGTGCTAAAAAGCTGATACAGATAGAATATCCCTTCTTATATCTTGGCGCATCCGTCTGGATGAACGCATATGTAGCAATGATTCCCCCAATGTTGCCGAATCCAACTTGCCAGGCAGTACCGACTGCGCGGCGATGATGCCCGCCGAGGTTCATATTGAACCAGCAGACAATGACAGGCATGGCAGAGTAGGCACCCATAGCGATCAAGAAGAGACCGGCGTATTCAACGTGCTTGTTGTCGTGCACGGTGAGCACGATAGCAAAGCCCGCAATGGCAACAGAGATGGGGATGAGAGTGAACAGAAATCGGTGCTTGGTGAAGTCTGAGCACGTAGCTACAATCATAGCAAACGCGAAAGCGCAGGCCCAAGGTGGAACGCTGTGGAGTTGCGTTTCAATGGCAGAGTAACCATACGACTGCACGATTGCTGGCGCAAAGAAGGCGTATCCATATGCTGGCACAATCATGCCAAAATACATGAACCCTCCTAGAATCACTTTATAGTCTTTGAAAACGCGGCCAACGTCTCGGATTGTGATCTTTCTCTCAGCAGCTGAGCGGCCTTGATCGGCTTGTAGGCGTGCCTTCACGTAGGCACGTTCCTCGTTGGTGAGCCATTTCGCATCCTCTGGGAAGGAGGGGATGAGGAAGAAAAAGGAGGCAGCGACGACGCAAGTGAGCACTCCTTCGAGAATGAAGATCCAGCGCCAGCCGTGGTACCCTCGAAGTCCGCTCATCTTGCCAATCGCCGCGGCGAGCAATCCACCAAACGCTCCTGCGAGCGTTGTGCTGGAGAAGAAGAAAGAGTATCTTCGTTGAGCCTCAGAGCGCTTATACCACATTCCAATAAGATAAAAGCATCCGGGAAACATGCCCGTCTGTGAAGAACAAAGAGAGTCAGCAACTACATACTAGCTGACAATCACTTTTCATACCTCGAAGAAACCCAAGAAAAAGCGAGTAGCCAAGAGGCCAGAATAGTTCTTCACCAAACCCTGGCAGACAGTAACGAGTCCAAACATAAACATGCATCCTGAAAGCCAAACATGGGGCTTAAGTTTTTTCATGAGCACATTCGATGGGATCTCGAAAACCACATATGGGACGAAGAATACCGTCAACGCAGTGTTGTATTGTGTGTTGACCAATTTCAAATCTGCGACCAGTCCGAAGGAGCGGGCATTCGCGATGTTGACTCGATCGAGGAAAGCCAGTAGGTATAAGATGCACAAGAAGGGAATCACGCGCAGATCGATCTTGGCCATGAGCTTCTTCTCTGTCGTATGTGGTGGACACACGATATGGAGCTCGTCATATTCGCGTCCAGTGTCATTCGCGCCAGTCGAGATGAGATTGGGATCATAGAAATTGTTCGACTCGTTCTTGATTCCTGGCTCCGCATCATGATCCGAGGTGGCTGGAGAGACGGCGGCGTCGTCTTGTAAGTCTGTCAGTAAAGGAAGGGTGGGGTAATTCCCAGTTTTCAACACTCACTTTTCTTTCCAAATCCAAACATCTTGACGTCGTTTGCGAGGCACTCTTGAACTGCGCGTGGTGAGTCTGTCGATACTTATACCCCGACACACCTCACTCGGTGGCGCGCGCTGACAGCTGAGCTGCGACGCAATTCACGAAAAATAGAGCTTCGTGCAGGAAGAGCTCTTTATGTTGCCAGGTTATAGGCACTTGCCACAGTAGAATTCGAGGTACCGATTGGATCACAGCAGTGGATGTCCAATGAGAGAAAGAGGGAAGGATTCTAGGAGGGATATTGTAACAACTCAATAATCGTCTCACTGCAATCTCACCCAAAGGTTCTACGAAGGCCGTTGGCGGGGATTATAAACAACAGTCCAGTCGGCCCTTCGGCTTCGAAGGCCGAGTCAAACTTACCAAATAGAGAAAAAGGGTTGGCTAGCTTTGGGCCACAAGCTTAAAAAGTGGAAGAGTTGGGAAATTTTTCGCCCCGCATCTCGGCGCTTGCATCTTTGAAGGAGGCAAGTCCTGCGGAGATCTTGAAGATCTGCTAATCTGCTTTGGGGACCCGATCCGGGTCATGTGGAATGGTGATTGGAGGCTTGCATTACACTTCCTGACAATAATGCGGGGGTTGGCGTGGCTTGAAAAATGGCTTCGGCAGTATCTGGTTGGTAGCCTGGCTCGTCGAACGGAGCGGAGATAGCGGGTCTAGCGGGAGAGGAACATCGAACAGCCATCCCATGGTTCCCTAGAGGTTAGTATAATTGATACAGACAGGAGGAATCTTAAAAATGTTGTATTATTTCTATTTGATTCTGTCAAAGCCAGCTCTGTTGTCCTATTTTGGAGGAGGTTTGAGAAAGTAGGCTTGCTATGTCTACTACAAAGGCGACGTGCTGGGTGAATACATATAATGATAAGAAATTCACCTTTTGAGCAACTTCATATTCACCAGAGAACAAACAAGCGAAAAAGCCTTATTCCAATCCCACAAAGGCTTCCAAACGGAAAAATAAACACCGATTGTCCGTCCTATACACCTTCTTCGTCCTAGATCGTCGGCCCAAGTGGGCAAGTACTATATTGTGCCACTAGCCTACGGCATGTCAAGCAGAGTTGTGAAGAGTTACATTGCTTCATTTCTAGGATCCCCAAGTGTGGCTATTCTGGTGCAACCTTCATTGTTTCCAGAGAAAGATGGCCTTGTACAGTCTTAACCAGCCTCTGCGATCCAAGCCCACCAAGTCCTGCCACCTTTTTCCCAAGTGCTTCCTTAACAATCCTTTTTGAGAGAAGCGACAGGGGGTTCAAAACTTGCTGTGGAAACACACAGTTGAGTGGTATCACCAACATTAAATTATTGAGAAGGCCGGAGAGAATGGATTCAATACACCACTTGAAGGTCAGGTGACGAAATCCTCCTCTGGTCACGTTGTCCAGAATACTTGGGAGACAGTGCATTGTTTCCACCCTCAAACAGTTATTTGAGGTTATCTTTAAATGAGGGAGAGGGCTGTGCTTCCAGATAAACCACAGAAAAGGAGTTGGCAGGTTGAGTCACGTGCTGTATTTGCTGGGGAAAGCAGTGCAGGGCAATGACCGACTGCTCGTCGTGGCTGGACGTCGCATAGGGATCCATTTACTTCAACAAATTTATGGGGGAAGGAACGAGTTACTGCCTCGAAGTGTAGACTGCGAGGTTCCTGCCAATTTACCAGGAATTCTACCACTGAGACCGGACCAAAAGGCCCCGAGCAACACCATAAAAAGCCTCAACTATTATGTGTCCATTACCAATTATCATATCATCTCTGAAAGGCTTTTCTGGTCTGAGAGTCTTTGTCGGCTAGCTGGTATTCTGCCAACTGTGTGTCGCAAGAATCGAAGTCGAGGTTCAGAACGTCCAGACACACTTCTGCTGCTCCAAGTATTCGCTCGCTCCGAAGGGTTCTTTCTATACCGGCTTTTACCTTGATTCTGGGCGATCTGTGCTCTCGAAATAAGTCGTTGTATTGCTCTCCTTCCCCGCCTGAATATATGTAGAGTGTTGTCCAGCTAGTTCAAACCCGAAAGGGAAGTTGTTGCCTCATGGTGACCTTCTTCTCGTCATCACCTGACCCCCTTTCTGACACCTCACCTCCTCTCCCTCCAATCTTCCACGGGATCAAGCGGTTGCCGCTGCAGTGCCTACAGAGCAGCAGACTTAAACGTTGCAGGCTGTCAGAATGCTCAGTGCACTGACCGTCATGGAGGCACGCCAGGCCCAAGCTCGGCCAAGGTATTTTTAGCGCACACAACCCCTGCCAAATCTCAGCAGTCCAGATTCGAATCGATGCCGGCGGTCGTTCGATACAGTGGGAGAGGCACAGAGTTGCTGCGACTGCCAACCTCCACCACCAGCCTCACCCGCGGAACCACCATCGCACCGCATCGCACGATTCTGCTGCGTTGGACGGCCACCACGAGCACTCCCACCACCCGCACGCTCTACTCCTAGCCTCCGAAGGACGTTGAATGCCAGAGAACAAGCCTTTACGTCAGGTCTCCTTGGGCGGGGTGACCTTCCACCACACGACCACACCTCAAGATCCTCCCTCGCTGCCACGAGCATGTCCTCCCAGGCCCCCTTGACGAGCATTTCGACCCATAGCGACAGGCCCTTGGATCTGACGACAGTCTTCAAGGACAGCGCTGGCCTGCGAATAGCCCGGTTCATCGTTGGAGAATATCTGAAGGAGGCCGACAAGCAGACATTCGCTGGGCACGCTGGGCCTTCCTTTGCACAGGATACGTTCTGTTCAGTATCGCCGCTGAGATTCGACTCGAGCCCCGAGTTCAGGAAGATGTTGGAGGATAGGCTGGTGTTCCGCGAGTCGGAACCGCTGACATCTGGACAAGGACACCTTGGGAGAAGCGGGATTTCTCGAACAAGTAGCGGAGGCTTCGATATGTCCAGAGACTGTAAGGATCCCGTAATTGATGCTGTCGGAAGACGTCGAGCCAGTGGAGGATCATCCGCTGACGTATATTCTTCAGTGAATCGTACCAGAGCAGAGCAAAACCACCAGCAAGCGAATCCGTTTGCCGATATCCAGACCACGTCCCATTTCTCTTACCAGCAGAGAGCCACGCACCCCTACTCGTACAGAGCATCTCAGATCCAACCCAGCGCTTTGTCACATCCGCAATTTCGAGCCGCGAAGAGCCAAGCCGAACTTGATATTGATGCCCTCTTCGAGGAGCCGGCATCAAAAAATCAAGGGACTGAATCTCCATACAGGGTTGAATCTCCTTCTGGGCGCGCTTCTGGTCTATCATCTTCACAGCGCTCGCCGCAACGGTGGAACGAGAATGATGCCTTCGCGTCACACCTTCCAAGTGTAGAGAAGGATCCTTTCCAACTCGACCGAGGCTCATACTCGAATTTGTCAGCTCTCAATTACTCCTCACAATCCTCAGTGTCTCGACAGAGCTACCTGTCAGACAGTGGATACTTCAGTGAGGCTCAAGCGCCTTCAACCTCGAATTCACAGTCACATCAACGCAACCACAATATCTCCCACTACCCAATATCATCCACCCTTCAATCATCTCCCTCGATCAAGAGTTTCTTGCCCGTCAATAAAACCACGGAAAACAGTGCCTCTTCGAATGTTGGAAAGAATTTGGGGTTCTCTCATTCACCTCTATCTGATGGTACCACTATGCCTCAAAAAAGACTAGGCTCGCCTGGCCAAAACCACGATAATACCTCACAAAACTACAATATGATCACGGATCACAATATCTCGCACCGACACAATACTACGCAGTCTGTTTCTGCCCAAATAAAACCTCGTTCGCAGCATCCCTCTTCTTCCACAAACCAATCGCAGTTCGACTTCGAACAATTTCCTCACCCTGTTGAAAACAAAGACAAAGCAATGGAGACCTCTGCCGCAAATCCAGCTTCGAAGAAGCGCAAGGCCAAGGCCGACGATCAGCCATCTTCAAAGAAACTGAAGATTGGCAAAGTCGACAAGCCAAAGCGCGTTCCTAAGCTGAAGGAGGAGAAGCCAGAACCCGTAAGTACTCCTAATCACCTTCCGCGAACCGTGCTCACAGTGTTACAGGCAAGGAATCGAATGACTCAAGATCTGTGGATGCGCGTTCTCGAGTTCACCCCACCATCTTTCCTGAAGAAGGCTCGTGTACTGAGCAAAGAGTGGAAGCACTGGGTCGATACTTTCAGTTCCATCTACCGCAACCAACGCAAGGAAAACTACGGTGAAGATATGCCTCCTCCTCCATGCGGGCTTACAGAGCGCCAGTACAACGACCTCCTTGGTGGAAAGGGCTGCTTGGAACCTGGCTGCTCCGATGACCGCGCGTCGAGAACCCACTGGTCATGGGCGCAAAGATGGTGCTGGGCCTGCTGGAAGAGCAAGATCGAGAGAGAGGATCGTGTTCTAAAGCTTAACCACCTTCCGCATGGTCGCAATCTCATCGCAAAACTGCTCGAATGTATTCCAGTTGGCATGCACGACTCTTTTCTTAAGCCGCATGACTTCATTGAAGATCTCGAATCTCGCCCTCGTGGAGCTCCAAGACTCTATCGATACTACCTTAAGGACGATGTCAAGAAGATTATCGAGAAATACGATGCTCTTACCCCACCACCATTTGTCGCAGATCCGACCCAAACCCCTGAGGAGACTAATCGAGCTCGAGCTCTCTGGCAGGAAGAAATGGACAAGCTGGATGACACGAAGGCACAGTTTCTTGCCGATGGAAAGGCGAAGAATGATAAGCACATGCAAATTGTTCAGAAGATCGAGTCGTTGGTGAAGAAGCGGAGAGATCTGGTCGCCCAGCCCTACAACGTCAACCGACAAGCTCGTCGAGACCTCTTCACAAGACGTGCACGACAGGACCTTCCGCATATTCCAACATCCTTCGTTGAGAGCACCAAAGCGTTCAAGGCCGCAACTCGCATCTTCAGAGATGGTGGTACCGAGCGTGGTTGGCAGACACTGAAGCCGAAGATCGAGAAGGAGTTTGAAAAATCCAACATGAGTCGCACCAGAGGCGCCAGCCCTGTAAGCATTGATCTTGACGAAGAGGAACAGGCAGCCGAGCAAGTCGAGGAATCCGGTAACCAAGCTACAACACATCTGGATCTTGGCAGAACTTCCATGCAAAACAGCAGCCGCATGACCTTGCAGGATCTTCGAGAAATGCAGGGGAGGCAGAGGCAATATAATGCTCAGCAAATGCAGGCCCAGCGAGAGTTGATGTTGTTTGGCTCAGGCCCCTCGAACACCGCATCGTCTTTGTCCTCATCCATGCAGTCTGGTTTCACGGCAATGCAGCAACATCAACACCAACACGCGTTTGGTGGTGGTATGGCAAGAGTGCCTTCATTGTACGACAATTATGGCCCTACATTATTTCAGAGACAACAGGAGCTCATGAATCGGTCCGGCACTACAAACCCCTTCTACTCCTCTGTCCAATCAATGTCACAATCATCTTCGGTACATAACTCCAATGGCTTCCAGTCTTCGTCAAATCAGCCTCCTAGGATCTCGATCTCCTCTCTCCTGGGCGACGTACCCTCAGTTCCACCAAAGCCCTCCCATAACAATTCTTTCTATGGATCGATGTAACACATCGCGTCAAGATTTCCATCAACGTAACTTAAGCATTCTCTCGCAGAGAGGCTAGAAAGTCACATCCTATTTCCGACCATGTTTGAAGAAATCACAGGCTACGATCGCAAATTCCGTAGTCAAATCAGCAATGGAAGATGTCAAGCCCACTCGATACGTCTTCGCAGACGTTCTAGGCTGTAACGGCATTTTCTGTTCGAATTTAGCAACAGCAGAAGGCTTCGCGCCACGATTGCCTGCTATGCCTCATCTTTGTTTTTAGCGTTTCCTTTTCCTTTTCTACATACATGCATCATGCAAGTCGAACAATACCCTGTGTCTGGGAGGCGTTGGGATTGCAGCAGCGAGAATTCGGGTGCATTACATCGGCGTGGATACTGGAGTCATACCTGCATATTTCCTTTTCTCACATCACGATGGGCTGGCTGGTCTCTTTTTCTGCACTAAATAGCGGGAATCGGGGTTGAGGTCCATAGGACCGGACACGGCTGGATCATGCGTCAGGAGGCCAAGACTGGCGGATTGTTTGCACATACCTAGGTAGAGCAAATACGTTACATACAAGATTTTGATCTGCCATTGCCGTGAATCATCGTGCTCGTATACAATCGATCACTAACAATTTATTGGTGTGACCAGTGGGCGATAAGGGGCAAATCTGAGACATTCTGACTGGATAAGCTTTGCCCATAGGCAGCCACGGAGAAAGAGACCGCGGGATGGAAATCCCATCCACCTTTGCGACGTGCAACAGAATGTGTTGTGGTGGCTGAACATGACAGGTCAGGCTGCTGGGTTGCGCCACCTTGACGAGGTTTCTTGACTCAGGTTTGATTACACACCCATGAAACAGAAGAGACTTCATAGCGTTGCTGATCATCAGAGGAAATGGGAACACAGATGTTGATAATTGGGTAGATATGTTTTTGTATTTTTGTTTGGTCAATCTAGTGAAGAGTCAAGAGAAGTGTGTAACTGACAGTGACTCCTTTCTTTCGGTCTTTGAGGATCAGCTGGGTTTCCTCGCCTAGAAAGGGTTGAGCTGATGGTACGCAGGCTTGCGCCTTGGGAAAACAAAGGAAAGTACTTTTTTCTGTCCTTTCCGTTTGGGTGGAGCTGGAGTCGGTACTCTAGTTCTCTCTACTCACACCGAGTTGGCGCTTAGCAGTAATGCGGGCAACCGCAGGCGTAGATACCGCAGCGGCAGACGTATCGTGCAGGGCGGCGAGGCCGAGTTTCTTCTCAGCCTCGTCGAGCAATTCGCTCACTGATGCATCCTTCAGAGTCTTAGGGCCCTCCTCCTCGATGCGTTCCATTCTCCCAGCGTCCTTCTTGGCAAAATCTCGTCCGCCGGACGAGCTATAGCGAGAGCCGGGGTTGGATCGAGGAACGATGATTGTGGAGCCGGATTGGGAGCCAGATCGGGATCCGGAAACGGAGTGAGAGCGTTGGGAAGAGCTTCGTGAGATCTGCGAGGGAGCACGATATGACGAGCTGCGGACGACCGTTATTTCCGACCTAGCACGAGAAGAGCTGCTGCTTCCTGCGTACGGAACCATTGCTCTGTTGTTGCTTGCCTCGCTGTGTGCCCGTCCACTTGAGGATGCTGGATGGACTGTTGGGTCATAGCTTTTGTGGCTGGACGAGCGAGAAACCGTACTGCCTGAACTTCCATACTTCTCCACCTGCATGAACTCTTTTGATCTGGAGGCACTGGTTTGTGCTGATCCAGATGACATTCTCGAGCTCGAGGAGTGATGGGATGCGGAGGATCGACGCGATGATGCTACAGAGGGCGCCTGAGAGCGTCCCGACGAAGACTGGTGGATGCTGCTCCGAGAGCTGATACTTGATCCTGGGTAGATCGTAGAAGAAGGCATCTTGGGGAATTCTTTGATTGATTCTTTTGAGTGAAGTTATCTATCTGATGCGTGTCAGATATTTGAAAGTCTTGTAAGAGTTGAGGATGTGAAAATACTTCTGAGCAGGCATGAGAAAGATTGGACTTCTTCAGAAAATTCAAAGGAATTTATAGAATCTCTGGGATTACTGTTTATCTTTCCCTCAAAACTGTTCACGTTTGAGAGGAGAGGCGTGTAGACCAGATGTTGGCCATATGCTGGCAATAGTTCCTAACTGTCGAGGAGGAATAGCATGAAGAATTGGAACAGAGTAGGGCATAATCTGTCTTCAGGACAAACTCTCGGAAAACGTCCACGCTTCGCCGATTTGGCTCTGAGTTCCTGACTGTCTGGTATCTGTTCCAGGTGCATATCTGCAGAGCCACCCTAAACAGAGTAGTGGGAAGAGAGTGTACAACTTCTCCCGAGTACAAGACAATAAGAAGACAGTGTTTCCGAGCTCCAAAATCCGCGCACGTGATGACTACTCGTCGTTTATGGTGCTTGAGCGCACCGAGAGCACTATAATACTTATATATTCGACATCATATGCAGGACAAAGTAAAGGAACGAATTACTGTTCGTTGCGATTGGCTGAAAAAGTACCCCTTTCATTGAGAAGTCCGAGCATTTGATTGGCCCAAATCTGCTTATGTAACTTCAATCTGTCTTTCCACCAACGATAAGCAGAGCCCGACGACGGAGATCCAAGGTTACAACTGCCTCATCTGGATAGAGGGGTCAAGATCGAGACCTTGATGCTGAGTGGCATGATTGGTCGTCCTCTGGCAGTAGCGGAACTATGCTGACACTTTGCTTGACCTCGAGTAAGGTTTGAAGCAATCGACTCTGAACTGAAGAGTGGGATTTTGTCTACTCGGTCATTCTCGCGTCAAGAGGAAACGTAAGTTGACTTTCTTGTCCTTCCAGTGTTTTGCTGTATTCCATCCTTGAGAGTGTCGCCATTTGGAGAGCTCTCTGAAGCTTGTCGTGGCCGAATCCTTCCTACAGCTGTGACGATGCTTGGCCAAGAGTCTTTCTTCCCCAGCATCAGCAACCAGGTCACGCTTGGTGGCATTCTTGTTGCGATTGCTCTGTATGCTATTTACCATGTAGGTACACCCCTTTCTCTCTAGCCCATTGATGCTAACAGTCCTCTAGATCTCCACCACAACGGACATCCCTTTCATCAAAGGCATACCCGAAATCCCAGGTGCCTTACCCGTTACTGGACATCTTCTCGAACTCGGTGATGATCATGCCACCGTTTGTGAGACTTGGTGGCGGAAATACCGAACCAGCGTCTTTCAGATTCGCCTGGGAAACACTCGCGCCGTTGTGGTGAACTCATTCGACGATGCAAAGCGCATGCTGATCGGTCACCAATCTGCCGTCATCGACCGCCCCACACTTTATACATTCCACGGCATCATCAGCAGTACGAAGGGTTTCACAATTGGCAGCAGTCCTTGGGATGAAAGTTGTAAGAACAAACGGAAGGCCGCGGGCCAGGCGTTGGGCAGACCGAAACTCAAGGACTATTTTGACATGTTTGACTTGGAGTCCTATTGCATTGTTCGAGACTTGGCACGAGATTCGAACAATGGGGCAACCGAGATCTCTGTACGGCCATACATTCAGCGTTACGCTTTGAACACGACATTGACCCTGTGCTATGGGATTCGCATGGATCACGTTTACGATAGCATGCTGAGAGAGATCCTTGAGGTGGGATCCGCTATCAGCTTGCTGAGGAGTGCAAGCGAAAATTATCAGGACTACATTCCATTATTGAGGTACCTCCCGAACAACGAAAAGAACAGGAGAAGTAGGGACTTGAGGGACCGGAGAGACAAGTACCTAAATGCCTTGCTGGATCAAGTCAGAGAAATGATCAGGAAGGGAACGGATAAGCCTTGCATTTCAGCTGCAATTCTGAAAGATCAGGAGACCAAACTTACGGGAGTCGAAGTTTCCAGCATCTGTCTCTCGCTCGTATCTGGAGGGTTCGAAACGATACCTGGGACGCTGACATCCTGCATTGGTTCGCTTTCAACCCCAGAAGGCCAAGTCTTCCAAGAGAAAGCGTATAAAGATATCAAACGCTTCTGCCCCGATACCAGAGATGCCTGGAGGAACAGCTTCCAAGACGAGAAAGTGCCTTATGTCAATGCGATTATCAAAGAAGCGGCAAGATACTACACTGTCTCTGCTATGTCTCTTCCACGGAAAACTGTCAGTGAGGTGATTTGGGACGGAGCAAAGATCCCTGCCAAGACCATGATCTTGATCAATGCTCAGGCCGCGAATCACGGTACGTTTTGCTTGTGCAACGGAACCAATAAGCTAATATTCGATAGATGTTGACCACTTTGGTCTAGACGCGACTTTCTTTAATCCCGAGCGGTGGCTTACTTCTGATGGCACAATCGATCCAGCCTCTGAGAAAGTCAGCACGGGGATCCAGCATTTTTCCTTCGGTGCAGGGTCTCGGGCTTGCTCGGGCCAGCTCATCGCATCACGCCTGCTCTACACAGCTCTAATCCGCCTCATTTGCAGCTACAGAATCGTCGCTAGTGAGGAGCAACCGCCAAACACCGACTATGTGGATTATAATCAGTTCAAGTCGGCACTTGTTGCTATACCTAGGGATTTCAAGGTGAAGCTGATTCCAAGAGACGACATGGACAATATGTCTAAGGTTGGCACATTGGGGAGATGTTTAGATGAGGCAAGGATGCGAACAGAGAACTACTACAAAGAAGAACAGGGGGTAAACATCTAGGACAAGGTCAGGTTCAGTTGCGGAGCGGCAGTAATAACAGTTCAGCCGCCCAAGGTACTCCATCGAATCACAAGAAGGAGCAATGGAATCGACGGCCACCCAGCAAGTTTGCTGTAGTACTTTGCCTGATATCTGCAATCTATACTGCATTCTCGCGTACGGCCGTAATAATTCGCTCGCTTGACAAGCTCACGATCGGATCGATCGAGAGGTCACGCCCTCTTAATTGCTCGACTAAGGCAAGCGGCACAGCTGAGGGCTTTCCGACAGCAGCCAGATTAGCGTCACGCTATAGACGCTAAAGATCGCGATTTGCAACAAATAATGTTTTCTCATTCAAGGAACAAAGACTCGGAAGTATCCATGCACAATCGTGATGGAGAGAGCGAAGCGAATTTATTAGTGTTGTTGTAGGCGGCGTTGCTCAAAATAGGGGTTTCCCGCCGTCTGCCGAGGAAGCAATACCTAGTCTGCACCCTTGACAACTTATCTAGCGATAAGAAAAGCGTTATTGAGCTTAAAGTGTTGTCAAAAATCTGTATTTCATACTTGTTCTGATTTAGGGTGTTTTGGCCAAGCTTGTCGCCTCCAAAGTGCTTAGCCATACTCCTTAGTTCTCAGCCTCGTCTCAAACAAAGGCTTTAAAGAGCTTAAAATAGAACTATGGACTTGGTTCTGTACTCGAGTCTTTGTTTCACTTCAACTTATACATAACAGATCTGAATCTCGTCTTTCTCCGTCCGATAAAGGAACAGACCAGCTGGTGCTGTTCGAACAAAGACTCACCCTGGAATTTTCTTTCACGTCATTATTTAGTATCAATCAGAACCAAAAGTGCGGGCAGGAGAGTCATTGATATCTCATCCATTGTTCTCCCCGTCCAGAGTCATATAAAGGCGTTGTTTCCATTTCTGCTGATCGGCGGAGCCGAGTTCTACTGACACACCGCAAGCATAACTCGCATCACAACTTGTACAACACAATTGCATTACACCACATTACTTTCGTAAACACACTTATATATACGCCACAATTTCTATATTCAACTATCATCAAGGAAGCAAAATGAAGATTGAGCACACAACTTACGATACGACACGCCGTCGCAGGTCGATGGCCCGTCGTGCGTCCGATGCATCCGCTAAGATAAAGAACTACATATCCACGCATTTCTCTCGGCATGCTGATGCGAAGGATCCCCGTGCTAATTCTGCACAAAGACCTACTACATTTTGGCCTCAGTATGAAGCAGAAACGTCGGTTCTGAATCCACATTCCGATATGACTGCTTACCTGACACAGCATCACCGATTGGACAAAACCGCGCGCAAAGACGAGAAACTCATCATTAGCGCAAATAGTAGTGGCCGCTACTTGCCTCTCAGCGATACCCATGGTGGCACTGTTGCAGATGATGCACCTGCTCCGACCCTGCGACGCAAGGCCAAGTTCGTCAAAGAGAACGGGAACATAAAGTCAATAGACTCGCACGCAAGACCTCGGACGGCGGACGATAAGATACAAATGGAGAAACTCAAGAGGCTTCGACAAGCCATGAGGGAAGGTAGAATGGAACAAGTTGTCCCTCCACCACAGCTTTCACAAATGGAGCGGCGACCAGCACCTCCACCCACCTTTGCTCCTCCAACTGAGTCTTCACGAGGCCGCTCGTCATCACGACATGCAACTCCCTCTCACACACCACACGTTTCTCAACATCACAGAACGAAATCCTCCAGCAGAGTCAAAGAGTATATCCGGACAAGCGTGGAATACGTAGACGAGAAGACAAAGGAAGTAAAGGGTAAGTTCAAAGCTCCTTTTGAGCATCTTAATTACCCATCCTTTCCATCGTCTCGACGAAGTTCTTTCAGTTCCGAAGAATCTTTCTACTGTGTGGGTGAGAACAAGCAAGCGCAGAAGTCAAACACACAGGCTATCCATGAACTCAAGGCTCGACAGTACGAAGCTACAAATGAGAGAAGATTGAGTGGTTCCGGCTCGTCTCCATGGGCCCACCACGCTCCCGATAACTGCAAGCTCTACCACACTTTCGGGGCCACTAGTATCGAAGGCTTGTGCCAAAAGTGCGAATCAGACTTCTACCGCCGCAAGGCTCAAGAGCAGAACTCCGACTCGGAATACGAGGATGATCTCCGACCTACTCCGCCCTTGAAGGATGCCAAAATTCTATCGATGAGAAAACAGCCAGTTACTCAACATTACTTCCAAGTGGAGACTGAGAGTCTAGAGGATGTTGGAGAAACTGTCGCTCTCAAAGATATTTCATCTCGTCCAATTTTCAATCCTGTTCCCATAAGACAGTTCTCTCAAAAAGCAATTGTTGTTGATAACGATGATATTGGAAGAACTCAGACTCAGAAGATGGTTGAGCAGTGGTCAACTAGATATGGAGACGATGCTCCATATGTTGAAGAGAAGGATACTGCTCCCTTATTGAGGAGTACAAAGGGTTTCAAGAAGGGAAGCTCAAGAGATACGGAGTTCTATGGCTTTTATGATGATGTGCTTGACGGTCAATAAGCGCGAACACGATTGATTGTTTTCATACGTCGCTCATGATTTCCTTGAAGTCAAAACTAATTTAATGAAACTACTGTTTGAAAACACTCAGCCCACTTTCCAAATGATTGACGATGAAATCCCTCAAGCAAAGGAAAAGCCAAAACCACGTGACCAAGCTGCAAAACCACTGCTTAAACACTCTCTCCAGAAGTGTTTTCACTTTGAACAGATCCGTGTTCAGCTTTCACACTCCAGCTATCTTCCACCTGTTCTCTTTTTGCTTCGTTTCGCTCGTGTGTACCACTTTGACCAACAACATTGAGAGTGTTCCCTGGGTAACGGGGGAGTTAGCAATGTCTCAAAATGGGGGTTGTCTTGGGAGGGGACATTGTCCTAGTAGAGAATCATAAAACAGTCCAAATGGGAAATGCGTTTCCCCCAACACCTACAAGGTCCATCAGCTTTTCCTTGCAAAAGCCAGCGAGCCATGGGCACAGTCATTTCCTCTTTGTTTTCTAATACAAGGAAGTACCTATCAGTGACCAATTCGAGGGCTGAGGGAACAATTGTATTAATCGACTTACCTCGAGATTGTTTATATGAGTTTCCTCCACGCCTGCTCAGTGATCCCCCATCCGAGCTGCCCATTCTGTGTTTCGGGGGGAAGAGCTATCAAAAATCAGGTGTTCAAGCTGGTTGCAAGAAGATTCAGGATCCTGAAAGGTAATTTTACACTCGGGAAGATGAGAGATTGGAGTATCAGAACTCGAAGACCTGAAGACCTTCTTTCATTGATATCAAAACATGCTTGACTGTATATATACATAACTGTAGCATCAAGTCGGCCTCTTCTCACATTTTACTAAATGTGAACTTCTTGGATTGAGTCGTGATCCGTCATATCAGGGCCAATTTTTCTACTCGAAGTTGAAGGGCGACCAAACCCAGACACCGTCCGTGTTGGACCCCGTGGCCTCGGGGCCAATTTTCACAATGGACATCAATGAAACACAACGATGCCCATGTTTTTTCTAGTCGCATCAGCATCGGGGCCAATTTTGGGACTGGACATTGAGCCCTTAAAAGTATCGCGACACTTTAGCCACAGTTCAAGCAAGGATAGGGCACGGCGTCGGATTTACGGTGGCGGGACACCATTCAGCGAAATGGCCCTCACAAGCCCGGCGTTCTTACCTCTTGTGGGAGCTACTGAGCCTAGGCGGAGCTTAATTAAGGGAATGCCTTGCGTATGCGTATTCACAGGCTTTCAGAGTGAAGAGAAGAGGGCCAATTGTGTGAACCAATGAACAAGCCGTGGGGATGGGGGAGCATTCATCCCGTGTTTCGGACTGCTCTCGCCGATCTCGATCACGATGGGCCGCACCTCTTTCGGACGAATCAAACAATTGGCCCCAGGAGGGAAGGCTACGCCCAGTTTCGCCCTTTTTGCAAAGGGAGCCTTGGAGGGGGCGTTGCTTAGTCAGAGTGCAGCAGAAGGACCTCGCGCTCTCCGCGACCTTGTCTCTTCCCTCCTCACGGTTTGCAACCCCAAACTCGAATCCCCCTAATGGGCACGATCCACCATCTGGGCCTCTGCAAAGATAGCTTGAGAGGGGTTGATTGAAGTCTTTGGAAAATCGGTACGTGATGTCCAGAACGACTTCATTGCCATCCCTAGCCTTGCGACTTGCACTGGCGCTATTTCCCACCGATAGTCTGATGCTGTTGCTGACCCCTTGGATGCTAGAACCATAGCGACCTTGAAGGGTACCTGGAACGGCTGTAGAGCTATCTTCGACGGAACGAAAACAGAGAGTGCTATAGCGCCGAGTGTCTCGGCGCTTTCAGCATTCGAGAGAACCACAATGATCATCACTTAGAACAAGATGAGTCTAGCTTCCTCGAAAACCATGAATGGCTTCTTGATATAGGTTATTGGAATAATTCTGGCCTGACAGGTGATCAGAATGGGACGTCCGAAGTGTGTGATGGTTTGAGCGAACAAGTTTACTTGCAGACGCCAGCCATCACCGACCGTGACGTTAGCCCTGATCCCGGAAAGGTTCTTGGTTCACCTTCACAGTCGTTAGCTCTTGAAATTGTATCTTATTCCTCGTTTGTGACTTTCGACCCTCAGGTTGAGGTTTCCGAAGCGCAATATACTCCCGAAGCCTCGTCCACAACTCCATCATCAACCACCGACGTCTCTTCTGACATCTCCAATGACGGTACACGTTCTCGCGCTTCAAACCTTGATCCACACTCGCAGACTCAAGATCAAGTGTCAGCTTCATCAAGCTCGAAGATTTGCGAAGTTTGTCAAGGAGGTTTTGATTGTTCCCCGCGTCTCTGGTAAGATACACTACCAAATAATTATTTGGGTATCGTCCTAAGATCTTGTGATTAGGGAGCACATTGCCACCAATCATCCTCATATACTACTCTCTTGTGGTCATGAGAAGTGTCCCAAGTTCAAGACAATACGGAGTCTCCTGCGCCATCTTGACAAATCAAAGGTTCATCAAACCCCAGGATCATCAGCGTTCCGCTGTCACTGTGGGAAGCAGTTCCTTCGAAAAGATAAATTCAGGGAACACTTTCGAAAAGCTTCCTGTACTGGGAATCTCGAGTTCCAGTGCGATTGCGGTAAAATCGACACTCTTCGGGAGGATGGTGGTAATTTCGAAACTCATTTGGATGGTTGCGGACGAGGCAAGCCTGGACGACCCCCTAAACGAAAATATGAGACAAATCAAGACTTGACAGACCCTGGAGGAGGTCTCTTACAGGAGTAGTTGCAATTTTGTGGGGCCTCGTATCGTTTGCGTCATAGAGATCAGCGATGTTGGGTTCCCGCCGAGTCTGCTCTACGAATGCAGGAGACGAACTGTGTTATTTTAGTGCCTTGAGAGGCTTTCTTTGTACGAGAAGCTAGACGACTCCGCCACTTTGTTGGATGATCTCATCGAGCTGGGATTCGGAAATGACTTCGCCGTAGCCGTGAAGGGAAGGCAAGGCCGCGCGAATAGCCAGCTCTTCAAAACCTGGGGCAGTGTCTGCCCTCTCAGGTACGACGGGATGGGAGGAAACGACTCAACACGAACAACCAACCGTTGGCATTCTGGCTCTCCATCTCTGATCATCCTCATCGGATTAGGATGGTACCAGTTTATCACAGATATGATAGCAACTGATGTAAATATCATTTATTATCTCATGTTACCTCATTCCTCCTAAATTTGCAAAATAACACCCTTTTCTCATGTTGCCGGGCACTAATTCAACTCACGATCGGGCCTGGCGCTTCAATCGAGACAATCGTTTCCATCCATTGCCCCGGCCAAATTCCCATTAACAATCTACAAGACATCTAAGCACAACGTCCAACTGCTCGAACCCGCGAATGAATTCGTCAACAGGCGCTTGAGTCGAGAGTGCAGACTCCTTCCCACTACTCCCGATCAATTTCTTGTACTCGGCCAAAGAATCCAATAATGCTGAGGATGTTGCATGCCTCCTCTCAAAATCGTTCAGTTCTTTTTCTGCTGCTGCATACTGAACCACCACTTGTGCATAGGACATTGAAGTAGGAAAAACTGCCCGTGAACACTTTCCGTATGCTGCTACTTGTCTTGTCAAACGTTTGCGCTCGACGCCAATAGCGATCAGGTTTTCCACTTCTTGCTTCTTCTGTCGTGCTAACGTCAATCTCTTTCTGAGCTCTCGATGGACAGTGTCGACCTCATGAATCAGCTTTGGCAAGATGTCGCTAACGTTCTTTATGACCTTGTATCGATGTTGTGCCATTTTCACTGATTGTTGATGTTCGAAGTTCGACGGGTACGGGGGAGGTGCTCTTACGGGGTATGGAGGAGGTGCTCTTAGAATCTGCTCGAATTCATCGTGCCGTCTTTTGAGTAACGCTGGTAATTTTTTTTGTTGGCGCCGTAGGAATAAAAGCTCGTGATGCTTCGTCTTCATGAATGCCTCCATCTCGTTATCATCTTCAAAGTTCAGGTCACTTTTCTGAAGGTATCGCTCAAGGCTCAGCCGAGTAGCGGCGGGAAGTTGATCCCGAAGATGCAGTTCATCACTGTGTGCAATGTATAATAGCACATAGAGGGCTTCCTCTTCAGCTGTCTCGCGTGGACTGTCAACTTCTGTTTTGTAGCCCTTCGCGGTCTCTTCTCTCAAATTTCTCGATGGATCCATCTGCCGTTTGCTCCTTCGTTTGGATTGGCGTCTCTCAAGTTGCCGAATCCTCGCCATCTCTTGTTGGCGATCGGTCGTTTTGATCTGCCGTTTGACTTCTGTGTTTTCCACAAACCTAGGGAGTCCATCACGGGGTGGCAATTCTGACGGCAAAGGCTCCTTGTGCTCGCTGGTTTCCTTGCCCTGAATCATCTCAGTGCCAGCTTTATACACAATGACCGTTCTTCCTCCCCAAAGAGCCTCCAACACGGTTCGTTTCGACAATCGCTTGATGCTCCTCAGTCGATATTGTCGTAGTTTTGGGGAAAGACCACCCAAGTCATACGCTCGGGCTTCAAAGCATTCTGACGGTGAAGGAACGCAGAGTATGGAATATACTTCGGCATGATTATCGCGCCGGAGGAATCCGGTGACTCGAAATCGGCGATCAAGGAAGACATTGATCAGGCTGTCTACCCCCTTACAGATATGAGTATCTGATAAATCCCCATGATTTTGTAGCATGCAGTCCTGGCTTGGCGCAGCGTGGGACTCAATATCAGATAACGAGGTCGAATCCCGGGATACTTCTAGCTCCATACTAGCCAGTCTCCAGGAACTATGAAATAAATCCCACAACCTTTGTTCCTTCACACCAAAATGGTTAAGCTGCCAACAAGGCTGTCAAAGATTCTCGAGTATGAAGTGGAGGCAACGATGGGACAACGACCCGAAGCAAGACAGGGGGGCTTGCGAAAATCGGCTATTCTTCTCTTATCAGCTCTTTCCTGGTGTTTTTTTTACAGTAGAGGAAGAGGTTGGATGGTGGTGTTGCCTTGCTGTAGTGACGCGCTGCTTGGGGCCAATTTTCATGTCCAATCGCTTGTTATGCAATCATGTTTGACCTTCACAAGAGCAAGAATGCTTCCATTAACAATACGTAATTCGCGAGGCTTCTGGTCTGCGGAAAGATTTCGCCACTGGAAACGTCCACAAATCTTTATAAGTGTGCCCTAAGGAGGTGAGGTGTGGAGGATGCGAAGTATCACGTGACTGGGTTTTTTCTCACAGCGCACATACACTTTAGTGAGTGAGAGGTTCACGTAATTTATTCCTTTAAACAACAGTCACACATTCCGGACAAGATATAACACTCTGATCAGAGAATTACTCCGTCAGGTGGCCCACATCACGTGAGATAGACTGGCGAACCCCCTAGGTAGGTAGGTAGGTAGAGTACTCGGCAATCGCCCGGTCTCGCCTTCCTCAGAGCAGGTTGCCCTAACCGAAATGAAGAAAAATGCGCCGACTTCACCCTTTTGAGTCGCCGGGCTGAACCCCCGTAGAATGTTATCGGGGCTCGCCAGATTCTCAACAGCCATGGTCAAGGCTGTACCAATCCGCAGTCCTCAGTCTCATCCTGCTTTCTGGTATTTTCTGATATCCAAGCCCTTCATGATTTTGATAAATCGATGCATCTAGGCTCCATGCTCCCAAGTAGGAGCAGTGACATCCAACGGCCAAGGTACATGCTCTCTAATTTACATGCAGATTCAACCCACAAACCGGCCCCGATCTGCAGCGAGTGCCGCAGGGGAAGCTGATCGAAACGCAAATCGCATTCTGTTCTGCCTCCGCATCCCGATTGCATCCAAGTGGGCTGATCTGGAACACCGCTAACCAGATGTCCGGGTGAGAAAGGGAAATTCTTGCAGGGGTTCCTTGACACGTAATGTGGAAGTTACCTCTCAGAATGGGCGCTGTGGCTGAGGAATAAATAGACATTCAAGACAATCCCTCTCGAGAGGCCAGAGTTTAAACCTGAATTTTCAAGCATTTTTCGTGGCCTCGAGGCATTTCTGTTCTCCTTTCAAGGAGAACTGATTTTGAATCGACATGCAATAGTGGTATATATTTAATCGATACCATGGTTGGCTTTATTGAACGGGTGTTTCCAATACGAATCCATATTGATTCTGAAGCAGAAAAGTCCTTTCGGCTTGGTAAGTCTCTGTCTAACAGCATTCAGTTCCCAACGTATACTCGCGTTGACATCCTGACTAAGGTTATCGTTAGATCGAGACACTCAGGACGAGCCTTTTTCATATAAGAAACTCGAGAAACATTGCTGTCGCGATGATAACCCAACCGATGGAGGGACCTTGGTCCAGGGGCATGGTGCCTTTCTGGGGTTAGAACCTGATGACTTTGGCCAGCTTCGAGTGTGTATTGCCAGCGATAACACCTTACGGATCTTGGGACATAGCCTGGAAGCTCTTTTCTCCCTTCAAACGTTTTCAGATGTAATCGCATCCGGCAGAGGGGACTTCACTCGGCGGCTGGAATCACTGCTCACTGTCATTCCTGGACAGATTCCAGCACCTTTAGATGTCTTTCAGTGCTCGATCCTCTCTGTGAAAAACGGTGCCCAGCTATTCTGGTGTACAGCACACAAATCTGAAGACCGGGAACTCTTGATCGTGTGTGAGTTTGAACCTGTGCACGACAGCTTAAACCCCGACCATGGGGTCCCGCTTCATCTGGGGCCAACCAAGATTCTCAATTATCATCCTTCAGCGGAAGAGTGGAACAAATCAACAGTACGGGCAAGCAAGCCGTTGCATTTTTTACAGCATCCATTAGAAGGCACTTCCCCAGTCAACTCTGTTGACCTCATTAGCGCCATACATGAAATACAAAGTCAGCTGATATCAACAACATCACTCGATATGTTATTTGCAATCATCGTTGGAACAGTCTCTGAACTGACAGGCTTTGACAGAGTCATGGTTTACCGTTTTGACGAGTGTAAATGCGGTGCCGTTGTCTCAGAATATCTTGACCCTCGGGCTAGCGAGGATTTGTTCATTGGCCTCCACTTCCCTTCCTCAGATCTTCCTCAATGGATCAGGGACCTCTACCAAGCAGATAGAATCCAGATTCTACGTCATAGGACTTCTGAGGCTGCTTCTTTGAGATATCGAAATACGGACAGGATCCCAAAAGTTGACATGACGAGATCTTATCTTCGACAAGTGACTCCAGACAAGGTTCAGCTGTTTTCTGATCTGGATGTGTCTTCGGCAATGAATATTTCTCTAGTCGTAGAAGGTGATCTCTGGGGACTGATCACCTGTCATTCATATCGTTCCAAGGTGGTAAAGATCTCGCCGCCCATGAGAGAAGTCTGTCGGAGTATTGGCGATTGTGCCTCAAGCCAAATAGAGCGTAAGCATTCTTTTGGGAGAGGGTGAATTCCCAGCTGACAGTCTCAGGTCTACTTTATGCCGAGAGACTGGAAGCGCGAATGCTTCTCGCTACCGGACTATCTCAAAAGTCGCCAGCTGCGTTTATCACTGGCTCCGCAAGTAGCTTGCTTCAAATTTTTACGTCTGGATTTGGAATGCTTGTGATTAACGACGAAGCACGAGCAGTTGGGAAACTAGAATCTTACCATGAGGCCCTCGCTCTCGTGCAGTACTTCCAGGCGCGAGGAGTCACATCAATCATAGCATCTCAAAAAATCATAGCCGACTTCCCGGACTTGAAGTATGCACCCGGCTTTTCGACAATCGCTGGGCTTTTGGTTATACCATTGTCTGGCTCAGGTAGAGACTTTCTGATTGTCTTTCGGAAAGAGCAGTTGATGGAAATTCACTGGGCCGGAAACGCACAAGAACGATTTGAACTCGTTGGCGGAGGTAATTCTGAACCCAACGCGAGTTTTCAGAGGTGGGTGGAACACGTGGTAGACACGAGCAGAGAATGGACCACTTGGCAAAGTAAGCAAATACTTCCAGGTTTAGACTGGAACTGACCCTCTGCCTTAGTGGAGATAGCTGGTGTGCTTCGCACACTTTATGGCACGTTCACGGATTTCTGGCTGAAGAAAAACGAAACCATGAAAAAAAAGCCGCAAAAGACAGCTTCTAATCGCCAACACATCACACGAAGGTAATGCCATCAAAGTCTAACCAATGCATATACTAATAAGCTTTTTAGTTCGGACCCCTTTGAATCATATTACCAACCACCTCGAGTTAGCGCTGGATTGCGGCATGGATCAGTCAGCTCGAAGCCATATTGAAACTACCTTGAAGGCATCCAAGTCATTGATATATGCTATCAATGACCTGTTAGACCTTACGAAAATTGAGAGTTCTGCTACGCTCATGCATGAAGAACCATTTTCATTGCAAGGAGTGATGCTGGAAGTGCTTGGCGCCTTTGCAGTAGAGGCTGAAAGAAAAGGACTAGGGATTTCGTTCAACATGGATACCATACGCCTCCCTGAGATTATCATGGGTGACTCGCAAAGACTACGACAAGTGGTTTCGAATGTTTTAAGCAACTCTCTAGAGAATTCTAGCCATGGGACAATTAGTATGGACATCTCCTCCTTCAAGGCGTCCTCAACTTCAAAGACCTTGCTCAACTTGACCATCAAGGACCAAGGAAAAGGGATGTCAGAGCGGCAAATGGACAAGATATTTCAACAATTCGAGAATATCCTTGACGAAGATGATTTAAGTCATGATGGAGAGGCCGACATGCCACCACTTGCCTCCATCGGTCTAGGTCTAGCTGTGGTTGCTCGTTTCGTTCGAAGCAGTGGTGGTCAGATGCGAATTGAAACAAAGGAATGCGTGGGAACTAAAGTGACCCTTGAACTGCCGCTGCGGGTTTCGAATGCAATTCCTAAGGTGCCACTATTGACCCCACCTTCTGACAGCGGCAGCACGATGAGGGGTGTAGAACTGCAAGGAGCAATGTCTGCAGGTTTTTCCGCTTCACATAGCGGTCATATTCATCGATCTCCTGGGGCAACACCATCGCTCGGTATCACCCCGTTTTCAGCCCCATGGCCCAACTCATCATCGGAAGGGGGCTCGTATCCCTTTCCGAACTCTACACCAGCGGACGAGGTTCGACTCCGAATTCTGGTCGCAGAAGACAATCCGCTGAACGCGAAAGTCTTGAGAATGCAGTTAAAGAGAATGGGGCACGATGTCACCCTCGTTGGAAATGGACAAGCGTGTCTTGACAAGTTCAAGGAGAACTCGAATTATTTTGACATCATACTTATGGACTTCCAGGTACATAGAAAAGTTACCATTCCAATTCGCTTCCACGTAGCTGACCACCTGCTAGATGCCCCTTCTCGATGGCCCAGGCTCAACAAAACTGATTCGCGAGTTTGAAACCACGTCCAATCCTCTACTCTCTTCTCTCGCTAGCAACAACGGCCGCGTCCCTATCTTCGCCGTCTCTGCATCCTTAGTCGAGCAGAGATATGCTGAGTATCTCAATGATGGGTTTGACGGTTGGATTCTGAAACCTATCAACTTCCGCCATTTAGGTACACTGATGATGGGGATATGGAGTGAGGAAGAGAGGGAAAGGTGTGTTTATAAGCCAGGTATGTGGGAGAATGGAGGGTGGCTTCGGGAGAAGTAGTGTAATGTGTCTTACAAACAGTAATGATGCAGCTCAGGGAAATGGTTTATGGTTGGAAAGGGCTTTATCGCTTCTTATCGGTATTGATGTGGGTTGTATATACTGGAGTACATTATACCAATACCCTGGATATTTGCTATGAGCTTTACAATGAAAGTCTTCGAACTTTGACGCTGGAAGTCTGCAGAATCCTTGGACGATTGATGGACAGGAGCTTGATTTTCTCTGCTCCACCCGACCAACTACTATTATCAAACTTCATGAGCATTGTCCTGGACGGCCTTGAGGATCACAAATGGCGTACGAGACAGCTATGGCGACTATAGTTACTTTTTCAGCCAGCGAACTCGTAGACTCACGCCATCTCGCTGAGATGTTCTCAGTAGGCCAATCATGCCCAAGGGCCACTCGCTTATGGAGGGGTCGAAAAGGGGCTAAATATAGCTGAACCCCCAAATTTATAGATGCACCTCGGCCTGGGTTCTAGCGCTCAGCCCCGCATAATTCCTTGTTTCTTGATCCATCCAATTGAGTGCGCGGCTTATCTGATCTTGTTTTTGCTTCAGCTGAAATCGAGTGGAGTTGCGCCTTTTGATGCGTATCTTGTTTCACTTGCCGAAGCAGTTCATTCGAGCATAAAAGCTTGGCACTGCCCCTCCTTCCACCGTCAACCACTACGCACTAGCTATCGCAGGACACCAGGCACGAGAGCTTGTAAATACTGACCGTACTCGTGGTAGATACCATTCCTATCGTTGTCTCCGCCACTCATCGATACCACCTCTTTACGTAGGTCATCCCCAGGATAATTTATCGCACGTGACTCTCCCCCTCCATAACTCATTCGGGATCTTGCTTCACCTCGCTGACAAGCACGTAGACGACATCCAATACTGCCAAGATGGCTTGGATTGCACGAGGCCAAGACGACAATGGGTACGTCCAAGAGACTCCCAATGGTCAAACTCCCTCGGTCCCAGCCGTGGCTACCCATAGAGGTGAGCTGTGGTGTCTCTGGAGCGACCCATCTGGAGGGCTGTACTATGCAATTGGAGACAACAATACTTTCCAGGACCGCGTGCCTTTCCCGGATAAAGGCATCCCAGTAATGGCCGAGCTCTTGGGAATCCTGCATGCGATCATCGTCAGAGAGACCGGAGATTTGATACATTACGTCTACGACGACGCGAATTCGACATGGATCAGTCCTTCAGTCTTGGACAGAGAAAGTGGTTTCGTTTCCGAGACGACTCCAGCCCTCGTTGCTTTCCACAACAAGCTCTTCTTGGTCTTCATTCAAGAAACCAAGTTGTTCTACTCTAACTGGTCGTTGAACCCCAGAGACGAGACTGCAGAATGGAAGCTTCCCCAAGAAGTCTCTGGCATTTCTAGCGTTGGTGGGATTCCTGCATTGTTCGTTTTGAACGGAACACTTCACGTCATCTGTGAGTCTGCTGATGAAAGTCGGGAAATCTTGGGCTTTGCATATGCATCGCTTGAAGATGTGTGGAACTCTTGCGATGATGTCAGTGAAGGCAAAGCGGCATCTGGTGTCTCAGCCACTTCCTACGGTGATAGTGCGTTCCTCGCCTTCCAGGAGAATGGGCCCAACGATACTTCTCATGTGATATACATCAGCGAGTATAAGGATGGGAAATGGCAACCACAAGAAGCAGTAGCGGACCAAGCATCTTCAGATCCTCCTCAACTAGCGGTCTTGAACGGGAGAATCAATTGCATTTTCAACTCAAATGACGACTCCAAGGATCTGAGATGGTACTCCAGATCCCTTCTCGACTTCTCGCTCAGCTCTTGGATGGCAAATATCCCAGACGATACTTTATTGTCTAATATCACAGTCCCAGGAACTCATGATAGCTGCGCTGAGTCAAACATCCCGTTCGTTAGGACGCAGTACCTGTCCATCACGAAACAACTGGAGGCTGGGCTGCGATTCTTTGATCTACGTGTCCGAGTCCATGCAGACGGCCAGCTGTACATGTATCACGGAGGCATCCCAATCAATATGCCAATGTATCTCAAGTTTGACTACGTGATGAATGAGGTCAGCATATTCTCACGTTCTCTCGTCCTCGAAAGCCGTACGCTGACGATCCCAGATCTTCACCTTCTTCCAAAAGCCCTCCAAGACACCCACGGAAACAGTCCTCATCTCAATCAACAACGACGATGTCTCCGGAAAAGAGCCACCGCACGTCTTCTACAATGCAATTAAAGCGCACATCGAAGCAGTTCCCCTCTACGAAGACGGCAATCCCCGCTGGATCACCTCACGCGAGACCGTAACCCTCGGTGAAGCCCGCGGAAAGGCCGTTCTGCTCCGACGCTTCCATCCCGACGAGACGCTACAGCCGAACGAGCGGATGGGCATCGATCTCAGCGGCTGGCTGAACAACAACCCTGACTTTGTTCTGGAGACGCCCGATGGTGTGACCGCGACGTTGCAAGATAAGTGGCAGTACTCGGAGATCATTCCCCTTGCCGAGCTCGTGAAGTCGAAGTTCTCGTTCGTTAGCAACTTGCTGGAGAAAGCTGCCGCCGGCCCCCCAGATCATTGGTTCCTCAACTTCATGAGTGCGGTGGGAGATCCAGTGCAGAAGGGAGAGATTGCAGAGAGTCATTGGATTGCTGTGGGAGCGCATAGCAAGATGATCGGGAAGTTCGTCCAGGGCATGAACCCGACGGTCAGGAAACAGTTTAATTGGGGCGTCAAGACGAGGTATGGGGTTATTGCGATGGATTATCCAGAATTGCCGAAGGATAGCGATTTGATTTCCTGGTTGATTCAGACGAATTTTTAGAGCAGTATGCTAGGTAGAATAATGTGAATCGTTGAATTTCTTCTCAGTGGCCTTGGGGGTAGTGAAACAGCTATTAAAAGCTACCTGGTCGTGAATTCAAACCGAAAGAGAGTATCACCTTTTCAACGAAATTTCTAATACCCCGAATTTTTATGTATGTTTGGTTTATATTCTCTTCTGCATCTATCTCGTCTTCGTCGTGGAGTGTTGAAGCCGAAAATCTAACTTACAAAACATCCGCACACAGAACAGGAAGTGAGAAGGATACGCTAACAAACACGTACCTCTATCTCCGTAAGACACGTAGAATATGGTATGCGGTCACTGCAACGTGATCCGGCTTCGTGGAAACATGAGAGGGAAAAACAGCAAATGACGTCCACCTGGGACCTCATCATGGACGAGGGTATCATGAGAAACTAAAGAAAACTGATGTGCAACCACCGTAACGCTCAACTTGAGAACCACTCAACTGTCCTTGGAAGTGGCAAATCACTTTCAGGGGAAGCGGGGGCTCACCCTAGTCTCCATCCCGCAAGTCCTCCAATTCGAAGCCCGTAATGCTCGCAGCTTCCGACCAAGAAATCGATTCAAGAGTCTCACCCTCCATATCCATCAATCTCAGAGTGTCAGCCTCTGAACTTTCGGAGCCTCCAACCGTGTCATCGTCCATGGTATCTTCTGGCGACTTGTGCCTGACCTCCTCCAGCTGTGTTGCTACTACCATATGCTCTCCTGGTAGTTCTTCGGCGTCTAGTTCGATCTGTTCGCCTGCTGCCTCGTCTGCAATCTCATTCATCTGCACTAGTCCCTCCATCAAGTCTCCTGCTGGCTTGTTCGCCACATCTTCAATCCGTGCTGCTCTTGCAACAGGTTCTCCTGGCGATTCGTCGTCATCTTCATCCATCTGTCCACCTGCTGGGTCGTTCGTAACCTCGTTCACCTGTGCTACTCCCTCCATAACACGTCGTGCCGGCTTGTCTGTGATATCCTCGGCCTGTGCTGGTTCCAAACTCTTCAAGTATGTTCGTCTCCACTGCATATTTTGACAACATTGTGTCAACCATTCCCACTGCGGTGGCTTCCACTCCTTCCCGAACATGAAACAGTACATCTTTCCTCCCTCCAAGTCATCTTTAAAGTTGCTAACCCGCTCCTTGAGATCGTCCAAGAACTCCTGATCCTTTGGGGGAATCCTACCCGCAAGACAGAATGAACATGGTGCAGTGTGCCGGACTATGAACACCACGAGGACTTTCTGCACCCGGTCGAAGTTCAAGAAAGTTGGGAGGGGTAGAGGTCGCATTGGTTTCTCCTCACCATTCAGGTCCTTCCACAGCTCAACGTGTGTAAAGGCTAAATTCTTGACGTTCTTGACATCTGCTGTTACATCCGGGTGGGTAAGCCATCTGCTGCGCTGTTTGTGTGCTGAGAGGACTTGGAAGGACAGAATATCTTGTTCGAAGTTGAAGTAACAACCGTTGGTGCACCGTGGGTGATTGAAAGCATATCGTTTGTAGCGCAAAAGGAAGAATTCTCGAGCCTCGTGACAAACGCGAAGGAGGAAAGGAAGTGGGTTGGTGGTTGCGAACTTGTAACCGTGCTTTCGATGGTCGGGATCGAACTGAATTTCGATGATGCGGGGTCCAGGCAGATAACGCTTCCATACCATATGCCGTAACTCAGCGGGCAATTTGGGAAAGAGACCGAAGTTGGTCAGTGGTCCGTTGGGGGCTTTTGAGGATGATCCAATACTGGTGGTCGGATTGGCAGTTTTCGAGGATAGCTGGAGATCGGTAGTTGGATTAGCTGCATTTACGGGCGACTGGAGATCGGGTGTCGGATTGTTGGCATTTGTGGATAACTGGAGGTCAGAGGTCGGACTGTCATTGAATGGAGCTGCGAAGTTGCTGGGCTGTACCTGATTAGTGAAAGATCCTGGGTTGGCAGGAGTGGACACCCTGAGCCGGATTACCAATGGAGGGCCTGAGTACGGGACTGGGCGGCCGGGAGGAGTCTTGCGCGATCGTGAGCTTGACGGAGAGGGAGGAAGTCCGGGGATGAAGCGTTCAATAGGTCGGTGGACTCTTGTTGGCCGGCGACCTCCTGCAGTGATGGGGGTAGGATTTGCTTTCGGACGGGCAGCCCCTTTTTCGCGAGGTGCCATTGTTGATATCTGGCGCCGGGTGACGCGACGCGAAGTCTCGATCTAAACTATGTACAGTCAAGGGGTGTTAAGATAAAAGGTACGCGAACTATCATTGACTCACCGGATTCACTCTTTTCTTCGGTCCCGCGTCAAAAGCGAACGCGTCGGATGGTTCCGTCTGATCTCGATCTCGCGTTCTGCGTAGTCAATCTGGTTAGCAGAGACTCGAGACAAGAGAGCAGCAACTTGTTTCGATCTCTTGAAGCAAATTTTCAACTTCGGAGAAGGGTGTTGAGTCGATGTGGTTGTCGAAGTCGACGTCGCGATCGAAACTGTTGTTGACAAAAGATGAAAAATTGTGACGTGCGATACCGCGTCATTTGTTTATAAAGTGCTCGCTTGGGCTCAGGAGTGTGCAGTGGAGAATTTACAGTGTTCGCGTCAACCTTATTTTGCCAGTCTGGTGAATTGAGAAAACTTATTAGTCTTTTGCAAGGCTGCGGGGTGTGCTCTGAGGACCAGAAGACTATCTCGACTTAGTTGTTAAGCTATTTGGAGCTGAGGTTACTTAGTGACATTCAAGAAGAAGCTCGTCAAAATAAGGCACTCCGTGAAAACAATCTTGATACAATCCATTCATGCCCCAATGCTATTGACCAAGGACTTTGCAAGTTCTGAACAGGTCTACAGGATGCTTATGGTCACGTGACAGGCTCACCCTCAAAAGAAAGGAATTGCAAGGACTTTGCACTTGGTGAGGTAAAAGACTGGACTTGGATCGTGTGTAGCTTGAGGACTTCCAGCGATGTTTCCTACGCGGTTGCATATTTGATAGTGGGCCTCAATGAACTTGTTAACAACTCCCTTCTCGAATAGAGGGTCTATAGGAACAACCTGCAGCAAACGCATCCCGCGCTAGCTAATAGTAATCGGGATTCCGACAACGACTATCTGTGCTCGAAGAAGCAATTATTGTCATAGATAGGGGCTCCTTTGACCCTCACAGTCTATGCATAACCAACAGAGCGCGAAGCAAGAGCTAAGCAAAGGAAAAGGTCGGTTTGAGAAGGATTAGCTCCCATTAAGAACCCAGACCGGAGCTGAGCGCATACATTAAATCATCAGAAAACAATACTGTCCTGCCCCACCAACTTCGATTTGCAAGAGGCCTTCAAGGCAAACACGTGAGACAAGCTGCAGCGGTGATTCTTGTATTGTCCTTGAGAAGAAGCTCAGAGTGGTGCATAGCACGGATACCCGATGGCTTTGAATTCTTCGAGTCCCTTAAATATACTGCCAAAGCTACCAGATTTCCAGCTTTTCTAGAACACTTTCAGAACACAGCTGCCAATCTACATCAAAACCAGCTAATCATACAATCTGCTCTAGGAAAGAGGATATCGATGATTTTCTGCGCTGGCAGAGATGCAGTGCGAGCTTAAATCATCCAGTGCTCTCAAGATTTTGAGCTGCATGACAACTCCGGTGCACCGCACCCTGCTTATAAATGCTCTATTTCTGTCTCATCTATTAACATTACAGTCATTATCAAACCATTATGTATCGTGCTGTGCAATGAACCACCACCGTTACGCCTTTATCCATCGTTTGTGTCGTTCAACTAACTTCTTTGATTTCCACCCTTCTCAAACCAGGACAAATCATTTGATCTGCGTATGCTTTATACCGGTCCAGCGCATCGGTCCACCGAATACCCTTCCCCTCAAACGCCGTGTACTGATTATTAAACGCAAAGTGAACAGCCAGCGCCGTGCCGTCAATTATCACACGCCGCCGGAGCTCTGACGGCCTCGTTTGCACCAGGTACGACTCATCGTCTTTCTGTGGGAAGGGGAACACGTCCATTACATCTTTGCCGCGTATGGCGAGGAAGTTGATAGAGAGGCGCATATAGTCGTAGTCCCAGATGTTGAATTTGTACCGCCAGGTGTCGCCTTGCTCGAGATGGTGGAGGAATGAGTAGTGCGTTTGAGATGCTGCTGCCCAATTGTAGAGACCGGGGCCGAAAGGGTCGTAGGCTAGGAGACTTGCGGGAGACAGGGACATGTCATAGGTCTCGCCTTTGGGGAGCCGGATAGGCAGCCAGCGGTGACCTCGGAAAGGTGCTGGTGTGGATGCATTGATAGCAAAGCCTTCAGGCCCTTCAATGGGCCCCTTGTAGGAGGGGAGTTCAGATGCTCGCCAGGAATTTTTAGGTGCGGGAGGGTGGGGCTGCGTCATTTCCTAAATCGAAATATTGTTAGATGTGAGGATGGACAGATACAAGCTTCGCTGCGAACCGGATAATAGCCTTCATAGACGCCCATATTACGGTGTACCCATGAGAGTGCTGGGTTGTTGACAATATTTGCAGAAACGGTGAAATATTGGGGGTTCTCGAGCAATCTTTTGACGAGAGCTGGGATTGCATTATCCTCAAAGTAGACCTGTATCGTTGTCAGCTTTCCTTGATCTGGAGCGCAGCAAGAGTTTGACAGACCACATCGTCATCGATCTTTAGGTAAATGGCGTGGGGATCTTGCACTGCTTCCCAAGCACCTGCCAACGAATTAGCAACAGATTTCTTCGAGGGAGACAGAGCCGGGAGTGAGCCGGGAACTGAAACTCGGAGCTGCCCAATAAAAAAGGGAACTTAAGAAAGGGGACAAAGAGATATGTTGATTACCGATATACCACTCGTACTTTTTCGTAGCCTCGTGTTTCCGGTATCTGGAATTTGATGCCACCAATTCTTCGAGATATGCCAAATCATCTTCCTTGTCAGTATTGACCGACCATATAACTTCATCCAGAAGACCTCCATATTCTTTCAGGTTCCTCTTTCCAAGCATGTCAGCGCGGTCAATATCAGAGAGAAGAAAGACCGTACCTTCAGATAGCAGTCCAGCACCTGCACCAGCTCTCTTCGTCCGAAGAACACAAGCCCAATAACCTTTACTCCGGCCGGAACAGTAACATCAACTGCATGTGTATAAGGGAAACCAGGGGGCTGTACGGTTTTTTCAACGGGCCGGGACCGATGGTGAGTGGAAGGACGTCGCAGCGAGCCCAAACCAAAATCATGGTGCTCTGTGCCTAGGGAATAGCCAGTCCAAAGAATGCCGCACAGAACAATGACGAAAACGAAGGTGTATGTGGAGCGCTGTTGCGGACTGGTGAAATGCATTTTGACAGAGATAGAGGGGAAATGAGCAGCAGATAAGGCTCGAATCGGAACCTGGTGTGGTTGCCGCGAATCTTGTCACCGCATGAGGTGAGTTCTGAGGTGAAATTTGAAGAGAGTGTGGGAAACAGAAGAGTATGCAGAAAGCAAGAAGGGAGAAGGCGACGAGACGTCTCGGAAAGATTACTGAAGTGTACGTTGAGCTTGGCTTGGCTACTTGCAGGACAGAAAAGTAGAAGAGAGTTTCCGGGTGGCCATGACGTGACTTCCGCCCTAGGTACCGTACTTTGCGGCAGCAAGGCATGGTGACTGATTGGCTGGTTCGGTCTCGGCTACCCTCGAGGCTACACACAAACGCAGCCAGGACCCTGCAATACACATTCAGAGTCTCAGACTCATCTACAGATGAAAAAGCAACCTTCTTGCGCAATATGTAAGGCTGTTCCGGCCTCTCTTGGCCTCTGCTTGATTGGTGCTTGGCTCCAGACTTACCCTAAACTTAAACCCTTAAGTGGTTAGCCACCTGTGCACGCCACCAGCAGAGCTGCTGCAGAACACGAGCTACACGAGTTACACGAGCTGGTATCGTCCGCCACACTTTTTTTTCACCTCATCCATTCGCTCATTTGCTATAGCTAAGCCATTTCTGGCTCCTCATTGTCATGATGGCAGCGTTAATAATGTGGGCTGCAGAAAGCACGCCTCCGAATCTTCGAAGGTCAGGAGAGGTTTGGAAGTGGCTGAATTACTGTTCGCGAGATTTATCCTCGTTCGTTTGGTGAAGTCGCATGATCCGCGTCTCTCATGTCTCTCATTTACAGCATGCAGTCTGCCGTTAGCTTCAGATCGATGGTGCGAGCTTGCGGGTACGTTGGGGTGGATGTTACAAATGCATTTGCGACCCGCATTGCACGGGAGAAAGTAATTCGCGGGAGATCTTCCGCCGTTGAAATCTCCAAGTTAACAGGCCAACACGCGGATGAGGTACCCCCCAAGAGAGACGGGTTCTCAGTCTTGCCTCTGGACGAGTCGAGGCCCATCACGTGAGCAAATCGCGGTGCAAGGGCGCGAGCAGCAGTGCCTACCTATGTAGACCGCAGCCAACATCGAGGAGAGTGTTCAGCTGGCCGCCAGTAGAAGTGTGTTGGAAGCCCCACGTGGGCAATAAATAAGCAAAAGTGATCGATGGATTAAGGAGAAGAAAAGAGCTCTCAGAGACTATATATAGGTAGGATAGAAATAGGGGTAAAGGCTAGGCCCAATTAGGGCATTCAGCCTACAGGTGATCCATCTGTGGTAGTCTTGGCGATTCTTGGCGAAGTTTGAGCCTTCTTACTTGCTGAAGGAGGTGAACGTATTTTTGGTGGGCATTAAGATGGCAGTTTGATCACTAGGAGCTGGCTATGGCCTTATCTTCTCCGTAATTTGGTTCGATGACTCCAAGTGTATATAGATCACGTGAATGGGGCATTGTCACTTCCCGATAACATCTACCTTAGGTATGAACGCCCTTCAAGTTGTACTCTCTATAAGTAGCGATTCACTACATGCCCTTCAAAGAGCAATCTATGCCACTTGGTGCTTTCAATTTCATGCCGAGCCTCAGTACCGAGGTTCGACAGACGCACAGTAGGTATTGCAATTGCAATATTGGACGTTCATACCAAGCTATATGGTCGTATGCCCGTATAGCTTGGATGATAGCCGCTATCAAAAAAGAATCAAGCTTCATCTTATCGCATGCTAGCCTCGGCATATAAAATAACCTAGGCTTCTTCAACCACTACTCCGTAAAGCAGGAGAAGTTCTGCTGCATGACTCCCAAAATGTCAATGCATTGCATGTAGGAGCATGGAAGCCACGCGTCGACGCACATCATAGAATCCGATTAGATTACTCCTCTATTCAACTTCGTTGTTAGCAGAGACGAAACGAAAGCTTAATTGTCCGTCAATAAAGAAGTAGCGAGATCTCTTATACTACGAGTTCGTGGGGGTTGACCTCACTACTAAGGGGACCTCACTCTTCATAGGCGAAAGGGAGTTGTCCCGCGAAAACACAAGTGTCTCGTTTCATCATTTTTTAGTATTCTTCTTACACGCGAAAGTGTGTCAAGATTTTGTCCAAAATCATATGAAAAATAGCTCGGCACAGGACCGTTTCGCTTTCACGGGATACCTCGCTTTTGCACCCGCAGTCACTACCGCCGGATTTAAGGTCATAAGACCACCTCAGTTTCTCGCATTTGGGGAAGAAACCATCGGCAGATCGATTTCATAACAGTTCGGCTCGTGAAAGGGGGAAAGTTCACTTTTGAGTTTGTCCTGTTTAAGCTTCAGCCCCGCTGCAAGCCAAGTGTCAGCCACTACCCCGCAACCCACACCATGCACCCCGCACCTAGAATCCCTGCCCTATAACTTTTTTTCCGGGCGGCTTTACATTGAACTAACATACTGATGCCTCTTCTTCTGTATGGAGGAGATGAATTGGCAGTTGTATAAAGTCGCTCCGAACGTCCATGATGTGCTCGTGTTTCAAGACTCAAACTACCTCCAAAATCGAGGCTTCTTCTCATTCCTCGTACCAGTTTGGTGCAGTGAGAAATTGTGATTGCTCATCACAATCCATTATCATATACATTAATAGCTATGTTGCTCTCAGTCTGGACATTGTTTTCCATTTTCGCCCTCGCACTCGCGAATCCATTCTCTGCTGCAAGTCGTGGTATAAAAGACCTTGCTAAGAAGCAGACCACCGCCTTGAATGTATGCATACTCTCATAGAAACTATTCTAAGTCATTATCTCCTTAGTTCCAACAAATTCGGATTTATAAGCTTCGAAGTACTAACGCTAAGACCAGGAGTTCTTAGCTATCCTGTTGGAAAATCTTCCAGTCATCGATGACACCCTCGCAGCAGTCATTGGCGTCTTAACTGATTTTGAGCAAGACATTGCCGACTTGACCGGGGTGCAGACAACCCAGAATGAACTCGGCGCCGGCGCCTGTACCGAGTGGACCATCATCTTCGCAAGAGGAACAACGGAACCAGGAAATGTCGGAGTCCTTGTTGGACCACCGTTCTTCGAAGCCCTAGAAGCCTTAGTTGGCACCTCCGCCCTTACCATTCAAGGAGTTAACGACTATCCTGCCACTATTGATGAGTATTTGGAGGGAGGATCTCCAACTGGAAGTTCGGAAATGTAAGTTTCTTGAATATTGGTCTCCAGAATGGTTGCTAATGTTTCCAGGGCGGCTCAAATTGAACAGGCTTTTTCATTGTGCCCGGACACGAAACTTATTTCATCAGGGTACTCGCAGGGGGCACAGCTTGTCCATAAGTCTGCCGCTCTCTTGCCTGCCGATGTGGCAGAGTGGATCACTGCTGTTGTAGTCTTTGGAGACCCAGGTACGCCACAAATAAATTCCCGAGATTTCGACCTTCGACTAACTTGCTGTCCAGATGACGGACAAGCTATATCTAATGTTGCAGCATCTAAGGTGGACACTTTCTGCAACACTGGTGATGATATTTGTCAGGATGGTATTATTATTACCGTAGAACATCTCATTTATGCCGAAGATGCATCGGCAGCGGCTTCATTTGTGGTGTCTCTGTGAATTGGCGAGAATCAGAATGCTTGGGTGGAGCTCCTGGTACAAAATCTCTTGTTGCTTGTTGCGTCAAACAAAAACCCTTGCGTGATTACTAGTTGCCTTACCTTACCTTACATATCCATCAAGCTACTTCCTAACAAGTTCCGAACATCTTCCCATGAGTTCACATGATGAATGATTGGTGGTAATAACCTTGAAACGTGTACAATGCCCAGTCAGGAGCCGAAACAGGGGCCCTATTGCTCGATGTAATAAGCACCGATTCAAGCACAGCTCTCCATATCATCCAAGAGATCTGAACGAGTGGTCGTTCTCTTGTAATCTCACAAATTTGTGAAATGGTTTTGGCGCAAGACTCAAGAGCAAGGTTCAGTAAAGCACTAGAACCCATTCAAAACTTCAGGACAGAAAATCTGAGTGAAGAATCATGCGTGATCAAATTGAGAATGAATGAGGAAGTGAAGTGTGCCGCTGGAAATCAACTGATCAGCGGTGGTAAGCTTCACGTGATCGTGCTGGTCAAACACAGCAAACATGCGTTCAAAATCATAGAATTATGCAAGGCTGCATTTCTCAACCACAAATTCCACATGAAGCTACCAAAATCATGCCGGTGAGTTTCTAACACCAAATACCTTTTTCATACGATACTAATCGCATCCCCACAGCTCATAATCCTCACCGGCTACCCCACATCCGGAAAAACGCACCGTGCAAAACAACTGCAATCCTACCTGCAGTCCCGAATCTCCTCCCTTTCCACCACATCTCCTTCCTCAACTCTTCGCGTACACCTAATATCCGACCATACCCTCGCCATCCCCCGCAACGTCTATAATCTCGAGACGAAATCTCAGCACGAGCGCTCGAACCACGCTTCTGAGAAAGATGCCAGAGCGACGATCTATGCCGCTGTCAAGAGAGTGTTGAGTAGTAAGGATATAGTGATTCTAGATGGCGCGAATTATATTAAGGGATGGAGATATCAGTTGTACTGCGAGGCGAAGGCTGTGAGGACGCCGCACTGTGTAGTTCATGTTGGAACGCCAGTGGAGAGGGCGAGGGGAGTCAATGATGAGAGGCTGAGTAGAAGGACTGCTGCTGCTGCTGCTGGTGGCGAGGCAGACGATGTGGGCGAAGAGGATCAGCCTTATGAGAGTGAGTGCTGGGAGAACTTGGTGTATAGGTACGAGGAGCCAAATGCGATGGCGAGGTGGGATGCACCGTTGTTCACGGTGCTGTGGGAGGACGAGATGCTGCCGTGCGATGCCATTTGGGATGCATTGGTAGGCTCCGATGCTGAAGGGGGCAAGAAAACCGTTCGCCCAAATCAAGCTACAGTTTTGAAGGCACCGAGTAGTGAGGACTACCTCTATGAATTGGACAAAAGCACACAGGCGATCCTGAACAAGATATTAGAGTGGACGAAAGATCACCCCGGGGAAGGAGGCGGAGAGGTCGGTGTTGGTGATAGGTCCGATGAGGAGTTGGTAGTAGAATTGCCAGCAAACCCTGTCGGGCTGCCAGCCTTGCAGAGGCTGAGGAGACAGTTTATAAGTCTGAATCGACAGAACGCGGTTCCTGTCAAACGAATAAGGGAGAGTTTTGTCGGATACTTGAACGACTCCTTCGAGGCTGCATAGACACTAGATACGGATGGGCATTGCAAGGAGTATTTGAGTTACATTGGAAAGATACCCCATCGGCGTTCAAACAGGAGAAACTAGATCTTCTTTTCTAACGAGACTATCTCAGAGCTTTCCGTTGCTTAACCCCTGAATCCATTTCACAATATCCTCAGCCCACTGTTCCCCTTTCTTGTCGTTACTTAAGAGAGCATAGGGAGGACTGATATGGTTATGCCCCTCCATCTTTATGAAATCAATGCCTCCTTCCCAGGTTTTCTTCCACAAGGCAACAAGGTCTTCCATTGGTTGTACAATTTCATCCTCGGGATCAAAGTCTCCCAATAGAGCCAAGACCTTCGGGACACCAACCTCTTCCCTCGACTTTCCCGATTTAGAAATTGTTTCAAACAACCCGTAGGGACAACGCCGGTCTACTTCCTCCATTGATCCAAAGTACAATTTCAACGTGTCGAATCGATCGGCACTCGCGTTTTTGAAGTGCAGAGGCACAGATTGCTCGATGGCTCCTTTCAACGTAATCGCCGTCTTTCCAGAAATGTACGATATCCTTTGTTCCAAAAATCTCGGCTCAAACAGAAAAGTCGAGATGTGAACGCCACCAGCTGAGTTTCCGCAAATATAGACATCTCGTTTGCTGTTCCCTGCGTACGTTTCCAGCCACTTCAGGACGAGTGAGACATCTTCACCACCAGAAGGAAAGACAGCATCCTCGCCTCCAATCTCTGAGTTCACGCGTCGGTAATCGGCAACCACTGTTGCCACACCCCGTGATGCGAAGAAAGAGCCAAGATTGGCGTAAACCAGACCCTCTGGAATCTGGGCAATGATTTTGTCGCCTCTGACCAGACCACCACCGTAGAAGAAGGCTAGAATTGGAGAGTTCTGGGCATTCTCTTTTGGAAGGTAGAGATCAAGCTTTTGGCGGGGATGAGAGCCATACGACTCGGTTTTCGGTGGGATGGCATGAATTTCGACCTTGTTCGTTAGGAGAAGTGGGACGAAGATCTTTATAGTACTGGAGAGAACGGCCGGAATTGCCTGACCGGCGGAATCGTTGAGAGCTTTGATTTGGTCCATTTTGAATATGTGACAATAGACAATGAAAAGATGAATGATGCGCTGAGATCTATGTGGTGGTACTGATGGTAGTTCGAGACAAGGTCTCCACAGCCGGAAGGGTGGGGCAGTCTCGCTTGTAAAAGGGGCTGGGGGTACTTGTACATCAGCAAGATGCAACTCGATTCCAGGGCAGGAACGTCCCTAGTTCATATAAAATATTGCTTCAAAAAACTACTGGTACAATGACGGCTCGGAAATATCGAGCTTGTCAAAGTCACTTCCCTCTCGCGCTTTCGGTCTTTGAAATTCGGAATTCCTCGGCTTTTCGCTCTTTTAAGACCCGTCCACTTAATCCACCCCGCATTCCGAACATTGCGGGGCAATCCACCTTCTCTGTCTCCAATCCAGACCCGGGCGACCACATCGGCAGTCAGCGTCTTCAACATGTCCACTTCCACCGCGTCAACGCGAGAATGGTATAAAACAACGGAGAGGATGGCTGGCCCCCTGTTTCCGAGAGCAAGTTGTATGAGTCTTGCTACTCCAAATCCATTCCTCTTACCACCATAAATATCCGCAAAATGGCCCCTGTCGAGCATCTCACGACCCCGCCAGGGAAAACAGACCTGGCGTACGTTCTACCTTGTTATACTGGCGAGCTATGGACAATCCCCACATCGAATTCGACGTTGCGCCTGCTGGTCACGGGCAAGGAGACAGACAATGCCTTTGCTGTTGTAGGAACCGGTGGAACCTTCGACAAGCCAATTGGATTCCACTACCATAGAGAAGCACACGACGTCTTCCTCTGCCTCAAAGGAAAGCTTAACGTCTGGGCCAACGATACAGCTCGTTCTTTAGGCCCGGGGGATTTTGCCAGTGTGCCTCCTGTAAGCACACTGTTTGTCTAGACCAAACTCACTTCTAATGTATAAACTCACAGGGCACAGTCCACCAATACCAAATCGATTCTGCACACACCGAGTTCATTGGCTTGATTATTCCTGGAGGTTGGGAAGAGTTCTTCCGCTTCATCGGCGAGCCCTATGTTGGACCACTCTTCCCGACAAACGACCGCCGAAATCCCTTCGAAGTCCTGATCCCAAAGCTCATGGCTGCAACTGAGAAGTTCGACATGGTTCCCGTGCGTGAGAAAGCCCAGTTTGACCCCCAGCCGTGGGATGGGACAGAGATCAAGCTGCCTGGTGTTTGTGAGAATGGTGGGTATTATCTCAGGGAGGGCGCAGGCGAGAAGTGGGCAGTTGGTGGCACAGTAGTCAGGCCATTGGCCACGAGGAAGGAAACAAAAGGAAGATTTAGTATTTATAGTTTGGAGGGGAGCTCGTTGCATACTGGAAAGGGATTGAGCAAAGCTGTGGAGTTCAAGGACACGCATCATGCGATATTTATTGTCGATGGAGTTGTGAAGCTTGTTATTGATGGGAGCGAGGTCAAGACAACGGTTGGTGAGACAACTTTCGTTCCAGCTGGAACGAAATGGACCCTCGAGGCGGAAAGTGTCTATGCAAGAGCTTACGTTTTCGCAAATGGGGGTGGCATTGGAGAGATCTTGCAGAATGTGGGTTCGAAGTACGAATTCCCGCTGGTGCCGACAGATGCTGTGGCGTGGGACGAGACCAAGCTGAAAACATTAGAGAGTGAGTTGAAGTTTGCCGTTATATAGTCTTGTGTATATCTTGATCTTATGAATTAAATCAGCACAAGATTGTAAAAGTTCTGTCTGGGTTTCTCATTATATATGGTCCTTTATAGCAGAACCGATAGAGAAGAAATTACCTTCAATAGTCATGTATCTCTGGTCTCTGTCTCACTCTTTGACCGTTCTCGCCTCCACCTTTGATCCACCTTCAGCTTTCTCGTTCACTGGGAATGGCACCTTGCTTTCATGTTCCGTAGCACGAGCAACACCTTCAATTAGCTGCTCTTGAATGGATTGGCCATCCAGGATCGCTGCGGTTTCCTCCAAAGAAGCACCTCTTGTTTCAACAAACAGATAGTATACGACAACGAGTTCGACGAACAGCCACACGTCGTATACTATGTAGTCTAGCAAGTGTTAGTGGGCGCGTAGTATGTGAGATCGGTAACTCACATCTCCATTTGATATTGGTCATTGCGATGGGATTGGCATATTGATTGAAGATTAGTGCAAGGGCGACGAAGAGGTTGTAGAGAACGAGCCCCTTGAAGTCATTTAGCAGATGAACTTCCACGATAAGTATCTTAGAAAGCCTTACTCTTGCACGAAGGTGGTAAGGCAGGATCTCAACGACATAGGTGACTTGAAGAGGCCCCCATCCGACAGAGAAAAAGGTATTATACAGAACGATCATTGCAAGAACTGATTTACCAACGGCAGGTGAGCCTCTTCCTGTCAGATCTGTCGCCTTTTCATATGTGGCTTCTAGTGCAGTCCAGACTATGTTTATCAGCTTCCATTTTGAACAGTACTACAGATATACTCACTGATAAATGTGACCATCATCCCAATCGTTGAAGTCAGGAACATTGTTCTGCGTCCGAATTTATTGACTAGCAGAGAGAAGAACACCGTCGTTATAAGGCCCCAGATTGACAACAGGCCATTGATAAGATTTTGAGAGGCTTCAGACTTATACCCGATCGAATCAAGCACGAGCGTGAGATAATATGATATCAAGCCATTGCCACTCCACTGAGAGAATAATCCCACAGCTAAAATGATGAAAAATCGTCTCCGATTCCCCTTGGTCTTGAAAAATGACAGATAAGACGTCGTTGCGAGAGCTTCTTTCTCCAGTCTCAAAGCTTCCTTGATTTCTTCAAGTTCAATGAGGACCATGTAATCATCTGGATTTCCGTTGGTGTGGTATTTGATAATGATTTCTTTCGCCTTTTCCTCTTGGCCTCGATCCACAAGCCACCTAGGAGACTCAACGATGAAGAAGCAAGAAATGAGTTGAACTACACTGGAAAGTCCTTGAAGGTACGAAGGAATTCTCCAGCCATTATCGTTGGTAAGCCTGAAGGTACCGTAGGTAATCCATGCAGCAGCAATAGCTCCCAGAGACCAGAGTGCATTGTATATACTGACAAGGGGTGCTCGCTGTGTTGGGAAGGCAAGTTCTAGGATCAGGAGAGGAGCAGCAGTGATGTTGAAGGCTAGGCCAAACCCGAGGAGACCCCGAGCGGCAATAAACATTCCATCTGACAAGGTTAGTCCAACACCAATGTCAAGGGGACAATTTAAATACTGTTCTGTGCTGATCCTTGCAAAACTGTACCGGTGAGCATGATGAACGCCCCGAAGAGGAGCGTAGCACGACGTCCAAATCTGTCGCAAGCAATAGCGCAAAATGGTAAGGCTACAAGTTGTCCCACATTTTGGATTGCATTCAACCTGAAGCTATCAGCGCGAGGTTCTTGCTTGAGTGAGAGAGGTAGAAGCAGCTCACAGTGCTAGAGTTGATGCGCTGGGAGTATGGAAGAATGCGTTCCAAGTGTCAAGTGTTTGGAGGCCATCTTCTCATATTAGAATTTGTTCGTTTCAATCTTTGTTGTAGAGAAGCTGAGAACTCACTCATCATGGACCCATCGTACCCAGTGGCATAACTGGAAATCAATGAAATGGCCAAGTTCAAGTTCAACAAGATCATTCCACGATTGGCCAGATAGCCAGTGCTACGTCCAGCAAGGACCGCCTCCATCATCACAGGAGCTCCTGTTGTCGACATCTTGTCCCAATTTTTGAAGTTCTGAACACAACTTAAGGTAGTTATTCAGGGACTATCCGTCGGATGCTCTGTGCTTTAAGTGAGCACTGTGCTACCAAGATTTTACAATTCGTGGCTGACACCTATCATCTCCCTGTCACCTCCCTATCTTTGATCGACGTTGTTCACAGGTCCATCGGACCAAATCTCTAGATGATAACGGAAGTCGTCGAAGATGGGAGCATATCACCGAGATCGCCGAGCGGTTTGCCGGTGTCCATATGCAGCTTGCTCGCCGAGAAACTTGGTATTGCCAGAGTGGGACGATTGGAATAGCCCTCGATCCACCTTGGAACCCGTCCACCCGCTTATTTGTATTGTGGGGTTTCGGGGGAAACACACCCGACGAACAGAGAGAGACCAATGACCATGGATCGAGAGAATTGGCGATTGACTTTGATGTTAGACCGGAGCAGGAATTCTGGCAGGCTTGGCCTGGAGAAAATTCATGTAATTGGCGCGCCAAGCTCACTCACGACTCGTGAACCCGACATTTGAACTTGTGGGGCCGCATGGATAAGCTCTGGAAGCTGTGAGCTTGCAGGTTTAAGAAAAATAAAGGAGTTGCGGATTTACAACTCCGAGTAGGATGATTGCCGGCCGAGGTTGCATTGGCAACGTTCCATGCTGGCATGTATGAATGGCAGGACATTTATAGTCTCCGGGTTCATGTAGCCTATGATTATTCATGTGCTGAGAGTCTCATACTGTATAATTGACTATCTCTGCCAAGATGCGTCTCTATTCGGTCCTCAGTGTAATGGCGAGCCTTCTCAGTGTTGCTTCGGCCTCACAACTCTCCTTTGGTAAGACCCGATCTCGTGTAAACCATCTTTCTATGAGATGACAAAAAGCTCACCATTATTCAGAGGCTCAAAGCTTGTTTGACTACTCCATGTCAATTCAAGACCCCAGATGGGATGAAACTTACAAAGTCGTTTGGTTTAACGATAACGGGCCGTGGTCAATTCGTTTCACCGCTTGGTACACTGCTGGGTTGCTTTACAGAAACCAGGGAAACGATGTTGAAAATGCAAAAGCGGCGTTAAAGGCAATGTGAGTTGCAGAATCTTCCTCTTGATTTTGTGGTGTGCATCCTCAGAGTCAATTGTTTGATGGGATCTTGACAAAAACATTGAGCTCCAGACGCTGACCTTAGCAAACAGTCTGGCTGTTCAAATGAACGAAAATTTCACTTCTGCTTGGTATGGAGACTTCAAGTTGTCTCCTGATGGTAAGCAGCTATTAAAAGGCAAAAGTCGGTATAGTCACTGACGAATTTCTAGAGCCGAATCCTCAAACTCCTCTCTACACCCCAAGCATATATGTAGGTTGATCACGTGGCTGTCAATAATTCTCAAAGCTGACCACTTGTACTCAGAATACTTATGATCCCAATTGGCGAGAATTTATTGGAACTCAACTGGTACAAGTCGTGGAAGAATTCGAAGCACTCATTGGCCCAGAGCTGGTCGGCGACATCGAAACTGCAATGGCATTTGATGCTGTCGGAGCTATGAGAAGAAACGGAACAGCCCCAGATAATCTAATTCTAGCCTACAGCAATCCTAGCTACATGCGGGCTTTGAACGTAGGCTGGATTGGAGCTCGTCTGAATAATCAAACTTTCATCGATTTTGGCAATACCCAAGGCACTGAACTTTATGAGCTTTTCACGAAGAACGGAGCGAACACTCTTGGTGAGTACAATGCACCAAATTATTACGGGATGGATATGTGGGCTTTGGGTTCAATGGCAAAGTATGGTCCGAAAGACGCAACCTTCACCAACCATTCTGTGGAGATCATGACCAAGATCTGGGAAGACATCGCGGATCACTACAATCCTTATCTTGGAAATATGGCCGGTCCGTACGACAGAGCGTACACGCGAGATATGACTGTTCACGATGCTATCATCTCGATGTTCTGGTGGGGAATATTCGGTCACGACAAAGCTCCAACCCCCCCGTTGAGCGATCTAGATTTGAATTACGACGTCTCCCAAGGAGCAGCACTGGCGCTGCTTATGGAGACCGTCGCCGGTGTTCTATCACCACAAGTCACCCACAAATTGCTCACCCCCTTCACCACAGAACGCTTCCTTAACAAGACAGTTTACTACAATCTCGAGACAGACGAGGCCAGGATTGTTACGTCCTGGCTCAGCAAGCCTCTCATGATTGGAGGTCAGCAGCTTGCTGAGACTGTCAATAGAGGCCAGCAGTTTACACCTGCAATTGTACACTGGGCTGCCGATCCTTCTCACACGCCGTTCCCGTACAACGGGTTCTTCAGTCTTTACCCAACCGCGTCGACAATTACCGCAGTGGCTGAGAGTCATCAGCTGACAATCAGCTATCCCAATACCACACAAGATGGCATCGACTCTTTCCAATTCATGCTTTCTGGTATCCCACCTCCATGGAACCTAGCAGGGAACGTGGTCGACGGTTTCAGCAACTTGCCTTGCCTGAAAGTCAATGTGTCAGCACCGGGGCTGGAAGTGCTCCCTACCGTATATGGCTCGATGATTTATGATCACTACTATTACAACATTACCTATGTGGTGCTGGGAAACTTCACCGGGGTCCCGAAGATAGTGTTTGAGTTCGAGTTTATCTGCTAGATGGCATGGAACTTTAAAACTGGATAGTTAGAGAGTTCCATGCTCCTTTTCAGTTTGACGGGAGGGGAGGTAGAGGTACTGAAATTTGATTCACATAAAAAATACTTCATTTGATCTTCGAGGGAACAATGCCCAGCTGGAACTCACGATGTGACGTGTATCATCTGACTTTCCTTCCTCTTGGAACCAGCACAAATCCTAAAGCAAGGCACGGGAGTCGCAAAGTGCACCAATTGCTTGAATGAATCCTGGTGTATCATAGAAGAATGAAACAAAGAGAATATGGTTCTGAATATATATTGCCAGGCAGCACTGGCTTCTTGAAGAGAGGGCTCCGCTTAGCTAAGGTCACGTGAGGTTTGGTGCTTCAATAGGGATGGAATAGTGGAATAGTCCTTCAGAAAAGAAAGGATTCGCCTCAAGGGTGTTTCTTGGAGTATTAGAGTTTTAGCTTTCTGTAATGGGTGAAGTGAATGGAAAGGATTTCCTTTCCCCGCACTGGGAGAAGTGAATAGGGGAGAACATTTCATTAAACAAAGCGAATGTGTCGCACCTTTCAAATTCGAAAAGCTCACCTCCCTTCTCCAACTTTCGAAATTGACTCCGACTGATTGGATTCGAACCACCAGCGACACTCAGTAACAATACATTAACACATTGTACACTGTTCCAGTAAGAGAATCCAGAAGGTTGTTATTCGTTGCTAATTCTTGGCCCTAGAAGCCACGGTCCCCATCTGTTATCAGTCCCCGCTCAGCTTTACATTCTTGAAAGGTGTTACCAGAAAGTTGTGTCATATCTCAAGGATAGTCAAGAGCATATCCACTTTGTCACTGTGGGTTCCTGCTCCTTCTCTCGCGTGATTATACTCTGCGTTGACTTTTGAGTTTATCAGACCGGAATCACCAGCTGTTCTTTGAGCCTCTGCAAAGATGACAGAAGTCAAAGTAAGCTTCAAGATTTCTTTGGAGATGGTCTTGAAGCCAGCCGAATCCGAAGCAACCAAGCCATATGCCAAGTCTACATCCGCTGCTCTCTTCTCCCCTGTCCCTCCTCAAGAGTCGACCAAATCGAACTCTAGTCCACAACCGGGTCTTAGTGAACAGAACTCAGCCGATACCGCCGGTAGCGTTTCAACGTCATCTGGTCCTGGTCTAAAAGAAGTTGAAACAGTCGTCAATACCATGCCGCAATCGGGTACCTCTGAGCTGACTGCGATTGTCACCACTGGCAGTATCTCAACTACACCCGTAGTAGAGGCAATTGATTCATCCACCCTTGGCACGATCGATATCGAAATCACTTTCGAGTTGTTTCCTAAGCTCCCTCCCGAACTACGGCTGAAGATATGGAAGTTGGTCCCTAAAAGTCGTCTTGTCCTGGTTCGCTTCAACATAGACGGACGAAAGAAGCATTACAAGTTTGCTGCAAGCTTCCCAGTAATCCTGCATGCTTGTCGTGAGTCACGTCATGAAGGCCTCAAAATGTATCATCGAGCTTTCGATTCTAAGTGGGCACTCAACGGTGTCTACTTCAACTCCAACATCGATATACTTCGTCTCCAAGGGATTATGCAGGGTTCACAGAAAGAGTTTTTCATGCGCAAGGTCCAAGCCAGTGATTTAAAATGAGTTAAGAGCATCGTCCTTGTACCCTTCGAGTTTTATTTGTTGGACAAATTTCCAGAACTCAAGGAGGTGATATACACAGGCTATTTTTCTCTCAACAATCACATTCACATGAGCTCTTGTTGCACAGGAAATGGTTCATTCCATACCGTGGATGAATTTCTCAAGAACAATTCGGATGACAAGAGGCTGTGTGAGGATTTGGAGTGGATAAGAAAGGACTATGCTGCGTTCAAGGAGAATTTCGTAAAGAGCAAGCGTAGACCTGAAGTTGCACTTCATCATGGGCTTATGTGCACAAAAGGCATACCTGAGGATTACAGCCACCAATACTGTTAGTGCATGATCCTTGTCATTGGGAAGTTCAAAGTGGAAGCTCTGGTCTCAAGGGGTTCTCGATGGCTGGCATATCATCATGGTTCGTTTTCAAGCGGAGAGAGGTCGCGGTTTCTAAAAGGGATTGAAGTCATATTGCATCTCATCCGGCATACTGAGAATCCCAGAGAATACGGACATGGAGATTGCTGCTTTGTACGTTCTTTCCGGAATCTACATCACAATAATTCAGAGCACTACTTTTTTTTCTTGTCCCGCAGAGCTAGGAACCGCAACTTTGTCTCATAACTTGATGCCACGTAGCGGTCTTCAAATCCTTGTGTTTATTTTAGAAACAAAGTTAAGGTACTTGTGATAGAATTCAGCTCTTACAGTGCTTCACACTGGTGGATTTTTGCATTGCCCAATCCTCCATCACCGTATTACCTTTGGGGAACCTCCGAGCAGTATGTTTGCTTTGGCGACTACAGATGCTAACGCTTAGGACTCAGTTGAGTGTTGAAAAGCACTTTTCATGTCACTTTCTCATAGGTATAGCCCAAAACCTTGCTTTATATACCTACTAAAAGAGTCATCAAGCAAAAAATCCCCCCACAGATCTCAGACTGTACCTGAAGTTATGTACATGCTCATGCTCGGGTGTAAAGTAAGGCATTTTTGTTGCGTATATATGGTGGTTCTTCATTCAAGCTTTTCAGTTCCAATATTTTGCTGCTTCATCCTCATTGGCGAGACATTATTGATCGTATATGACGTTAAACTAACATATCAAGCCACGGTTGCCCTTGGCCTTTCTGACGTATTGAATATATAAAAAATCCTCCCCTCCAGCTTAGCTACCCCCTGCATCAAGACTTTCTTGCACAAACCACTGCTCTCCAGCCTGCGAAAGTCTCAAGAATTTGCTAAGTTTACAACTCAGCTCCGCCTCTTTAACGTTGCCAGAAACTTCAAAACGCAAGTCAGACCGGTGCATTGCCAAACCCCCGACTTCCTTAGTGTTCACACTTCGGAGAAGAGTCAGTACCATTTCTGTTTGTAGCTATTCCATTTATATCAAACGTTTTCAACTGACAGGCAAATTCTAGCCCTTGCAATAGGATCAACATGGCCACCACTACTCCTTCAGAACCCCTTGTACCTACTCCTGATGGTACAAAGGACCCCGATTCCAACCTTCCTGCCGACGCTCCCTTCGACTCGGCCACTATCGACCAAGGCACATTCACGCTATTCCCGAAGCTTCCAGTAGAACTCAGACTACATATCTGGAATGTCGCAAGAGAACCACGAATAGTAGAGGTGCGTTTCTATCATGATCGCCGCAAGAACAAGCACAAGTACATCACCCAGCAACCAGTCCTGTTGCAGGTGTGCCAGCAATCGCGAAAAGAGGCCCTGAAATGGTACCAGAAGGCATTTCGCAGCAGATGGGCGTTGAACAGGGTCGGTTTCGATTCCGTTTATTTCGACTTCGACCTCGACATCCTCTTCATCAACTGTCCCAGAAAGCAGGAGCAGCTCATGACCTATTTGAATCGTCAGAAGGAGACTGATGGCCTCACTCTCGTTCGTCGTCTGGCAATACCACAGAGCAGCTGCAGATATATTGCTGAGATAATAGCGAAGTTCTCGAAGCTTGACGAGCTGATGGTGACTACGAATTGTTGGACTGTTCCCCACGATTCTCGTACGATGTGTTCCTGGCCTGGCATAGGACTTCACGACGTGGAGGAGGTGGAAGCTATGGATGCGAAGAGAGGACACCTCGCTTTTTCGCTGGCGATAGCTCGTTGCATCTTCTCCGAAGTCGAACAGGTAAGAATGTTTTAATACTTGAGCGCTGTCTTGTGCTATAGCGAGTCAGACTGGGCGCATGCATATATCTTGGAAGGCTGGCTCCCAGTTCCCAAATTCTCTGCTGAAGTCCAAGAATTTTACGTACTAATTTGAGGATAGGAATTGCAGGCAAAAATTCCAGAGCTTTCTGCCTCTATTGTACACAAACTCTTTTGTCGCAATAAGACTCCTGGATATATTTCATATAAAGGACGTTCGTAGGTGGTCCAGGACGATCGAGGAAGAGATGGAGCTAAGATTACGACGGCAGCTTTGTATATTGGGCAGGAAGAGACTTCGGAAGATCTGCGAACCCTGTTACATTGAACAACCTCCCTTAATACTTATGAGAAGTAAGGACATGCGGTCATTGTGCGCTTGGATATCCCAAGCCATATCTGAGCATGATCTTTACTCGTTGGTGAGACCTCAGCCTAGTTGCCCTTCCACTTGCCAAACCTGGCATAGTCCTTATACAGTGTCCCAAATACCGCCCTTCCACTTGCATCCAGCTCATCATTAATGACCCTCCTCAGTTCCGGCGTTGTGGTATCGAAGATCGCATAAAGGCCTGGAATCATCTTCTCTCTGATCTCAGGTAACATTCTCATCTCCAACTGCAGCTTGATATACGTCGTGAGCAGAAATTGCATGTGTTGTCCTGCCATTCGCTTGGCTTTGTCCGTTGCAGACGTCAGATTGTTGTGTTGTGATCCTCGTACCGAGGAAACAGAAGGGTCGCAAATCAGTGTTACTAGGCGTGTAAAAGCGGCCGCATGCTTGGCATTGAGTTGGTACTTTGGTGAAGAGAGCCAGGATGGTGGTGAGCCAAAGTGCTTTAGAGCTTTAGCCGTGCTATAAGGAAGAGGTCTGAAGAGCAGGCGAAGCAGAGACTGCATTACTTGGACCACAAGGTGGAAGTGACCTTGTAATTTTAGACGGTGATCTGTGAGTACGGATTGAAGGAGGCGGCAGAGGTGGAAGTAGATAGTTCCAGCGCGGGATGGTCGAAGGGGCGGGCTATTGCGGGAACAGAGGATGGTTATGCTGCCAAGGGTTGTGTCGATGTTGAATTGTGTCATGGAACGGGTCTTATTTCCTATTAGAGACCGGAGTAAATGGGATGTGAGAGAAGTTACCTTGGTTCTTAGCATCAGCTCCAATGTCTCACTGATTACGCAGAACTGTCGAACCCCAGACACTTTCCACAGGTTACCACAGAGGATAGAATAGGCTTCTGAAAGGTCAAATCCAGTTCCGCCCTCCTTCTCTTTCTCTTCATTTTGATCCTCCCCTTCTGCAGATTTGCGGGCGTCTTCGATTGATATGATGACTTGTCTAGCTGCGAGTAGCTTGTCAAGTCGAACCAAACCGATCAAGCCTGGTCCAAAGATCGAGTCAAGCAGCTTGAGCTTTGTTTGTTTATCCTTGCCGATCATTGATGCAATTGTTGTTTGGGTGATCGACTGCCTGCCATTGACAGTTGAAACATCGCCTGCCAGTAGCTTTTCCTCAATGACATCTGGTCCATGCACGGCCAAAAAGGTCTCTAGTCGCTTCCCAATTTGCAATTCTGTATCCTGAACTGAAGTACAAAAAGCCTTCGCGTCGTCCTCGAGCGCTGCCAATTTAGATGAGTCGATCCCTACAGCAGCTAATGCATCTATGATGCCCAGAACCATCAAGCGCTCGGTCTTCTGGCCGGCCTTGAGTTTGTTTGACCTATCTTTGCGGGACTTGTGGAGGATATCCTTCAGTTGTTCTAGAAGCCCGTCTTTGAAGGTGGCCATGGATGTGTCCAAATCATCCTTCGTAATGACTTTCATATCATCCAATGGAGTTGCGCGGGTCTGGAAGATGGAGAAAGCTGCTCCAAATATCATGATCACGGCATAGTTGAGTCTATGCTTCTTCTTCTCGCTGGCCTTTTCAACTTTCTTTCGAATTTGCTTGAAAGCGTCGGAGATGTATGCTTTCTGTGGAGGTTGATCAACATTCGTATGGATAAAGCTATGGACAAATTAGTGCCGAGACAGAACGGCAGAAGTTGGAGCTTACACAAAAGTCAGTCGTGTCAATTCTTTGAGCAAGGCGAGATTAATATGCGGGTGAGGAATCTCGGTCTCTGCTAAAGTATCTGCAAGATGCACAAGTTCCTTGAAGTTCATTCCCTGGCAATGTTAGAACCTTCCTTCACCGACTATCGGGTCTGCTTACTTCATAGAGCACCGGGCGTTGCATGAATTTAATCTTCAAGCTAAGCACAGCAGGATCCAGCACAGTTGAATTGTATGATAAGCCTTCAGAATCACTCTTTGCTGAGTCTCCAGTCGGGAGCCAGCCCCTGAGAATTCTCTCCCTTGTTTTCTTGCTCTGGACGAGCGAGACAGGCAATTGAAAGAGGGATGTGATTGCGAAAGCATTGGTACTGGGAGCGTTGATAATCGGGTTGCTTGTGTTAGTCTGGTTTTGTAGTATTGTATCGATGAGAATTTCTGACGAGGAAGAAAGATTAGAGATGTTTTAAGGGTATTATAAGTGGTGCCTACCGAGAAGTGGTTCGCTATTGAGAACATTCTCACAGTGTAGAACAGACATCCACAAGTCAGGAAATGCTCTAGGGTTTAATTGCAGCCAATCAATTGACGGAGCCGAGTTTTCTTTGACACTGGCAGATGCTATCCAGAAAACGTCTTGCAGCATGTTGTGGAGTAATTTGGCGTCCAGTTCGAGGCCCAACCTATTGAGTTGTTTAGTTTATCAGTCTTTCATACCGTCGTACAATACTTACTCTAGTATTTTCGGGTAATCAATCAACACAAGCTTAGCGGACGACCAAGTTGTCCATCCGAGTCCTGGATCCAATGTGGGCGGAAATGAGTCGCAGGCCTCGCTGCCTAGGTCCTCAGAACTTTTGAGTTCTCCAATGAGGGGTCTGATGTTCTGGGCTAGTTGCTGAAGGACATTGAGCGCGAAGGGTTTGCATGCATTCTCCATCAGGCTGTCCTTTCCGGCAGAGGTCCATGCAGCGCAAATAAATCGTGCAACCTCAAGTTTCTCGAGGGGAGAGGTGTTTCCAACAACGCTAGAATTAGCTTTGATAGACAAGGACTTGAATGGCTTGACTCTTGGAACTTTGTTCCACAGTTGTGCGATATTGTCAATATCGGGCGCCATCAGCCAGTTCAGTGACCTCGAGAGAACTCTCCAGGACCGCCATTTAGTTCTTCGCGAGTCCAATTTGTCGGAGAGTCCAGTGTCAAACATGATGTGGTAAAGTCGTAGGCCTACCGCATCAACTATGTCTTCGTGGTGAACTGATCCAGCAATGGCTTCGAGGAGGATGCACACAGCATCAGGATGCTCAGAGACCTCCGTCGAAAGTAGATCGAGGATCTGAGTAATTTGCTGAAGTGTCAGGGATGGTTCCAGTAGTCTGCTGAGCTCTACTTGAAGTGCATCGCTGTCCCAAGCTCCAAAGTCCATAGAATAGCGCCTAAACTCTGTACGAAGCCTTTCAAACTCAACAAGCTGCGCAAGCCAATGCCGAATGAACCCAACGAGATCTCGTGCCTTTGAAAATTCGCCCATGAGAGGTACTAGCACCGCCGAAACGACTTGTTCAGAGAGTTGAGTCCACGAATCATCGATCGAAGTTTTGGTGATCCTATCGAGAAGGTCTTTGAGTAGATCTTGCTCATCGGTTTGGATAAGGAAAACATTTGCATCGAGCTTGATGATCGTTGCCAAGAGGCCCCAGTCTTCTCGCCCGTCTGGCAAAGCGTATTCCGAGGTGATTGCTTTTAGATCCGCAAGATCGAGCCTGAGCTTATGATCTATGGCACACTGGAGCATGGCACCAACATCTTTCCCGTTACTTGCCGCAAGTTTTGCGGGCATTATATCTTTCAGCGTCTTGAAAACAGTTTGGAGCCATGTGTCATCATTTGGTCGCCGCCGCCGAGACCCATGTGGCTGAATCGATCGAATTGCTACCTCAAAGAGTCGAGGAGCATTGGTGGTATCTTGGAGAACGGAAACCTTGGTCAACCTTACCAAGAGGTCAGAATCTTTATTCTCCCACTTTTGTACTTTTGCTGGGTTCATGATATTTCGAGAAAGAAGTTGTTCCAGTTGCGGCGCCCAGTCGACTTTTGGGTGATCCTTGGCTGTATTCTTAAGGGCTCGGAGCAGAGATAGAATGGGCTGAGTGCAGTGGAACGAGAACTGCATCAGTGAGTTGTCGTCTGCTGTAAGAGTGTTCCATATCTCAATGAACGGTGTCAGCCATCTTTGTAAACGTGTTAGGTCGATGTCCCGGCTTTCGAGAGCTGTTTGGCATAAGGCGACCCAGCAGCCCAGAATGGTTGCTGCCTCCTTCGCAGCTGTTTTGATCACAGTCTTCATATACTCTGCTGAAAATGCCGTGTGTGTTCCTTCTCTAGAGGTAGTTGTTGCCAGATTCGTAGGTTGTGTTATAAGATCCATGACTGAGAATAAGGCGTCTACCAGATCCGGAATATTGCAGAGCTTGCCGGTGGAATTTCCAATAAGCTCGCCTGTATGTTTTCGCTTCTTTGTCATCTTCTGGGGGTTTTCTTCTTGTTCGGAATCTGACAGGGACTTGGGCGGAGCCTCCACAGTTGCTACATCGCTGGAAAGTTTTCGTGCCTCCTCCAATGTCTGTCGTAAAATCAACATAAATTGTCTGTCGATGAGGGCTCGGGCTGCAGTAGATGGTGGAAGAGCCTGCAGAAGGTAGCTCAAGAGTCGCCATGACGAGGGAGTATTCCTGTCCACAAATTTAGAGTGACATTTCACAGTAGCTGAGTGAAGCATACCTTGGTTCCACATCTGCAGCCGCATACAATCTTTTCAATAGCCATTTCAATAACCACTCTTCTCTCCCATGATATTTGGCTCCCTTGAAGTTTTTATTTTCTTCAGGTTCATTTCGTGTGCATCTGCCAATCGCATCCAATTCAACTCCGACAAACTTCGCAGCCTCCTCAAGCTGTTCCTCAAACGGGGCAGAAAGCTTCTCCAGCTCAGCGAGGTGTATTTGCGCAGCGCGAGATCTGGACGCCTTTTTAGAGTTAGTAAGTGATGACCACTATTCACTTCATTAAAGTGTCCTTACCATCGGGTTTGACTTTGTCCAGAACTCTGCTGCTATTGCATCAATTGCGCAACCTTGTCCCGCAGTCAAAAATTCGGGCGAAACGGCAGAATCAGTCCCCACCATTCCTCATTTGGCGCGAAGGTCGACCGCCCGCCAAAAGCTGATCCGGTTTGACGAAAAGCAACATCACAAGCTCAAAACCATACAGTTCCTGCTCTAACAGACCCCGTGGTATGTCAATTGAACTCCACAAGCTGCGGAAAATAAGAAATATGACGCTGAAATTGGATAGGAAGACGAAAAAATGCCTGAGACGTCGATTGCTCCTCCGTCCGCACCGGCAACGCGACCTGCCAAACCTGTTTCCGAGGCCTTGTTGAACGAGAAGGTATGTGTCTTGCTTTTCTCGGCGTCTTCAATTTCATCCTAGTCTCCACCGGCATTTAATGGGAAATGGGAGGTTGAGGAAGAGGCTAATGAATTGTTACAGTGGGACCGCTGTCTCTCTTCCCTCCTTATTCGATCATCACTCGGTCTCTCTTTCGGTGTCGTATTTTCAGTTTTACTGTTCAAGCGGAGGGCGTGGCCTGCGTGGGTTGGACTGGGATTCGGTGCGGGCAGGGCTTATGAGGAGTGTAACGGGAGCTTTTTGAGGACGGGGAGGGAGGGTGTTAGAATTCAACGACCGTAAGGAATGGGGACAATATGGTGGAATCCAGGGATGGGAGACTGCATTAGACGTTGTGGAAGATGGTTGGAAGGCATTATATGATTGTACAAAAGATGACATGGTCGGCTGTGGCGGCTGTGGCGGCTGTGGGATTGGGATAATACAGCTTTCTGCTTGCTGGTTCGCTGAGATAGGCAACGTTGACTGTGAAGCTTTGCAGGCATAGAGAAAGATTATTTTCTGTGTTGTCCACAGGCCACACGATAAAAGACAAGATTTGTATTGTGTTTCGTGGAATGCGAATGCGTTTCGTAGTGCCTGCAGACAAGTCAGTTTCCCCTTCCCCTCGAGAGCTTAGCCAGCCATTCTCAGCCCAAACCGATCCCATTCGAGGTCTGCAAAAGACATATCATCAATACACACTGCGCCTCCTCGTACTTGAACCACATGGTCCTCCACAGTCTTCTTTGCGCTCTACACTTATGCTTGTACTTCTGTGGCTCGAATTGTCATTCGTCCCGTCTCCATCTCTCTCTCTATCATATCCGTACCCTTCGACATGGACCCCTCTCGGTATGCCAGTGACGATTCTCTCATCATAAGCTTCATTTCGGAGCAAACCTCTCCTCTCACCTTGCCTGCGGCTCCTTTCCTCGCCACTTTGATTTTTCAAAACCCCGTCAAGGAAGGCCTTGGCCGTCCGTCCCACATCTAGTCCAATTTTGAGTACCTTTTTCGGAACTTCCTTAGCCCTCTTAACATTCTTCTTCGTCTGTTGTCCCACATCCAGATCATCCACCTTTGTTTTGACGACCGTGATACAGTGCGAGATGGCGATCCTTGCCAGCCAGATGACCACGGCGAGAAGCGCGAGAATAGAAATGAAAAGGAAGAACATTTCGAGGGGGGTAGCGATGGCGCCAAGGCCGGAAGTGTGTGGGCGGTCGACGTGGCGGATTTGTGAGGTTGTGGAGGAAGTTTGGAGAGGAGAGCCTTGGTGAGATACATGTTTGTCGCGTTTCTGCTGGTGGACAAAATGGGCCGACATTCTGGTACAGGACTTGAATGGATCGAGGATGGACTTTGGAGGAGCCGAACAGCTGTGAGCTGCGCGCTGTTTGTATGGCCATAGGATTAGGAGAGACTGGCCAGAAGTGTAAAGATATCAGAAGGTCTTTGAATGGAAAGTGCTCTAGGTGTTCGAGGTGGGGTTTTGAGGTACAGAATTGTGATTGCGAACTATGTTTTGGCATTTATAAAGTATTCTTTCTTCTTTGGAAGTTGAAGGATAAACCTTCTGAAAAGTAAAGGCGCTTGACTTTGTTAGACATCCGGGGAAGGAGCGTTCAAGGAGAAATCGTCTACATAAACAAACAGCTAGAGTTGATTTGAAAATCCTTGCAAGAAGATAAAGATAACTTGAGCTCAGGAGTTGATCACTTGCTACTAGCAAACAACATATAGTTGGGCCTCGATGATATCCTCCCAGTACGGTGGGAAGTATAAGCCAGATCAGGTGCATAGAAAACAATGATTATCCTAGGGTTGGAAAACCAGAAGACGAAGGGCTGCAAATTTCAGCTCTAGCCTAGCGTATCTTGAATGAGCTAAAACTGTACCCTCGGGGGCATCATATCCTTTAGAACAGCTGAAGAGTTCCAGAAAAGCAGTCACGTGGTGACCGACTCCATGTCCTTTGTGTGAGAACCCAAGCCACGGATATGCACATACCCGCAAATTCAGCCTTCGAGAACTTGGTGTTCGTCTCATCCAACTTTCAATCGCTTCAGCCACAAAAGTTGCGTCGCTGACACAGTTCGCGGGAAAGATACGCTACAATTCTCATGACAAGCCAATCGACGTTGAACCGCCACGAACCGGCACGGCTTTCCAGGCTAAACTTATGATTTGCACCTTTTGAAACGGACGATTGCAAATGAAGACCGAAAGTAGTTCGTTTGCCGGAAACTTCGGGTCGGGACCTGATAGCTTGTCTTCTAGAAGAAGGATAGAACTCAATTCGACACCCCGCTGCAAAGGAAGTGCTCTGCCGAGAGTTAGGGTCTTCAAACGCATGGCAAGACAGGGATTGGCCAATCCTTCTTGCCCCACGAGATGAGATTACGGCAGTCTGTTGGATCCTTGCATAATGAAACGCATCGAAAAGGAGGTGATTCAACCTACGGCACAGCTCACGAGGTGCGAAAAGAGTCGAAACCTCGAGCCTCCTCGGCCAGACTTCTCCCCACCTTTTCTGGAAGAATCAGCCAAGCCTTTGACGGGTGGATCACAAAAGGAGAGGCGCATTCAGACGAGTGGGCCGCGGTGAGAAGGCGAAGCCTTTGTGCTATTGGACATGGATATGTGTCTGGCCGTTTCATAATTTTGCGGTGTCTTATGCAGGTTGGAGGCTCGAGCGGGGGAGCTTGCAAGATGGATGGCTGAAGACTGTGTGCTGGGCCACATCACAACATGCAGATCCCTTTGACAGACGGCCGCAGTAACGCTGTTGGACCTGGAGCTATGATGTGCGTCAAGTGATACAAACATCTGTGAACTTGAACCTGTACGTTCTGATCTTCCAGGTGGAATCACCGCTGTGCATGCACAGAAGACCGCCGCGCAGTAGGGCCCGCGAATCTCCGTGCCTGACTATTGGACAGGGTCTCAGCAGGGAGGCGTTCTGGCTGCAGCCGAGCAGATTTGTCCCGACCGCCTGCCTCCGTGCCTGAGGGTTTTGGTTCCTGGAGGGTCGATTGATTCAAAGGTGCATCTGGGGGCAAGATCGCAACCACTTTTTCTGACGCCTCACCTCGTGCAGAGAGAGACAGAGAGACAGAGGGAGGGAGGGAGGCAGGCAGGCAGGCAGACAAGCAGGGAGGGAAGGAGATCGTAACCCAAGCTAGAAATAGAATTGCAGTCGGCAGCAGATCTGTTTGCTGAATCAATACCTGAGACGACCATGCTCTCCTTTTGGCCCATGCCCGGACATTTAAATCCATCATTCAGGCAGCGGGCTGCTCTTACGCCTCTCACTCTCATCCTGGTGTCAGGAGAATCCTTGAAGCGAGTCCACGGTAATCCGCCTCCCTGTCGGCACAGCGGGGGCTGGCCTGAGCCTGGCGTGAGCCTGGCCGAAAAGGAGAGGAGGACGACGAGACATGACTGCCGCGAGACTCGCGACTTGCTTCTTTTGACAGTGGAAATCCTTCTTCTTGCAAACCCCACGAGCCATCCATCGATGCCATTGCGACAAGTTCCAGTCTGCACCACTGCTCTCACTGTGGATATATATATGTATATACGTATATCAAACTCTATTTCGCACAGTAGTAAAAGAGATCGTCCGGCGCCGTAGCACTTGCAGCAGCAGCTAGCAACTCGTTAATTAGGCGCTAACCTAAACGAACAACGCTAGCCAACCTCTCCATCTGCGATTCTCCCTCCGTCGCTCCTCCTTGCATTACCAAACATCTACATCTTTGCAAATCCCTTCGAAACACCCCAATCGAAGGCGCGGCGCTTGCTCTGCACCACCTTGGACGGCGGAAGGACGAATTCCTCTCAGGTACGTCTGAATCATCTCTCTCTTCAGATCACATCTCCCGCAAGGCTTGCCAAGCCGAAATTTCCCATCGAATCTCCGCCTCTGGCCTTCAGCGACCGATCTGCCACCGCGCTTCATCAACCACATCCATTGCGACACTGAACTATCATGTTGCTGGGGCGCGTCTCCTTCAGTTTCATAGCATACCGTCATATTCGAGTTGAAAATGACTGGAGATCTGCTAATGCCTTTCGATAGAGAACTCCAGCCGATTTCAGATCCTCGGCATCAACTTCACCACAACAGAACCAATTTGCCATCGTGCGCGGACACATAACAAACCGGCAAAATGGGTTGTGGTATGAGCACAGAAGAAAAGGAGGGCAAGGCCCGGAATGAGGAGATCGAGAACCAATTGAAGAGAGATAAGATGATGCAGCGAAATGAGATTAAGATGCTTCTTCTCGGTCAGTGAATAACAACCCACAACAACCGCTATCACTAGGGGAGATGCTAATAGTCCCACAGGAGCCGGTGAATCGGGAAAGTCCACGATCCTGAAGCAAATGAAGCTGATCCATGAGGGTGGCTACTCGCGTGACGAGAGAGAATCCTTCAAGGAAATCATCTTCAGCAACACTGTTCAGTCGATGCGCGTAATTCTCGAGGCCATGGAGTCGCTTGAGCTTCCTTTGGATGACCAGAGAGCAGAATACCATGTACAAACCATCTTCATGCAGCCACAACAAATTGAGGGGGACAATCTTCCTCCGGAGGTTGGCGGAGCCATCGCTGCTTTGTGGAGAGATGCTGGTGTTCAAGATTGTTTCAAGCGTTCAAGAGAATATCAGTTGAATGATTCGGCTAGATAGTAAGTTGCCTCCTCATTTCCTATCTTCACTTGCGGGTTCTCCAAGCAGAGCTAGCGAGCACTGTTATCCGAGAAACCGCAATTGCGAACCACGTTCTCAATCAATACAACAAACCGCCTGCAATGCCATCAATTGCAGAGCCCAATACGGCGTGCGAGCTATACGTTGGACCGCTTCGGTCTCTTGCCTCGGGCGACGGAGATTCAGTGACTAACGTAATGTTCGTGCTTCCCAGCTACTTCGACAACATTGATCGCATTGCCCAACCAGACTACATGCCAAACGATCAAGATGTCCTCCGATCGCGTGTCAAGACCACTGGTATCACCGAAACCACTTTCATCATTGGCGATCTCACGTACCGGATGTTCGATGTTGGTGGACAGCGTTCTGAGCGGAAGAAGTGGATCCATTGCTTCGAGAACGTTACAACAATCCTCTTCCTTGTTGCCATCTCCGAGTACGACCAGCTTCTCTTCGAAGACGAGACCGTCAATCGTATGCAAGAGGCGCTCACATTGTTCGACTCGATTTGCAACTCCCGCTGGTTCATCAAGACCTCGATTATCCTGTTCTTGAACAAGATCGATCGCTTCAAGGAGAAGCTTCCAGTCAGCCCAATGAAGAACTACTTCCCCGACTACGAAGGTGGTGATGATTATGCCTTGGCTTGCGACTACATCCTGAATCGCTTCGTCAGCTTAAACCAGCACGAGACCAAGCAAATCTATACCCATTTCACTTGCGCCACCGATACCACTCAAATCCGATTCGTTATGGCTGCCGTCAATGGTATGCAATACCCTTCAAGCCCCGTTATTCACCTACTGACTGCTTGCAGATATCATCATTCAAGAAAACCTCCGACTTTGCGGTCTGATCTAAACGCGGCTGCTTCTCCGGAACGATTTCCTTGACTCGAACACATGGCGTTTGCAAAATAGGTGGCACTTTACTATACCACGCTTGCACAAACAACAAAATCGTGCCTACACCTCCAAATCGTCTTGGTCGCGTTGCCTGCGTACTGGATACACCGACACAGGGAGATAGGCTGGTTCTGGTGGAATGCTTGCGATGCCTTTGTTTCTATCGACTTCACTGTGTTTACTTTCCTTGCGTTTTCGGGGCGCATTTTCCTGGTTAGCAGGGGCAGATCCTTGATGATGATCATCTAGAGGGTTTGCGCCTTCGTCTTCCACCATTGTCGGCTAGCCGTTTCCTCGGATGTCTGGTTTTCATTTTACTTTTATTAATAGGCGACGTCGAAAATCCTACCAGTTGAATTTGAACTTTTCCTTCGGAAGAAGTCAGAACTGTGGGGAATGATGCTGCATGTGGTTGACGAGATTGCGGCGTTGCCGTGGGGCGCTGGTGGAACTATACAAACGAGGGTGGAAGTAGAAAATGAGTGCATGCATTATGTCTGCTGGATGCCGGCTTATGTGCTGCCAAAGAAAACCTCATGAGCCGTACTTCAATAGAGATGATTGATAATGAATTTTGTGATGTATTGTGAATTTCTCTCTTCGATTTACGCAGAGATCAGCTCTTTCTCATCTTCTGTGAGATGCACTCCTGAGCAGCTTACCAAAAGCAAAGCATCATCAAGGCGAAGCCTCCACGCCATGCAACCACATTCTGATGTTTTAGTTGTATGTGGACTTAATCTATTACTCCAGAAAGCAGTGGCATTTAGAATCATCGATATACAGGTGTGAGACTTTCCTCTGATCGTGCAACGTCACAATGATTGGTCCACATCAGGCAGCCACGCCTCTCCTCTACGCCACAACCTCATGTTTCTCAACCTCCACAATTCGACATCCGCAACTCCATCAACAGCGCGATGAACTTCCAACCCCGGGTGCCCATACAACCCAAACCGGAGCCAAATTCCTTTTAGAAGTCGTCTCTGGACAGAATCGATATCACGATGCACTTCTTATCACTGATAACGCTCAGCCTCGTCCTCCAGCCGATATGGTGCCTGGTCACTCTACAGACGATTAGGAATCTGACGGCACTGACGGATGAGAGCAAAGAGAGGATTGTGGAGAGTGGTACTGTGGTTGTTGACCAGTTGGCGAGGGTGCTCGGAGGACAGCTGGTGCTTGGTGGTGGGGATGAGGAGGAAGTTGAAGATGTGAGTATTGATTTCTTCCTTGAAAGCACCGCGGTGTGAAATAGTAATAGACTATGGTGGTGAACCCGTTCTAGTGATGCGCTGTTCAACGAAGCTAGGGTTTGGGAGAGGCAGAGTTGGCTCACACCCGAGATTGAGATATACTCGAGAAGAGCACGGAATTGAAAGCTAAATAGGAATCGGGGATTCGTAAAGCTGACAATATAACAGACAGTCGCAGCAGCATTAAGAATGCTCTGTTCAGACCTCCTGATCGAGCTCGAGAAGCCGCTCTCTGCCTCTTCTCCCTTGCCTGAGGTAATTCAGCTTCTCCCACACCTCAAGCATTCCACTGATCCCTCCTAGAAACAATGCCAAATAGTCAAGAAGGAATATCATGCATTCTTGGCTTCGACTGTGCAGTTCCTGCATGAAGTTCAAGAGAGGCAGATGCTTTGGCATTGGGGGCCTCAGAGCCCTGTTTTTGACGCTGTGGTTTGGATGCAGGGGCTTTGGGCTAGTAGGCAGGCGGCAAGTTCTTCCTCTCTTACTCGTGTCTTGATATTTCTTGTGGTGTTCGTCTTCATCTGTTCCTGAATCATGGCTTTACTTGCAGCTTGAAATTCAGATCCAGAAGTGTCTGGGAAGGCAAGACGCGATAGCTAAGTAGCAGAAATGTATCTTAAACTAATAGCTTACATAGAACAACCAAGAGAGGAGTTTCATCGAGCAGCAGATGAGTTTATACTCTGCTACTGGATGTTTCGGGAAAAGCCAAGAGGTTCTAAGGAGAGATGTGGAGGTGGTGGAGTATATGAATGACTTGATTGATACTTTCAATTAGCACCAGGCTCGGAGGAGCTTGATAGTCCAGCAAATCCAGGTAGAATTAAATGGCGGGTGTCATTGAACAGAAAACTTGGGAGGTGCTCATAGTACCTAATAGACAGGGTACAATGGAATTAGTATGGAGCGAATCAAGTTTCCACAACTCTTTTTCCCAATACGGAAAGGGGTGTTTCCTGTCGGACCTTCGAGTCCATAAGCTAGGTCGAATGTCGGTTAACCATTGATCAGAAAATTTGGCGTAGTACTGACCCTCCCATGGACGTGTCATCGGAGTCGTGACACAGACTCACGAGCAGGCTGGTAATTCGTTGGTCTCCTCAGAAAGTATTCATGAATGTCCCACCGGCGTTGAGACCACTTTCTCCAGCCCTACAGTGGTAGTTTTCATTCGGGGTCATCGTTGTCACGAATTCGTTACAATCATTTAGATGTTCCATCTAGTTTTCCTGCAGCAATGAGCTGGACCGGACGACAGAGCTTCGCGGTTGAGATGGCAGGAATATCTACCCGTCCTAGCTTTACACATCGTTGTTCGTGACAACGATCTGTTCTTTGATAACGAATAGAGAGCTTTGCTAGTACTGCATTGTATTAGCAAGTGAAATATCATTGAGAGAGGTAGAAAGAAAGGGAGAGATCCCAGTAAGGTATAGGGGGAAAAGGCAAAAGAGTATTGTTGAATAGCTACTGATTCCAGTCCCATATACTGTAGGCTCCAAGTTCTATGATACTTGTTGCATTGTGAGAGAAAAGGTACCAAAGCTTTTATACAAGAGCAGCACGCAACTGCTTTAGGGAAGTACTTAGAATGAATTCAAGTTGGTGAAAAACATCCCGAAGGGTGGGGTCGGAACGATGGTTACTATTTTGTGAGAGAATGTCTGGGATGAGGTGGGACCATTAAGTAGTTCAAACTTCAGGATGTCCTGAGAATGCTGGAGCAATCCCATAAAAATACATCTCTTCATACACAATATACGACATCTTAGACAAACAAGCTCCTTGACTCCGAAACTTCCGTCCAGAAAATTATACAAGCCCATCATCAGCTATAGGAAACTCGGTATTTCCAAACAACCGAAAGAGAGTTGACTGCCATGCATCGCTATACTGCTCTGTAGGTAACCAACCCCCATCATCAGCACCTTCATTCATGATGTACCCAGCTCCGCTCCCCCCATTCCTCGCATCAAACACACTTTCCAAACCACCCGTCTGGTTCACTCTCGCACCACTTCCCTCCCCAGCATCGTTTACCTGTTGATGAACGGGATTCATCGACGGAGCTTGAGACTGACTGGCAAAGCCCAAGCTCTCGCGGTCGAAGATCGCCCACTCGTTATCGAAGCTTTCGTTGATGCCAAGCATCGGGTCTGGGTCTGGTGCTGGGCGAGGTGTGTGCATATTTTGCAGCGCTGATTCGAGACGTGAAGCAAGGCGGTGGCGGAGGGATGGTGAGGGTTGGTGGGTTAGCGTGAGCATGTTGAGGTGGGATTGTATTTGGATGAAGTCTAATTCTTCGTTAGGTTTGGATGCTATTTTGGGAGGGAACCGGTGAAGTACCATCCGATTCAGAGATCCCGCCTTCGACTCCCTGAAGAACGAGAAGAGCCGCCCAGGTTATCATCTTGCCTGTTAGCAAGAAGCGATGAGAGAGTCTAGAGGTAACTTACGACAAGATCCCAATTCGACCAGATGCCCTTGTCTTCATTTTGAAGTTTCAGGGTGGCTCTGGCCGACACGAGGAGCTCGTGACGCTCCACTGATGCCACATTGTTAGAGAAGAGGTCAAACCCTCGAGCGGGGTGGTAGATTGAGAGAACGAAAAGCCGGTGGAGGCTGTACTGTCGGAAAATCATGAGACTGTCATGTTCGGGGTCATTGGGCTCTTTACTTGGGCGTCAGTCCTGCAAGAAAAGGGCGGGAAGGGCAAGGTACTGTTCCATAATACAAGCCAATCATCAAGTTGTCTTGCCCACTCTCTGATGACCTTCCCGTCTGCTTCGGTAAAGACGGAGGGAGGCCGAGGAGAGGTTGGGACTTGATTCGAGGAGATGAACGACCAGATTGTGGCAAACCCTCGCCCGGTGAAATGGCTTAGTCCGATATGCATCATCTGGGTGAGAGAATAAAAGGGATCTTTTGCAGACGTTTGCAGCTGCCGCAGGGAAGGCAAAGGCGCTTCTTTGGGCACAATTGGACATGACATGTGGAGGGAAGCATGCTCGAGGTCAATGATCTGTTGCATGCGTGAGTAGAGTCGATTTTACGAGGGTCTTTGAGAAGTATCAGAGGAGGAGAGGTGCATATCGTGGGGACTCGGTTGCTGCATGGTGGCATAACTCTCAAGAGGGGGTTGGGGATGAATTGGAGATGCCCAACTCACTTGCAGCCCAGAGAACAGTCCCCGCCATTCATGAGATCTCTCATCGATGTGAACTGGACAGAAATCAAGAGTGAGCCGATATCCCATGGATATCCATAGCCCGGTGGTCTCAATAAAGGCTTCTGATATCAACCCCGCAAGGATCAGGCCGAGAACATTTTGGAATGCTTTCTGCTCCTCGCTCAATTTTGCTTTCTCGGTGAGGGTGGTGCCCGACTCATTCCGCTGAGTCGCTTGAATAGGAACTGCCAGCTCTGAAATAGCACTGCAGGTAGCAACAAAGTAGGCGGGTGCCAGCGCCGCAAACTCGGGCGAGGAGTGATGGAGAGCAGAAACGTAGAGTATTGCTGCAAGCAGAAGAGGCGTGGGGGTGGATGATGTTTTCTTCTTTGACAGGAAGTGAAGACCCGGAATGTTCTTGTGAAACCTAACATCGACTTAGAGACTCAAATCAAGTTTCTCCCGTTCAACTTACGAAAGCCAGAGCTGTTTTACGACCCCTCGCTCCCAGATATTAGAGGGTTGAGGTGGTCTAGTTGACTCTTTCAGGTATGCTGCAGCTCTCCACACTCCATCAAAAGGAGAATCCGCTTCAGGAGGGCGAATAGCAACGCCATCTTCAGCAGGTTGCTGACGAGGTGAAGCAATACCGAGTAGAGCTTCAATCCTGTCTAATCTGCTGAGTACGGTCTGAGGATCAAGTGCTGGCTGGGCAGCAATCGGTCCCCCAGAGCTCTCGGATCTCGGCTGAGGGCTGGAAGATTCTTGAACAGCAGCGGCCTGGGCGAATTAGCGGGGATGGAGATACTTTGTCGTCCAGATACTGACATTCGCCCGAGGCTTGAATATGCATGGAGTGTTGCTCAAACGACATCTTCGGCAGGACGCATTTCTGTCAGGATCGACTTCACATTTCATCTGGATCCGTCAGAATACACGTAGGGGGTGCCATCAGGATATTTGCCACCTTCTGCCGGCGACAGTTGACTGGGAGCTCTCAGCATACGACCACAACAAGTTTATTACGTGGTTCTCACCGCACGCCTTTGTGGGCTTGGGCCCCAAGATTGTAGCATGCTTGCTGCTCATTTTCCGGGCTCAAGCATCCACGTGACAGGCCAAGAAGACGAAAAGGGGGGAGAATGGCAGTGTGAGACAATGTTTACAGTACTAAGGTACTCGGTGACTGAGCCTGTAGAGAGACAGGTGCAAAGGCGGGCTAGTCCCATTTCGGAATTGTGAAGGGCGGGGCCCCCGCAGATCAAGCCCAACCCCGTGCATTTACCCTTGGTTCACCTAATCATACTATGCATCATCAAACACGTACAGCTCTTGTAACTCTCATAGCTCGCGTATTATGATACTTGCAATACGAAGATCTTGATATGGGCACAGGAACGACCAAGTACCGTCGGGCGAACATCCTTGGGCAATATCGATGGTTTGCATTCGCCCTGGTCCGTGGAAGTCCCACCTTTCAAGGTTGACTGATCGATCGGTGACGAACATGTATTAGGTGAGTTGCAACCCAGACTCCTGGGAGAGCCTGGGAGACGGAGAGCCCTCCGCGAGGGGGCACCAATGTGAAGAGTGTTCTGTGACGAAGGACTAGTTGTAGCCTTGTAGGACGATGAAGTTGAAAATCAGGACCTCTCCCACCACACGCCTTCTTCGAAGGTCGTACTACACCACAATGACCATGCAGTTGCTTCCAGAAGCGATAGAGATGTGCTCTTTGGGACCCTTGGGGACAGAGAGAAGGTAGCACTGCACAGCGGATTATTTCCGGGCCGGTCAGCCCCTGAGGTTTGGCGAGTCAACCTGGTGAATCGCTGGCGCCATCTCCATCACCGCGCATCGAAAACAAATCACCACCTCCAACACATTGTCCTTGGGGGGACGAATTCGACCCAAAATGGATCTCGTCATTGCGCCCAGCCAAGGAGATAATTCAGAAGTGGCAATTGGTTAATAATGGGCAGCAATACATCACCCTTCCGGAGGGGTCGGGCTCGAGGAGTCTCGGCCAGGTCAGCATTCGTGCCCAAGCTGAAGGGTGCGGAGCATCGTCACCGCCTCTTGCTTCAGCGTCGCCAACAAGGGGCCTCCTTGTATCATTTTGCACGCGTTCGCACCCAAAAACTACCTTCAGCACTTGCCACCAAAGCCCAGTTCATTATGAAGACCATCTTGGGCCCCAATTCGGCTGACTACTCACCAACCCTATGACAGTCGCCCAATGATGCCTAAAGACAGGGTCCTCTACTCACCGACGGGACGCTGAAGCAAAGAACAACAACTCTTCCTGGAGGGTTGTTCCTTGCAATCCTTACATAGGTTGCCGAGTAGCGCGAGTTCCAGAGCACTGGGTACAGCAGATTCGATTTGTAGAAGGTTCTTTGAGGATCATTATCACCGAGTATTGAAGTCCAAAGAATCCTGATACTTGCTCTCCCCCAGACGCGCCCTTCTTATTAGTTGAAGCAAGATCGATTTGCCTTCCGCAGCATCCATATTTGACAATTGTCAAACGAATCCGGATTAATCCTTGGTTCAAGCCCATGCAATCGCCTTGATCGCTCGTTGATTAGTCGAGCTGGTTGTTGCCCTTTGCAACACCCTTGCCGCCGTCAGGATATAAGTTTTGATATCGGGAAGGAAACGTCTCGCCGAAGACTTCATAAAGCGTTTCATCGTTCCGGTGAGAGCATAAGGGACCTCGACAATTTTGCGAAGGTTTCTCCATACCTTTGGTCGTCTGCCTTCCCACACCGCTATCTTATACCATCAGACTTTGAACATCCCGGACAGAGAACCTCTATTCCGGCGTGGAACCACTTGGAACCGGAGATCATTCCCAGGAAAACCCAGCAAACCAACCGGAAGGACGTGTTTGCTTTCTTTGTGTTCTCGTACATCTGTTTCTCTTTTCTTCATCCTACGGATTTTCCAAATTTGCGAAATGATGGCAGCAAGACGAAGCCTCCAAGTCCAGTCGGACTATGGATACGGAAATGCAGTTTTGGATACTTCCAGAAGGTAGGAAATGGTTTGAGGATAAATGCAACGAGAGCTGACCACGAAAAAGTGCAACTTATCCAGAAGTCACCCACTCCGGATACAATAATGCTTATTATGTATCCTCGAGGTAAGACGCTTCAAGCCCACAGATTCGAACGAAGACACTGAAAGCAGAAATCAAAGTGCCACATACGCCCCAGCCATGACAACCTACAGCCCCATTCCGACAACCTCTTCTTCACCACTCATGCACTCGGACGCCATGTACACTCCAAATGGGTACAACGTCGGCGCATCCTCTGCCGTCTACGGATCCGCTGGACCCAATTACAATTCCTATACCGGCCAAGCCTCAAGTTGGGAACCTCAAGGAAGGATCTCACCCGAGGGGGCGTATTTGGATGACTATGTTCCATCTCCAAGCCCGACGGATTACGTGCTTGAGCCTTCAAGCAAGTCTGCTGGCAAGTCAAAGAGCGAAGGAAAGGGACACCAACAAAGACGTCCGTCTAACAGGGATGAGTTCGACGGACCGCACCAATATATCCCGAGGCCACCGCCGGAGTATATTGCCCAACAGGAGAGAGAGCTGCCGCATCTGCCAACCAATCTCGTCGTCCACGAGCAGGATAGTATCCTTACCCAAGTCAATGATCGGCTGTCTCAATGTGCCTTTGACTTCGTGGCGAAGTACCAGTTCCCGATCCCTCTAGCCAATGGGGAGATGCGGCCAGTGGAAAGACCCCAAGACCGGGAGTGGACAGAGTGGGTATATCTCTTGAAGCGTCTCGCAACCAAGCGCCGGATACCAGCCAGGGTGTTGTACAATGGCCAGATCAAACAGTTCATCACCATCCTGGAGGTAAGCTTGTCTCCATACTGCAATGCTATGGGAGCACCGAAGCCGATAGCTGGCTCTTCAGGACCTAGGCAGCATTACTCCCAGAATGGCTCCAGTACCAGCATATACTAATTCGGGACGAATAGGGAAGTTTGGAGATGCGACATGCTGCGAAACATCAGTCTCGACCCCTTAAGGATGACAGAAACGTTTTACAGCTAATATCCGCTGGCATCCAGGTGGCCAAAATATTGAAAGATTCTCCAGCTATGCAGTGCTTGGACCAGCTATACAGTCAGACAGAGCGTCAGATCGAGGAGAGACGAAGCCGGTCCATGTACCGCTCATAGTCATGTCCTTTTTATGACTTCACGACTCCACTTTGCATGTACCCGGGCGTTAGGTCCACTGAATCAGCACTTCTGCTTGGGATTGCCATTGGGAAAACTTGGTTCCAGGAGCAGTTTGAATTTCTCTTTCATGTCATTTGCTGCCCATTTTATGGACGGAAACGTGGTCCCATCAGCCTGGGACCCGTCATGGAAAACAGATCTAATTGGCTTCTTGCCTACTGATCAATGAGCACGGGTATGTTTAAGCCTTGGAAGAAACCATGGAAGACGCCTTGGAATCAGCCTTATGCATCTGTGCCGTCTGTGGAGTAATTGGCCGTTGAAGCTGCAGGAAGCTGGGACAGAAGACTGCAAAAATGCGACGATTCCATGTGCGCAACTGCGAATGAGAGGAGTGCGCATTTGCGCGACTGAACTGCAGATCTATTCCAACTTTGTTACCGGCGGCGTTTTTCTTAGCTTTTGATTTGCTGTAATTTTGAGCCTGCATTGGGAGGCCGCGAATGTTCAAGTTGTTGAATGCTGACTACTCTGTTATTTGCTGCAAAGCTGGGCGTTTGACCGGAGGATCAGACTTGAATTTTTGCACATGTATGTTGGCTTTCGGTGACAGAAGAGGAGGGTGGTTTGGCCCACGTCTGCGGTGGAAGAATGGTGCCCAGTAGCAATCCAAACAACTTTATCCAGACCCCACAACTTGCCCCCAATCAGTGCCCAACTCACCCCCCAACTCACCCCCAACCAGGCCTGCTCTCGATAAACGCAGCGAGTCGTAGGCCTGACAAGGGACCCTGTGCGCCACTCGGTAACGGATTCGATACCGAGAAAAAGCCACCCCTTACTCGGTACATGTCCATTCCTCAGAGCTGACTGCTCTCGGAGTCGGGCGCTCTGCGCTCTTTCTTATAATAGATTTGAAGACCAGCTTTGAGATCTGACAGCTTCCTTTCGTGTGCCATCAACTCCCGTGTTCTTTGCCCTTTCGGTCAAGATCTCCGTGACTGTCCTGCACCTGCTGCCAGCCTCGTCTCCACAATCACACCCACACTTCACATCCCAACACACCATCTCCTTAATAGTTCATGAGTGTCGGCCTATCGGTGTTCAAAATGGGAGACCAAGACTACAACGAAGAGGAAGATCCTCAAGGGAGATATCAGTATCTTTACGACTCCTCCCAACCGACGCTTAATGCTGTCCCGAAGTCTGGCTACCTGTTCACAAACTACCTCCAAGACCTCGCTCTACATGATCAATCTCAGGCCACCGATGTAGTTATGCAAGACTTCCCGCACTCGGACGTCTACGTCGCACCAGCAGAGGCATACACCGACGGCTGGCAGAGCTACAGAACCGTCTCAAACTGTACCACAGCGACCAGCTTCACTCATATCCCCACGCCCAGCGCTACAACAGACAGTAGCTATGTGATGGTGCACACCCCCTCTCACACCAGGACTTACTCCGAGAACTCCTCAGGCCAGGGCTCTGATGGCTCTTTGTTGTCGGTCCCTGGAGATCCCGAACCGTGGACTCCTGGCTCAGCCTTCGCTGTCGATAGAGAGGCAATGGATAGAGAGGCTCTCGAGGAGGAAGCTCAGTCATCTATGCTGCATGATCAAGATCGTATTCTCACCGGTTTGTCAAGTCCCGGTACGTACACTTGTTCTGCTTCCATTTGAGACAGGAGACTGACGAAGACAGAACCGCGGACTGTGTACAATCCATATACGCTCTTAGACAGCTCAGGACCCGTTGTATACCAGGAGTCCATGATGCATTACCAAACATCCGGACCATGGACGCCCGTAGAGCAGCGAGTGCCTCTCTACCCCGCAGGCTTCACGGCCTTCGCTCCTTCTCCTGGACCAGCTGCTGAATTCTACGCGCAATATGGTACAAGTGTACCGGCAACTCCGGAATTGGGTAGGTCATCTCAAAACGATGAGAAACGATCCCATTCCGGAAGGATATCCTCTACCAGAGGCAAGCAGAAGGACCACTCTCCCGGATGGGAACACATTGTAGCTGCCAAAGGCGGTCTGCAGAAAGTGAGCGAGATCCCAAAGAAAGAGACTCGAGGCTGCAGAACGGGAGAGCTTGACTACGAGACTAAGGAGAAGGCTCGCCGTATCAGGAAAGTTCACGCATGTTGGAACTGCTGGACTCAGAAAGTTCCGGTGAGCCTCGCACCACCCCATGAAGCATAGCAGAAGCTGACGACTTGACAGTGCTCGGAGCCGCTTTCAAAAGGAGAACCTTGCACCAGATGCAAGGGCCTAAGCAAGAAGCAACCTTCTCTCACGGTACAGCAACTCTGCTGGAGATCCGGCTTCAAAGAGTATGAGGCCACGTTCTTTCCAGGTAGGCCATCCTCTCCCGTCTTTCATTGTCATCCGCTGATAGCCCTAGAATACCTGCATGCGCATCTACGCAAAAGCAAGATCGAGGACTTGATCTCTGAGCACACGACCGGATTTCTTGACACAGTTATCACAGTTGAAGTCTCAACAGGCTCAGCGTTCAAGCCGATGAGACTTCACACCAACACCTTCGCACCTAGTACGGACGAACTGGTTTTCCAGTTTAGTTTGACACCGCCAATGCCAGAGCAGGCAGCACAACTGGTCCGGAGGCGCAGTATCCCCGTAGGTATTCTGGGGCTTTCGCTTTCTGACATGAGAAGGAAGTGCAACAAACATATTGAAGATATGATCTCTAGTCCCCAGTATCCGGAGCAAGCCACAGCAGGGGACGCGTCTGGGCTTCCCAAGCAGATCTTGGAGACTGCGTGCGAGTACGTCGCTGCGAACAAGGATGTAAGTGTCCCCGTCCCAAATGTAACCCACAGGAAGATGCTGATGGAGCTTCCAGGTCTCTCTCCTCCAAAATGCGATGAAGCTCCACGCAATCCACTATTTCATGGGCTCCCTCGTTACCTTCACCGATAAATCATCTCGTGAAATCTACAAGAAACTTGCACCCAAGGCGACACCACAAGCCTACCTCTCATCACGCCTTTTGAATCGCCAGATTAAGTACGTGATGCATAAGCTCCATCGCGAGATCACCTTGAAAGTCCTCGAGGACTTAGAACGTTCTCTTCGTTCGCGGACCAAGGACTCCTGGGGTCCCTCATTCTGCACAATTCTCATACTCTGCCTATGCATCGAAGGCCTGCAGACAGCAGCTGACACGATCGTTGTCTGCGAAATGGCTGAGAAAGGAGATGCAGCGTGCTACAACCGGAACCAAAGCTTCAACGCCTGTGAGGAGCTGGACGAGTATCCATTCCGCCAATGCAAGAAGTTGTTCCATGACATATATAGAAGCAACAAGGATGGCAGTGGTGGTGGAAGAGGAGAGAAGGCTTTCAATCCGTTGAAGATGGCGGCCGAGGAGGGCAAGATGGGGCTTGACTTGACGACGGAGGGAATGGTGAGGTCGATTTATGGGGTTGTTTGCAGTTCTTGTGAGTCTATCCTCACCCTTCTTCACTTGAATATATTTAATACAAACAGGGCCCGAGATCGTGCAACTCTCAGAGAGACCTGCGATAATCAACCTGGGGTACCCGGTAGAGCCTCACGACATCAAAGCGAACAACACCGGCCGCTTGGCGGCTAAATTCCTGCGATCCTTCTTTCCAGATCTGAGTAACGAATCATGAGTATATGGGGCGGAGTTCTGGGGCGGCGTTGATATCATTTCAAATGAGTAACTATCTGATTCGGCGACAACTTCGCGCTCGGTTTATTTTGAGCAGTAATGAGAATACCCTTCACCCTGAAATTCTGACATCCAAACACATCGTCCCTCTAACAATTCCATCGCGTCCTGAGCACTCAATTGAATAAGTAAAAGCTATGCTATGAGATGTTTGTCCAGATTAGTCCTCCTGGCGCACAGAGTCTACGCCAGCAGGGTGGATGGGACTGGCTGTCTAGGCCGTCGGTTCTTTCTCCCACGAACGATATTTAAATAAGTGACACTCAAGTCCATGAAGAAGGCGCAGGAGGTAGGCAATATGTGGTTTCTTGTTTGATCTAGAACAGCAAAGGAAAGAAGCCGAAGAAATACTTGTACGACACTCCGAGGATTGGGAAGCATGCAAAACGTGATTGCAGATACCGAGGCCACCACGGCCGTGTGTAGACCGTTTGAGGAGTAGTAGTAGAGCCTGTCATAAAGACATTACCACCCGCTATCGCTCGTAGGACATTCTCGTCGTTTGTGCTTCTCACAACAGTGCGACATGGTGAAGGATGCTCCAGCAATGAGATTGAAAATTTCAAGAACACCCATTTCATTAGCGCCATACTAGCGTAGCTCACTAGTCCTAAAATGCTCTAGCTCCAAACTTTCCCAGCCCCAACAAACTCTCTCGTACCTCCCGCGACTCTCCTTTTTCCTCCTCATCACACAATTACAGACACGGTTAATCAACCGGTACTCATTTGTCATTGAGTAAATGGTCATATTTACGTGCAAGAGTGAGCCATATTCGCGGGATTCGATCGCTTGACTGAGGTTTGCGGTGAGGTCGGGCTTTGTCCTGCGGGTATGACATGATTGATTGTGAGTTCTGGATGTTGATCTACGACAGAAGAGTGGACAGGGTTGGCCGGGTATTTGAATTGAGATGAATCCCCGTTTTGATGTATTATAGATGCAGAATTATCGGCAGAGACAATTTTCAGACGACGGACCGCCTCGATGATTGTGAAGTAAAGTACAAGTGGATAATTCATTTGCCCAAGGGTCAGAAATCTATGAAGTTATCCGCAAATCGCCAGGAAGAACAATCAAAAGGCCGTGAGACTACTAGACTGTTCTAAGACCGCTCGCTGTTTGTGCAACGAACGCCATGCCACCGGTATTGTACCAACGCCATATGTGAAAACCCTCAATCAGTGTCGACCATACGGAAGATCTCTCGCATCTCACCCCATTTCTCGACCACCGCCTCGCTTGCTTTTCCTTTGGTATTGACGTGTGTTTCCAATTTGGCAATGCAAGCATCAATGGTGAGAGCAGAGCCAATACCGAACTCCTTGCAGGCAGCGCGAACTTCCTTCGTTGTTTTGGCACCCTTATAGTACCACCGAAGCTCGATACTGTCCTGGTCTGTAGATTCGGACTTCTGCTTCTTCGTGTCATTTGATGTGCCAGACGAGCTGGCTTTGCGTTTGTGTGACGAAGTTTCGCAAGGCAGGCCCAGACAGTTAGCAAGCTTCTCGACGAGATCCTGCGTCTGAACCGAGTCGGTCGGGGGGTCCTTATTCTTGCCCTTTCTTTTCTTCGGAGCGGTAGCTTTGGGACCGAACTTCTCCAAATCAGGATTATCAACTGCCCATACCTTCACGGTCTCAAATGCAGCTTTGCCGTTATTCTTCCAGTACATTTGACTGATGTCCTTCCAAACGTACTCCTTCGAGTCAGAATTGCTGAATTTGTTCTCGAGCCAGCCGATCATCGCGTATTTCACGGTCTTTGCTTGCATGAGCAGCTTATGTTCTTTGGCTTGCGGTGTACTTTCTTGGTTCGAGAATCCAGGTTCGTTGATCCAAGGGACTGGAGCACCGAGGATCATGGCTTGGATACTGACGAGCACAGAGAGAACGGTACTTTTATTCGGCTGCCACATCTCATTGGGATTGCCTTCCCACGTATTGAGAAGGGATAAGCAAACTAAGATGGTAACGTTAGCCATATCCCATCGGTGGTAGATTGGTGAGCCTTGTGGGTCCATTTGAATAGAGGAAATATGAAAAGCGGGTGCTTACCACCGCCACCTCGGTGCAAGTTAGGATTGAACGAATAAGTCTCGCTATCATTACCATCAAGGACAAAGGCCATTTTTGGAGGGCTGATAGGATAGTTAGCATCAAGGAAAAGGTCAAATCTGTGATCAGTTAGCAACAATCTCCAGCGTCTTAAAGATAGTTACCTACATAAACAATCCATGAGCATATGGTGAGCCTTCAGGTCCAACTATGAGAACCTTCATAGCATCCGAGCGTGATTCAGCGACCTGTCAAAATTAGCACTGTGATATCGTAGTGTGAGTGACGATGAGCATTTTTGGAACTTGAAGAAAACAGACCGACGGCTTACCTTGACAAAAATTCCAGCGGGAAGGGACGTTGTCATGGTAGCTACTTCTTTTCCAATGGTTACAAGTCGGCCCTTCGTATTCGATGATTTAAGGTTTTTGATCTCGTTGAAAAAGCGATGGCTCTTCAGGACATCGTCATCGAATGTTACGCGATTCTCCTGCGCAAATTTCGTCCAGGTATCGATGCATTCAATCGTCAAGGACGGGCGCTCCTTATGCTTTTGCAGAAACTCGTATATGTCGATGATACGCTGACAGATCTGGATCGAATCTTCGTCATCTCTCTTCTCCAGATTATTGGACTCGAGCTTGTTCTTGTAGACTACCAGAGCTCCAGGCGTCTCTCCGTGTGACATGTTGGAGATCTTCAGGAACGATTTAGCTTGACGATAGGTGTCTAAGCTTCCTGTAAACACGGAAGGGGCGAATGCTCCTGTATGACATTAGCTAAGCCTCGAAGGCGCAATAAGAGAGCAGTAGGTTTAATTCTGATGGGCATAGTCGCTCAACAGGCAGCCTCTGGTACCTTTTCATGAGGACATTGAATAAAATTTTTACCTACCCGACATTGCCTGAAGGTTTTCAGAGGCATATCCCAATCTATGTGCCGAGTTCTGGATACTGTGGATGCCAGGGCTATTGCACTTATCGGGGCGCTCTTCTAGCAAAATTCCGACTAGATCTGGGGAATTTGCGACATTCTGTAAAACTTAATTAGTACTTCCAGTTCCAGACTGACATGTAAACTCACTTGAACAAAGGTCAAGACTTCAGTGTAGAGATCCTTCCTTTGGGTGATGTCGATGATAGAGTCATTTCGGAGTAGCTCAGCTATCTTGTCGAAGAGAAAGCTGAGACGATATATTCGTATTTCTTCTGTGGGGCCAGAGGGCGAATCTGGGCCTGGGAAGAAAGTTATCAAAAGCTTAAGAGTTCTAATGAGCAAATCATCCTCAGATTTCGCCTTCTCCTCCCTAGACTTGACCTTGTGATCTGTACGTGTTATGTATGCTGGCAGGACATGTTGGTGTTGTCCGAAAAACCCAGGCATAGGCATTGGCATAGCGCCCGAGAAGTCTTCCATATCTTCTCCCGCCGCGAGCATGTCTTCATATGCTGCATCTATATCAACTTCGTAATACGATTCATATAGGTCGTGGCCGGAACTGTATCCAACACCATTTTGTGCTGGGACATAGCCTTTCTTTGGTTTTGGTTTCTTCACTGCTCGCTTCGGACTGGCGGTGGTTGATGCCTTTGTTGCTGGCAGTCTAGATACCAATCAGTCTGTGTCAAGACTGTGTATTTCCAAGTAGTCACTAGTGGAGAAGGAGGACCTACTCAGCTTTGTCGAATCTGGCAAGGAGAAGCCATATACCAAAGAGTCTGCCTTCATAGCAGCAATGGTTTACCTAGAAGAGTTCTTAGTACTCCTTCTGATAATGCAGCTACATCATAGGATAGCAATGCGAAAAACAAAGATAAACGTACCACGCCAAGGGGTGTGAAGAAGTGGTGTTTGTTGAGCTTCGGAGCACTTCCACATCCAACACAGGTCAAATGTTCACACTTTGGGCATTGCAAGGCAGAAATCTGAGACTTCGGGGGAATGATTTGCGTGCCAGCAAGCCAGGTCTGGAGGTGTACGTCAATATCCAGTGCCAATGGTGTGTGGCACTCCCTGCACTTCATGTGGAGCTGCGCGAAGATGTTGTTGAACAGCGCCAGGTCAGGCGCAAGCTCTTTGGGGAACATCTTGTCGCAGTGTGGTCCACCAGTAGAGCTCTGGGGTCTGAGCGATACCGATGTCGTTGTGGCAGGCTCAGGTCGCTTTGCTGGGTAGTAGACCGACGAATCCGGACCGAAGATTGAAGATGTTGCCATCGGTGCGGGTGTTGATTTCAGTCGAGAAGACGGCAAGTACTTGGACAAGGTCTCCTTGATTTTGTGGAACGGATCCTTGATTTTGTGAAGTGGCATTGTCCGTCGAAGAAGAAGGGTGGGGCGAAAGCCAGACGAGCCTCGAAGTCAACAGAGCCTTGCGTCGCGTGATCGGCACCACACTCCAAAACCGTGTGTGAATTTAGAGCTCAAAATTCACCTCACCTTCAAACTAGGACCATGCACCTAGAGAATGAAGCCAGTTAGCAAAGTTACACCAGGATGCATTTAGATCAGAACTTTGGGATAACGAGATTCGAGACAATAACCACGGGCTTTGTAGGAGAGCCTAACTTTGGCTAGACACTGAAGCAGTTCCCCCTCGAAAGATCTTCTCCATTACTTGACCTTCCGAACGGGTGTTCTACCATCTTTAGAAATACTGGCCACTGCGATAGAGATTGGCTGCAGGCATTGCTTATTCGGAGAGTGCCAACTAACGAGGCGAAAGGGCTTGAGCTAATGCTTCAAGGGGCGTTCAAAGGGAAGTTGTGCAGCTAGTAGCCGTCTGAACTACTCGACAGCCAAATTTGGAACGGTGTATAGAAAGGCAGGGTAAGATGAAGGCATACGAGCGCGTTTTTTATTACCTTACGGATGACGATGCCTCGGCCTCTAAAGATATTGAGAAAAAGATCGAATCGTCGTCGCGCGACGAGGCGCAAAGCTGAGTTTCGTCCAATAAAATACAAGAAAGCTGTTGAATGGAACTTTGTGGGAAAGCAAGAAGCTTTACCATGGGTATGGTTCTCATCGGCCGGAAACAGAAGTTGCGATACTGTGATAGAAGCAGACCATCGTTTGCAGTTTTCGCTGCGAGATTTTAGCACACATTGCATCTCGCTGGGCTAGAACAATTTACTTGACACTATCTCCCTTCATCCATCATCGGGGGAGGACTGATGGCTGACGGGATGGTCCTACGAGCAGGCTGAGATGTCAACTTCTCGTATGGCAAATTGACAAATATTGCGATCGATGTCTAGACGTTAGAGAGCGATCGTATATCAAGAGTTGAGTAGCGGTTCACGATTCTTTTCATTCGGTGATCAGATGAGAGCAGACTCGTATGCTACATCGAGGATCTGATGAAGCTGGAGGTTGCTGCCTTTGGAGGCCCAAGCGACGTTGCCCGGCAGCCTCAAGTTACACGTGACGCGCTCGGCATTTCTATTTTGCAAACAAAAGAATTATCGAATGATTCAGACGTTTGTATTCTCTCTCTTGCTTTCCATGCGTTGAGAATACTCTAAGGTGTCGAGAAACCGAGAATATCACGTGATCTTTTGATCTAATGAATCGATTTAACTATGAACATAAATCTTTGTTAAAATTCAGCGGTTGCAACATCTAATTTCAGACTCCAAGGTATCAAGTTGTGTGCAATGACCTATAATACTATGCTCTTTTTCCAGTGCTCGAGTTATAGCACGTGATACGCACATGCTTGAGCATTTGTTCTTGGCACTTAAGAGACTCAACGATCACGTAAGTTCGATCTACCTGGTATTACAAATTTCACAGTTAGCTCAGTTGGTTTGCTAGAGTGTGTAAACTTGAACATGTCTAATTTATTGTCGCATTACTCACTGTCATTCAGGGTGGGAATATTCCATGATTACGCCCATGGTCGCGAGGTCGACCCTCGTAATGACGGAAACAATTTTCGGAATCGCTTTTGGGCACCTGTTCCGGATTATTTAGAGGCTTCTCTTGTGCATTGCTTTCTATAATTAGAACGCTTTCCAGTATCTTGAGCTTTTCGTCTCTTTTGGTGATGCTTCTTTGATTCTGTAGCAGATATTTTAGGTTCAGTAACGCTGAACACCATCCAAAGTCACTTTCGGAAGTCTGATATGACAGCAATAAGCCAGTTTGAAGCCTTAAAGGCCAGGTATGCTTCTGGCTCAATGGTTGAGAGATAATCGTGAGTGCAAAGCGGACGTGCTGGTTCATTTTTGAAGTCGATCTCGACAAGCAAACGTTTGGGGAAGATCAAACGACAGAGGATGCAATCTTTCAATATCTTGCTCGCATTTGGAGGGGCTCTAGCAATTTTCTCGCGGTTGGCAAGATCCATTGATTACATTCACTGCGGCTCTCAGCCACCCAAGGATCTCCAACGCCGGTACTTTCGTAAGTTTATGCCATCCACTTTTCTCCAGTTTTGTACGACGAGCATATTGCTCTAGGGCCAGAACCCTTCGGATGCCATTCGTCCGTCGTCTATTAAGTGCAACGATCTGTTTCTAAATCTTTAATTGTTGACTTTCAGAGGTCCTGTAACGTATGAGCACCAGTGAGGTCTCAGACAGTGTTTGCAGGAGACCATCACATATATTCCCTCTGAGATTCCCTTTGCGCAATGGTTGAGATCAGAAATTCTCTCACAAAGGAACCTTAAAACAATGCACCGATCTGAGGGAACGCAAGTCCTCATTTGGAAGTTGCCTTGAAGCAATCAAGCATCAGCAGTGCGTGATCACAGAAATAGCACACTACACAGCGAGAGTTTTTTCTCCAATACGGATCCCATGCCAGGCCTGTGCAAGCCAGGAGTCACTTAGATACATCGTGTGACGTGGGAAAGTCTTAGATAACTCGGTGACTGTCATCTCACAACGCCACGCTTTGTTCTGCACGAGAAGGATGGATGCTTTCCAGGTCGTTTTCAGCACAGCCCTCTGTGTCAGGAAGATTGAACCTTCCGAATGATCTGGAGAGCCAATGTGACTCAAATTTTGATGAGTAGCTGACAACGTGGACGGTTATGAAATCGTAGTCCAACGCACGTTGAGCCTTACCTTCAGCAACGAGTTTGAGTCAAAGCCTCATTTGGTGATGAACCTTACCATTGCTAGCAAAGGCGGTGTAAACTTCCTGCCTAGCACTCGCTGTTCACTGATCATGCCAATTGTGCAAATCAACATGAGAAACTTCAAGCAAATCACCACAGCTTCGAACATCGATGTGTTCGAATGTGATGTCTTGGCGTTCGCTGGATCGCCTCGAGCCATCTCTAAACGGAAAGCGCGGCACACTTGCTTGAGCTAGAGTAGTGGCCTTATGCAGGCCGTCACATTGATGGCCTTGATACGACGAAATTCCAGTCGAGGTTGGCTGTTGAAGAGGACGACCCTTGCATTGGAAAACTGATGCTGTTCGTTCTGACAAATGCTGAGTAGCCTGCCTAAGGCGAAGATTTGAGCACAGGTGGGCCGCCCGCCAGCCTCGCCTACCAAAACAAACTTTCCTGGAAACATCGTCACCGCTTGTCTCCAGCCTCGTCCTAAATCGTTCCATCTCTCACCGACTATCAACATCAATTTGCTGCCAACCGTCGCAACCGTGAGGCTTGGTTTGAACCAGAGCGATGTGTTCACATGTGCTTCAGCCGTCGAGGCCAGACCCTCTACTGTTCCGCGTGAGAGGATCCACTGGCTAACAGTATTTGGGAGATTTCTTCTTTCATGCGAGCGAATGCAATGGATCGCAGCTCCAGTCGCACCAAAGCCCTCTGGACGGAGTGATAGGACTCGGAAACGGAAAGCTTCTCCACCCGGGCGCACTATATTGGAGCGACAGGTGTTGCGCTGCGCCGACGAGGTCATCGATGAGCTTCCTGCATTTGCTGCGAGAGGTGCGGGAGATCTCCAATCGCCCTCCTCGCCCGCCACACCTCCTGCACAAGCGGCCAGCGCATCAGAGGTCGAGGGCTCCCTTCACAAGCCCTCGAGGAGAAACGAAGATGATGGAAGGATCCAAATGCGTCGAGGACTAGTTGGTTTTAGCTCCCCAGCGCCCCTGAGCATCACCCGGCCCTCACTGCTCTCGGCAAGATCTTTACGAGATCATCAGCATTTCAGCCTTTTCGGAACGCGGTAACTTCGAAGTCGAGGATTCCCAGAGTTTCGCCTTTGCCAGGGGGCCGTTGAAACCTTGGAACGGGCCGGCGGCAGATTTCGCACTTGGGAAGTTTGGTGCGCCATTTTTCTCAGGCTCCAGCTGGCAGCGGGGGGCGCTGTCGGCGGGTGGTGCTGCGGGCCTTCTCCGTCACTACTCACTGGCTTCATTCAAGTCGTGACAGTCGTGCGCGCTGTCCTTGGCACATGCTGCACAGCTCTCGATGCTTCGACGGCCGGGTGCTGTGGCTTCCTACTCGCTGCCTGCTGTTGCTCGCGGTCGCAGCGAGGTCGCCCTGCTGTGAATGATCCACACTCTACACCAACCAAAACAACTTTCATCACTGATTCGCGACTCGCGCTGCACGAGCACCAAAAGCATCACGCCCGCTAGCTCAGTCCGAAAGCATGCTTTTCCAACCAGAATCCCTGGCCGCCGAGCCTGCAGCCGGCCCGCCCTTCTTTGTGAGATGATAAGTTGGATAAAGTTAGCCACGTTTGCCAACGCATCACTGTCTCACGCAATCCGCCTGCTAGCCGACGCTTAAGTGCCCAACACCCCCCAACTCCACTTTCCATCACAATCTCCATCCATCTTCCTTCTGATCCTCCTTTTCTCCCCATATGCCTCAACCTTCACGACATTGCAGGACCATTGCCACCAAAGTTCTTGTTTCCAACCATCCAAGACACCTGGAATCACAACCAAAAACAACCACCTCGACACTTTACTTCAGTCGCTGACTCTAGTAAACTCGCACCAGAAACAACAGCAAATCGACCCAGAGTGGAATCCATTTTTTTTTCTATCTCAAGGATCCTTTTCTCTCCCCAATGAGTACTTGTGTGGAAACTCAGACCGCTGGGCTACATCAGCTGGACAGTATGGCCGGACTCCAAAAGCACCCAAGGACCAAGGCTGCCGCCTCGAGGTATATTTGTTTTCTGCTTGTTTTTTGATTTTTGTAAGAGTTTGAGAATATCATGTTGTCAGAAACCAATGTTTTCCTTTCTATCGCACCACCAACATCCCCGGGTCCTCTGGATATCAGTCCCTTTTCCAGGTCCGCAGCTCTTCCAGGCTCTCCGGAGATTTTCTTTCTCGTGCTGTCAGTCACGCCCTGCCAAAGGCTCAATCATGTGATCTGCCCACCCGTGACAGGAATTCATCCCAAGGCCCGGCGAAATATGGCCTATGGTAAGTAGTCAGCAAATACCTCTTTAAGGAAATGGCTCCAGTCCAAGCCGGAAAACTCCGAGGAATTTCACAGGCCGTTGAAAAATTTCCAGATTATCCAATCAGGTTTCCCACATGGAAGAATCTCACAGCTCCAGGCTGAATCACGTGTTTCGACTTCTGACGAGCCGTCATGGATCGGGATGTGGTCGGCAAGCCTTGCATGGCACATCAAACTACACCAGCAGTCGTGAGCATTCAGCACACATATGTTCACTCTGTCCCACGACGATGTCCAACCTTCAGGTCTGTGTCATCCGTCTTCGCAATTATGTATTGCACGCAGCCGCATCAGGATTTTGCACCTCGGCTTGCCCTGGGATACTCGACAACATTCTTACCCCGGAAGCACGTAGAACACCGTTCATGGATGGCCGTTTTGTTTCATTCCACATGACCAGAGGATTCCCAATAGGAGATGAAGAACACAGGACCGTCGTCCATCGACGAAGAATGAACCGCGCCGGCCGGTGCTGGGTTCAGTCAGGCATCAATTATGCCACTGAGTACGTACACATGCTCAACGCCAACTTGGTGTCTTGCATGCTACCCCTCCATTCGCGACCGAGCATACACTAATAGTTGCTTTGTGTTGTTCTCCATGCAGACATCTGCCTATGGACTATCGGACGTACCATTCCAGGATGACGAGACTACCTCTCAGGAAAATTTAGACCATCGTACCACTGGTTCTGCCATTGCTGTCCACTCATAGGTTACGCCACAATACCTGGAATTCTGCTCGCCACTTGTTTTCACTGCTCACGATGGCGACTCCTGGTCTGTAGTCACACGTAATCCCTTTGGAGGCGTCATCATGCTGACCCAATGATGTTTAGGTACCTTTGTGGATCTGGTGTTGTGCTTTGCTGCTTTTTCCTTTTTGCTTTGCGATCTATATATTTTTTGACATAGTGGTTGCACAGCACACTAACCTATCCTTGTGTAGCCCCTTCAACCTCCCAAATGGAAGTGCCCGTGGAATGACCCCATTTTCTTTGCCTCAAACAGGACCCACCCAGAGTCAAACCAGTGGACCGTTCTGGAGTGAAGGTGAACAGAACTTCCAAGATCCATTATCACCCCATGAGAATGCCCACAATGGATTTACTGAGAGCCTCAACTTCCATGCTTCCCAGGAGGCGCGACCCAGCCAGAACCATGGCCGAGACTCATTTTCAGGTTCCTCCAGGGTACCATGGAACACAGAACTCTCGTCCACTGAGATGTCACGGCAACTGTCCACAGATTCAATAGGAGCCCACTCCCAAGGGACTAGTTATTCAGTCTACTCTTTTGATCACATACGATCATTGAGCATGTATCCCCATGGCTCCCAGATGTCATTTCATGCACCATCGGTAAGGTCAGATGGCTCAAACAGGTCAAATAGTCCTGTAGATTTGTATACTCCTACACACCAGGATCTCCAGGAATTCGATAGTTATTCATACCACAATGGAGAGGACTTATCCGGGGCCCACCCGATGTTCCAGAGAGATCTAATGGCTGATGTTGCACCTGCACATGTTCCAATGGCATCAGGACCTTCATACAATCCGTTCGGCCATTCAGAAGACGAGATGTTTTCTTTGACCACAGGCTCGAACTCTCTACCAAGCCAAGTTCCAGTGTCAAGGGAATCCTTGTCGTTCCATCCCAGTGCGGTGATGAACCCTAATGACCTGTGGGACAGTGCTGCTCATTTCCTGGACTCCCAAAGGTCTTCCCCCACATTGCTTGAGGACCCATGGGCGTTGCCACCGCCACAGATGACCACATCAACAACCAACAGCCCAATGGAATACTCACCAAGTCTTGAAGGCGTTTCTCCAAGGTACGTTCAGGACTTCGCAGATTTGGTGGAACAGCCCCCTTACACAACGACTGGTGACAGAGTGACGAGAAAACTTGGCCCCCGGCAATCCAAAGTCACCAGCGACCTGGCAGCCGCCTCCAGACGTCCACGTGTGCCGGGATCTTCTGAGACCTCCGACGAGTCCTTCAAGTTAGTTGGCCGCTCGAGTCTAGATCTTGATAATACTGCCCGGGAACATCCACTCTATCACAATGTGACTCCCAAGGCCGATGGCTTGTACCACTGCCCATTTGAGGACGACCCAAAGGCCAACTGCACCCACAAGCCAGAGAAGCTTAAGTGCAATTACGAGTATGACCCTGTCTTTCCTTACTCCCATGTTTTCATTGCTAACCACTCTATGTGTACCAGCAAATTCGTGGACTCCCACCTGAAGCCATACAAGTGCAAGGTCAACACCTGCAAGGAGCTTTGTTTCTCCTCCACGGCTTGCCTGCTCCGCCATGAGCGCGAAGCTCATGCCATGCATGGACACGGCGACAAGCCATTCCTCTGCACCTATGAGGGGTGTGAACGCGGAGTTCCCGGGAATGGCTTTCCACGCCACTGGAACCTCAGAGACCACATGAAGCGAGTCCACAATGACCCAGGTCACCAGCCCAAGAGTAATGCCTCTGGATCTCCACCAGCTTCTGGGCCTGCAACAAAAAGCAAGAAACGTAAGGCAAGTGAAGCTACAAATGATGCCCCATTCATGGAGAAGCCCCAGAAGAGAAATACCAGTCCGCCGGCTGTGACCCGTCAACAACAGGAACCAAGCCTTGTTGATCGCTACCAAGAGAAGCAGCAAATTCTTCTGGAGACTGTTGCCAAGCTCCAAGATCCAAGGAATGCTGATAACATGACGTTGCTCCGCAATGCAAACGATTGCATCAAGGTAATGGTTCAGACAACCCAACGCATCAATTCCGCTCCGGTGGGACAGAATTCCAATCAGCAGTCCGGCTGAATGAACACCGCAACCTACTTTGAACAAGGACTTTGTGAGTACCGAGAAACGAACTGCTCTCCACAACTTCCCCTCCCAATATAGGAGGTTATGCTAACCATACGTCTACACAAAGAAACCCCATCTTGAACATGACCACGACACTCGGATCCTTCACAACCCACAGGGACATAGTACAGCGGTTCCAGTACGCGTACTTCACACAGGATATCGACAGTCAAGTCATGGTCCAGTCATGCACACATACATACATATATGCCCACGGATACTGCCGTTGGAAGCCCAACCCAAGGACAAGGAGAATGCCAGGATTATGTTGCCGGACATACATTCCGAGGAGATGCCGTATGGATGCCGTGGATATGCTTGCCGGAATTTGTTTTGATACCGGATGCCATGGTTGTTGCCCAATCGGATCGGAGGTCACGGTGGAGAGAAGGATGGCTGGTGGTTAGCTTAGGATAGGATAGACAGGGTATGATGGTTGCATGGAGAGGTAGATTGTTTTGCGTGCGAGTTTAGTTCGTTCTGTTGCTGCTTGTTCCCGTTCCGGGTTCAATGTTTGATTGAGAGGAGAAAGAGGAGGAAGTGATGTGGCACATGACTGAGGACAAGAAGAAAGATAGACATGATGATGACGGTGGTACACTGCTGCGTTTTAGATAGACTCTGAATAAAGTTCGCCCTTGATTTGACCTCAGTTCTTCGTTCCCACCCGCTGTCAATTGTGATGTGCTCATTGTCCCATCCTATTGAGCTGGCGCGGTGATGGGAGAGGCCCGTCGGGTCACGGGGTTGACTTTGTTGATTCTCCAATTCTAGTCGTTAAAGGTCCAATCCTTCAAAACATTTATATTCTCTCCAGTGAATAGAAAGTATCAACCTCCTTAGATCCTTCCCGATGCCCAAATTTTTCTTCAACGAGCTGATTGTACTGTATAAAAGAAGTGCTCGTCCAAAGGCAACACACCATGAGGAGGAGGACAACAACAAGGCATGAGATCATAATGTCAGGTGCCTAAGAAAGTGGCACTGGCACCAAAGGATCCTCTCTTGAATTGCCTGATCTGCAAACTTTTGACGGCTGGCTTACCACTCCAGCCTAGGGACAACGCTGCTCCTTTCCAGTTAGGCCGAAGAATAGAACGACGACAAAAGTAAGGTACCGGATGAACTTCGAAAGGTGGCAACATAATTCGTCAGAACTGTTTGGGGTTTCTGTTGTGTCTCAACTAGAAAATAATTTGCAAGAGCACCATCGCGCGGATAATTATTGGGAGAAAGTGCAAGAAGTATGAGGGGAGGGAGGACAGACCACGTTCCATAGGGAGGAATGGAAGTTCCAGAACTGCTTTGTATTTCGAGAGGGAGGAATTAAGGAAGTTTATATAAATATGTGACATTAGAATGCTACACCTGAAGTGAGAGGATGAGTTATATGGTGGATGTGCTAAATAAGCCTGATTACGATTTCATCCGTCCTTCCTCATAGCCGTGCCAGTGGACCATCTGCTCGAACGATCCCAAGTGAGGCCTTTGAAATCTCTGAAACTGAGGTGCAGCCAGTCAACATCATGCAGCGTCTAAATTCATCGTAGAGGATATCCAATGCTTTTTCCACGCCTTTTTGACCATTGTACTAGGAAAGTTAGCACTAAATATCACTGAAAACCCCAAAATGAGATGGGTGGAAGTGAGATCCTACTGCTAAGCCCCAGATGACAGGCCGTCCAATCCAACAACATTCAGCACCCAGAGCAATCGCCTTGAATATATCCGCACCCGTTCTAATCCCACCGTCGATATGCACTCTGATCTTTCCATCCGCCGCCTCAACACACTCAGGCAGCGCATCAATCGTAGCAGATGTACCATCCAACTGTCTTCCCCCATGATTACTCACAATCACCCCATCACAGCCATACTCCCTCGCCAGCAGCACATCTTCAGCTGTCAACACTCCCTTGATCCAAATCTGCATCTTGGTCTTGCTCCTGATCCACGGGATATCGTCAGCCCAAGAATGGCTATCAGAGTTGAAAGCCATAAAACTGCTATCATGCGTTTGCGCCTTGATCATCTCTGTCGTCTTCTCTATCATCGGGAACTCAAGGCCATCAGGGGTGCGGAAGTCATTGCGCCACTCATTGTACCGCACACCTAGAACGGGGCTATCAGCAGTGAGGAAGATAGCGGTGCAGCCGGCTGCTTCAGCTCGTCTGATGATCCGCTCTTCGAGCGCGCGGTCTTTCATGGTGTAGAGTTGCATAACGTGCCCGGTAGGCCCGACTTCTCTCCCGGCTTGGATCACTTCTTCGACAGTGTAGTTGGAGAATGAAGAGATGCCCATGTGTATACCGCGTTTGGCACAAGCGCGGCTGGTTGCTAGCTCACCATCGGGGTGTGCCATGGCTTGAAGACCGGCGGGAGAGACGCAGAGCGGGAAAGAGATCCTTCTGCCCAGAACAACGGTGCTGGTAGAGGCTTTGGAGACATTTCGGAGAACTCTGGGTCGAATACGGTATTTTGAATAGGCGGTCGAGTTTTCATGAACCGTTATTTGTCCGGTGGAGCCGGAGTTGAAGAAGTCTGGTTTGAGTATTAGACTTTTAAGCTTGAATGTTGGAAGTAATATGATTTGACTTCAAGTCGAACAAGACTTCAAAAAAGGCTGAGCACATCAAGAATCTCGAGGTACAATTATACTGGTCACCACTGGGATGTGGCAGAACTGTGGAACACTCAGATATGCAAGGAGAGCTCAACCATGTATTTATAGTAAAGAGGATGGGTGCGAGAAGGATGATACTTGCCTCGCTTGAAAGTGGGGAGCTTCTTAGAACCTTCTTTTTGAAGATCTTCGATACTGAGAATTATCTCATTGCTCATGCTCACGACTACTGGTTTCTCCTCCATGCTGGGTGTCCGAGCTGATTAGATTGGACCGATGTAGATATTTGTAGCTACAGGTTTGTGTGATTGCGATAGCCGAGGGTACAGTTGATAGCCTTCGATTTTATATGATCACTACGACTGTACTTCTAGCTTCTTTAACAATAAAGCTCAACGGTCAATAGTGGGGGGCGTTGTAGATCACGTGGAGATTGCTGGTTCCACGTAGGACGGAGCAAAGAACGCTACAAGCTCTTTAAGATCACACGAGGAGAGAGATAAGAGCTTGATGCTATGCCCTTATTCGATGATACCACGACATGACATCAATACGTGCATTAAGGCGTGCACTAGTGCGTTGAATTGCCGACAAACACCCCGGATCCAATGCCCCTATTTAGGCGAAGGAGGGAGGTATTTTGGGAAGCATGATATTGATCATGATATCAAGATGACAACAAAGTATTGCTTTAAAGGGTAGATTTATGTTTTCCTTGTTCATGTATTGAGACGCAATAGACCGATTGAGTTTGCTCACAAAAGTTCTTGGACTTGAAGTTTGAAAGGAAGTCAACGTTCGTTTTCTTTGGAGGACATTTCTGATGTTCTATGAGACCTTGCCCACTGAGAAAAAGGATCCGAACATGAAACTATCGCCTGGGGGAGAAACATGGTATGAGCTCCCCTAGGCCTTGACTCCAGTTCTCCATCCGACCCTCATGAGTGTCTCCATTTTATGACCCGTGGAATTTCTCACCAAGTCCTCGTCCAGTGCAACTTCTCCAGGAGGGTACACGACAATAACAGTGCTTCCTCCATAATAGAATGCGCCCAAGCATTGGCCTCTTCTTACTGTGGCACCAATGGTATCAACTCCGCCCACATACTTGATGCTGCCAACCAGCATTGCTCCGACGGCCACAATTGCGATCGGGGAACCAGTTGCAGATCGCTCGAGGGTCATGACCGAGCGTTTATTCTCGCAGAACACATCCAATGTTCCTGGTTCGTTGATAGCTTGAGGGTTGACTGTATAGTATGCACCTGGTATGTCCTTGATTCCACGAACAGTGCCCGAGACCGGCGCATGCCACCTATGATAATCTTGCGGTGCAAGTCGAGCAATAACGATCGAGCCTCCATCAAATTGTGCCGCAAGTTCAGCACTTCCTAGAAGACGCTCAAGAGTGAAGCCAAATCCCTTGATCCAGTATTTCGTAGCCAGGTCAATGGTAGGGAAGGCAGTTAGACGACAGTCCGCGGGCGAGGAAGTTACAAGGTCGTTCTCAGGATCTGCAATTGGACGAGCAGATTCCTTAATCTCGCGAGCGAAGAAAGCATTGAATGTTGGGTATGCGTTTGGATCCGGCTCGACCATTTCGTAGAGAGTAGATTCGAGTTGGAAGGATTGGATGAAGGGGACGATATGCTGCTTGCTCTCTGGAGCGTCGTACTCCTTGCCCATTTTCTCGCTTTGATTTTGCAGCAACTGCAGTGTCTTCTTCCAATGCAAAGCTTTCTCCTGCTCCGAGCCATAGTAGAGCAGATGCATTCCGACTCTGACGTAGATACTCATTGCTTCCCACGTCTTCTCTCCAGTCTGGCGGTCAAGGACGTAATTGCCCAGGTGGAACTTGTTCTCAACGCTCTGAATTGTGCCATGTGGCAAGATTTTCGAGAGCCACTTATGCGACTCGGTTGACGTAGAAGAGCCGTGGATGTGGGAAGTCGGAGGCTGGTTGTGATTCTCAGCTCTCCTGGTAAGCTCCTCCAAAGCGCCTGCACTGGCACTGTACCCCTCCTCGGTGAGCGGATGAGGCTCATAATCGAGCACTTTGTCGTCGACAGGTACATCCATGTTGATAGAAGGTGTATGCGTTGGTGGGAGAGTGGGAAAATCAAGGATTGTGTGCAGAGAAGCTGAGACTAACGCCCCTAAGGTTAGGGGAGTAGGCCGATCTTATATGTGCAAGCTACCCCTCCTGTGGCTTGCTCCGTGGGCGGCAGCGTACTCGTACAGTACTTACCCTTGTCGCATTGATGTCAGACACTTGCGCTGGCCTAGGATCAGATCAAGGACCTGTGAGGGCCCCAGAAGAGTAGGAACAATGATTTTGACCAACCAAAGTGACGAAGAGCGGTAGCTGGAACCTGGTCACACAAGGTATCCCGCAAAACAAGCAAATGCTGGAGGTGCTGAACCCTTATCAGTCTTGCATGTCTTGGCAGAATCAAGCTTTGGGCACGCTTCGGGCACTCCACCTCACCCCTCCACCTCACCCCTCCACACCAGCCACATGCACGTGATATATCCACTCAGCCACATCTCGTCCTTATCGAGCCACATATTTATTTATCACCTGCGCGGCGCTCGCTGCTTGAAGTACGGATCCCGAGCTCAAGCAAACGCATTCCTTACCACCAACACCGCTATTATGGCTCGACTGTCGACAGTGAACAATCCTGCCCCAGACCCAACTGCAATAAACCTTACTCGTATGATTGCACGGCTACAAAAAATCCTGATTTCGCCAGACCAAGACACTGAGTCTAAACTCCGGAGTTCGAGCTTGGAGCGGGAGCGAGTTGCATCCGTAAGCCAGGTTGTCCTCCACAAGCACATATACCTGATCAAATTATTATAGAATCTTGAATATGCTCGGTCCCTTCTCCTCAAACTTGAGCAAGATGCGCAAAGCATCAAAGTCCAAACGCGGAAGCAAGAGACGCAAATAGAGCTTTCTAAGAAGCGGGAGATGATCCAGAGACTGATTGAGCGGCTAGAGGAGCTCAACGAAGTCGGTCACTTCTTTCCAAAGCGGTCCCAGAAGGATGGACTAATGATAAACAGTTAGGCGCAAATGAAGATCAAGACGAAGACTCCTCAGAAGGAGAAGACTTGCTAGGAGAAGATACCCCATCCGAAGAGACCGACTCCCACTCCCATGCCTCACACATCGATCCCCAATCCGCAACTCCCTCTCCGCCCCAAGCCACGTCTCCCATTCTAGCCCCCACAGATCATACGCCCTTACAACCAGCAATTCGGCCCACGCCTGACTTTCCCCCCTCTCAACTGTCGTCGGAACCACAAGCTACCCTCCGCTCCCGCGCGCCGCGTTCCGAACGCGCAGAGCTCCTCTCCACGACCACTGGCTCCTCCGTCTCTCACACTTCTGAAGCCCTCCTCACACATAACCGTACCGAACAAGAGTCGTTAACCGCATCCCTTCTCTTCATGGCTTCGCAGCTCAAAGCCAGTTCACAATCCTTCTCCGCTTCTCTTGAATCGGAGAAGACCATCCTCGAATCCGCAACAACGGGATTGGATAAGAATGAACAGGGCATGGAAGCAGCACAAAAGAGGGTTGGAGCCCTGAGAAAATTGACGGAAGGGAGGGGATGGTGGGGCAGGATGCTGATGTATGCGTATATTGCGGGGCTAATGGTCCTGGCCATCTTGATTGTGTTCGTGATGCCAAAATTGCGGTTCTCGCCGGCTTTGTGGTGATTCAGCACTGGAGCTTGTTTGAGTGAGATACCATATGGGCGGGATGGAAAACTAGATGGAGTTTTGGATTGCAAGGAGTTCTGGCTAAAGAAGGCATCGTTGAGATAAATCTACAACTTACGATCAATTATTGATACCAATGAAGGAATGTTTTGGATTATGAATCACTGTATCAACTATGTGTGTGTGGCATATATGCCTTCAAGAAGCATCGTGAAGCGTTCGGAGATAAAACCCTATCCCAGCCATGAATGCATCCATGATCGCATAAGAAGCTTATTGAAGAGACTCCCAGACCTCTGCACCAATCGACGACTGTGAGAAGCTCCAGGCTCGTGGAATACCCATCCACAAAAGCCTGCCTCTCCCCACGGCCAGATCAAAGACCCATCGTCCCCTCAAGTGAATGGAAGACATAGACAGCCCCATAGATCTCCCCTAAACATGCAAACCCTCCCAAATATCAAACCCTCATCTGCACCCTTGAGTTTTTGCCACTCCCTACCAGAGAAAATTCTAAGCATCCGACCAGTACCATTTGAGTAGCATGCGGAGCACCTAATCCGAGAGGTAGATCAATCCCGGCGGAGTCTTAGCTCTCACAACATCCTCCAACACACCTCTCAACCCATCGCTCCCCTTGCTCACTTGAGTCAGAGTCAGAGTTGGCTCTGTCTCACCACTATCCTCGCTTCTTCTGCTGCTGGCGAAGGGACCGAAGCTACCACCAAATGAACCACCGAAGCTCGTACTGACGCTGCGGTCGAAGACGCTAACAACGCTTCCACCGAAGGCATCGCCATCCTCATCTCGCTCAGTAATCGATCGAGGAGTGGCATTCTCATCTTCAGACCCTCCTCTAGAATCCGAGACCGTGATCATCGTAGGAGCAGTACTACTATCCTCAGAATCCTCACCGTCATCCTCAACCTCGGAATCCGTATCATAGACTACCTCTCCGCCCTCAGCTGTCACATCGCTTTCTGCCTCGGTGGTTTCACCCTCACCACTCTCCTCGCTAATCTCTCGAATCCGCAACTCAGGCCGAACATAGCCTTCAGCGACATAGCCTACCGGCCTGCCCAAGACAGGAGGCGTGTAGACGAAATACTCCTCCCCCATCTTGACACCCTCCAAGCGTTGGTCCCAGCATACGCCAGTCTTCTTGTGGAAGAAGTATTTGAACCAGTAGAATGCTTCTGCGAAGCTCATAGGTTTGCAGTGGTCCAGAACGTGGATGGCCTTGCGCTGGGGACGACTGAGCATGGCGCCGAACATGAAATGGGATGGTGGGCCGGCGTTGGATTCGAAGAGCTTGGGCCGTTAGCTTCTGGCTTGAAGACGGGATGGAGGACTCACATAGCAGGTATATTTCTCAACCTGGATCCTGCCTTCGATGTTAACACGAGTGAGGGTGACTTTGTACTCAAAGTGATCGAGAGGGTCGCAATAGACATGATTAAGCTCTAGCCATTTGTTAGCAACTTTGAATTAACATTGAAAGGGTAGCTCACTGTTATCGACCAATGCTTTAGATGCTCGAGCTCCTTCTTCGAACTTTCGGCGGTACTCGGCATGGTCAGTAAAACCCTTCCTGATCCGAGCAATTGTGCGATCAAGAGTGTAAGGTCCCTCAGGTCTCAAGCCCTTCTTCAATTTCTTGCCAAGCAGGCAGTCTTCAAGCCAATCGAAGACAACAATCTTGCATTGCTTCTTGCCTAACTCCCAAGCTTTTTTAACTGTTGCAATCATCAATTTCGCAGTTCGTGGGACAGAGACTGAATTTTCACCTTGCTGGGTGCGCTTCTTGTACTCCTCGATAGAGCAGATGAGGTGCGTGGTATCTGGACCGACCTCACGCTCATACGTACCGCCATGAGCAGTGATCCACTTGGAAATGGACTCATACGTGATCTGCTGCGGATCGCTTTTGCTGGTTGTCATAATTGTACCAGCAACTGATATGACCTTGCCTTTGAAGATAGCTTTCATTGGTCGTTCATTCTTGGCGGGAGCCTTGCGGGCTTGAATCGGATTCGGAGCGACTCTTCGAGACGCGCTGGTGGTGTTGGATGAGTTTCGGGACGCTGGTCTCTTTGAGTCGAACTTGAACTTCGGCGGTGTCATGGTGGGCGGTTTGTAGTTCGTTGGCGGTGTGGTGGAGATATGTTTCGAGGTTTAAGTAACTTCAATAGGTGATAGTAGTGGTACGACGTATTGGAAATGGGCGAGGGTGCGACGGAAGAGGTGTTGAAAGACGAAAGAGGGGTCACCGAGTGAGTACCTAAATTCGTTTCAAGTGAAGACAAGAATAATATGGGCCACCGATGATGTAGACAAACGCGTGCTTGATGTAAAAAGGTAATGAGCAGTGTAGAGGTAAAGCGATAAGGAGTTGTTGTGACCGACTGAGTAGATATTCGCTTGGTGACTCGGCTAGTGAAGGTGAAAAGGGGTCGTGGTGAAAAGGTGAAACAGAGGGAAAGCTGATCGATTTCCGCAAGAGAATCCCATCAGGGTGGCTGGTTTGTGAATGGAATGAAAAGGGTCGAAATTTTAGAGGTTGTGGTGTGTTAGGGATTTGAGAGGTGATTGAGGGGTATGGGATGGTTTGGTGGGACGTCCACTGTGGAATTATGTAAAGGGATAGTTCTGACGAAATGAGAAAGAATCGAGCGATCTAAATCGAAAGCGTGAATTTGGAAACTCGGGAGACAATGGTACATTGCACAGCTCGAGGGACCGAATGGTTACAACTAACTGGCCAATGATATCGCATAGGCCGCCAGTTGACACTATATCAGTTTTTCTTTTCTGTATTGAAAGGCAAGAATTTTTGAGAAATCTAGATAGCAGAATGAGCCAGGACAGGGTGACTTGAGGAGAACGCTCGGTGTGAGAAATGAGCACTGGCTGCAACAGAAAAGCTTTGATCCAAGAGGTTTAAAAAGGGGATTGAGTTCAGAGTTAGTGAAGTTCATACTCATTAGATTAGCCATCTAAATGCTTTTGACTCTACCGAACGCCCCTGGCAGCTTTGATGAATGCATGTATCTTCGGAACACTCTGGACGCCGTTTTCCTCAACTCCGCTGCTAACATCAACCCCAATAATTCGTTCACCAAGTCCGCCAGCATCGCGGACTGCCTCGGCAACATTTTCTGGATTAAGACCACCAGCAAGCAGTACTCTCAGCTCTGGGTCACGAGCCAGAACACCTTTGACGTCTCCCATATCCAGCTGCTGGCCAGTTCCACCGATGCCAGAATCAAGCAGAGGCACAGTATGATACCCTCTTCTTCCCAGTCCTGGTTGATCGGGCTTGAAGCTCCGGATAACTGGGACAGGGATCAGATTTGCCCACTCGAGAGGCTCATTACCGTGAAGTTGAACAACATCGAGCTGGTACGCTTTCTGAAGCTCAAGGATCTCTTCTAAGGGTTGGTTCTGGAAAACACCCACAAGTAACGCTCGATGACTCGAGATATTCGTTGCCGCACTTGCAAAGAAGTCTGATGCTTGCTTGCTGATCCGGTCACTGACGACCCTGCCAGTAGTAAGCCTTGATTCATGGACCACTTTAGAGATTGCAACAGCATCGCGATATGGAACATGTCGACCTCGGCCTGGGACCAGTATCATTCCAATCAGATCTGCACCAGCTCTAATTGCTTCTGCTGCAGCGTCCGCTTTTCTTGTGCCGCAAATCTTGACTAGTAGCGGTCCAGGTTCTGAATTTAGGATTGGTTCTGAGCCACCAAGAAGATCACGGATGAACTGAGCCGTATTTCCTGCACGCATCAACGCCTCGCCCACTAGGACTGCGCCAACTCCATTCTTATGGTATGCTTCGACATCCTGTGGCTCCGAGATACCGCTCAAAGCGCAAACTATTGTCTCCTTCGGAACCTGATCAAGGAGTCGGCTCGTAGTATTCAAGTCCACTTCGAAGCTTGTCAGGTCTCGATTATTGACACCAATAACCTTTGAACCAAGTTTGACAGCGACAGCCATCTCATCGGCTGTGTTGACCTCCACCAAAGGTTCCATACCAAGGGATTGAGAGTATTGGTATAGTCGCGTCAGAGTAAGTGCATCCAGCATCTTGACAATCAGCAGCACAGTATCTGCGCCTGCAAGCCTGGCCTCTAAAATCTGGTACTCTTCAAAGATGAATTCCTTTCGAAGTACAGCTGGCCGATTTGGCATTCCCTCAAGAGCCTGACGTACAGCACGGAGGTCGTCTATGCTTCCCTTGAACCATTCGGGCTCAGTGAGAACGGAGATGACACTTGCGCCGGCCAATGCATATGTTCTAGCCTGAGCTGGAGCACACGCCGATAAGGAAATAATACCCTTCGACGGTGATGCTCGTTTTATCTCAGCCATCAGCGATAATGGAAATGGTGATTTTCGTAGGCGGTCGACAAATGAGACAAGGGGTGGGGCAATGTCAAGATCATACGCAGCTTGAAGATCACTCGGTCGTTGAGAGGGTATGATTTTCTGGGCTGCGACGGCAGCTTTGCGATGTGCAAATATGGTTTCGAGAATATTCTCCTTCTTGCCGCCATTTTCCCCATTCGCGCTTGATCTGGTCTGGCTAGAGGGCTTCTTTTGCAGTCGCTCATTTTCTGCCCAAGTGCCTCCTCGCATATTGAGGAAGTTCTTGAGCATTTGCCGCCCTCTCTCTGTTAGAATACTTTCTGGGTGATATTGGACCCCTTCTACAACGTATTCCTTATGCCGAATGCCCATAATGATACCCTTCCCACCATCTGGTCCTGCCTCGATCCAGGATGAGACTTCCAAGCATTCAGGAAGAGTAGGATGGGTTCCAGCCAGAGAGTGGTATCGGGTGACTGGGATATCTTGGGGGACGTCGGCGTATACTCCTTTCGTATCGTGTCGCAGTGGCGATGTTTTGCCGTGCAGGATCTCTCCAGCATAGCTCACATCTCCTCCCCAGAGATCAATCATACATTGCCTGCCATCTATAAGCTTTTATCCTGCTTCTGTGAAACTTGAGTGACTCACTGGCCCATACACACACCCAAGACGGGGATTTTGCCTGCGAAATGCTTGATGGCATCTCTGCTAATTCCAGAGTCTGTTCTGGGATGACCTGGGCCAGGACTAATGACCAATTGGGTTGGACTGAGGGATGCAAGAGCCTCAACAGTGATTGCATCGTTGCGGAAGACGGTTACATTGGCACCTTCCAGTACAAGGTACTGGTAAATATTCCAGGTGAAGGAATCAAAGTTGTCTATCAAAATGACATTGGCAGCATTTTCTAGCGGTAGAGCTGCCTCGGGCTGCTGTGGAGAGTGATCTATTAGATCGAGTGCAGGCATGACGAGACTGAAGGATGGGGAGAGCAGAACGATCGTACGAGAGAGAAGGAAGAAAGGGAGGGTGACTCGTCCGGAGTCCAGGGATGACAGAATGCATGCGCGATGGTGTGCCCTGTCAAGAAACCGGAGCGGAAAAACGTTTAAGCGCTTGTCGGTCGCGTCTTCCAGCAGGTGAATTTCAGTCGCAACAAAGCGCCTCGTTCTTCTCACCACGCTCTCTCATGCTCCAAGCAACGCCGCGCCGCTCCGTCTGGCTTGCTGAGCTGAGCTGAGTAGCAATGGCTCCGATGCCCGACTCCACTTACTTTCCATCTCTCGAGAGATGCCTCAATGGAGACCAGCTGCTCGTGTAAGTTTACCTTCAACTTTTCTCATTGGAGCTTCTAACATTGCAATACAGCACCTGGAAAGCTGTATACTCTGCGGTAAACAGTAACATCGAGCTGGGAACTGAGCATAAAGCCGTGATCGAACGTTTCTTGGCGGATCAAGAGGTTTTACAACTGCTGAGTCGCCCATTCGATGCCTTCCCCCCGCCATCCGCGCAAAGCAAAGCTACGTTCGAAACAAAAACTTCAGCCATCAATGTCACGCCCTCCTCGACTGCGAAATATGACATCAAACAGATCAAGGAGGACTCCTTATGGTTGAGCAGAGTAGCCAAGCTCGACGAAGTATCAGCCTTACGACTAGTGATCGAAGAGTGCCAATTCCGAACGTCTGCGCAGCTTCTAGGCCAGTTTTCGGAAGAGGAATTGGCAAGCATAGGAGATGCTGCTGGTAATAACCAATATTCGAACTCAGTACCCCTTTCGCTCTTGGTACAAGGTCTGGACCCAGACGCTATCCAACAACAATTTGCACGACAAGACAGCAGGAGACAACGCATTATACGAACATATTTCTCCGAACGACGATATCTTCTGAAGACTTCGGAGCGGCTTTTTGATGCTGCCTTTTCGTTTCAGGCTCGATTAGAGAATATTACTCGGCAGGGCAAGGGCAAGGGGGCGGAATTGGTGCCAACCTGGCAAGTCAACTATGGCCGGACTATTGCCTCCCGGCATACTGCGGACGATCCTCCGCCCACCATCTTACGATGTATCCAGGGTATTGGTTCAACTCTACAAAAACTTCAGGATGGGAGTGGGTGGTCTGATACAGATGGTCAGAGAGGGGATCTCGAGATCGAATGGGTCCGCAGCCTGCTCGTCGAGGCTACACATGGCATGGAATTTTTATGGCGTTATATTGCTTATGATACGGGAATCCCGACAGGTCGAGTCCTCTTGGAGTGGTTCCGTCTCCAACAGTCCTTTGGCTTTTTCAACAGCTACGAATCCGTAAGTATGCGATCTTCATGGAGGGGCAACCATGCTAATAAACTTTGCTCAGGATGAACCATCCATTCAAGCCTCGTTCTATCATTTCAGATCCATGACCACCATACTATCGCTGGGGATGTTGCATCTGCCAAACACTCTAGACGCAATGGCCGGCTTCGCTTATGATGCAGACGTCTCGCCCGAGACTTCCATTGATGAAGCGTTTTTCCTGAACACCAGAACAATTGCTGAACTTCAAGAGATCTTCATACAGGCTGCAGATACGGGCCTTGAGACCGTCGGCCCTGCTCTATTGGCGTGGAGCTTGATCCTTCGAGAGCTGAATATCATCGTGGAGAGGAGGAAAGTAGCCAACCAAATCGATGCCGAGTCCTACCAGCCCCAATCACCGAGTGATACGGCAACGGATCCTTACGAGCAAGTTTTAGAAGAGATACAAGGAGGTCTCGACGAAGATGCTATTGACCTCCTTGCACGAACAGCTGTCAATACATGTCGTGTTTTCCATACAATCATAACCCTCTCCCTGCAGTTTGGGAACACAACAGCTGGACTTTTGTCAAATTCGATCATCACGACGATGCGCATGTTCCTTTTGGACCTTGTCAAGAACAGCACTATAGTCGGTTACATCCCTGAGATCATTGAAGCGGCGTTTGCAACTTTGACTGGTGGCGAGAGCTACTGGGACATCCTAGACTCGGAATGTGTGGATGGTGCGGATGATCCAGTGACGATGCTATTGCAAGACGAGTCGATGGTCGACGCCATCCTTTTAAACACACGGTATCGATATCCGTGGGAGTCCCTCCCGTTCTTGCAAATGGTCCGCGCTCTGGCATCCTGTTCATCTTGCTATAGCAACGGACAACAGAACTCTATACTATTTTTTCTCGAATCAATTCCAACCTTCACCTCTATATTGCCGGTAGACTTCGATGGTTACGAGACCGTCCAGGAAGAGGAGAATGCCAACAACATTCGTCTGAAGCAACCAGTACTGCTTTTTGAGCCTCGCTTAAAGGGCTTTCGAAAACTTGGTAGTCCAAATCAACCGCTGGCAGTCGCAAGAGTCGACGGAGATTTTTGCATTTCCGCCCAAACTGGTGGGCGCATGATACTTGAATCCGGGCCCAAGGTTGCCTTTTGGTATCACCAATACAATGGCCTGAAGTACTTCGGAAAGTTGCTGGAGACGTTCCTCGCAGCCAGTGACGAAGTCGATGCCACAACCCACCAGTCCGTCGATCGTGAATCGGTTGCCGAGATCATTGCAATCATTGCAACCCTGCTCCTGAGCATTGCCAGATCATCCCTCGGAAATCCAGATTCAATGGAACAAGCTCGTCACATTCTGGAGGTGGCTAGCTCCGGACTGAATCGAAACCGCGACATCATCTCCGTTGTCTTTGACATATTTGAAGAAGAGCTGCAGAATCAGTCCGCCTCTTCAGGCTCTGAAGTCCCACTGGAGGTTCTTGTCAGCTGCATTCAATTCATCCATGCATTGATCCAAATCTCACCAGGACGTGTGTGGCCTCTCATGTCAAGGACTACGCTTCTCGGGATCAATCGAGGTAACGGAAAACTACCAAGCATTGTCGAAAGCGTAGAGCTGCTCTCTGGGCGATATGGCTTCCTTATATCTTGTTGCCGTTTATACGAAGCACTGGTAGAGGACTTCGCCACAAACGCAGTTAGGAGAAGAAGTAAGACTAAATCATCAGCAAGACTGAACGACGGTGATGAGGACGTCAGTACCGGAGTTCCTGACCAGGTCCTTGCTAGAATTTTGCTTTCTTTCACACGCTACCTAGTTGATGTTCTCGAAAGCTCGCCTGGCTGGAGATATGCAGAACAAAGCGACCGGCAACGCATCAGTGAAATAATTGGCCGCACGTATAATAAGGTGCTCGAATACGCGTACGGCATTGAAACCTCAATAGAAATCAAAGATGGGGCACCATCCAAGATGAATCGGCTTCTCAAGTCTGCCAAACCGGTCAGAAGACAGGAAAAAGTTACCAAGATCATGGAACCTTTGATGCCATCGGCGCTCTTCCTAGTCGACAGTTTCTTGTCTCCATCTTCTGGAACGCTGCGCTTCCAGCCTCTACTACGCTCATACTATGATGGCCTCGAAACCCCCGATACGGCGATCCTGCCGAACCTTCTTGGTACATGGACAGCCCAGGTCACCGCTATCCTTACTTTCTCTAAGACACTTCTGCGAGTCAGCGCTATGCTTGGACGATCTCCTTCTCAACTAGAAGGTCAGTTGTTCCAGGTATCATCACTCATTGCACGTTTGTACGTTGTGCACGATGCATATCGGGCTCCTGTTGTTGCGCTGTTTGAATCGTTGATCGTTGCAGCATCCAACAACACCTCCGAACCGCCGTCTCTCCTTGGCCATCTAGGTCCGCAGACGGCAAAGAATTTCCTCCATGTTTTATCAGATCTTGACAAGCCTTTATCACGGGATGCAAATGTAAGAAACATATGGGAGTTCTTATCCAAAGTCGTGAGCAGCAGGCAACAATGGTTTGCCAATTATCTGTTGACAGGCAGAACACCCAGGGAAGCGCTCACAGCAAAGTCAACTGGCAGAGACCTCGCCTCTCTCGATAAGCCTCTTCTTACAACTGCCCTAGAGGCACTATCTGGTATTCACGAGCTTGCTAAGACTGAAGCTTTGGCAATACTTCAATTTGTCATGCTAGCGCAGAACTTTTGGCCGTGGACTGTGTGCAACTCGCCCAAGTATGGGGACTTCATCAATGCCATTTCAAACTACGTCGGCCATTTCAAGCCTATACAGCAATCAACCAACCTCGAAATAGCTATCGACGCTTGCTATCAGACCCGCATCGGCGCTTTCGTCGCTGAGATCCTCGCAATGCATTTATTTCACGCAAGACAAACCGGAAATCCTTTGTCTATACGTGATATGTTACCGAACTTGTCGTATTTCACCAGATTTGCTGTTGTAGTTCCCAACTATAACAATTCGCTTCATGCGCTCCTCAAACAAAATTTTGAAGTTCGATATCCGGGCTGCACATTACGAGATCTTAAGAGGACTACCTTAGACGACCATCAATACGGAAAGGAATACTTTTACGATCTGCAACTTGCGGATAAGATGCTATCTACGAATGAAGCTTGGACGGGACGAAGCGACAACGGGCTCCGAGTCGAACTCGCTAATGCCAACATCAACTTATCATTGGTTGACGCGCAGATCGTAAGCCTATGTAACCATCTGTTCAAGGATGTCACTAACTCCTGTAGGCACTTTTACACAGCTGGAGATATCTCTCGATAGAGCTCAGCGGAAATATCGTCGACAATATAGACCTCCAAAACTTGCTCGTGAGGGTGGCTGCTGACTGCCTAATTGCAAACACGAGGTCACAGCCACCCGAAGAGATCTTCTCACGGTTAACGCAGACCCGAGTGGATCTTGCCATCGTTCTTACTCAAAGATTAATTCAGGCAAACTCGACAGTCCCAGGAATGTTAGAGCTTCTGAAACTTGCCTGGGGGGCAGTTCGTGCTCTCAGAGGCTCTTTTGAGAGGGCTGTACCCGATGCCGATATCCTCTACTACAGATCACTTCTCAAACTCCTGTTCCTGACGATCCGCATCCATGCCGAAGCCAAAGAACAAGACGTTGCAGAAAGCTTGCGCGCATCCAAGAGGATTGCTCAAACATCTAGTTTTGGGCCAGTCGTTATGGAAATCATAAACAATGTTGTTGCGACAGGGATTCGTGAGATTGTATCAGTAATTCACGACTCGCCTGCCGAATCATCTCCTGAAGACTTTGCCCTCATCACCGGCATCTTGCAATCTTGCCTCCGTATCCCTGGGATAGAGCTTTATCAACCTCAAATCGTCAATGCGCTCACACAAGCGGCTGTCCCTCGACTAGCAGTGACACTTTTCTCTTGGTCAGATAGCGTTGCTATTGATGGCGACCCAATCTACGGCGAACTAAGCATGCTCTTCTTGCTCGAGCTTTCCTCCATGCCTCTGATGGCCGAACAGCTCGCTATCGATGGCGTCTTAGGTCACCTTGCCGCTGCAAACATCACGTCTTACCTTCGTAGCGGAAAAGTTGGACCTTTCGCTGAATCAGCAGGCCTACAGCGCTGTTACAGCATGTGGGCACGAGGCATTCTCCCTTTTCTTCTCAACCTCCTAGACGCAGTGCAATCGTCCATGGCGGCAGAAGTGTCCCTTTTCCTCGCACAGTTCCCGAATCTAGTTAAGCAATCGGAGCAGTCTCTTGATGCCCCCGAGACAAATCGCATCATACCAAGAGGAACAGTCAGATACATTACACTCACAATCTGCGCAGAAGCCCATTCAATGGCCCTTATTACTTTCATCTTGAACACCTTACGTCAGACGTTGAGGGGAACAACAGACATACCGGAAGTGGAATGGGATGCCAGTGGCGTCTTGGAAAATGTCGAATTTTGGCTAAGCAGTAGAGCATTGCTGAAGGAGAGACTGCTACCGATGGGAGAGCGAGAAATGGAGCTGAGGAGGAAAGGTGGGCCAGCAGTCAGTGATTTGGAGAAGAAAGTTTTGAGCGAGTTGGAAGGCATCAAGGAGGTTCTCAACGGTGGCGAGAACGGGTCCTGATACTTCCAGCTTTTGTATGCGCATGTGCAGTTCTTGGCGTTCGGGAGAGAGAATCAAGGGCCGGGTTGACAAAAGATTGGGAACTTGATTATATTGTGCTATGAGGGAGATTAGTTGATTGAAGATAGATACCACGAATCGAGCTCGACATCAAGACTTCTTTCCTTCCCATTCACGTGCCACCTTCTCTCCTTCCACCTCACGGGAAGTCCTAAATTGTTGCATATCGCACTTTCAGATCGGCTTATTCTTTCCGGTGACGTCTGCCATCTCAAGAATCGGATTCAACTATGTGCACTTGGGCTGATGATTCAGACTTCTACTGGTGCTTCAGATGCTGTTTTGAAGCAGATTTAGTGCTTGCGTTTGGGCATGTCTCTGCACGACTCGTGCTCTTTCGCCTCGACATCACAGCTCCTGTGAAGAGAATAGAAAAATAAGCTACAAGAACATTCAAAACGTGGGATTGCAGAAGAAGCCTCTTCAGATTATTAAGGGATCGGAGATGAACCGCACGCCGCCGTCCGAGCGGAGAATTTAAGGAACCCCACGCACTTACAACTGATACGCGTATACGATCACGCTATTCCCAAGCAAGACTAGAGTCTTGGCAATCGTTTCGGTCTCATCCCCCTCTGCCGCCTTCCCCAGATTCCAAGTTTGAATCTTTGATCCTCTTCAAACCACTTTCCTAACTTCACTACATCTCCACATATCTCCTTCTTTTCAAGGGAAAATATCCTCGATGAAGGGGTTATGAGCCAGTTAGCACCCCTCCTCCGCCAGCTCACCAGGAAAGCGAGTCATCCTAATGGGCTGATGTATGGCGTGCAACTTGAGCGCGCGAGAGTCAAGTATTTGGTGAAAGGGGAGCTGGAGGATGGTAAGGGGGCTGTTGAGCTTGGAGCGCCCGAGGAGCCAGTAACGGAGCTGAAAAACGCGGATGAGCAGGAAGATGAGGGGCAGTTGGCGAACGTGGAGGGTAGTGAGGGGGAGGTGAAGGTGGAAGGAGAGGGTGGTGGAGGAAAGAAGGGATGAAGTTGTGATTTCATGAAAGACGATGTGGATTGGGTTTGGCTGACTGCGGGTTTGAGCTATTGGCATTGAGGATCACGGCGTTCTGGTTTATGCCTTCTCTACTCATACCCTGTACAAACAAGTAAATGGAATACTCGACACAATCTGACCTCTTGCTCTACAATCATACTTCTATCAACTGAGGCAGGACAGATCTTATCCATTCATTCATACATTTAGCAGCTAGAATATCAAAGAAAAGTTTCCTGATATCTTAGTCCTGGAACTGCGCCCCAGTAGTCGATCAAGAATCGCTGATTGGATGCCTTTTACGAAATTACGAATGCTGACGGATCTGACCCCCTCAACCATTTCGACGCCGACGACGCATTTCAGACCGTAGAGAGCTCTCCACAGAAACACAACATGCTACCTGATTCATGATAAATTGTGGGAAGGACTTGCAAGCATTAATATGATGCCTCAGAATATGAAATGGAGATAATGGCCAAGACATCGTCGTTGGCGCCACCAAGAGAAAGGAAGCGCGTCAGTCATCCAAAGACCAAGACTGGCTGTATGACTTGCAAGTGGGTTGACTATAGCCCTGCACGATCCATATTCTGATCAACGTCTCTGAATAGGTTTCGGCGCTTGAAGTGTGATGAGACCAAGCCGGAATGCCTAAGGTGAGTTTAAACCACCGGCAGCCCCGGCCTCTGCTAGGTTCCTTCGCGCAAGATTGAGGTGGGAATATAACTTTTCCTTAGATCCTGCTAATTTAAGTCAGATGTATAAAATTTGAGGGCCGTTGTGATGGCTATCCTACAGCCATCAAATGGCCTGCCTCTGGTAGTAAATCTGTTAACTCTGCTCGCAAACTCGTTCCAATTGCTCAGAAGGATGACGAGACCACGATCCGCTCCTTCGACAACTGTGTCAAATTTCGCAACGAGGAAGAACACCTTGGCTTCCTCGCATTTCAAGAGATAGTGAGGGGAGCCGCTTGTCCTTACTACAATACGAGTAAATTCTCACTCTGGGACACTGTATTGCAAGGATGCCACAAAGATGACTTCATTCGTGATGCTGTGATTGCTGTTGGAGCTCTGATAACGTGTGAGCGGAAACTCGTCAAGGATGCAAACAACAGACTGGCTCGGGGCCCAATCGAGCATAACCCTCGCTACCAGTTTGCGCTGAAGCTATATGGGCGCGCTGTGACGAAGATGAGAAGAAGAACGGAGGGGGACCAGCCAGCACTACGATCAGTTTTGATCGGGTGCATCCTTGTGATTTGCTTTGAAGCATGGCTGGGCAACCATGTGAAGGCTCTGACTCATGCCGTCGGTGGACACTCGATCCTGCGGAGTTGGTTGATGGCCCAGGAGCATTCGACTTCGGACTTCTCAAGAAGCAAAGAGATAGAGAGCCCGGCGGAACATGTCATCGAAGGCGAATTGGTCCGAGCCATTTCACGCCTGGATCTGCAGATTGTTTGGTACACCGTGGATCCCAGGCCCACACAAGTACATCGAGATCTCCATACAGAAGGCGCAGGCACAATCCATAACATGCCTTCGAATTTCTCAACCTTGGGAGAGGCGAGGATATATCTGGACTTGGTCCAGCGCCGTACCTTGCACTTCGTATTAATGGTAGAGGATGAGCAATATGCGAAAGTTGGCAGGGTTAAGGTTGACGTACCTTTTGCAAAACACATTGGAACTGTTACCCTAACAGAATGGGGGGATGTGAACGGCATGTCAGAGGGATTTCTCATGCATTCTGGTGAGATCTTGCGATGGCAAGCAGCATTCCAGCCCCTGCTGTGCTCGTCGAAGCATTGGAACGCAGCCATGCTATTACAAATACAGGCTGAGACGACTAGAATAGGCCTTCACGGTTGTCTGAATAGGACGGAATGTGGTTGGGACCGCTTCATTCCCGACTTCCAGCAGATCATACGACAGGCAAAGAAGGTTTTCGACGAGGACTTTCTCCGGAGTTGGCATGGATTTGCGTTTGATGGCGGAGTTATCAAACCCTTATGGATGGTTGCTCAATACTGTCGAGAACCAGTGACAAGACGAGATGCCATTGCTTTGATGAGGAAAGTGGCGGCGAAGGAGCTCTTCTGGGATGCCTTGCTTCATGCGAGTGCTTCTGAGATGCAAATGCTCAGCGAAGAAGAAGGGATGGACGAGCATGGATTCATTCCTGAGTCCGAGAGATTCAAGATCGCAACTGGCGTAATCGATGGATTAAGGGGAACTGGAACGATTACAATTCGAAAGGTTGGGAGACGAAAGGATGGATCGGTGGACGAGAGAACTTTGACATCGACATTATAAGACGTCTCCTTACAAGAATAAATGAGGATATTCTGATTCCTGTTGAAAGAATGCAGGCTGGAACGACAGGAGGTATTGAAGAAGCTTACTGCTCAACCTCAGACTAAGGAATACCGATCAAATTCCGGCATGGTTCAGCAAGGACGCTAGGTATCCATCCCTACCTCGTGCAGGCATCCACCTCAGATATGCCATGGTACACAATTTGAAAAGCAGGATGCTATCAAGATCCGCACTCGCAGCGTTATTCGAAGGCTGTCCCAACCAATTCCACCGTTGACAACTTGGAGCCTTGGCCTGCCTCACTTTGTCTTCCGAAGCCAAACTATTCATTATGGGGCTTTTCATTGACTGGTTCGGACTATCGCATCCACTTATACACCAACATACATACAAGAAAGTCCTAACACAACATCGCTGTCTGTGCATGCATCTGAAAATGTCTGTTCAACCAGCTCTTCGCCACCAACACCTTGCCAATCGTTCTCTTTGAGCCATCAATCTACTAACCAATCTCAGAGAAAACTCGAGACTCCGTTCGACCACCACTCCTTACAACCTGGCCCGTAGTCATCATACGTTGTAAATAAAGCCAGCAAGCCCATCTATAAAGCATCGAGCCACAGGCTCTCGAAAGTTTTGCTTTCCCGGGAAGAGGGAGCAGAAGTATGCAATACACAAGCACATATGCAACCATCGATCGCTTCTCCATCCACCTGTTGATGACCAATCGACTCCAGCAAAACAAGTGCTTTATACTCCAGCTCATTTCTCGCTGCAATCATTCAAATCGTATCAGGAAGAAGTGTTTAGTTAGACGACAGTAAAGGAAACAATTTCCGGGGTATCCGATCTTTGAAAAGAAATCATCATGTCGCGAGGTGGAAAAGCACAAACCAACTGGGCACCTGTTCGCCGTCGAGGACCATCTTGCAGTTCAAGTTTGGAGCTGCGAAGAAAGAAAGGGGGTGGACTAGTTAAAGACCACCGAAATTTGACACAGTAAAGATCAATTGCTGGCGTTCTCCACATGTTATCGACGTGGCTGGTAAGCTTGTGTAGTAGTCTTCTCGTCGATGGCTCCTTCGGGATTCTCCTCTCTCTTCACATCCATGCTCTTACCGCGTGTTGGGAGTAGTGATCCAAGGCGTTCTGTGGAAGCTGGCGGGCTCTTATTTCGTTCCTTCTCGGTGCCTTTCTCTCTATTCTCCTCTCGCTTTTCACGCATCTTATTCTTGATCCACCCCAATGGGCCCTTTTTATCTTCGCCACCAACACCAGCAGACCCACTGTCATTGCTTGATTGGAGATGCGTGCCTGCTAGCGTAGAATCAGAACTGACAGGCACAGTATCACCGGTGAAACTCTTGCGTGGACGGGCTGAGCTGCCGATCGAACTCGAACTCGCTCCAGCGCCAGCATCGGACCCAAGGCCCTTCTTTGTTGGAGTAAGAGAGTAACCCAAGGATTGCGAGTCATCTCGTTGTCGCGACAGTCTCCATCGCGAGCGCTTTTCCTTCTGTTCATTTGTAGCGGCTGCGTCATGATGATCCAGATCAGACTGGTCATTGAACGATGAACGCGAATGCAGAGAGGATGCCGGCGAAGCAGGCTTCAGGGTTCGTTCGGATTGTTGTGAGTCCTCGTGTCGAGTAGGGAACTGGGAAGGCTGGTCGGCGCGGGGTGTCTCTGTCAAAGGAGGAGTAGCATCGGTCGTAGGGTTTATTGATGGGATGCTCTCTAAATGAGGATACTCGGCAGTGTCATGACTGGTTTGTGCTGGGTGAAGACCAGGCGAGGCTGCGCCACTTTGTTGAGCCGCGAGAGAGTGTGTTGAGCTTTGTGCGCTTGGATTCGAGCTTCCGGGAACGCGCTTCTTCCTCAGCTTGTTGGGAGCCTTCTTCTCACTTTCCATGGTAGGAGATCTCTGGAAGAAATTTGATACGTTGCGTTCGCGGTTAGGAGTCGAAACATCTGGTTGATCGCCCAATAATCTGTCTTGGCTTGTCACCGTAGAGGCTGCATTGGAAGATGGAGCCAGGCTCGAGACTGGAGCTGCTTCCGGTGATGCAGGCGTTACATTGACAGTCGTCAACGCTGCAGCTGCGGGTGAGAGTCCCCGGGGAGCGCCTTGCTGATTGCTTACAAAAACGCCAGCCGTTGGTGATGGCGATCCCGAGTTCTTCTGTAGCCTGTTCGAAGGTAGTCCTGGAGATCGTTTCGAGGGAACCGTATTGCTTCGATGAATGCCGCCTGTTGGTGTTGTCGCCAATGCTGGACTCGCAGGACTTGGAGCACCGTTGGATTGTCTCGAATGGCGTGAGGAGACTGACACGTTTCGCCGAACGCCACCGTACTTCCGTACACTATCCGCACCAGCACTCGCATTCGACGAAGATCTTGCAACCACGTTCGATTTTCCAGGGGTATTCGGCGTCCCAATCGGGGGTGTTCCACCATTTTGAACCTCTTGAACAGTCTTCTCGTCAGCAGCAGTGCCGCGCATCCCAATCAGGAAATGATCTTGATTCTCGATCAAAAAGATCAACACATCTTGGCTCAGGCGGTATTGCTCAGGCTTCATGTCATGGTCTGGATGCGAAAGAATGCCTGGTTGGAAAATAGCTGCTAAGTTTGCGGAAGTCATTCGGTTTTCGTCAGATTTTGAGGCAAAAACGGCGAGTAAATCCAGAATGTAGAGTAGGAGTTGGCGGTTTAGCGGGGGTAGTTCGGTGATTAAGTGTTGATAGGTGACGATAGCCTTATTAGCATCAAAGTCGTCCTGTAGTTGTGGTCCCTCCTGGTCCCCTACGGCTTCCTTCGTATGGCCGACGAGAGGTTTTCGAAATTGGTCGTATAAATCTAAAGGCACAATTGGCTCGGGAAGGTTGTTCAGATATCTCCTCAACACGTTCGCCGCATCGTGTACCGTGTATCCTGCCCAGTCGAGTCCTTTGCCATAACGATCAGGTGAGTCAAACGCCAATTTCAGTTCCTTGATTCGCTTTTCAGAACCACTCAGGCGAAATATTCCCTCCACATTAGTAGCTTTAGCACATCATTAGCTTACCGGTTCCAGACGTGTCAGCATCGAATACGCACCTTTCTCCTTCAGATATACACCACACTTCGCTACAACAATCGGTACATAACCATATATGTAGCTCTTCCCTTCTCCATCGACAAGCGAGATGGCCACATTTGCGTATGTGATGCTCTGGCGGAGCGGGACACCGAAGATGCCTGGGGCTTGCTGTTGTTCTGTTGAAGTTTTAGCATATGACTTCACCTTTTGTGCAACTCGATCAAAGAAGCGTGGAACGAAATGGCGCTTTGGATCAGCATGGATCCCAGCACCCAATGCTTCACTTGAGTCATTATCCATTGGAGCAATGAACAGACTACTGTTGCGCTGTCTTGCTAACTTGCTCCCGAACTTGCTGCCGAATTTGCTCTTGCTCCGCTTGACACTTGGAGACATGGGTGAAGGGGATTTTTGGATCAGCATGCTTTGCGATCTCTTTTGTCTCATCATTTGACGAGGGTTGTATGCCAGCAGACTCGAGTGACGTCTTTGGGGCAGAAGATTTGCTGGTCGTTGTGTATTATCAAAAATAGAGCTGCTGAAAGAAAAGCTTCTTCGAAGGCCCTTGGCCTCGGCTACCACAGGTGCCTTCTTGTGTTGCTCTGTTGCCAAGCCATCAATAGCTGGTGTATGCTTAGAGATAGGGTGCTCGGTGAATATTGACTTCCTAGGACCTGAAGTCTCTATGTTTGGAGTGAACTCTCTTCTAGTGTACAGTTCTCCAACATAGGAAGCGGGTGGAGACTGCTGTCCACATCGCAGACAACGACGCTTAGAAAGATGCTGACAAGTATGCTTATGATGCAGATGCTGCTGTAAAGAGGCTGATGGAGCATTACCATGGGTGTCTTGGCTCTTTGTAGTCTTCCCAAATGTTTTCCACCATGATTTTAAGCTCTGTTTGGTCGGAGGGGATGTGGCTGCAGTCGAATTCAGGACCGGAGCAGGCTGGGGGTTCGCGAAAGGCTGCTGGGAGGTGGACGAGGCTGGAATGTCGGACGACATGCTGCACGCGCACTTTATGAATCTGCCGGTAGCTTGCTATAGAGAATGTCTCAGAAGTCCAGCGACAGGACTATGCTGTGGACCGAGAGGTCCGGGCAAGGTGGATACTTGCTCGCAGGCTGTCGATCTGGGGAGTGCAGTGTGCGCTTTGGAACTGGTCTCAATTAGCTGGCAGGAGGCCTACTGCTGGAGCAGAGGTCTTCTCGGAGTCGAAGTATCTCAGCAAATGCGCCGTGGCGGCCAGAATGCGCTCAGTTGTATCGGCAAGAGTGAGTGTGGTCGAGAGGGAGGTGCTGGGTGCTGGGTGCCAGACGCGACCGAGGGGGATGACGCAGGAGGTGCAAGTGAAAGTCGCTGCAGAAGAAGCTGGAAGGAGCAATGCAGAAGAGAAGGGTGGAAGCTGAGAGGGTGTAGAGCCGCGTTGTGCGCGACAGAGGGTGATGGTGCTGCCAGTGCGGAGGAGTCGATCTTTGAAGTTCAAGTTGGTCTTGAAGGTGATCTTGGAGGAGCGGCTAGTTGGGCCTGAGCCGCCGCCCTATCAGCGAGGGGAGAGAGTTCCTGACTTGTGTGTCTGATGACCATCCAACTTCTGCAAATCCCATCGGGCCAAGCTTCTGCACAGTCTGGGGATGTCTCTGATTCATGAGGAGGATTGGTCTCCAGCACATGTAGTTTAGATGAGGCCTCACAAGCAGATTCGCATTTCTACTTATTCCTAAACTTTGACAGGCCCAGTTTTGCAGGCCACCGAAGCGAGACTTGTCCAAATTTAGTCATGACAACGGCTTTGTGCCTGGATAAAAGGGCACGAATCGCGTCGGGACAGTGGTAGAGGAGTTAGAGAAGTGCATTTTCACAGAACATAGAGATATCTACACATATTTCTATGCAGATGAGTCTCATGCGGAGCGTACCATGTCATTTTCCTATGGCAGCCAGAGTTTTTGTGGCTAGGAAAAGGCGGCGCTGCTTTGCTCGTTTGGAGGCAATGGCATCGGAGAAGACCCCTGTAACCTCCGATGGCCGCTAGGATCGTCGAAATTCTGCAAAGAACCGTAGCTTAACTTCAACAGACTCAGCAGCTTCCAACATCTGAATCCACTCGATCTAGAATCCAACATCTCGAATCGAGATCGAGTACTGGTGCAAGCTAGGATCAATTCCTCTTCTGCTATCATAACCCCTCCCACACAGTCAAAATGGACGGGTTCGTGGCTCTTCAAGACGATACACTTACAAGAACTGACAGCTTCTCAGACTTACAGCGGCCGAACAGAGAGAGTTCGAGTCTCGGATGCAGAAGAAACAGATGAAGGAATTTATGGGCGTAAGTTGAATGTCCCTTTGGTCAGGCACGAGATTTGGGTGGTGGCCACGAGTTGTTTCGTTGGACGACAACCTTGAATACGATTTTACTCTATGACACAAACCTTTGGAGCCCTATCATCAGATTCGTCGACCGGATACTCCCTCTCGAAGTGCTGAAGTGTTCAGGCATCAGCACTCTCTGCCTTGGCTGGTTAATACGTCTACCTCGCCTGCCTCGTACTTTTGGCTGGACTACCTCTGCCAACTTTTGACTGACTTTCGATCATCAGATGTTCTCACACCTTGTATCCCACTGCTTTGACGCCTGCGTGGATGACTTCACCACCAAATCGTTAATCCAACGCGAAACTGGCTGCGTGTCTCGATGTGTTAAGAAGTTTATGGCGGGCAGTGAGAGGATCTCGCAGAGATTCCAGGAAGGACAAGCACAAATGATGGCCCAGCCTCCTCCAGGGCGATGAAAGTTTCATTAAGCAGGGAGTTAATGGTCATGCGTGGGGAGCTGTAAGATAGAGGGAGGCTTCTTGTATGGTAAAATACCTAGGGGTTTAGGCGGTCGTGCAACACCAAAACCTGGATGTAAAGGTGCGCGTATCATGAATGGGAATCAGATTCAACTCCTGCAGAAGCTATATTTTGAATTCATGGCGCCTCGAAGGCATATCCATGGCCGCTTCCTTGATACTTTGGTTAGTAGCAGACTTTCCACCTCGAGGCTCTCATTGCGATCAGGATCTTAACGAGATATTCGACCAAAGGCTCCTCCCAGGTTAGGGTATCTTCAGCTAGGCAAGTGCCACTCTCCCCAATTTCTGTATTTAGCACGTCTTGCAAAACTATGTTCTATTGGCCAGCCTTTTTGGCAGACAATTGTGCCGCACGTGATTGCTAGTTTTGAGCGTCCTTGCCGCAGCTTTCCTGCCAGCCTCAATATCCATCTTTCGACAACAATCTACTGCAGTCGCATACGACGTCGAGCTCTCCTTCCCTGTCATTGATCTTTCATCGAATGCTTGACTCATTTCTATTCATGCTCACAAGTCCGAGACCTCATGCTCGTAAATGAATACAAGTCAAGGATCTTGCAATTCTCGCCGTCTGCTTGCCTTTTTCGCTGGTGAGACCCCGTCTCATCGAGGCAATTTCTTAGATTGAACTTAACAATGTCTTGGACATCGCCTCTTGAAACTCAATCCATAAAGCTTCCAGAAGATATAGGGAGTCTAAGTAATGTACGAGCAGTGTCTGGCTCTCTATATCCAGTCTTGCAGCCTTACAAGTACAAACCGTTGAAGGAAGGCGAAGTCCGACTGCTCGACCTGCTTCCAGGCACTGAAGACAACCAAAGTCCTATTTCATGTCACCTCTACGAGGTTTCGATTGATGATCTTCCGCCGTACGAGGCTCTGTCATACTCCTGGGACACGGATACTTCAGGACAGACTCCTCATCCCACCATCTTCATCGACAGCCAACCACTCCAAATCATGCCAAATCTGGAGGCATTTCTACTCCAACACCGCCAAGACCAAGATTCTCCACCTCGGCCGCTCTGGATCGATGCGATTTGCATCAACCAGAACGATTTCACCGAACGTCGCCAGCAAGTGGGGATGATGTCTAAGCTCTATACACGACTGAGTAGGCTGGTTGTCTGGCTGGGAAGCGAAGACGAGGACAGCAGATTTGTTATTGAGACCCTTAAGTTGGCTGCTTGTGCCCGAGAGGAACCTGAATACTTATTACAACAAGTTCAGGAGCTGCTTGCTTCGGAAGGGCGTATAGGTGATTCTAACTACACTGTCCAATTTACTGCGTTTTTGAAGCGGTCTTGGTTCTCCCGAAGTTGGGTCGTTCAGGAGTATGGCCTCGGCGCCCGTCGCGGTATGGTTTTCAAATTCGGCAGCCTCCAGTTTCGCTCAGATGAGATGGAAGCGATTGAAGCGCTGTCACCAGAAAATATCTTCTCTTATTCCAACGGAGAGTTGAAAGTCCCAGCAACCGATGAATGTAACCGCAGCAGGCTATTGTGGGGTACTCTCCGCTTAGCTCGTGCTACGGTACTTCAAGCCCAAACATGCAATATCCTATACTGGCTGTCAGCTTTACGTGGCAAATCTGCTACTGATCCTAGTGATAAAATCTACGCCACTCTTGGATTGGCACAAGGCAATGACCAGAAAACTCATTCTCCATTGTACGACCCTGGCTACCTGATTGTTGACTACAACGCGCCAGTTCAGGATGTCTACTCGAGTTTAGTCAAATCGGTTGTGATATCGACGAAGAAGCTCAATATCTTACTCGCGTGCAATGAGAGAAGTCACCATGTCACTCGATCCTGGGTGCCAGATTGGAGTATTTCTGATGTCTGTGAACATTCCGGTTTCATGGGCTTCTTTTACGGATCGATACCTTCCATACGTAACGCCTTAAACTCTTCCGGGCCAGAAGATGCTCGTGTTGCCTTTGCTGACGACCTTTCCACCATGACTGTCCGTGGCTTAAGATGGGGAAAAGTGAGTGATACAATAGATATACCTCATCTAACCCTTGATCACTTCCTGATACCACGAACCTGGCTTGACCAGAGATCTTCGCCTTCGCAACGCGACTTCGTGCAAAGTCTATGGAGGACTTGCCTCATTCATATGGAGCCGTGGGAAAGTGACTTTCTATCACGCTACGATATGCTAGGCCTATACTTCAGCCAAATAATTGAACCCTCCACCAACGCACTTCGAGACGGCGGTTCAGCCTCCTATCTAGACCTCTTCACACCGCAGTTCAAGAATACGATGGCCAGTCGCAATAGGGAGGTACTGTTCACGACTGATAACGGATTCCTCGGCAAGGACTTCTCTCAACAAGTCAAGATTGGAGATGACATCTGCGTTCTTCTTGGTTGTCCAGTACCTGTGGCTCTACGACGTGTTGGATCACACTATCAATTCATCCGCTCGGTATATGTTGACGGAATAATGTATGGAGAGGCCCTAGAAGCTCTAAACAGAGGAGAAGTTGAGCTGGAGGACTTCGAACTTCACTGAAGTTAGATTTGGTCGCTCGAATTATGTACCAACTCCCAAGATTCGTATGAGCATTACTGTGTTCGATACTGCAAGCCGAAGCTAGAGACACACCCAGACTCTGGAAAAATCAAAGCAATTGACCAAATCGTAATCCTCAGGTATTCGGAAGACAAGACTGCGACGATCTTGCAATCATGCTCTATTCTTCATTCATTCCTCATTTCGCTTCTAAAATTGTTGCTACCAACTGCCACAAGAAACGACCCCAGAGCAGCTACGAAGTTGAAGGACGCATGGAATGATATATGAAGCTGCAGGGAGAACAGATCCAGACTCATTGAGCGACACGTGGAGACGGCCACTCGTGTCCTCAGACCTGTAACGGAGCTGATGGAGTCTTACCGTGATTTCTGGGCTTCCGTAGGGCGTGGCGGATTCCGGAAGGAGAATGTTGTAAATTGATTTTGACCCTAGGGACAGGGTGGTGGGAGCACAGTCCCTCCGAAGGAGGTTTGTTGACAATGCTGGGGCCGCTATCTATATAGAAAAAGAGGGAAGTAAAAGATACCCTTTGGAAGAATGGTATTTGCTCTTTTGCGAGGCACATTAGCCGAAACGAAGATTGCTTCTTCTAAGCGAACCCCTTTCCGCCCGGCAGAACCAGGCGAGAGTACCGAGGTCGATATGGATACCTTGCGCTAGATAATTCGTACTCGCTTGCTACAAGTTAGCAGATGAAGGGTGATGTGCGGAGAGCCACATATCACCCCCACAAGAGAAGTAGCCCACAGCAGCAAACACGCAAGCGAAAGGAAAGAGTGTATGGATGTGGAAGTTTAACACTTTCTGTATTCCTGTTCCTTCATATTCTATACCATCCATTCTCGAGAATCTGTAATTTAGCCAACACTACAATCTTCCCTAACTCATCTCTCTTCATTATTCATTATCCCGTTCCTTTCACCCCTGTCTCCCAGCTATAACTCGTTGCCGAGAATCTGGTAATCCTCAACCATGCAGGCAATCTATCAACTCCAATCATGAGAATTCGCTCTGTATGCATAGCAGGCCGTGAGTTCGTGTCGTATCGACGAAGGAGAGACATTAGTTAGTATCGAAACCGTGACCAAATGCACCCAACGCTATGCAATGCTCAAACGCCATATGTATGCTGTTCTTTATGAACTGTGAGAATGAAAAATTTTCGCAATTTTATCATCATGCGCCGAAAACTAGAATCAATCCTAAAGCTGCCAGCACGCCATTGATGCTGAGGGCTTTTACAGACTTGGCGGAGTTGGTCTGCAAGCTCGCATTTGCGGTGTTTGTCGAAGTTCCGCCCGCCGTCTGTGCCTGTTCGGCGGGCACGACTGTGAGGCTGGTGACTGTGGTCACACCACCATTTGGAAAAGTGGAGGTGTATAGTATTTGTTGTGTGACGGAGCGGGAAGCAGCTGCTGTGATCTGATCGGAGGTGGTAGTTTTGACTGCGGCTTCGTTAGCAGGTTTGTCTCCGTAAAGACGAAGATGTAGAGGAGAGAGAACAACCCTGCGAACCCGAAGGAGATGGAGATGGAGATGAAGGAGAACTCGTAGAAGGCGAGGCCGATGAGACAGAGGACACAGGAAGAACGCCTGAAGAACAGTTAAGAACATTGCCCGAAGGTGATAATGAACTGGAAGAATTGTTTGACGGAAGGGGATAAGGAGGAGTGGTAGGAGAGACAATTGAGCTGCTATTTAGAATACAAGACGTAGTTATCGTGGAAGAAAATTCAGGTCTGGAAAAGCTGCTGTTCAGAATAGAAGGAGTAGGCATCATTGTAGAAGATGGGGAGCAGGACGAGCTGCTGGCCATAGTAGTAGTAGGAGCAGCAGCAGCCGACGGCGTTGGGACGATGGAAGACGTCGAAACAACCGAGCCGCTGTTTAAAACATACTCAACAGGCCCAGCAGAGGACGTTAGGACGATTGAGGGCGTCGAAACGATGGAGCTGCTGTTCAAGTTGGAGGGCATAGCCATAGTTGAAGATGTTGAGCTCTGGACAAATTGGTATGCTGACGGCGAAGGAGCAGAAAACGACGCCGCCGCGGTAGCTGAGATACTAGAGTTCTGAACTGGGATATATGCTGACAGAGAGACTGGAGTAGACTGCGACTCCAACGAAAAAAGAGGAGGAGCAGGAGGAGCAAAGGGATAGGCAGCCGGGCCGCCGAGTAACGTACCATTTGTCGATGCAACTGGTGGCGAGGACGTAGAGTGGACCACAGGCGAGGAAGTTTGTTGGACGTGAGGAGAAGAGGTGGTCGACGCAGCAGCAGGTTGGCTTGTCTGCGATGTTTTTGGAGGCAGAGAAGTGTCCGAGGATACTGGGGGGCTTGTTTGTGTAGCTGTGGTCGTAACTTGGGTGAAGGTAGAGGCGGTGGTTGTAACAACCACGGTGCTATTTCCAGACTGCCTTTTGGCCAACTCGAGCAGGCTATGTGCCACCACGGCATTTTCTTGATGGACAACCTCCATTGCGTGCTTGTCCTCCTGGTAGACACCGTGCTTGTACCGGTCCTTCATATGAGTATGCAAGACCTCGTGGAGAGAGCTGGGCTCAACCGAATTAAGCAGTTCCTGGAAGCGGAGCTTCTCCTTGGCGACGGCGTCCGAGATGCCATTGGCATCGCCTTGTTGACTCGAAGCAGCAGACACAATCGTGAGGCCGAGGAGGGCGAGGATGAGCAGCGTGAAGCACAGGTGCTGAAGTCGAGGCATGTTGCTCGGCTGGGAATTGGCCTTTGCAATGTTCAGAGATTGCTTCTCGGGATCTCGTGGAGGTGCAATAGAGGGAAGAGTAGCGTTGCTGGGAGGCGCGATCTTTTCGATATTAGCTCGATGCATCTTGTTTCTAACCAAAAACGTGGCCCTGGAGGTCTTGGTCTGCGGGTGATGAATGGAGCAGAGAAAGTCGGTGGGCCTTTTGATGCGGCGGCCCAGCTGAAGAGCACGAATGAACGAGTGACGGTGGCAGAGCCAGATGCACGCAGGTGGAGGGGAGAGGCGTTGAGGAGAGGCAGAGGAGGAGGAGGGCGATTGGGCGTGGAAGAAAGAAAGCAGAGGTCAGCGAGTGCCGGCTGCCTTCGTGCTCATGTTCGTGTTGGGTTGTGCTTGCCTTTGGTGTGGAGGTGGACTGAGCTGTGCTGTGGTGGCTGGGCGAGCACGAGCGAATTGAGGGGTGACGTGCGACTGACAGGGAAGCTGCGTGCAGGGGCCACAAGCTCGATTTTGCCTTCCAGAATTCCAACTTCGCAACTTCGAGGCTCCACGATATCAGAAAAACCTTGCACTTACCAGAGCACTGAGCAACGCCGCGGTGACATCCAGCTGTCGAGATTTCCTGCTCCTGCCGGCAATTCAATGGGCGAGGGGAAGCAGGATTCAGGAGATGTGCGTTGGCGGGAATTTCAACGGCGGGCGAGGTTGGACATGTCTCTCGAAGAAACAGAGGATGTTTCTTGTACTTGTTGAATACGAGACCTACGCAACCGCTGAGTGGAGTGGTCTTAACATGCGGCAACTGCTGGGATTTATTATCTGGAGACAGAGGCTAACACCCACGCTGTCTCTGCTCCAGAGACGCTACTTTTCACTATCAGGCGGCCAGGGCTGCAAGCGGTTTCCACTTCACGCAAAACTCTCTTTCCATTTTCCAAGGAGCTTAAGCAAGTCATCCTTCCATGCAGCCAAGCACTCTGTCGCAAATTCCTGTTCTTGGAAGCCAGTCAAGAAATGCCCGGAGTCTGGGCGCGTTTATTCATCAACAGTCCGGCAGTAGGTCGTAAGCACACATCTGCTGATGCTTTTCCCACTTGTCAATTGATGATGGGCTTTGGCCATTTCGCATCCGAGCTCTCCCCTGCCACCCTCCACCTCACCGCCAACAGCCCCAGCCTTTCGTCAACCCCTGCTGCCCCACTACTTGGAGCTTACTCACGACCTCGTACTTGTTCAAAGTACCGTTTGTGCCGATATCTTCCTCGTGTCCTCACATGTTTGTGAAGCAGTTATACAAATCGCAGGACTTTGTTTGATCTCACAGCAGATTACGAATGATAAAATGGTTTCTCCACACCTCACTCCTTAGCGGTTCTGGTGCTTTTCAAGATTTGTCGGCACACCTCACCCCAGCCACCCAACCCTTTCCAGCGAAAAAGCCTTATCGCGGTTCTTATCTATACGTCACACGAAGTATTTCTTCCTGCGTTGTCCTTGGAACAGTTCTTCCAAACTCCTGGTGCTCTTCTTACCGAACCATCAAAGATCGCTCGATGCTGCAGTACCGGGTAATATCAATATCCCGTCAAAACATGAAACGTCCTCGCCACATGCTCCCAGACCAATGCCGTATTCCCACCGGGCGAATCTCAAAACCAAGTTCCGGATCAGCGTGTTCGTGCACAAGCGGGGTGTCCACTTATGCAAGCCCCCCTGTTCGCCCTTAGCGATGTTGTGCCCTTTTCTGACTATGAATAGATTTGTGCATATTCGTTCCGTTGCCTCGCGCTGAATCCCCACCCACCTTCTCCCCAATAGCATTTCTCAATGGCCAGTTTGGTCGCGTCCAGGCCAATTACAAAGTTTTGAAGACGGCAAATCGCCCGATACGAACTTTGAAGGAGGCTGTGAGAAGATCGTGGTACCATTCCGTCCCAGGGTTGATTTGTTGCCGACCCTTCGTGCATATAGAAACCAATATTTGCCTCCTGTTGAGAAATCTCCTAAGGCTGGGACTGGCCTGTAGGGTTCTCCTCCTATCTCTGTTTGCCTCCCGGGCGGATGGATTGCTATCTTGACCTTGTCCCGAGAGTCTGTAAGAGGGTATATTTCACGAGATCCATGAATGCACAGAATCGTACCACCAGTACTGCTCATCTGTGCGTTTGAGCTTCATTGCTGGGGCTCTACCCCACCTCCATATTCGCCTGATGAACCCAAATACGACTCTGGAGGAATTCCTCCGCGGTACGATCAGGGTCGTCCAGACCACTACGAAGGTATATCCATCTTCCGAGGCCGACAAGGCGATTTCCCGAACGCCGTACATACAGCTCACACTTTCTTAACTCGACTTAGCCTGTCCCACCCCTCTGTATTTCCTACAGATGTTTTTCTGGTGGGGGTCTTCACACTTACAGTGTCCAAGCCACTGGGGCGCAAACCTGATGTCTCACTCCAGCTGTGACAGCTGGCACGGGATTCTGAGACCTGGAGTGACGAATTCCTAAGACCTGCATGACCGTCTTTTGTTTTAAATCTTTGGTATTCGGCTTGCAAAAAGTCAGACAACAACCCAGATAATAGTGCGGATATATCTCAAATAGCGAAGGCCTGGGCTTACTAGCAGATGATGCGGTGATTGAACAGAGTACCACTGAGGACTGAACGAAAGAGGCGAGGCTCATAAGAGGCCTTGGTGGAAGGCTGGGGATTCATGCTACACAAGCTTGAAGGGTGGGCGGTTAGATGCGAGACACACATTCGAAGAACTCGATGGGACGTGGCTGGTTGTGGTGATCTCAAGTCTTGGCATTTTTGCCTGCCACTGCGCTCCATCAGATCTCCATTGCATGTATGAGAAAGTCTCGTTGTACAAATATGCCTCCGCTCGCAACGCTGATCGTATACCATTCCAAATACCGTCCTCCACCACCACCAGCCTTCGCAACCGTGTTATCCCGGCCCAATTCTCGGCCTGCGATTGAGTACTCGTCAGCTTCTGATCTCTAACGACACCATCTCGAAATAGAACGCGACTTACATGTCATGATGCTCACTCAAATTCGACAAATACTTATTCAACTCCTCCACCTTCTCCTTATGCGTCTTGACACCCTCTTTCTGCAGCCTCTCATGTAACTGTTCCCATTAGCACCTTCCCCTCTCTCCCCCACTAGAACGAAACTCACCCTCTTCCGCCGCATCTCCTCATAAGCCCTCTCACTCGCCGTCTTGCCGTCTCCTCCCCTCTCCTCTAATTCTCTATCTCCTCCGTCTCCCTCAACCTCCTCTTCGCCCTCCTTCGCCTTCCGCTTCTCTATCTCCTTCCCAACAGCAGTATCCTCATCCTCGAGCGCCTTCCGGATCGCATCCTTCTTCCCCTCCGCGTCTGCGGATTTCGGCTTCGACTTCTTTTTCTTCTTCGTGACGCCGCCTTTGAGTTTTAGGCCGCCGCGGACGACGGAGGAGTATTCGTCGCCTGGCATGCTTTAGATGCGCTGGGCTGGGGGAATGGTAAGCTCGAGAGGGGAGTTATGAGGCAGAATAAAGATTAAGTTAGGCGGTGACGGGTTGGGAAAGGCGGGATTATGTAAGTCGCTACGGTAGGTGCTGGTGGTGGATAGGGGGTTTGAAGCGAGGGGAGACTTCACTTTTTGTTTCTCCTTGTGAAGTATGAAAACCAACGTCCTGTGTGTTTCTGCATCGCCTTATATTCTACTTCGAATTCAATGTTACTTTGAAAATGTTCTGCACAACGTCCATTCCATCTGGGCTTGCTCGTATAGAGAAATTGTGAGGTTGCCGAGATTAATGGTTCCCTTATTCTGACATTCTAGACTTCCAGGAACAGCATAGTCGACCTATGGTTCGATCTCATGCTTTCAGTCTATGATTTGGTTTTCTATTGCCCTTTTGGTGCTATAGAAGCTAAAGTGGACGTTCGACTTTGCATAAAAGCTGTGAAGCTAGCGCTAAGAGTAGCCGTCCTAAGGTCCACGGACGACTTCAAGACTTATGACACCAAAACCAGTCCGCTCCTTCTTGATTCGGTTTTGTGTTTGACGTTTCTACTTTTTCGTATCTCCTCCCGTCAACGCCTTCTTATACATCACAGTACCGGCAGACAGTTGACTGCCCTGTCTCTTTCGGTAAGGTGCTAAGCTGCACCACAACTCTTCTCATTTCTTAATAACCAAGGGTTTCTTCTGTTTCTACCCTCCTGCTCTAGCACTCTCTGTCTAGAGAAACCGAACGCATGACGGTAAAATATGATGACAACGGTTAACAACAACGCTTCGCACATCCATTAGTCAAGCTTGATTCACCACGCCTTAGAGTCTCCTGTGCTCAACCATGCAGCAACCTAGCCGGTAGCAGCAATAGGAGAGGTTATTTGATGGCTTCGATATAGCCTGGTATATATCTCCGAGCCAAGCGTCTCAGAAGGAGATAGTGATCATACCTAAACGAGCAGGGTACCGCCAGATCCTCTATCACTTTCCAACTTCTTAATTTGCTTGGTATTGTCACGTTACCGAAATACTTGAGCAGTTGTCGATGCCCCCTCTGCCTCGCTACATATTTCTATCAATGCATCGCAGGTGTACACGTCTATCTCGGATATCCATTCCCTCAGGACTGAAGTCCTTGGATATGGTAGAAGCTTTGACTTCACCCTCCTCCTCAAGTGAAATAACCCACTATCCTTCATTCTGAAAGGGCTTATGCAAAGACCCTGGGACTCCTTGAAGCCTTTGAGTTCACAAGCCGGGGTATTCATCTTTGATGGAGACGGGACTACCTTTGATGGAGACGGTGCTAGTTCAGTCGCTATTGCATATTCAAACAACACCACAACGCGAGCAACAATATTGCACAAGTCCTCTACTTCAAACAACATCATGAATCCATGTCTCGAAACTTGCAATTCTGTTTTTGGAACTGAATTTCAAAGCTTCTGTCCAAGAAAGTGCTCTCAAACGAGGACTGGAATGAAGGTGTGCAGAACGGGTTTTCAGCACTGGGTGTCCATTTGACTGAACACAGCTCTGCACAGAATTGCAAGGAGGTCTAGCACTCGTTTTTAGACTGCTCAATCAGGCTTTCTGGTCAGCCAAAGCTTGTCTTGAATGCGTCCGACGCATGCTCTGGAAGCACTGTGGTATGCAGGAACTCCATTGCCCACTTCCCCGCTCCATGGCATTTGAAAAGGCTGACAACGAAGAGGTCTTTCCATTTGAAGCTTGTGTTTGTGTCCCAGCAAACTGCTTGACAAGATGTCATTGGGGAAGCTTTAGCTGGTTTTGGCGGAATGTGGGTGTGGAATGAAACTGCACAGTACATCTATCACTGCCCGCAGAAACATTCAGGTTGTCCCAGAGCGTTCGAAACATTCATAGCCACTGGCTCTGCACACGATAGAATTGTAGAGTTGTGTACGTAGAGCACCCACACATGAGTATGAAGGTTCTCTGTGATTTGTCGTTAATTACTAGGATCATCGTGAGCGGCCAGTCACCAACCATGAAATTGATTCCCGAGACGGCGACTCGGCAACTTGTGCCCCACAACCAGAAACTTGCCAGAAAACACAAACACTCTTGTATCTTCGAAAAGAGTTCTTGGCACAATTCTATGATGGAGGCAGGCACGCAAACTTCGAAGAATAGAGAGAAATGGTTGTCGATACCATCTTCCTGGCCCTGCATTGCGTTGCTCCATCTCCAATCCCACAACTCGATCACTTCATATTCCAGGTGGAGGAGAGCAAGGATAGAGCCGAGTGATCGCGTGTCCACAAGGCCCACAGTTTCCCAAAACAGCAAGTGTCAGGTTCCTGCAGAACGATGGAAAGTTCAGGGGGTTCCAAAAGCGGACCAGCCTCGAGGCAACCAGCCCAAGAAAGGATATCAACATCAACGCAGTTCGTATTTGTTGACCAGACAGACAACTCGCCGGAGAGCAGGGTTTTGAATCGTTTACGAATACGTTCCCAGGCCCGCAGTCATGCTGGGAAGGCTTTCAAGGAAAAGCATAAGACTGGACAGCGACGTGAGTCAACAGAAGTAAAAACGTTGGTGGCTCAGGGATCTCGATACAATGATTCTGGGCCTCCATCCTATCATAGCGGTTGCCTGCCAACTTCTCTGGATAATTCAATATTTGTGGGATTAGATAGCAATAGTTATTCATATGATCTCGCCAATGGAGAACCATCATTGTTCCCGGGGGATGCATCATCGAGCGAAGGTATCGACCCCGTCGTAGGGTCCTCCACAGTGGCTGCAACCAATGCTACTTGGGTATCTCAGTCTCCCGGCCACAGTGGAAATCTGGAGGATTGCTGCTACGCATGTGGATCTAAAATAGACCCGATTAGTCCAAGGCTTCCAGAAACGGAAGCACGAATGAACGTCACAAGCAGACAACAATTACTTGGCGCTCTCCCAAGCCCTTGCGGACTTTTGGGAGCGGGACGAGTCGATCCTTTCATGGTTTTTCCCCTTGAGAGCTCGGATCCCGATGTGCACGAGTTGATAGATCTCGGTGAGTGCCTTACTTTCACTTTCGGCTGTATCACCAGCATTCTTGCTTGTTCTTCCACTGATATCACGACCAGAAGCAACCTATGTGATACCTGGATTGTGCCCAGATGACCACCCTCGGCATGGTCCCAATGCGGTCAACTCTGTAGCGAAAGCTTGGCTTTCAACGGCTGTGAACTTTCCGTTCTACGTCAACATCTTGTTGTTCGCAGCCTGTATCCAGCGTGAGATTTTGCGTGGGTCAGACATAAGAATCATCTCTGCACAAGCCTTGTCATACAAAGTCAACGCCATTCGCCTCCTCAATGAAGTACTCGCGAACGGAAAGCAAGCACTAACAGACCAAGTCATACTAACCATACTGGGGCTGCTTGGTCATGAAGCCATCGAATTCACAGAGGAGAAGACGAAACCTTTCCAATCCCCTCTGCAAAGTGCAGGGCTTCTACACATCTTTGGCGGACTACAGCATGTCTCTGGACATCTGCAAGCCATCATGAATCTCTTTGCTCTGAGAGGAGGAATCGAGCCCATCACCATGCCTGGGCTAGCCGATTGCCTCATCCTGTAAGAGAACCCTGTCAATGTTCCCAATCTACTAAATCACTAACCAGAGTTGAAGCGTAGAAATTTCTAGTATACTTAACTCTTCCTTCGTCCTCAACCCTGTCTTCCCGCCACTGCGTTACCACGAGCCCTACATCACAGAAGTCAAAGGATGGGCGACGTCCCCACTGAGATCTAAGCATACACTAGGGACAGCACTTTCACGTTTGCCAGGTTGCAGCATAACACCAGCCATGCTTGGCGTCCTTGAAAGTATGGCAGCTATCACCATGGCCATCGACCACTATCTGCAAGGCAAGCCGGCAGGCTTGACACTGGGGCAAATCGTCAGAACTCGAACAGGCATCCAGAAACTATTACTGTTTCTACCTCCAGCGAAAGAAGACGACAGGATCGTCTCCTCTGAAAAATCTTCTCTATACGAGTGTTGCCGCCTCACAGCATTGATCTTCAGCGTTGCTGTCATATTTCCGATACCAAACACATACAATGTGCTGCAGAATTTGGTCAGGCGCCTCAAAGCCGCTATAGAAGTCGTACATATTGCGAGCTGTGAGGCCGAGTACTGGGAGATATACCTGTGGATATTGGTAATTGGAGGGATTGCGGCATTGGGCAAGCCAGAAAGAGACTGGTTCGTGACACAACTCGCTTTTTTGGGTATAGGGACACTGGGCTTAGACTGGGAAGGTACCGAGGTGGTCATGCGAACGTTTTTATGGCTTGATAGTGCCTGTAGTTCAAGTGGACGCCTGCTGTGGGACGAAGTTGTGAAGATATCGGGGTTATGTTTGGATCACGGGAAACTGCGAGGAAGAGTAGCGATGTGAGGAGCGCTCCTACCAGCCACCACAGATCAAACCAGCCGCTCTTTGATAGAGATCATCCTATTGCAAAAATCAAGATTACGAATAGTACCACAGCAGCAACCTACCATCACACCACAGCAATATAAGCTAATTTTTAGCCTAGAGCTTGTGCGCGATGTTGTCTCTAGATCTCATGAAGCGGACCGTCAAGTGTTTCTATTGTATGCTTGCATGTCTGCACACATGATTTGAGAGCTACTTCATAGTATGTATGAGTCACTCAACACAAGTCGCTAGGGTTCATTGTTTATCTTCTTGCCTACAGATAACGGTGATCTCCTAGGTTGGTAATCATTGTTTCCTCGGAGCGGAACGATCTTCCGGAAGCCCGTCCTCTTTCGATGACAAAGGAACGGGAGAGCTTGAAGATGAGGATTTATCATTCTTGTGTAAGCGATATCAGAGCCCTTCGGGTAGGCGGGTGCTTGGATGATGCATCGATGTGATGTCTATAAGTATAGTCCGCTTGACGCAATGCGGAGAAGATCTTTTCACCACCCATCCACTTACCGCAAGCATGTATACCCAAGAAGAGACTGAACTCTATTTGAAAAAGGTTCGTTTGCTGTTCATTTCTTGTGACAGATGACTTTAGATGACGAATCTACTTTGCAGTTCTACGATGATTGGCATTCCTTCGATTCCTCTCGATTCGCAACTTATTTCACCAAAGACATAGTATTCAAAGCTGCTAATGAGCCTGAGATCAATAGCCTTGAAACGCTGCAACAGGTAAGCATACCCATTGAGTTTCAGAGTGACACTTTAAACTCATCCCACAGCACTTCGCAGCCACATTCCCGCTCCTTATCAGTGAGAACCATAAACACCTGCGAATGGGTCAGACGAATTAATCATGATTTAAGAAGTGTGATCACTGACATGAACAGACACTGTAAGAGATGGAACGTGCATATACAACTCTTTCGAAGTCGCTTTTGTGTTCAAGAGTCACCCGGAAGATATTGTGGCGTTCCCAGCTCTTGTATACTTTGTCCGTGTCCCGCGTGGTGAAGCAGAAGCTGGGAAGATTAAAGAAATGACGGTCTATCAGGACTTAGGACTTCTGAAGGCAAAAATCACGGGGGCTTAAGTTTAGGGCTCAAGATCATATCGCGATGAGGAGTAAAGTTCTGGCAACAATAGTGCAAATGTTGAATTCTGTGCGATACGGGAGACAATGAAATTTGGTGCATGTTATAGATTATGGTTCTAATTCAACATTCTCTTTCAAATTCGAAAACATCATACTGCTACCTAGGAGAGTGACTATAATAATTTCCCAATCTCCTGGTGATCTCCATAAGCTCGAGCAACCCACGGTCAGACTACCGAAGTACACAGTTCAAGTCCACTTTGATTCTTCTGACATAATCAGCCAAGATCGGACTCCCAATTCGTCTTCAATAGACAATAGACGCTTCAAGTGCAGTGATCATCAATCTTGCTTGATCGTTCGGCAGTAGTTCTGACTGGCATGCGGCTAAAGCTATATAGGTAAGAGGGAGCAATACGAAAACGCTCTCAGTACGGAAGCGACTACACATAAACATATCCAGTGTAGGAAAAGTCCACCTTCGGCAATTGAACTACTTTTAGTATGAGACAATGACCTTTAAGAATCCCAGGTCTACATACCTTCAGTATCTCGGACTACCGACAAACCGGAAGGTCCGCAGGGACCTGATTCTCTGGAGTTTTTGGTACCCATTTGCCATTTTTGAGGGCCAAAGCGCTCTAGCATTTTAAAGTAATGAACCAAACTAGAACACTCCGAGATTTCTACCATAGGCACCAAAGTAAAGTGCCCAAGGTAGTTGAGAAAAATTTAAGTTCATTTTTGCCGAGCACAGAGAAGGGTTACTGGACATAGATGCACAGGCAAAGTTTAGGTAGAGATAGGTGGACATCATTATCAAAGAGAAAGTGAAAGAATGAGAAGCTGGGAGATGAAGCAGAAAATTGAAAATGTTCCTTTATATGGAAAAGGAATCGAGCGCTTGATGCCCCTGATAGGCACGTGACCCTAAATTTCGGCTGCCTGCAGCTGGAGCGTGTCAGTCGACGCGTTTGGAACGAAGAAAATACATACAACTCCAATTTCAACAGAACAGTCCTCCACTTGGTGGACTTCTTGACATTTAGACAGAGCCAAGATGGATGACGACCTTGAGTAAGACATTCACTTGGCCCACTTGGTTGAGCATACACGTGACTAACCTTTGTGAAAGGCGAGCACTCGCAGCTTCTCGAGCAGAAGCAGATCAGCTCGAGGAAGATTGGCAGCTCCAAGAGACAATCAGACTGTCCATGGCCGAAGATACAGCAGACTCGCCCACGTCCTTTCAAGACCAGCTTCGAGAGAGAAGTGCGAGAATGAAGCGCAAAGCTGAAGAGCAGCTTGGACCGGGTAGTTCGAAGAGCTCCGGATCTTTCGATATGAATGTTTCTAGCCCTAGAACTTTGGGTCCGACTTCTCTCATGAAAGTACTGAAGACTGAAAGCAAGGCTAGACTAGGAAATGCAGACAGCAGTAAAGGAAATGTTACCTCCTCACTTCTGGAACCAACTTCAGAAGTGAATGCTCCGAAGAGAAGCTATGCTGCAACGAGGGACATTTCTCCCCCTCCATTGAGACGGAAAGTCGTAACTACAAGTGAGCTGAATTCACATGTAACTTACATTGCTTTGCACAACTGACACACGCCCCAGCTTCTCTCCCGTCGGCTGCTTCAGCAAAAGTCAAGATCAAGTATCCTAACGGAGCACTACGCATCACTCGCACGCCAGGTAGACGAACGACTAAGAATTGCGTCAACTTAGAAGACGTGATTCACAAGGAGCATCTTATCTCGGCCTGCGTGTTCTCCTTCTTCATCGCCGACGGGGAATTGTATAACCATCTTCCCCTCTCTCATTCTTCTCATGCCGTGCCTGTGAGTGGATCCTATGGATTAGCAAGATCACACTGACTGACATCATCTCGGTAGATCTACATTGGACGAGATGCAAACATGGGTAACAATATTTGCCTCTCCTTTTATCTTCCATGGACCTCGCTTGTCACTACCACTTGACCAGTCTTGATAAATACTTGCCTGACTTTCCAATATTTTTAGATCCCATGGTTCAAGAAGCATGCCTCAAGGCCGGCATATCCTTTACCGGAGAAAAGAAATTGTCGAATAAACAGCTGCAAAGCATTGTCTCCACTCTCCGCCAGGCATACAACATGCAGTACGGAAAGAATTATCAAGCCTTTTACGCTTGGTCCCCCGGGTCGTCTCACTCCAAGATACTTGCCCTCGTATACCCGGACTTCTTGAGACTCGTCATCACTTCATGTAATATGATGGACATAGACACTGTTCTAGGTGACAACCACTGGTACATCCATGATCTACCAAAGCTTCCCTTGAGAACCAAATCTGGGTCACTCCCGTTTGAGGCAGATTTTTTGGCGCACATGCAGGCGCTCGGTACCCCAGATGAATTCATTAATACCATCCGCGGGGTGTATGACTTCTCCGCAGTCAAGGTCCATCTCGTTACTTCTGTTCCCGGCGTATGCTCTGGCATCAAGGCAGAAAAGCATGGCTTGCTCCGACTGCGACGTGTCGTCCATGATCTCGAATTGGGTTTGCCCGATAAGGATAGTGGAGAGTTGAGACTCGAGATATGCGCGGCAAGTATTGGCAAATTGAACGCTAAATGGCTCAATGGCTTTTACGATTGTGCTCTTGGAAAGGACAAGATTGGAGTCGCTGGTGAGAACTGTGCTGTACCAGATTTGAAATTGTTTTATCCGACTGTTGGGGATGTCAAGAAGGCGCATGAGTCTGCACAGGAAGCTGCTAGCAATATCGGTGAGCGGATCTATCTAATTCGTCCCATATTTCGAGCTTTTTGCCTCGTTGCTCCAAAGGATTTTTGAGGCATCCAACCGTTCTACCCGGCTCTTCCCTCAAGAACTGCGTTGCTGACTCGTTCTAGGCTGTCACACTCGACCTTGGGAGGACGCACCGGCTGGCATTAAGCATATTTTCCACCACTATGAGTCAAAGGATACCGGGCGGCTATTTCACCAGAAGCTCATCCTAGCCTACGACCCGCGTGACGCGAACGCTCTGCCCTACTTTGTTTACATGGGTTCTGCCAATCTCTCGCAGTCCGCGTGGGGCGCATTGGAGCAAGACAAGAAAGCGAACGAGGCAACCTGCAATACGAAACTTATTAAGCTAAGCAACTTTGAGTGTGGGGTGGTCATTCCTGGCCATCTGATCAAGGACTTGCTAGAGCCTGGAACAGAGAACTGGCAGAGTGGTATCGTCCCTTATGTCCAGACCGGAAAGCGATACGATCTGCCCAAAGATAGGCCATGGAACGGTAAGCTTTTATCTCCCCATCGTTCCTTTATTACTTCTTTGTAGAAATTTTCCGAGGCGTCCGTTGAGCGTTCGGAGCATTCTCACGGGCTTAACACTCCCAAGACAACTCGCCTGGCCGATTTGAAGCATGGAAAGAAATATGCTAACAAGTTGATAGATCCGAGATGGGTTCAGAACTACCAGGAGGACTGGCGTGGCACATAGACTTGAAGCTTTCGGCGAAGAAAAGTACACACTGCGATATGGGAGGTAAAGCAGCTGTGCAAATACCATGCGATGCTCCGTGTCTAGTCGAATCAGTAGCATTGGAGGGCCTGCCTCCGAAATCCAGAAGATCAAAATTATCTGGACCCTGCTTAAGTCCTTCTTTTCATCAATTATAGGATTATCCCACCATTCCACCCAGGGCTTGGCTAAACCAACAGAAGGCTACAAGCGCCATGCGAAACTAGAGTTCCAGCCCGATTTTAAGCGAGCCGCATCAAAATCGTGTTTTCGTGCGAGAACACCAATACTAGAAATTTACACTAAAAATCGAGGGGCGTGAGAGGAGAAAATCACATTCTCGCGCCCCTCTAAATTTTTTAATAACTGCTAATCTAGGGGGTATAAGCCTAGGCTTAAATTAATCGAGCAATGCTCCCCCTACTTTCTATAAGAGGGATTTTAATTAAATTAAAAATTGGCTACGTAGTCGGTGAAGACTAGAATCGCGATTTCCATGATCGCGATTTTGATGCTCACTCGCTTAATTTTCCCCCAGAACTCTAGTTTCGCATGGCGCTTGTATCAATGCCAAGCAGGGGTGACCGACTGACGACTACATAATGCACCACCTCCTTTCTGTTGCTCTCCTTGGCCACCTCGTTTCATAAATCCTCTAAATTATGGAAATATGCCAGTCCAGTGCATCGAGGATGCTGCTGATAAGGTTGCACTGCATGTTGAAGGTGTCTTTTAGTGGACTGTTAAACTTGGATTTGGTAGATGAACGGAGGTCACCCACTACAAATTGAAAGAGGAAGAGTTAAAACAAGGCCCTAGAAGATGTATGAGAGTATATGAAATAGAGAATTATACAGAACTTCAGGATGCGCTAAAAGATGGTTAGTGGGGGATTCAGATACAGCGCGGTCGGTTTATGGTTTCTAGTACGCCCATTTCCTCTCTGAACCTTGTCATGGACCTGACAGCGCCACAGTTAACTTACTTCAGATCATTACTCGAAGCAAGAACTTAAGCTGTACAAGCCTCCTCGTCAACATTCGCTTCACCAGACTAAAATTCAGAAGGCTGCGGTGGTCCCGCGTCCGTCTCTTGGCAAGTGGATTGAGATCGTCAAGCTTGGCGGAGGGTCCACGCGCGATGACTGTAGCCAAGCCAAAGAAAGCTAATCGACGACTTGGTCCCCCGCAACTTGAAAACAAAAATGGGATCTGCTCGAAGCATTAATTCAGTCATCCTTGCGATGCCAGTTTCAAACTGATTGACCTCGTAACTCGCCGTCTACCGAAACTCAAAACTCGACTCCAGCAACACGCAACGAAGGAGCAAACAGAAGGCCCACGCCAAGACGGCACGAGGAGGGGTAACGAACACATAAAATAATGGCAGAAGATTTCGTCGAGTTGGGTATCGAGGGTGTTGATAAATTGGTCGATAAACACTTTCACAGGTTGCCTGATAGATATATTGACCCGCACACCTACCTTCCTCGTTGTCGAAGGCATGAACGTGGAGGAGGGAACAAAAGTGCCGAAAATGGAGAAAGTGATACCGAATGTGAGGGTGCGTACGATCCTAGGCCTGAGGAAACCTATCAGCGCCAAAGAATGAACAGGTCCCCGATGAAGGATAGTTACGGGTATGGACACCTACCGTCATCGCAACAACCGCGGGAACAAGCTACTCAGGAGGATTGGGGAAGGCGAAGGTCAGAAGGCTTGGTTCGGCGGAGCAGTTCTCAACCAGGAAACTTTAGAGAAGACGATAGAGAGAGAGAAACAAGAGCCGCTCCAAGGAGAAGGAGAAGGAGAAGTCTTAGCGACGAAAGAAGGCTGAATGAGACCAAGACAGGAAGCCGAAGAGGAAGTGGGCATGAAAAGGGGCCACCGCCGAGCAAGACTGATGCAGTGTCTCTGACCCTGCTCGGGATTGCGGCTGCCAGCTTGGCTGCCAGTGGAGTCATGACTATGATAAAGCATAGAGACAGGACAAAAGAGTTGCAAGAGAATACGAAAGGCCGTGAACGAAACGGGAAGGACAGAGGAGAGGATTCAAAAGCAAGCAAAAGGGAGGGAAGCAGTGGTGGCCGCCGTGATAAACCAGCTGAGGGAAGGCGGACAAAATGAGGGGGAGGAAGAAGATGAAAGATCAAACACACAATTTGGAAACTTTCGGTTTTCTGATCGGAGGGCATATTTATGCTATTGCTGTCACAATATGCCAAGCTGAAAGCCCCGAAATCTCCCGTATCAGATGAGTTGGCGTTGAGGAGACCAACGAGCTCTCTGCGGGGCTCTGGAAGGTACATATCAAGTTTGAATCGGTCCTGGGGCGAAATAGCCATGGGAATATGAGTATTTTGAGATCAGCTGTTGGGTTGTTAGAAAGTTTCTTGGACATGGCCGAAGAACAAGCCAGCAGGTGGTTAGCTTCAAGAACTATGCCAGAGTATTTTCGAAAGCTATTATTCATCTCTCTTCATGTTACCCTGCATGCATACAATATATTCACAGCCTCAAACTTTTCTTATGCAGAATGTCCAAGTCTCTGCAGTCCTCTCTCTGTACAGTTTTTCCAAGCAGTTCGTATCCTGAACGCCGTAGTCCTTCTTAATCCTACAACTACAAGCCGAGCTATATTTTCCTGTGCTCAGTGCGCTCCGCCAAATCCAAACCACCTATCTTCAAACCCCTTAAGTTCTTCATATGAATCCCAGTTCTCTACAACAACCGCCGCCTCATCATACCCATCAAAAGTTGACATAACCGTAGACATCATAGGCTGGTAAACAACACGCAGCTTGACTCCGTTCCCTAATCCATCATTCGGCGGGTGAACATCCCCATACGTACTCTCGCCAGCAAACTTATCTTGTGCGGCTCTGTGAATTCGGGCCCAGAGAGGACGTTCAAATTGTGCATGCTTTATCAAATTCGCATGTACGAACAACCATTTCCCCTCCGGATCTGATTGGAGCATTGTATGCCCACCCCCTTGGGGATTGTTCAACACAACGCCTGCCGCAGCGTTCAGTCTTCCAGGCCCGGTCCATTTCTTGCCCAGCAGAAGTGCAGCCGCTCTGAAAGAATCTCTATCACCACCCAAGAATCCGTAAAATTGATGGTGTTTCACAGCAAAATATTCCGCTACCCATAACACATCCTGATGAAGAGTGCGAGATATAAAAATTTGGCCCGATTCGCCTTCGTATTCATTCCGGCACTGCTGTCCCACTAGGCGCCATATTGGATTGGTGGCGTGTGATTTCGTGTAGTCAGGCCAGAGCATGAGGCCTGTGTCTTTCCACTGCTTGCTCTCAAAGAGATACTCCGGATTTCGGAGGAGATAAGAGTCTGTGTCCAAATAGAGGATTTCATCAAATGAGGATTGTTGTATGGCTGCCGCTTTGATGTGGAATGCTTTCCAGTCTTTTCCTTTCTGGACCCCTTCAGCAACCCGGATCGTCACCGTCACTCCGCCATGGTTCATTCGATCCTCAGAACGTTGCTCAAGAAGTGAGAGCTCCTCAAGCAGCCTCTTATCAGGCCCCGATATTTCGCCTTGGAAATTGAAGATCTCAATTGGAAGAGAACAATTGTACGATCTCAGAAGCCGTATGTTTGTTCGTGCGCGGACGACGGAAGCGTGATCCCCTGCTGCCATCACGATTCCTCGTCCGACCTTCGCCGCTTTTCCATGTCCATCTGCTGCAAGGATTGACTCCGACGTCAGCTTCTGTTGCGTCTCGTTTTGCTTTTGGTCCAAGTATTCCGCAATATTTTTCCGCCAGTCCGAGATTTTGTCAGAGGTCACACGTCGCCACGCCTTCGTCTTCTCATTCTCGGTGACTGTGCCTTCATCAAAGTTGACCCCCTCCGCCGGACAGGTTTTCTTGTTCACTTCCACGGCTTCGTTATAAGACAATACGGGGCGCTGCACAAACTCATGTACGACACCAGGACGCTCGGTTGGCTGTGTAAAGTGTGCATCGTCTGGGTGCGAGATGCCATCAGCCCCGCTGAGGGAATACCCTCGCCTTTCGAACGTTTTCCAGGACAAATAACTGGAAACAATGACGAGGATTATGGCAGCAGAAGCGATGATTCGAGTTCGGGACCTCATTCTCTTCGAAATCAGAGAATCACGTGATAGAGGTAAGTCATGAAAGCCTCGCAACTCTAGGATAGGATAGCTCAGATAAGACCGTGGTTACAGGCGACCAAGATCCAAGAACGTCCGGCTCGAGGTGGGTCCGAAAAGCATTCTGAGTCTGGTTGAGGAAGTGCAGGATGTGCAGGATGTGTTGTTGGGTGTGTTGGATTGCAGGTCTGACATGCATGCGTGTCCATAAAAGAACGAGCGAATGCGAAATTCGGCGATGTGCTTCTTAGCTGAGCCTCATTCAAAGTTCAGCTCATAAGCCGGACGGATTCTTACTTGATATAATAGGTGCAGCATCAAGGAGTGCGTCAAAGAGGACGAAACTTGGCCGTCTGTACTTCTTGAGATTGAGGGATGTTCCACTGTACAATAATGACGCGGCTTGGCGGCTTGGCGGCTTGGAGGCCTGGCATTCACGTGACTGTTTCAGAATCTGGTCTTTCCCAAGTCTGGAAACATGAACGACCATAATCATAATCATGATCATGATCATGATAGACTAAGAACACTGGAGCAGTGGACCTGGTGTCTTTCTTGTTCTTTTCGTGTACTGTCCTTATTGTTGTTCCAACTTCCGCCCTAGGCTGGACTGGATTTATTCCTCTCATCCTTTCTAGAGGGCTGCAAGTACCGACTGATATATCGCACGATTTTGCATTAACTAAAGCTTTATTCTTTATTCTTAATGCTTTGCGCCTCGTTCGTGATGATGTTACGTACCTAGGGGAGTTGGAAGGTCTGCCAGCAAGGATGGCGAAAGTGGAGCTGTCATGTCTCTCCCTACTCCAATTTTACTTCCACCAACCTCTTCTCACACATGTCATGGGTGCACTTCTTCGAATCTCTTTCTCGCGTTCATGGGAAACACACTGACTACTTGATTCGCACCTGAGCCTCATACAATGGCACGTACGAAACAGACAGCGCCTCGACCGAAGTTCAAGCCAAAGACCGAGCTCAAAGCAGCTCGCAAATCAGCACCGTCAACCGGGAGCCACGCCCGTGGACGATTCCCATTGCCTCCTGAGCTAATAGATGCCATTGACGAAGGAAGCTTGGATGAGATTCGATGCGCTTTGGAGGCCGTTTGCAGAAGTGTTCCTGGCGCAAGAGAATATATCTCCTCGATTGTCAGTCCTTGTACAGTACCTACCTCCAAAGGATGAACCGGCAATGAGGGAAAAGATACCGGAAGGTCCATCGAGCAGAAAACGAAAGTTTTATGGAGAGCCAAGCACCATTCGCCCCAAGAAACTAAGTCTTCCTCTTAAATCTCGTGCAATGGGGTAGCTTATCTTCACCCATTCATACATCGTCGCTATATTTATGCTCATTGAATGAAAAGAGACTTGGTACAAGAAGACAGCCCAGAGGGCGACTCCGTAGACTCAGATGACTAGTTCGACGAAGGCTATTGCACATTCATATGGAGCAATGAGAAGAGTGAATTGCTGTAGCTGCTCTATCAGCAGAGGTTCTTATTAGGTACAGGGAACAATGGTAGGCAGGGCTTGCTTTGCAGCTCCCTATTCCTAGCTTATCAAGCCGTCCACCACATCTGCGTTTGCCTTCGAGCTTTCTCTCCGTCCCGGATTCGTCTTCGAAAATGTAATTGCGGTCTTCCTTCGCTCGTAGTTGAGAAGTCATTCTCTCAATTTCACGGGGATTGCAGTACATTCCTGATCTGTTGAGTTGTATCGCCTGAAAGAAGCAATAACCTTTCAAGAGCGAGATTCAGTTGAGCCGGTCGACCCCAAACTTCCTGCAGAAACGGTTATATTCAAACCACGTTCCCTTTCAACCGAAAACCGTCCAGTAACGCTGGGCTGGGCTCACAGGACTGAACACTCCAATCCTCAGGCTCTCACCACGTGAGAAGGAGATCTTGCCTTACGAAAGTAAATCGCGCACATAGAAAATAGCAACGGCCCCAGTAATGCTTTCATTTCTTTACGTTTACCGTTCATGACAGACAAAAATGGCTTACTTGACTATGTTAATCTAAGTGGAAAATAAGCCCGGAACGTGACTTCGAGCTCTCTCTGCGTTCTGATACCCAGCGCAATTAAATATGCTCCACTAGGAAGTAGATAATCCGCATATCACGATCTTCTAGGTACAGTTTATCAAAACGCTGGAAATGCTTCACTCTGTCAAATTTGGATACCATTCATTTGCAGAGCATCGAACGCTGTGTGAAATAAGTTCTATATGCTCGCTTTCCCCAAATGAACCGCTGAGTATGATCCTGTCGCACCGAGAGATGTATGCTTGAATACCTCGTGGTTCGTTTTCTAAGACAAATGAAATATGATATTGAATGTTCAGACGAGCTCGATCAATTAGATAGAGTCGCCACCATCTGAGCTGCCGCCTACAAGGAGTTCCTGCGCACAAAACCTCCTCCGGCAACTCGGAAAGACGCAATGCGGCTTTGAAGTTCATCCATAGGCTCATCGTTGCGATTGATTGTCCTACTAGACAGAGTGCCAGGAAAAACTGTCTCCATGTCGTTAGTCATATCGATGCATCCTTGTCCTCTCTCAGATGAAGTCATGCCAGACCGAGCACTTTCACTACGGGTAATACCACCTTGATATTCAGGTTCTGGAGACTCAAGATAGATTACCGTGCTGCCCGTTGCGGTAACGCTCTTGTTGCTGGAAGGCAGAGTATGGTTGCCGAAGGAAGGGGAAATTTCGGCAGAAGGGTAGAAAGTCTGCTGAGATTCGGGACTGGTAGACGGGGAGTGCAAGCGTTGCGCTTCAAACTCATGCTTAGGGATCTTGTGTCGATGTTCAAAGGCGTTAAGGCGCTCTTGTATGCCGACATTTGGGTTGCTCAAACTTGCGGAAGCAGAATTTCTGGACATATTAGCAACAAAATCTGCCCTAAATGTACGAGTCAGCTTACTTGGTAGGTGAATTGCTTGGGGACTTGAGCGCCGACGGTAGAGGACGACTCGAGGTCTCGATGATTTCGACATCAGAATCACTCTCTGGCGATGAAGTGGAATAGATGTGTTTGCGGCGAACTCTAAAGCCATTTGACTTTTGTGCTAAATCGGAAATGGAGGTAATACTAGCGACCTTGGAGCGTGGTCGGCTGTGCAACTGATAGTCTTCGTCCGTCATTAATCTGGGAGCTATCACTATGTCTATGTTATTCGAACTCTGAAATCTCTTTGGTGATGGTGATTGGTATCGAGCCCTCTTACTCTGTCGTGGGTCTCCTAGTTCCTCTTCTCTATCGGAGACACCGTAGAGATCTTCGTCTGGGAATGGGCTGACCGCCTTTTCCTGCTTAACACGATGCGAGTGCTGTACGTGATCTCGCGCAGAGAATGTTTCGTGGTCAGTAGCTTCACGTTGAGCGAATCCGCGCCGCTTGTTCTCACTGCAATTCCTCTTCCGCGGCATTGGCGAAGAGGCCTCGAACTCGTCTCCTGTATACTCGCTATGCATTTCATTGAAGCCTCTTTTGACTGCGAGTTGATTCATATGGCCGGTGTCGTTGCCTGTAAGGACGACCGTTGGGATTTTCTGGGCAGCTTTGTTCCTTTCCCTTCGATCCTCTTTGGCTTTCTTGGACTCTCTGAATCTGAAAGAGTTCGGGCTGATAATGTCGTGAAGTTTGAGGGGCAGAGATTTCTGGGAGAATAATAGGAATTAGCAGACCACTTCAGGCGACTATTTTCCATTATGAGATTGTTCTCTTACCTGAGAAATGGTTGACTTTGGGTACTTAGAATAGTCTCCCCGAGTGGACCACTTCAGTCTCTGCAAAGTCTCCCAATCAATGACCGGTGGCTCCTTTGGCTCTTTCTGGCCCTTCTCTGCCACCAATTTCCAAGGTCTAACTTGCTGCCCCTGAACCTCTTCTCTGTCGATTTCAGCTTCTAGCCATGCAATTGGATTTGGCCAGCGCTCGTAGCCGCCATTGAACAGCTTTTCGAATCTTTCAAATCGTGCGATAAAACAATCGACTGTCCAACCAAGGCTCGTTCGTCGAGGTTTGAGGAGTTTTGGGAGCTCAGGAGGCGTAACCCCGTGAGGACGGAAATACTTCGGATTATTTTGACCTTCTAATACAAATGGGACGAGCTCAGCCTTCATCAGTCCCGCCAGACAAAAAAGAGCCTGCTGAAAGTCTTTTGGGCTGATCGAAGTTCGATACTTGCGAATGTACTTTGCGTAAAGAGCAGTGAGTTCGATATCATTTTCCCGCTGTATTTCTGCTTGGAAACCAAAGGGACTGAAATCCCAGGGTGAATTTAAAGTGATAGAAACCGCAGGTAATGCGTGATCTTGATACTCATCTTGCGATGAGAGAGCCTCTGGGAGCGGAAGGTCTCTCAAAGCCGGGCAAGGGTTACACTTCTGGAGATCGCGCACAAAAGTGAAAGAGGCTTTGATCTGTGCTTATCAGCATCCAATATCCTAATGCTCTCCGTCTCGACGACATAGGATGTTCTCGGTGGCTAGAGGTGAACATTATTGTACTTACCGAGCTTATCGTACTAAAGTCCTGCGCAATTTTTGCGCGGTATTCCTTGCATTCTTGGGTCGCACGATAGTGTTGCACGCTCCTGTTCATCAACTCGATGAAGTGAAGACGCTGGCTTCGGTTCAAATTTAGGGCACCATCCTTGAAGGTGCTTCTGAAGCATACTCGCTCCGCGTTGACAAACGTACCATCGCCTTGAACGAAGCGGATGCCGGCAATTTCAGGGTCGTAAAGGGCATAGACTGCCTTCGTAGGAGTACGAGCATCAATACCAATGAAAAGTGAGATGTATGGGAGTGCGAAGAGGCCAGAGTCACTGAGGCAGGTTGATATATCTGGCGTTGGGGTTGAGGGAATCTGAAGCTGAGATCAACGAGGTGCTCAGATGCCAGGAATGAGACACTTACCACGAATTGGTCCTTGAATATGGACCCTCTGACCTGATAGTCCATGATCAAAGAAGCGGAGTTGTAATGATGAGGTTGCGATGGAGGTCCATTCAATAATCCGAAGATGATGAGCTAGGTTAACAAAATAGGTCTCTCGATGTTGGGTAGGATACTTGTAACCAAGATTCGGGCTAGCTCGTAGATAATAGCATTGAGACTGTGTAGAGACGTGGCGACCTTGAGCAGTGGTTGCAAGGTGTTCCACGAAGTGATAGTTGATTGAATGGTTGTGGACTGGATGGTAGTGGGTTTTGATAGCAGCGGATCAGGGCCGAAGTGTTAGCGGGTCGGAAGGAAGCAGCAGAGAATAGCTTAGTGGGATAGCGGAATCAAGTGAGTGGAGTCGATCGACCATTTGAGTTGATGTAGGATGCAGTCGCAGAGCTAAGTTGTGACGACTGTCGACTTCTCGACTGTAAGAGAGGCTTGAGCCTACCGCTGGGGAGATGTATCGATAGTAATAAACAGAAGCATGATCGCACAGGGAAAACGCTGGTCTGCAAATCCATTTACACACTCTGCCAGAACTACTGGAGACTATGTTTATCACTCTAAATTCACCTTGTCAAGTTGACTGACCCCTAAAGTCAAGGTTCTAGTTGATTCGTCAGTCTCCTTCTGCTCTAATGCCAACGCCTATGTGTACAGTGCCATATTTAGCAACAAAACGCCGAAATCATCGATTTTGAGCCTGCATCCCAACCAACCAACCTCACACACAATGTTGATAAGAATTGGTCCTAATCAACATCCATGCCACCGTCACTGACTTCTTCCTCAGTCTCATCGCCATCACCTGCCAAGCCTAACAGTGCTTTGTCTACGTCGTCCAAATCCTCTTCCCCGTCCTCCTCAACTTCGCTACCCAAGCCCAGAATTTCTTTCTCCATATCGTCAAGGTCCTCTTCATCCACCAAATGAGTGTCTCCATTAGCTCGAGACTTGATATCTTCTTCAGGGGGTCGCTCATCCTCTGTCTCATCGGCATCTCTGACAGTATCGTGGCCGTTGACAGAACCTGACTTGGCCTGCGAGACTCGATTCGTACCCATAACTCCAAGGTGAAGATCTTTCTGGCCATCCCAGCGATCTAGTCTTCTGCCGGTGCGACGAAAAGCTGCTGCATACGCGGACATTTCTTCGCCAAAATCATCGTCTTCTGACTCCAATTGCACAAGTCCGCCAAATCCTCTAGCCTTGAACGGTGGAGGAGCTTGAAGCAGCTCGCCGTCTCCTTCACTGTCATCAAATGGGTCATCCATTTGCTTCGTTCTCTGCAAAGCACGCCAGAACGCACCCTCCTGCTTGCGTTGCTTTCGAGCATGATGGTGCTTCTTCCGTAAGCCACGACTGAGGATATAGTCAACTCTTTGGTTTCGATTACGTTCAACCGCCAGTTGATGGGCAGTCAATGGTCGAGAGCGTCTCATGATAGTCTCTCCTTGCTGGGGAACAGGCGATGAGCCTTCGACGATCTGGTGTTTCAGAGATCCCCGACCTTTGCCAGTATTGAGAGCACTCTGGATTCGCATGCCACCGAGGTTTCGGGGTGGGGGCGTGGACCGAGTGCTGTCAAGATCCGACTCGTACTTTGGTCGCATGCGATTCACCAACGCTGCGGGCATATCTTCGTACTTTGGGCGAATCCGTCCCAGGATAGCAGCTGGACTCGGGCCACCGTCATCGGGAGGCAGGTGAAGCTTCGGCTTCGGGCCTCTCTTCGGTGGTCCGTGTTCTGCTTGAAAGGCAGCTTGGTCGGCTTCGATGATCCTTTTTCTCTCTCTCATCTTTGCATATCCATACTCCTTTTCTTCCGCAGTATCAACGTTCTCCAATTCTTCTTGATCCTTACTCAGGTATTCGAACCTCGGGACGCCCTGATTTCTGACGTCCACATCATAGTCAACACCTGGCCCAAAGGGATTCTCATCTGCGCCTTCCTCAGTGAAGTCAGATTCCAAATAAAACCACATCAACCATAAGAAAGCCCTTGCTCGAGAAGTACTAGACATATCCTCCTTCATGATCAGATCGTAGAAGTCCCTATTTGGAGGGAAATGTAGCTCGGTAACCTTAGGTGCGAATTGTGCCATGACGAAGATCAGATTTACGGGATTGGTGCGAGGAATATCTTTGACCTTGATCTTGTCTAGTGTATTTGGTTCCGGGCGATCTTCCGATGCTCCCTTGAGAATCGATTTGAGTCGTGGCGCATCTTGGAGCTGCTTGTAGGAATTAGGGTCTTGATGAGCTTGAAGCGAGGGGATAGCATGGTATGTCCGAAGTTGCGCTCGCATCTCCGGGAAGACTATAGGGTGTTAGAGGAGCAAGATCGAAGGGCGAGCAATACGCACAATTAAGCGTCGTGTTCATACGGCCCAAGTTGACCAGTAAGCAGACCATTGCCATGTTCTTCGCAGGCTCGTGCTCCGTCAACAGCTTGTCTCTCAAGATCTTGCTCGTCTTGCTACTCCTAGCCATCGTATCGATATAGAGGTTAGCAAATGTTTGCTTGGCGATCTGATCCGGCTCGTAGCTGTTCGTGAAGACAGCCTTATCGTCTTCGAACACAGCTTTGAGAAACTCATATTGGATGTCCTTCCGCCACAGGGGCTCTCCGTCGTCCTTCTTCAGATGCTTTACCTTATTTCCACTGTACATTGAGTTGTTCTGGGCACTGCCCGGAGGTGGCTCTTTGCGCTTGCGGGATGTGCTGGTGGCTGGCTTCGAAGGAGGTTCTCGCACAGCTTCGCCTGGTGTTCGCACGTCTTCGTCCTCCATCATATCGTTATGTCTCCTCGTCGGAGGCGTGTCTCTTGTGTTGCTTAAGACGTGTTGTAGTGAGGTTCTTGGATCTGCACGCGCTGGTGATGATGGTTGATGGTCGGCCAGCTCAATTGTCGAAGCAGGAGATGCGAGGTCCGTCATAATTTGGTGCGGCTCTCAACCTCGCAGCCTCACGATGATACTTGAGAGGTCATGTGACTGTTGCGACAGCCGTGTTGAGGGTGAGGATGGAGAATACAGGAGTGGGAATGGGTGCAGGTGTGATACTGTCGAGCGATTGCTCAGACAATGACGGTGAATGGGAGATGCTGTGCTGGATGGTTGGAGGTTGGAGATCGTCGCTTCTTGCGGTCTCGCTTGGCCTTGCCTATCCCCTGCCAAACTTTATTTTAAGGTGCTTTGGACATGCTGGGCTTGCCGGAGGCAGAACAAGCGGCAACAGTTGCCATTTCTCCGAGATTTCAGGTCGAAAGCGACTTTGCTCCTCCTCTGAGGATTCTTACATCTAAAAATAGTCAGAACCTCCTCACTACCACTACTGATGGTTCCGGCCCGTCAACACATTGAAGTCATGCCTTATTTAAGCTTAAGTCAAGTTAACTGAATATTATCACGTTCTAAGAAACCACAGTGCCGCTTTTCGTTAGTACTGCAAGCCAGGCCCAGTGCTGCAAGCCCCCCTTTAAGTCCCCCAATTGTGGGCCACGACTCTCATAACATACCTTGTAGGTACGCCCGGTTGTAGATCCTCAAATACTCGATCGTATACGAGCCGTGTCTGTTACCAAAACAAATTCGATAATCCTCCCACGATGCAACGCAGATCATGGGGATGGGCTATTTTCGACAACATCAATACCGCCGCTTCCCGAGCCGCTCGATCTCCCAACCAGGCGGCATCTTCTCTGGCCACTGATCTTGAGCCCCAGTATCATGCTCCAGCCACCGCTTCTAGAACGGCCCTTCGCGGACCTGTGATATGGTGGGAGCCTCAGCGTGAGACCGGGACGGAATCCTGAATCCCTCCACCCATGCCGAGCGACGGCCCAATCCCAGCCATGCAGGTTACACAACCATAAAGTCGCCCACTTCTCCAGCCGATAGGGCTACCAGTGGGGAATTTAGGGAGAGGTCTCTGCCGATCTTGTTGGTCGACTCCGGGAAAGGTGGTCGAAGGTTGTCCCGACCTCGGACGCTTTGCCACGGACATTGAACCCGTGCATGAGACCAGGTGACAGCGCGAAAGACGTGTTTGGTTAATAGTTTCTTGCAATTAGCTATTATTATATCATTACTCGGCACGAGTCAATAGACCTTTAATAATACATGAGAAGCTGAACATTGGTGTACGATCACCCCCGTCACCAGCTGAGAGGAATCAAACAGTTCCATGATGCCATACGCGATTTTCTATGATGAGATACCCCGATTGCTTACGCTGTAAGAAGGAGAAACGCTTCCAAATACGCCGAGATCTAAAACCAGTAGAGAAAAGACAGGAACCATTCATATCCGTGGAGATTCTGCCTTGAAGGACCCGCCGCCATTCCCTGTTCCTGTGACACATTGAAGGGAAAAAATCTATTCATAGAGATACGGACCCAGTAAAGCAAAGAGTAGGAGATCCAATTGGTTTCGTGTATGACCGTCAGTTCGTGGGAATCGTGTAAGAAAAAGACCTGTAGAAAACTGCAGTGTGTTAGTCATCATTCCAGTGTGTGGATCCGCAGCTTGCCTCACAATGAGATGAGAGCGCAACCAGAAAAGGCGTCTAGCGAGATCTACCTCCATTACCACTACCTCCACTCCCATAATCATAGTATGCTCTATCATCTTCGTAATACGCATCTTGCTCATAGTAGACTTCTCTCTCCTCGTAGACTGGTTCTTGTTCGTAATGGCTCCTTTCTTCGTGGGTTTTGGATCCTTTTCTGGACTCCTCTTCTCTTGCCTTGCCCTTGGACACCACATGTTTCAGTGATAATGACCCCCAGGGCAGGCCTGAGAGCTCTTCCTCAGTCGCCATCTCACCAGGATCAGGTGTGTGGTAGGAATGACCAGCATGGGCTCGATTCTCGGCCTCTCTATCTTGACGTTCCTTAGCTTCTTTGGCTTTGTCTCCTGCTCAAACCATGAGTAAGTTATCAATAATCCTAGAAGGGTAGACGTACGAAACTTTCTTTGCGCAATTCGATTCTGAACGCGTCTTCTCTCCTCGGGGTCGGTGATGTCGGACCAGTCGTCCTTCTTGGTCTTAGACTTCGAAGAGTGATGCTTTCCTTTGGAAGAGTGATGGGAAGAGCGGTGCGAAGACGACATATCTGTTTCAGTAGCAGATGAGGCTGAGGAATCGTACTCGACGGGTTGATTCTGGTCAGGGCCGTCAATTGTGATGCGGGGAATCGTTCTGGATTCTTCTTGGTGCTGTTTAGTTTCTTCGGCTGGTTCACTCTCAAGGGGATGAGAGTCCCTTCTGGAGTTTAGCCTTAGTCATTCTGCGACTTCTCGGGATAGTACTGACATCTACTTCAGAGACGAGAACTGCTATGTCTTGTTTTCATGCAATCGCAAAGGGAATGTGTAGATCATTGAAGGAGCCGCAGAACCATAAAATAGACAGAAACTAAGAGTCCATGCAAAGACAAGAGAAGTGACTCAATGGCTATTGAGGTGGTGGTGATATGAGACTGAATACAAGGTGACTTTAATTGATGCTGATAGCAATGTTCAATAAGTGTGAGTCTATCTGAAAGGAGGAAATAGTCCACACCAGAGAATGGTTAGACGTTTGGAGGTTAGGAGAAGATGGAGACTAAAGGAGAACTGGCTGATATATAAGGCCTGAGGGCCTGGAGTGGGACAAGGCATGAGTGGAAGAAGTCCAATTGGAAAGACAGCACCGCCTCCGAAAGGGTTTAGGGTGAATCGACAGCCGCGAAGCTTTAACGTGACGCAGAATCATCTTCGGAGAGGAAAAACTGATACAGGCAAGCCCAAGCCGACTACGATTCTAAGGCAGCCTCAAACGAGCCGGCCTGGCAAGATTCGCTGATTGGCGTCGGGGAATACAGGTGACCCGTTGGTTAAACCCTTGGGAGAATACGGCGTGGATCCGAGAATCCCTGAGGGAGGGCGGACGGGGACGGGCACAGACTCAAGAGAGAGTCCATGGTGGTCGGAAGGGCGTCGAGGGGAGGGCAGGGGGGGCAGGTAGAGGGTAGAGCGAGAGGGAAGAGGGAGCGAGGGAGCGAGGGACTGAGGGAGACATTATTTTAGGTTGCTGAGGCTTTGCCGAGGTGGCTCCAGTCCAGTGCTGAAAGATGACCGGATCTAAGCTTATTGAGCAGACTTTCTTGTCCTGCATCCAGTGTCCACGGTCCTGCTAATCACTAGCGTGGTCGAGGTCGACGTTGCGCGCAAAGCCTGCGGCGGCAGAAGCGGTCAGGATGGTCAGGATGGTCAGGCAGAGAGATGCTGATGAGATGCTCTGTCTCGCGCAGCGCGGTGCGGTACCTGCATGACAAGGGGCCTGTCGCCGCCACGAGCACCAGAAAATAGGCATCCATTTCTCTTCAACCCCATCCCACGCAACCCAAAGCGCCAGCATGCAGCGATGAGTCTTTCCTGTCCACCCCATCTAGCTTTTAAGATTGGGCGCCGTGTCATCTGCTGGGATGACGCATACCCAACTCTGCGGCCCTCCCGCGTGCCAAGCGCTAGAAGCTAGAGAAGCCTCCATTCGCGCCACTGCTTCCCACTTCTGATCTTCTCCCCCCCGAGGCCACCAGCCTTCTATGGCCCCCTCGCTCTCTTACTCATCGCCCTCACTGGTCTGATCCAACTGAGGTTGTTGTCGCGTCCATTGCGAGTCCGCGTATGGGCACACTGACGCCTGATCCTGTGAGCGGGAGCCCTGCTGGAAGTCCTACGGACGCCATCACTGGTGTCATGCATAAGTAAGAAGGAGCATCTCTGCCCCGACTCCCCCAGAAAAGGCCACTCCTGGGCGTTCTTAACAATCTCAATTTCCCGCGGCAGTCTGGTAGAGGCCTCGCCCACGCTCTTCGACTATTTTGACTTACTCAGCACGAATCACACAATTGAGGCTATGATTCATTAGATACGAAGGAGGCTGTTCATCCAAGACCGATCAGACGTAACGGGCCGCATGGGAGTTAAACAAGGAATATGGCACTGGCAAGCTTCTGCAGCTGTTCTCCAAGGGGACTCGGGGGTAGACACTTTACTGAGCCATTTCGGCTGTTGACGGAAGCTGCGAAGAGCACACGATGACTCTACGCCGCCTTTCGGACGATCCTCAAACTTGGAATTGGCAAATGACCACGTTCTTCCAAAAAAAATTTTAATCCCCCCCTCTGGCGGAATCCTTCGGAAACAAGAACTCATTGACCAATAACTTTAATTACCATTCATTGCACATATATCCCAATCAGATCTTCCCACATCGGGCTGGTGTTGCACAGCCAAACTAGATGATCTGCAGCCATGTTCTCAAAAGCTTCTAGAAGCAGAGCCTGCATATCCTATAGGACACAGAAGATGGGATGAGAACCCCAGTTAATGCCTCACGGAGAGCCTTTGCTTGTTGGTTACACAGATGCATGCCATAGCCCCAAAATATCCTACAAAGCGTCACGCGAGCCAATTCAAAGCCTATCTCGCTGCACGCCTCTCTTCTCCTCTCCTCTTTGCTCGCACCTCGGCTTGACGTCTCTCTCCTCCATCGATCTTATGGCCTCTTCGATCCTCCCACAGCCCTTCCTTTACCACAATCTTAGCTCCTTGCCCTCCCTTGAGTGGCTGCACGTGTGGACCAACTATAGTTTGGGCACCCTTGATATACAGGTTTTTGGCGGGTACAAGTTGCTCCGCCGGCTTCTCCAGAGCACTGCCTCCTGGAGCCACGTTTATCACAATCTTTCGCTTTCCTGGGGACAACGTGGCTGTGGCGGGACTATTCCCAGAAACGGGGATCTCCACAACGCGAACCTGTGCTTCCCCGTTTGCAACATGCTTGAAATCTCCCCCCACTCCGTATTGCCCATTCCGAAACTTCTCACGCCATCGAAGGAGGTAGCGTCGACTCCGTGGAGGTTCAATGCCAAGCTCTTTAAGCTGTGCAGAGGTGAGAGAGAATAGCGCCTTCCATGAAGGTATCTTCGACGCGTGCTGGCTTAAATTGCGGCCAATCAGCGATAGAAAGGTTTGTACATCAGGTACAAATGGAGTTGGCCGTGGGACTCGAGCCACTTTTACGCGGGTCTGTAAATTCCGTGCTTGTGAAGCTATTCGTGATTGCGTGAAGGGGAGGAGGAAGGAGGGTATGGACCGTAGTTGCGGAGACTTGGCAATCATACCGGTCATCCTGTACAATTGATCAGCGGATAACTTGTATTGATAGAACGCCTCGATCTACCTGTAACAGGAGCGGTGTTGTCGATAAATGGCGTTGTTTCGACAGTAAATCTCGACGCTCTTGTTGTCCTTCAGAATCTACCTACATTACCTTAAATTTTGAGGTTGAGGTCACATGATACCGTTTGAGTCATCTTCGGGAGCTTGCGCATTTTAGGTCAAGCTCGGGCGATAAGAGCTTATCGTTGCCTTCGACTTTCCTTCCCCACAACTTCTTGACATACTTTCTCCCCCATTCCCATGCCTCGAAAGTGCTGATGGTTTGCGCACCTAACGTCAAGCTGGAGCATTCCTGGGGTGGCATCAGGAAGTCGGCGCGCTGTTCAGGTGGTTGACGATCGCACTTACGTTCTCGAGTCGACCGATACATGTCCTTCGACGTCATGTCTCCCCCAACGGATCTCAGCACTCGAGGACCTTTCGATGGCAGACACAGCTCACAAGCTATATCATCGCCCTCATCGAGTATTGCAACTCCAAATAATGAATATTTATCGTCGACCTCGTCCGAAACCGGCTCCTTAGAACCCTCTCCGCGAGAGGTCTCCGACAAGCTCATCGAATTCGTTTCCAATCACAGTGACATATCCGAACCTCCTCGCAAGCGACAAAAAGTTGGACCAACGAGCTTTTTGGGCAAGGATCCCGAGTTGGAACATATTGTTGTTCATCAGTGTAGCTGGGAGATCCAGTGTATGAGCTCCAAATTATCAGATACGCCTGCAGAGAGGAATGATATCGGGCCCTATGTTTCTTGGACTCTGTCCTGGGGATCTGTCGGCTACATCACTATCACTGACGATACCAGGCAACATATTCTACAAGCTGCAATTCCTCTGAATGCAACTAATGAAGATGTTCGCGTGGCATTACTCGTATACCAGGAGTCTAAAAGATGGGCTAGATTACAAGGCCGATTATGGACGGAGTTTGGAATTTCTCTATACCAGAAGAATGGATTCGATTGTATCGAATTGATATTTGAAATAAAGTGGAATACCACCACCTCGCCGTACAACGTGCTGCAAGCTAGTAGCAAGACCTCAGCTTTGATGAAAGTTATGTGAGTAGCTTGATCATTAATTTCTGCGTATTCAATTTCCTGCGATTATTCTTGGCCCGAAAAATTCTATAAAAAGCTGCTGACCATCGACTCTCCAGGACAAAATACTTCCCCAACCCAAACGTTACTCAAGCCGAGAAATGGTCTCCCCAGGACTTCTATCAGAGCGTCCATTCCACCGATAAAAACGATGGATCCGTAACCTTTATGAAGGTTGAGGAATTAGAATCGGAATTGTATCCATTCCAGAAAAGAGCCATGCAATGGCTTCTTCGAAAGGAGGGGGTCGAATGGTCAGCCAGCGGGAGTGTCAAGGCTGCTGCTTCCCTTCCGAGTAACAATACGTTGCCGAACTCGTTCATTCGAGGTACGGATGCTTTTGGCCGGCCATGTTATGTCAGCCATTTATTTGGGATCGTTACTCTAGACCTTGGTCCTTTCCTTTCCTCTGAACATCAATTGAAAGGCGGTATTCTCGCAGAAGAGATGGGGCTTGGGAAGACTGTTGAGATGATCTCTTTGATCACCCTTCACAAACGTCCTACGGATGGAGTGACCAGCGTGTTCGACACATTCACTGGTAGGGAGGTTGAAAAGACTGCGGCTACACTGATTATCGCTCCACCATCAATAGTTCCGCAGTGGATATCTGAGATAAATAGACATGCCCCGCATCTCAGAGTCTTGCATTACGAGGGCATAAAGGCAAAAAGCAAAGTCAAGCCGGCAGATCTCTTGAAAAATCTGGCGTCTGCGGACATTGTTATCTCAACATATTCTGTTCTGGCTGCTGAGATTAATTTCACGCAATTGAATCCCACCAAGACGCTGCGCAAGGAATCCAAATACCCACGCCCGAAGAGTCCTATAATGCAATTATCCTGGTGGCGGATCCTCCTGGACGAGGCGCAGATGGTTGAAAGTGGAGTCAGTAAGGCCGCTATTGTGGCAAGAATGATTCCGCGCGAAAACGCATGGTGTGTTACTGGAACGCCCGTGAGGAAAGACGTCAATGATCTGTTGTAAGTAAGAGATCTCCGCAGTCATCTTTGTTTCGAAATATCTCATAGGACAATTTCCGATTCACTATTAAGATCCTTGGTGAGCCCGTTGCTGATTTGCCATTACTTAGAGGACTCTTGGTATTTCTTCGGTACGAGCCATATGCCTCTACGAAGCACATTTGGTCGTCTCTTATATCGTCCCATAAGAACGAGTTTCGCAAGTTGTTCGGATCTCTGGCTCTTCGCCATAACAAGCAGAGCGTCCGTGACGAGCTGAGACTTCCTGCTCAACGAAGATATGTGATTACGATGCCATTCACGCCGATAGAAGAACAGCACTACCACGAATTGTTTAACCAGATGTGCGAAGAGGTTGGACTAGATGCTCAAGGAGCACCACTCTTAGATACCTGGGATCCAGACGAGGTGTCAGATATCATGCGGCGTTGGCTGGTACGTCTCCGCCAAACTGTCCTTCATCCTGAAGTTGGAGGTCGGAATAGGCGTGCATTAGGGCAGAAGGATGGGCCTCTACGGACAGTGGACCAAGTTCTAGATGTCATGATGGACCAGACTGATGTTTCGATCCGGGCTGACCAAAGAGCACTGCTGGTCTCAAGGTTGAGAAGGGGGCAACTGTTTGAGAACTCGCCAAGAGTTCAAGAAGCCCTTGATATCTGGTCAGCGGTTGTCACGGAAGCTCGTGCCATCGTGGAAGAATGTCGGGCACAGCTGCGTGAAGAACAAACTAAAGTCTCGGCCGATGGCAAGACATACTTGATCGATCGAAGTCGCCAAGTTTCTGGGGTGGACAGTGATGAGGATGAGCAAGAAGAGTGAGTTTCTTAGTTGAAGTTACGAAATCCAAATATAACTTTATGATAGGGTAGACCCGTCTTCGCGTCTGGGTATATTTCGGATGCGACTCAGAGGCGCCTTAGAGATTGAACACATGGCCACCTTCTTCCGTGCGAACGCCTACTTTCAGATCAAGTCTAACGAGGACATGACGAAATCTGATACACCGGAGTTTGAAGCGTTGGAAAAACTAGAGACCGAGGGTTATGAAGAGGCTAAAAGATTGAGACGTGAGATCCTGCAAGAGGTGAGCGGCTGAATCAACGGGAATTGCATATCTGCTATTGTGATGCTAATCAAACCACAGATTTTTAGAAGAGCGGACAAACTCATGAGAACGATATCAAAGCGGGCGGCTACCCAGACTTTTGTACAAATTCCCGAAATCCCTTCACACCCGCCGAAAGGTGGCCTTGAAAGTCGACGGATTATGGAGAGGTTGGACATCTTGGCCATCGCCTTAGATGCTCAAGCAAACAAACTTGACGAATGGAGAGAACAGACTATTCAATTCCTTCTGCGTCCTCTAGTGGATGAAGACGAGGGTGTGGAAATCACAGGGGATGAATACGAGGACTCTACCAAAACCCAAGATGAAGTTATGGTCTACGTTGAGGCTTTAAGAGCGGTGGTAGCCGATCGCCACGATGCTTTGACTGGACAGGAGAATCAGCTCGTCGCACACGAGGTCAAAACAACGCTTCGCTTCGCAAAAGAAGGTGGCGGACCTTTCCCGGAGAAAACCCTCGAACTGCTCAACACCAGGGCCCAATTGAAACCTACCAAGGAAATGGGCTCCATTCGTGCTATTGTTGCCGAGCTCAGGGCCCTGGCAACATCCTTAAGACCAGATGCCGAAAACGGCAGCACTAGAGCAGAAAATGAGCTTTCAATTGTCGAGAAACAGCTCATGGCTACGCAAAAGCACCTTAACGAGCAGAATAAAGTTACAGTAGCGCTAGAAAAGGAGATTGAGCTATTCACAAACGTGATGAACGCCCGCTTGGAATATTACAGGCAATTACAATTCATCTCCGACATGGTGGCACCTTACGAAGGCCCGAATACTGAAAGAGTACTTGCGAAAATGCTTGAGGACGAAGAGAAACTCACTCGCAAGATTGCTACAGCAAAATCGAAACGACGGTATTTAGATCATCTAAGATTAGAGGCAAATAACCAACAGGAGCAACGAATCTGTGTTATTTGTAGAGAGACTTTTGAGATCGGAGCGCTTACTGTCTGTGGTGAGTCCTAACTTCTCTCAGTAGTGGTACTCCTTTGCGTCGAACAACCCTGCTCTCGGGAGGCTTTGTACCAGTGATGAATAACACTGGAAACCTTCTTACCCCAAGTACACTCAGGAAAGCTATGCTAATTCCAATTCCATCCAGGTCACCAGTACTGCCGGGAGTGCATTCAACTCTGGTGGAGCTCTCACCGCACTTGCCCTATTTGCAAGCGGAAGCTGATTCAAGCTGATCTCCATGACATTACCTATAAGCCACAGCAACTTACGATTGAAGCTGAAGAGGTCCACGAGGTCCACCAGCGATCGTCACCATCCTCGATATCAAGGAAATCTGCAATCTACTCTGAAATCAGCAAAAGCAAACTTGCAGAGATCAAGAATATTGAATTGGACGGACCATCGTTCACAACGAAGGTCGATACCTTAACCAGGCATCTCATGTGGTTGAGGGAGACCGACCCGGGGGCTAAATCCATCATTTATTCTCAATTCAGAGACTTCCTGGACGTCTTAGCTCGTGCATTCCAGCGATTTAGAATTGGTTTCTCCTCGATCGACAAGTCCAATGGTATCGAGAGGTTCAAGAACGACCCTGGCATCGAGTGTTTCTTACTCCACGCTCGAGCTCACAGTTCTGGATTGAACTTGGTCAATGCGAGCCATGTCTTCCTCTGTGAACCTCTCTTGAATACGGCTCTTGAACTTCAAGCTATTGCTCGTGTTGATCGGATCGGACAGCACCAAGAGACGAATGTCTGGCTTTATCTGGTTGACGGCACCGTAGAAGAATCCATACACCAGCTTTCTGTCAAGAGACGCATGGAGCACATTGGTCAAAGATTGTCCACCGCAAAAGGTAAAGAGAAAGAACTGAGCCCTGATGAGCTGCTCGATACAAATCTCGAAGAAGCCAATTCGTTGGAGCTGCAGCAAGCTTCGTTGACTGGTTTGCTGGCCAAAGGTGGTAAGGGGGGCGAAATGATTGAGAAAGAGGATTTGTGGGACTGTCTATTTGGTGGCGTTGGGCAAAGAAATACGACTACGATTCGTACATTGGAGAATGATCCCGAGATTCGACGGCATCTTGCAGCTGAGGCAGCTGAGGAGCGAGCGACCACTTGAAGAGCCCCCGATATTTTCCTGTTGGCATCGTTGAGATATGTGTACAGGATTTGCAGATATCCTTTGCAGCTGAATTTGCCGAATAGATAGTATACTTGCACAAGAGAAGGATGCAAGCCTCACGGCCTTCACCTTGTAACAGGATTTAGAAACACCAAGCCAACAGGGGCCTGACTTTGGAACCATATATTTGTACCCACTAAATACGCAAAGCCTCACATTCCACCTAGGTTCAAGGGGCGAACTATGGAAACTCAACAGAACAGACGAAGCCTTAATTGGAAGTCCTCACCTTTGGAGAGTCAATGCATAAAATCCTTTTAGTTTCCATAGTGATTCATTTGTGAAGTCGAACTGGAATGCAGTACACAACATTCGGACTGCAAGGCTTTGTCTTCAGCCTTGCTGACAGGTTGCCGTTTCTTTAGCGAGGGTTCACTGAAGCGAAGAGACAACGACTATCCTATCTGCCAACATCGACAACTAGTGGAATTGACCTCGACAACTCAAAGTCCCTTCAGTGGAGACACGGTGCCTCTCCAATATCCTCGGAAATATGTGATGGCGTCAGACTGAAATCAATGTCGAACTTCAAGCGCGCTCCCCCTCAAGTGGTGCCGCCGAGGAACAATGTCCTCGCCTCGCTCAAGGCAACTCAGATGGTCGATGTCAAGCCTGTCCTTCCTGCGGAGATTATATCGACTATCCTTGACTTCCTGCCTATCCCAGACCTTATGAATTTCGGGCGGACTTCAAAGCGCATGCTGGAAATGGTATATGAGGACTCGAGATGGGTACAAAGGTTGAAGATCATGGGGGTTTGGAATGAGGGGGAGGCGCGGAAACGATTCGAAGAGGCTCTGAAAATGAAGAGAGAGATGATGAGAATAAGAGCTGAGGAGGAAAGCAAACGGACAGGAATCGGTGTCAGTGGGCATGCCGGACCGAGGAAGACCAGCACAACTTTGTTCGATGCTGGTGTGGAGGAGGAACGTCAGAAGAGATCTGTAGAGATGGCAGCGAAGGCAAAGACGTCACTAGATGGCTTTGAGACTTTAAAACTCTCTTCTCCGGCCCAATCGAGCCCTACCCCAGTCACTCGAGCTCCGATGCTTGATCCAGAAGCGTTGCTCAATGTCTTCTCGGTCGTGAAATCTGTACGGGGGTCGGCGAGATTGGAGTTTGGGAGGATCTATGCAGCGCTGGCGCCATTCTACTATGATCTGGCAAGATCGAGAAGTCATATGGATCCAGTGATTTTCAGAGTTTATCGGGATCCAGAACAACAAGCACAAATGCTGTCGCATTTACAAATTTTTGCGCGGAGCGATTGGGCGCAAGGATGGAGACAGCGAGAGGAGAAATTGACGACTATGGTTGGGGTATTTGAGAACGCGGTTTTACGAGAATTCGAGCAAGGTTACGAAGCTTGGGACATCGATGGCAGGATGCGTCGTTACGCTCATGTCTTAGGGGTTCTCAATGGTGGTCACGCAGGAATCGAGCTTTTTGTGCAGAAACACCCTATTTTTTCAGATCGACACATTCTTGGAAACCCCATGGATTGTATCAATCATGCTTCTGCTGACGGGATAGCTCTTGAACCGTCTCGAGAGTTCTTGGAAAACCTTGCAGCAAAGGTGAACGAGCAAGGAGCTATCATCGACCGAATCTTTCCAGTTGGACAAGACGTTTTCCAGGTATTTTTGGATAAGGTCGGGGAAGACATCCTCATGGAGTATATAACTCCACTGTTTGACGAGGCTCACGAAAGGAGCATACCATCCTACCTGAAAGCTGTAGCTGGAATTTTTGAACAGACCTTGCGATTTGCAGTAACTCTTACGCCCTCGAAAAGCTCTGGTGCAGATTTTGCAGAGAAGGTGAAGGCCGTGGTTAGCACCGTCTTCGAGCCTCATGTCGACCTGTTTCTCCAAGAGGAATTGGACTATTTCAAGAAGCTTGCAGAGATGGAGGTAGGGACCTGGGAAGCCAAACTTTCTGCGCAGGAGGCGACTACCGAGTCCTTTTTCATGGCAAATTTTAATCGCCAAGCCGACAAAAAGGACTTCTTGACCTCGTTCAAGAAAGTCGTGATGATGCCGGTCAATGTGCTTCCGAGCTTACCAATTGTCTCACCATTCGCAAGCAAGACAGCTCCCGCACAACAAGTAGTGAACCGATCCAGTCTTCAGGCTCCGAGTCCAGGCTTATCTCCTGGGCCGTCAAGACCGCAAACTCCGGGCTTGGGTGCAGCAAGTGATCGGACGTCAACACCCCTGCCCGGAGAAGCACCAACCGACGAGCTGGCCGCAAAAGCGGCTTTGATGGCTTCGAGGATGGAAGGCATTCGATCTTTATTCAGTATAGAGGTTGCACTGGATCTGACTCACGGTGCAAAAGCAAGCATTGAACGCGCAGCCCTGTTCGTCCGACTTCGCGGCCAGACAGGGGAAGAGGCACGAGAGCAATGCGAAGCTATCTTCGTCAACCTTCTCCGGATTCTCGGAGACAGGCATGTGAAGGGTGGCTTCGACAAAGCCGTGGACCACCTCTCAAAGTATAATCCTCGCGAGGTCAGTGAACATCAGCAGGGCGTTGCACCATTGGTCACTTTCCTTGAGCTGGTCAACGTGGGCGACCTTATCTCTCAGATGATCGATGTCTTCTACGAGCAGCAAATGGCAGGCCCCAAACTCTCCGATCGGAACGACTTTCTTGATCCCGCTGTCAAGGCCAAGAAAAAGTTCGAGCAGATGCTTGACGAGCGTGTCGCCGCCGGGCTGAACAAGGGTATTGATGTGTTGATGGACGAAGTTGAGTATCTGTGCGCAACCATCCAGCAGCCCACGGACTACAATCCTGCTCCAGCTGCAAATGGTAAAACGCAGGATTTTGACATTGGCCCGACCAAGGCTGCCGAGCAAGTTGTGCATCTTGTCGAGTCACATACCAAGATGTTGACGGGGAGCACTGATAAAAACATGCTTGATGTGTTCAACCAAGAGGTTGGATTGCGTCTCTTCACTGCTTTGTGCAAGCATCTCAAACGGCAACGGGTCAGCGTCGATGGTGCCATCAAGCTCATATCAGATATGAATTTGTACTTTCTCTACATCAGGACGCTGAAGAACTCGGATCTTCTTGAGTATTTCAAAGCGCTCCGAGAGCTTAGTCAAATCTACCTCATAGATCCGAAGCACGCGAAGGAGATGGCAGAGGTGATCGCTGATGGAGACCGCTTCCATGGGATCTTCAGAGCAGAAGAAGTCTACGAGTTTGCGGAACGGCGAGCGGACTGGTACAACGTGAAGCGGGACGTGGAGAGAGCTATGTATGGAATTGGATGCGTGGCAATGTAACAAAGACCTCAATCGTGTATTATGACCCCTGAATCTCTATGTGCGGCTTCTATACGCCTATTAATCCTCGATTCTGAGATACCTCTTATGCGTGGAGGATAGCAAGCAGGCTTTCTTCGTCTTCTTCGGAAAAGCCAATGGAACGACAATACTTCCTGACTCCTCCATACTTATCGGCTAAATGGCCTTCCATCTTGTCAATCCAATCGGCAGGACATCCAGCAAAGTCCTCCGTAAGACCAATGCTCCTGATCTCTTTCAGTCTGCTCTCTCTCTCAGGCTCCAATTCCCCTTCGCTCATGCAGTAGTCATGACTTATTGCCGGCACCGGCACTGAGAGCAGTAGAAGGACGAGGGCGAGTATAAGACCAGTGCGGTCTTTACCTTGGGTACAGTGGATTAAGATTGGGTAGTTGGAGGTGGTAGAATATGCGCGCAGCGCATCAGCAATTTCAGGCCCACAATGATCGATGGAGTCGAAGCCCAGCCCGACAAGGCCTCGGGGCTGCATTACCTCACGGCCGAGAATGGAAATGGCTTCCATGCGATAGCCAAAGATCATGAGCGTGACGAGCTTTCTGTGTCGATGTTAGTGTAAGACGATGTAATGCAAAAAAATGACCTCACACGATACTCCATGCTGAGAGCTGCCAGAGTAAACTTCGCTCAAAGCCTTTACCGTTGATGTTGATGTTGAGATAATTCATCCCAGAGATCTCGGACGGCTCTGCAAGCGCAGCATTTGACTGAATGAGCGCAGGTATCTTGAGATCTCCTTGTCTCTTTTTCACTTGGTTTGCGTGCTCGGTGCTGGAAGTGTTAGAAAATAGGAATAAGGGGGTCTGGGAATTTTAAGATTACACTGTTCGAAGATCTATGATGGTCTTGATACCGTATTCCTCCTTCAGGCGCCTTCTGTCGGACAGGGTTGCATCGTCTGAGAACATCAGCACGAGAACAAGTAATAAATTCATGAAATACATGAAGCTCACCTGGTCGAGCAGATCTAAATGCTTTCTTTTCAGCCACCAGCCTAGCATGCGTGGTTAGTTTTAATGCAAAGCTTCTGGAGCTGTCTCCTACTTCTTGCCCACAAAGTCATTGATGGTCTTGCCAACATCCCGAAAGTTTAAGATATTCTCGAATGGGACATGTTTTGTCTCTCCACGCTCATAATCTTTTCCGGTCTCGGGTTTAGCGTCCGCCATTGTGTGGAGAGAGATGTAGCGCGGTGGGTCAGAAGGATAGGAGTTGGTCAAAACAAGATTCCTAGTATGCAATGATGCATAGAAGGTTCGTGCAGTTAATCCTCCGAACTATCGGGGAAGATGCAGGCACTTGTGACGAAGTCAGAGTTAGATTATTGACGACAGGGAAAATGAGCAAAACGGGGAACAACGAAGCGAAATCACCCAACGCTGATCCTTGCTGCAAATCATAGGGATGATGCCATTAACGCGAGGGACGCAAGGAATGGAAATATGGGGAACGTGAATACAGACCGTACCGTATGGTGAGAATATCTTCATCCTCTGACCTTGCGCTTGCGCCTGCGGCCTGAAAGCTCTGGTACGCTCTTTCCGACATTGCACGACGGCAGCCTTTTGGTGGTGTCTCGCCCCAAAAGGGGTCCGCCAGATTGCGACGGGCACATCCACGGCAATTGAGATTTAGTACGAGTAACCTTACGCCTTACTGTAGCGGGGTGCCGCAGCATTCGAGGCTTAATGATGTCATCATGGTCGAGCTCCCACCAGCTCCCCTCGACCAGAAACAGAGAATCCAAAGCCAAAGCCATAGCCACAGCCAGAGCCAGAGACAGAGCTACTCTGAGCTAGACCCTCCCTACCTTGCCTGGTGCCCCAGAGGATGATGCGACGACAGCTGCGACCCGGCCCCTCTGTTCCCTACAAGTATCATCAGTTGCTGTGAGGAGCGCAGTGCTTGAGGGATCATTCCATCCATCATCCTCCGTCCCCAATATCTAGCCATATCCCCATATCTACATCCTACGTTGCCATTGACGCATGCATTGAGCTGCTCCCAACTTTCAATCAGCCTCCTATATTTGCTGTTCCCCCAGCCACAGCGACCTCCCCTCACACACGTCATTGAGCAACACAATTCGCTCGTGATGGCACAGACCGCACCAGCGACCGGTCCCATTCAGGACGTCAGCCATCCGACCAGAACAACAAACAAGCTCGAGAACCAGGCTGCCATTGCGGCTTTGTATGTCACAAAACATGACAATGCCCCCAAGACCGGCCGGGAATTCCTCGACAACGACAATAAACTGTCTTCTGCAGGTGAGAGCTCTTTTCCGGAATGCGCGGATCCGTGCTTGCTAACAAAACCGGCACAGGCGCAGCAGCATCCCTCAAATACGCCCAGGCGCAAGATCTACCCTCCTTTCCCTCCGCCGGACTGAAGAACGGCGGTTCAGCTGCTGGCGCTGCCGCCAGCCTTGGATGGGCGAACCAGAAGTCGTTCGAACATTGGAAACCAGATCCCTCGGCATCCGCCTCTGCCGCTGCAGCACTTGCGAAGGACTACAAAATGGCTCCTCTCTGGCAGCCAGAGCAAAGTACAAATGGTGCAAAAGCTGCAATTTTGGCCCATAGGGATGGCGGAAAGGTCGAGATTTGGAGACCGGAGGCTTCGGCTTGGGGAAATTCAGCGGCGAACCAGGCCTTCAAGAAGGATCGTGCTGGAGGATTGTCCCCGCAATTGGACTATGGACATACAGCCCTTGGTCGTCAGGGCTCGCTTATGGCTGCAACAGGTGCCATGTTAACAAGCAGAAAGAGAGCAGAGTCAACTCCTATTCCATCTGCCTTCGCCTCGAGATATCCAGATGAAGCAAATGCGACGGCCAATGCTCTGAGCGCAGCGACTTCTGCGTCGAAGAATAGAAAAGGGAAATCCATTGTACCAGAGGGTGGAGCTACTCCGTTCACAGTGATGTCAAGAGAGATGTATACCTCGAATCCTCCTGTAGCTCCAGAAATCGATGAGCAGAACAGGCAAGCTACTCTGCATGCTTCAGCCATTGCTATGGCCAAGCAGATCTACACCCATCAACAAAAACAGATTGATGCGGCTTCCGCCGCTCACCGTGGCGCAATGGCCGCTCACCATCGGACGCCTTCGTCAGTCGAATTTGTAGATGAGGTACAGCCTATGCGGTTCAACAACCTGCAAGAGGCTGCTCAGAAACTTGCTCAGGAACGGTTGGCTAAACTTCATGACGAGCATGCCAAGAATAGGGAATACCGTGACTATTATGGCAGTACTCCGCAGACACAATCAAGATTATCAATTCGAGGTAGGACTCGACGACGTGCATCTAGTGATGGTAGTATGGACAAGGACCGGGAACAGTCCAACAAGATTCGAGCCCAGATGTCCTTATTCTCGAGCAATATATCGCAGGTCGATGCGAAGAAGAGGCAACAGGACCGAGAGGCTCTGATAGCAGCTGCACAACGCAACGTCACCAAGAGTCTGCACGGGATGGACGAGAAGGTCTTTGCGGATACAGGCAAAGTTGCTCCTTCTCTTCTCAGCGAGTGGGAAGTGAAAGCACACGCTGCTGCCCAAGCTAAGAGCGACACTCGTATGGAAAATTACGGCAAGGTCAATATTGGTGGTGGAAAGTTCGTCAACCAAAGCGCGGTGGATCTGGTGGCGCAGAGAAATGTTCAACCAGTTTTGGACGAGATCAATGAGAAGGCTGAGGCTGAGAGGGAACGAGTAGCCGCGGCCAAGTTAGAGCAAGAGACCAACGCGAGAAAAGCAGCTGAGCAAAAGTCCCGGGAGAGAGAGAAAAAGGAGATTGACAAGAAGTTGAAGCGTAAGTGGTACCTAGAAAAGTGAATGGCTCGCGCTAACCTTGGTGCAGAGCAAAGTAAGGATGAGCAAAAACTGACTGCGGCAGAGGATAAAGCTGCAAAGAAGGAAGAAAATAAAGCAGCGAAAGAGAAGCGCAAATCTCTGAAATCTGGGGAAGTCGCGGCTGCCGGGCCGGAGCCTGCCGTGGAAGGAGAACCGAATGAGGCAGTGACGGCAGCGACAGTAGCGACTCCTGCTCCTGCCACCGCGGCAGACGAAGCACCTGCTACAAGTACGATTGCTGAGCGCCGTGAAGTCGCTGCGGCGCCTCTTCCCATACGAACATCGATGGAAGACCAAGCCAGCATGCGCATGCGGGAGACTGCTGACGCTGCGAATCGAGACGAGAGCACGCCCCTGTCTCCCAGCTCCCCGGGCGATGGAAGCAAAGTCAAGAACTGGCTGAAGACCAAGTTCTCGCGCCGTATGAGCAAGCCCCAGAAGCCGTCTCCCGCCGAGAAGGAGAAGGGGAAGGAGAAGGAGCCCGAGAAGGCGTTCGTCGGCGGCGCAGCACTCACGGGAGCCAGCACAAACAACAGTACCGCAAGCCTTGGGGCAAGACCCTCTTCGGCTCGGGATGTTGCTCTGGTTGGGAAAGCCAAGGAGGAACCCGAGCCCGAGCCGATCTTAGAAGAGAGAGGCAGAGGAGAAAGGAGAGTCAGCGAGGTTAGTGCGTTAAGCGAACCCGTGGAGAATGTGGACGAAGATGAATTCCAGGAGGCGAGAGATAACTTCAATGAGGATCTCGCACCTCCGCCTACCTTTGTTGCAGGGAAGAGCAGTAGTCCTGCGCGCTCCGCCAAATTCCACGAGGAGATCTAAGTGGGCCAGGTGGGAAACCGTGGTTGAAGGTCGTTGGTACACGAAGTTGCTACGTTCTCGATTCACAGTACCCCCTTTGCTATGTGTTCACGGTGGGACGAGTGATGCCCGGAATTCTGGAATGTCATTTTGCACTCGTGGGGGCGGGACAAGGAACAGGATAGGGGTTTAATATGCTGTATATACGGGCCTAGTGTTTTGAGTAGATGATCTGTACATGCTGTAAAATCAATCGAGTGCCATGAAGCATCTGACCGGTATCAAATACTATCGTGACGAATGGTATCTTCAATTTTAGAGACCAACACCTGGTATCGTCCAGCAAAGCTTCACATGAAAGAGGGAACTACAAGGCCCATGTACCGAGGACCCTAAAATACATGAGTTCGTAGGCAAACTGCCAAATCCATCCTCTCAAACGCCTCGCTTTCAAAAATTACTTGCCATAGGTGCTTGGCCATTTTCGTGCTTCGCCCCATTTGTCGTTCTAATATTATTTACCCCCAAAGTCCTTTGGCTATCTACCGTGTTACGTACTGCATGCCCTCCGCTCTCCTGGCTGTACTGATCATTCTCCTCCATCTGCATTTGGGTTACTTGTGCTCCTGTGGGAAATCTTCGCCCGTGCTTCGTCTGCGTAGCTGGGAGCAAGTCGATGAAGAATGAAAGGACGTAGAAGGTAAAGATGAAGGCAATTGCCCACTCCAGGACGGCGGCTACATTCCATATTTTGCGAAAGTTGCAGGCCGCGAAGGCTATGGCCAGGACGACTTCTATGAGGATGAACGCGAGCTTAATCCAGAAAGAGGCGCGAAGGATGCGGTGTTCGCGGTATTCTAGTGCCATCAAGTCAACACAATAGGTAAGATAGAAGAAGTAAGAGAGACGTACTAGCACCAAGCCTTTGATACTCCCAGCAGATGAAGATGGCAGAAATCACGTATCCAGCAATGAACAGCAGCAAAAAAATATCGTGCAAAGCCTTGTGTCTCAGTGTATCATAGATACTGAGTAGAATCAAGCCTGCAGTCCCAACCAGCGCAAAGAACATGCTTAGCCAGCTCAAAACCTTCTCAGTCATTGATATGTTTGCTGCCAAACGTCCTCGATGCCGTAGCCATCGCTCTGAGAGAAAAGACAGATCGAGGAAAACAGTGGTAACACAGGAGCCTGCAATGAAGAGAGGTTTAAGCTTTTCTGCGCCAACGTCGGAGATATATGCTATGGACTGGCTCTGCTGCATAGAAGCATAGTGCGGGCGGCCAATGACGTTCCAGTCAATCAGGAGGCCGAGGAGTGTCCCCAGCCAGCAAACACCCGAGATCACGGGGAAAATCTGGACGATTGTTAGGACAAGTTTTAGTGCATCGCTGTCTGGCTAAGAGGGACCAACCCAGTATGATATTCCCCACATTGTTGAATGAAGGTTGCGACTTGGAGAACTAGGGTCTGATGGTGATTGAAGAATAGCTGGGAGCAGAGAAACGAGGCAGTGTATTGAAGCGGCAGAAGACAAGCAACAAAGAAACGCAGAGGGATGGATAGCATATGTATATCAGGACACGGTCCACTGCTGCTACTCCCATGGTTCGACTACCTTGGCAAACACATCAACCTGGTTGTGGGAGGACGAACCTGCCTAACCTGCTTGCACACGCGAAGCTGAACATCCATCAATCACAATGGGGACGAGAGCGGAGATACTGACATCATGCCTGCGGGCCAATAATTGAGAGCAGGCTTCAGAGAGGGTTGGAATTAAAGTGAAATTGATCTTCCCTCTTCTCGTCTCCTCTTCTCCTTGCGAGTTGTTCCCTACGTCATCTGCTCAAGCCTCAGAGGCCAAGCCACAATTTAGAGTCCGTGCGCCTGCACCTGCCCTGTCAGCCTTGTGGCCGATATCAACTTCATCGCGCCTCACAAGCCCCCACACTTCAGCCGCGTACCTTACCAGCAATTACACCTCTTTACACAATCCGTTCTTGCTTGGCAGAAATGCCATAGCGCTCGTCAACCTCGCTGACGGCCACCCTCCTGTTCGCCCACAAAATGGCCAACTCCCCCCTTGTAGTTCCGGGCTCCGCCGAGAAAAGTGCTGCGAGCCGCACGAAGCTCTCAACCACCGCTGCTGCTTCCAATGGCGCTACTCCTGAAGCGTCAACTATAAGTAATGGTGCTGCCCATGATCTTGCGGAGCAGATGAACGAGGAAGAGAAACACAAATACATCAAAGGTTGAACTTCTGCACATTCCTCGTCTATCCAGCTAACCTGTCCCAGGCAAGAAGCTCGGAGAGGGTACCTACGCGAATGTCTACCTAGGTCATCTTCGTTCCGATCCCTCCAAGCTCGTCGCCATCAAGAAGATCAAGGTTCAGAAGGAATACACAGAAGGGATGGCCCCGGACGCCATCCGTGAATTAAAACATTTGCAAGAAATTTCACATCCGAACATCATATCTCTGCTCTCAGTCTTCTCCTCCAAAGACCAGAATCTCAACCTGGTCCTGGAGTTTCTTCCCCTAGGGGACCTGGAAATGTTGATTAAGGACGTGGAGGGCGTACGATACGGTGCGGCTGATATTAAAGCTTGGATGGGGATGCTCACGCGCGCCATCTGGTTTTGCCATGAAAATTTTATTTTGCATCGGGATATCAAGCCCAATAACTTGCTGATAGCAGCAGATGGTGAGGTCAAGCTCGCAGATTTTGGTCTAGCAAGATCGTTCTCGGATCCTTATCGGATCATGACCTCTAACGTGATCACACGCTGGTATCGACCCCCAGAGCTGCTCTTCGGAGCAAAGCATTATTCTGGTGCAGTAGACATCTGGTCTGTCGGTTTGGTCTTTGCGGAGTTGGTTATCAGGACACCTTATATTGCCGGAGACACCGAGGTTGGGCAAGTCAATCTGATATGTCAAGCTGTTGGGACGCCGACCGAAGAGAACTGGCCCGGTGTATCAAAGCTTCCCGAATACACGGTACCCGATCCACCAGTAGCGGTCCGAGACAGAAATTACTACCTTGGGACATTTGGAACCGCGGGGCAGGAGGGAGTGGATCTTTTGATGAAAATGTTGATATTGGATCCCAGAAAAAGAATTACAGCGAGAGAGGCACTTGAGCATAAGTGGTGGGCAGCAGATCCCAAGCCGACGAAGAAACAGGACTTGCCCAAAAAGGGAGGTGGACATGCCAAGGTCGGGGAAGATCTGAAGAGAAGACCCGGGGCCCTGGATGATGAGAGGGGTGCCAAGGTCGCCAGGAGGTTGGATTTTACGGCAGCGAGGTGATGCATGAAACTGGCGTTGGGGAGTATCAAAACGTAGCATGGGTCTGACCCGGGGCTCTGGTGATAGATATTCAATGTAGTATCATTAAAGAAAAAGCATGTGCGACAAAGGCAAACATTTGGATTCACAATTTATTATGGTTCACCACCTCCTGGAACCACCTCGCATGCTCGTCTTGTGGGATTTCTCCACAGAACACCTCGCCATCGCAATAATAGAGTCCTGAATTCAGATGTGCAAGTCACGAGTGAAGTTGGCCTGCACTAGACTGACCGTAAGTAGCCAACAATATTCTCGTGCTCAACAGTCACGTAATATTGTTTATTAAATTGCAGTGGATTAAGCGTTACTTGATAGTGATCCGTTTATTGTCACTGAAACCGAGTACATGAAAGCATCTACAGCTCTGTAACTGCCACCAACGCCTTGCGATGATACATCTAAGGATGAGTTCCGGTATGTCTTTTACTCCTCTTTGTACAAACCAACGAAATCCTCTTTCCTGATACCGCCACGGTCACACATACTCCTAAAGATTCCACCGTTCTGGTACAAAGCAAACGGCGTGTCCAGCTCTGCAATTCTTCCCTGATCCATAACACAAATGCGATCATAATTGATGATTGTCTTCAGCCGATGTGCAATACACAACAGGGTCTTGCCTCTGAAACCAGTAGCAATGGTCCGCTGGATTTTGTCGTCCGTCTCCATGTCGACAGAAGAAGTGGCTTCATCACAAACGATGATTTGAGAACCTCGAACGAGCGCGCGAGCCAGTGCCATGAGCTGTCGTTGCCCAAGCGAAAAATTGAGCCCTTCATCCTCAACAATGCCGTCCAGATGGATACGGCCTGGCGATTTGTCGTCCAGGCTTGCTTCCTCTGATATCAGATCGGATTGACGAAGTGCGGACCAGAGTTCTAGATCCGTGTGCTCGTTGAATGGGTCGAGGTTGCTGCGAATTGTGCCTTTGAATAGCGTTGGGTCTTGCGGAATAATTGCGAGACGGGACCTAAGATCTTGGAGACCGATTGTGCTGATGTCTAGGCCATCGATCGTAATCGAGCCTCCTGAAAGTTCAACTAGCCGGAACAGTGTCGACATAATACTGGATTTTCCAGCGCCCGTGCGACCCACAACTCCAATCCGCTCTCCACCCTTTACATGCATTGAGAGCCCCGATAGTACAAGCGGCAGACCTTCGCGGTAGCGCATCTGAACGTTGTCGAAGATGATCTCTCCTGATTCCGGCCAAGATTTCCGGACCTCGACCGTGTGCAAGGGTGCCTCCTCCTCGAGAGCAGTCCCGTAGTAATGCAGACGCTCGGTCGCATTCATGCCGTTCTCCACTTCTGCCAGCTGCCTGACGGTGAACTGGATCATTTGTACAATTGCGAGAATGTAGCTCAAGACTAAACCAGAAATAGAAGGTGAGACATTAAAGCGAGAAGTGACAACTAGTAGTCCAGTGGTAAATACAAGGAGATTGCCAATAACGTCCAGCCGGGTAGATAACCAACGCTGGTTTGCGAATGTGAGATAGTACGCGCTGTTCATCTCGTCGATGGCGTCACGCATGTCGTGAATGAACCTATCAGGAAGACCATATGCGCGGATACATGCAGTTCCAGAGATGCCTTCACTGAACTTGGCGAAGACATTTGATCGAAGGACGGACTCGAACCGTTTCATCTCCCGGGCGGAAGCTCGGTAATACCCCGCAGAAAAGAGGAATAAGAGAAATAGCGGTCCAAGGGCAATTGCGAAGTAGTGGAAGTACGCAATGATGAGCCCAAATACGGACATAATCATAGCCAAGGTCAAAAGGTACATTCTTATAGCATCAGTCAGATTGTTGTCCATGACATCCACATCACGTGAAAATCGATTTGTGATGCGACCAAGAGGAGTTGTGTCGAAGAAAGACATCGGGGCTCTGAGAGCACGAGTGATTGCTGTGTTCAGCATTCTCTTACTTGCAGTTGTGCCCATGATGGTGAGTGAGAGGGCAAAGAAGAACAGCAAGAGTGCCTGAGCAGCGCCTAGTGCTCCATAGACACCAATGTAGACGCCTCTCGTATATCGAAATTCTGTTTCACACTATCAGTACCAATCAATCAAACTACTTTAGAGAAACTTGTAAACTCACTGTCGCTCGTCCAATATGAAAGCCACAAACTGGTAGCGAGATTGGCCCCTTGCGAGAGCAAGAGAAAACCAATAACGATTGGAGCGTTGAACAGGCTCCCTGACGCTCGAATATAGTCGAGATATACAGACCACGGAACACTCTTAACCGCTCTCTCTTCGGCCTGCATCAGTGCCGCTCCCTTTCGCTTCTTCTTCATCGTCTTCTTTTCGGACTCGACTTCGTCATCGTTGACATGGTCTTCGTTCTCGTGCTTTTCTTCCACAGCAGTCGTTTCCATCAACAGCTGGAAGCCAGCGTGATTTCGCATCAAATTATCGAATGTATCGATGGCCTGAATCTTACCCTCTTCGAGCCATATAACTCTATCACAGCGATTGAGTACCCACAGTTGATGGGTTGCTAGGATTCTTGATTTGTCCTTCAAAAGCCCCATGATGGCGTTGTCAAAGATGTGGCGGCCAACATGTGCATCGACGGCGGATAGGGGATCATCCATGAGAATCAGATCAGCGTCAAAATAAATTGCTCGGGCGATGTTCAAACGTTGTTTCTGGCCTCCGGAGACAGTGATTCCACGCTCACCAATTTCTGTTGCATCGCCTTGGGGTAGCATGTCTAAATCAGGCTGCAAGGCACAAGCATCAATCACCTTCTTGTACCTATTGATGGTCAGTATTGCTGCGAATCCTAACACCCAGAATCGAAGTAAAACCTACCAATCCCGGTCCATATCTTTGCCGAATAGAATATTTTCTCTCACAGTGGCATTTTGAATCCAGGCATATTGCGGACAAAATGCTCTGCTTGCTCCCAGCGTCATTGTCCCTCTTGTCCTTCGCATATCGCCAGCAAGAGCTGCCAGTAGAGAGCTTTTACCACTACCCACGCCGCCAATAACAGCGACCAATTCATTCCTCCCAATGGTAAAATCCATGTTGTGGAGCTTAAACGGTTCTCGATCTTCGGTCAACGTGCTAGAATCATCTGGTGTGTTTGAGCCAGACATCTCCTTTCCAGCAGATGGGGTCGTCCTTGCAGCGAGTTTCTCATCCGACGCAGCTTGTTTTTGCGCATCTTTCTCCTTCTTGATATCGGCTTTGGCCTGTTTCTTGCCGACCACAGCAACATGATCCGGATCACGTGTGGCAGTGCGCTCCCAGGTAAAATCCGCATTGTCCATGTCCACAGCATTCTTAGCATCCAAGTCGATTTTCCCTTCACTGTCCTGCTCCTCGCTCATAAGATACTCTTGGATTCGGTATACAGATGACCAAGCATCAACAACCTGCCCGATGACCAGTGGCAGCAAATTCAGAGGCATTCGCAGGGAGTTAAAAAGCGCAAGGGATGAGAAAACATGCGCAGGGTTGAGCGAGTGGCTAGTAAGCGAATATGTGATGAAAGCAAGCATGGAGGAAAATATAGGCAATGACATCGAAACCGCATTGATGGCGTTCCTGATCGCAAGTAGTATTTGAATAGATCGGACCTCTCGATTTCGTATCTCGCCCAGCCGGGCAAGAAAGGCGCTCTCCCATCCGAAGAATTTGACAAATCGGACCGCTTGCAGGATTTCTTGTGTGAGACTCACTCGTTGATCAGTGATCTTGTTGATGACTTTCCGCCTGGCGAACAGAACTTTCACGGCTTTCGTGAGGACTGGCAGGCCAACAACGAGAAGCCCAAAGCCTGCAAGAGCAGAATACGAAAGGTTGACCAAGAGCAAAATCAGCGTAATGATACAAGCAATAGGTGCAGTCCAGATCATGTGGAACAATCCAGATGCTTGATCCACTCGGTAGGTGTCGACAGACATCAGGTTCACCACACGTCCATTGGCCCAGCCCGTCCCGTCTCCAGAAATTCCCTTCCCAGCATTGGGAGCCTGCTTGATTCCGGGACCTTTGGTGCTTTTTTTACCTTTCTTTGTCTCCTTTTCGTGCTCATGCTGCTCATTCCCCACATCAAGCCCCTCTTTTATCTCTCGGCCTCCCGCCTTGGCACGGCCAGATATCTTCATGGACTTCTCGAAGATTACCGAGATCAGGACTGCTCTGCATTGCCCTCCGACCATCATACCATGGTAAATGAACTGGTTCGTTCCCAGACTTTGCAGCATCTGCATGGCCGTGATCCCGAACACGAGACCGATACCTTTCCCAATGTGCGGGACCGGCTGACCTAGCTTTTGCGCAATGTATGCATCTTCGGCAAATTGGATGAGATATCGAAGCGTGAATGGCGAGATGACCTGAAAAATATTCGAAAAGAACTGGCAAGTTCCACCGATCCAGAATTCAGTCCTAAATGTCTCGTGCAAGGCCCAGAGCAACGGGTACTTTTCCCCTCTGGCAACCCTCTTCTTAAAGGAAGCTTGGAGTTTCGAGGTCATCAAATCTGCCTTGCGGTTGGGATTGACAGTCCAGATATCATTATGTTCGAGTTGTCGTTTGTATCCAACCTAGGAACGTTAGTTTGCGAGCGAGCTGCGGCAGGGGCCGGGGTAAGACTTGCGGTCATCAATGGAGCCACCCATTGGAAATACACCAGGCTTAGGAATGGAGCGTTGTACTCTCTGCACACCTTTCGCGTCTCGGGGACTGGGGGGATGCCGCCCCATCTCAATGGGTTGAGTTTCCCGAGCCACGAACGTTTCTGAGCGGGGTCGTCAACATGCGAATCGGTTCTCGTTACAGCGCTGGTAGTTGTTGCATAGCTTTTCGTGCGATCAAAAGCTGGTCTCTTGTCGTCCCCGCGTGACCTGTCCTCCGAAGCGGTACGACTGGAGCTCTGGCCGTGGGTAGCGATTTCAATAAAGTCCTTCTCGTCGCCGTCACCATCGAGAGGCTCATCGTGGGCGGGGTCGACACTCTCCGCAGTGGGATCCGCAGGGGCGAGATCTCGCTCGAGGTTCTGGGCGGGGTCTGTCATAATGATCCTGTTCCTGTTCCTGTTCCTGGTGCTGGGCGCGAGGTAAGACGGTCCATGAGGGATTGGGGCCCAGGAATAACCTTTTTAAGTCTAAGAGGGCAAAGCAGAATGTTCGAGGTTCAGACTCAGACTCGGGCTGCTGGGCGGCCTCGGGCCCGAGATTTAGTGGAGCAGTGCTGCAATGCTGCAATGGAGTCGGATTCCCTGTAAGCGAGCGCCGAGACCTCTCCTCTCCTGGCCGAGCTGGTAGGCTGGCCAGCCCGCGGGCAGCCAGTGGAGTGGAGAGCGGCCAGACCACCAGGGCGTTCTTGTTGAAACTAGAAAGTCGTCGAGTCACCACCTCAGGAAAGAGCGACACGAGCATCAGAGGCGGTGTGATATGAGTCGAGCTGATTGGCCGGTTCTCGCCTGGCTTGCAAATCAAGCATGTCCTGCAGCTTGCCTGGTGTGCATCCGACCAAGTGCTTCCTCTCATTCGCCGTTGCAACACAGATGGCAGCCTGCAAGACACTTTCACGGCAATGCGGCAACTGGGGAACGGCAAGGCTGGAACTCTCCTCAACAGAATCTCGCTCTTCTCTCCCCAAGTATGAGTATCAATACGCTTTAAGGCTACTGACCCATCTACACATCATGACGTTATACTGTTCTGTGAGAGCAGCTAGGTTCCCGAGCTCCTCTCCTCCAAGCTTTCGGCATTGGGCATTGGGCATTGGGCATCGGGCATCGGACATGGAGCAGTGGGCTGCGAAACTCTTTGCTAGCAGCCCACCTTTGGCTTGTTATATCAAAGCCGCGAACAGCCTCTCCCTTCATCTCTTCCAACATTGGGATCCAAACTCCCGAGTCCTGCAGCCATGAGCAAATTAAGACTAATGTTATAGACACACAGATGCCTACGCGCAAGATAGACCACGTAATTGAAAGATTGTGGACAAGGAAAAAGCAAGGCAAATCCGGGGCAATAAGTGCCGACAGGTTCGGGGGCGCTGAACGGGCGCCAGTACAGAGGGAAAACTAACTTGCGGAATAAGCACCTCCCCCCCGAGGCTGGTCGACAAAATAAGCTCCTGCCTATCACTTTCTTATCATCACTTGTCTCGACCGAACATTGGAGTACAGTGCAGCGCTCTGCATTTGTCGTGCAGTTTGCAATGCTCCTAGCAAAATCAAGACTTGCACTGGCTTTTCGAGTCAACAATACGCGGGTCCAGGTGGACAAAAGCTCAAAGCAGGAAACATTATAGGCAGAAATGGTTACGTGTTAGAGATCAAGTACACACGACGAAGTAAGGATGCATAACCAGCACACAGTGTTGAGATACTAACATGTCCATTTGCCCTGAAGACTCAAAGGAAGAAGCAGGTATTGCAGCTAGATCAGGTGCCCCTAAAGCACGGATCCTCAAGGAACAGGAATTGAGTAAACTTCCCTCGCCGATGTTGTCGAGGACCAACTTGTCCTCACATGACATTCGCTACATCCCCCTGGAAAGGCAGTAACCTGGAACGTTCTATTCGTAGGAAGATTATGGGAGCTCAATCGTTCTTCTCGCATCAATGATACGAAATTGCCCGCTGCTTGAGGGATGGTGGCTTCCCCCTTCGCTTGATTCGTTCCTTGCGCCGCTCGGTACCAGGACCTAAGCAGAGAAACAATTCCGGAACCACTTTCTAACAATATAGCAAACAACAATTGAAACAGCTTGAGAATGACTCGTGGGCTCTGGCGCAGATCGTCTCTTGACCAAAAGAGTATTATATCTGGGCTCCGCTACTTTGAGCTCCAAACGCTGTAGATTCCTTGTCGTGATTAACTCTGATTCGTTGCAAAAGTTGTCTTGCTAATTCGTGCGGCATTCAAACACTCAAACGCGAATTGGGTCGGATGTAAAGGAGAACGATGGGATGGGTTTTTCTTAGGAGTGACGGAGGAAATATGCGCAGCGCGGGAAGAGAAGGAGCCCACCAGATTAATACCTGGCACCTCAATAATAGGAGCATGCCGGTTCAAAAGAGGGCCAACTGGGGAAAGGGCGAGTATGTGCACTTGTGTGGGCGGTAGATATCTTTGCTGGGATGTTGCAATCTCGAGACAGGAGCTTGGGTTTGGTAGTTGTGGGGTTGTCTTTCCACTTGCTCGCCGAGTTCCGATTTTCGACATTTCTCCCAGCTAGGCTTGTAGAAGCAGCTTAACAGATGAAAAGTGGTCTTATCATCAGAAAGTCCTCGCTCAAATACCACGGCTTTCTGTCTGGAAGACGAGCACGCTTTCGTGCAGTACGCACCACACCAGTCCATGCCAACCGCTTTCCGCCATTGCCTTCCAGTGGGGTTATTTGCTCCGCACTTGATACCGACTGAAGCATTCGCGTACTTGGCGGTCCCCTTTCCGGTTTCCTACTATGCCGGGAAAAGTAGGAGTCGTCTTCGCAATTTGTTTACCTTGTAGATTTAGAAAGGTTTCTGGAGCCTGCTGCACGATTGCAAAGATTCTGTGGATTGAGGAAACCCACGTATCCCACCAAGTATAGCATGCTTAGAAGATGGGGCATCGGGCTCGTTGGTCGTCTGAAGAAATTTTCCAAGCCAAGGCTTCTTTCTGGCCGGATTGCCTTGGTCCCTCAGTGAAGGCGAAGTTTCTGGCTTGCAGCCCCTGTCGTGTGTGTGGGTCCCCATGTTAATCTAATCAGATTGTACATCTTATCTGATCCTTCATCACGCAACAAGAAACGCGAGTCCACCAGTGGTTGTCCGAATTCGTGGCGCCATACTAGGCTTCAATGTACGTACCACAACTTCAAGGAGATTCAACGTCCGGCAACTTTTCCGCTTTATTGAATGTCCCTTGATTTGAGGGAGATTCTAGTAGTAAGATCCTTTTCTCTCTTCTTGATTGTTCCGTGAATTGTCGTACATTGAGGAACAGCGTTGCGCCACGAATTCCGACAACCCCTCTGGTGGTCCCTCCGATCATCTCCGACACCACTCAGCACCTGACGTCTTTGTCTTCTCTTTTTTTTTCTCCTCGGGCTCCCACTCTGAGTCTCTGAGGCTCCACTTGCAGTCCTGCTAGGATAGTCCTGCTAGGATGCGCCCACAGCACCACCCAGCTAGTCGTCGCATTGCCCCACTGGCAGCCAAGGGGTATCTTATCAGATCATCAAAAATTTCTTCCACTCCAGCCACGGCCATGACCACGCTTGGCACGGAGAGGGAAGTTCGAATCAAAAAACCTGCGTCAATTCTGGAGCCTCGCACAATGCTCTGTGCTATGCGGATATATGCAGGCAGGGGAGCTGCTCTGGTGCTCAGGAGCGAGACAGGTCTGGTGCCTGCCAGTCGGCTCGCAGGTTTCTCTCTCTCCAGGAAGAAGCATTTCAGCTGGTTGCAGACCGCGAACTTGTCTTGGCTGCTGGGTGCACTGCCGTCTGCTAATCAGATGGAAAGTACGGACGATCCGCAAGTAGCGCTCGCGAGTCCCTGTGGGGTGGCGTTGGCCCTTGGGCCCAGCTTAGCCTCTCCGAATCAAAAGGCGCACATGCAGACTGCAGCCAAGTGGAGTGGAGTGCGCTCTGCAAGGCTAGGGCAATTGGCAATTGCTCTTCGTCAACCTACATAAACTTTCATCTTCGCTCATGACCCATCCATTTCTCTCTCTTTTACTAATTTTTCCTGGCCCTCGTTCTAACTCCCGCCTCCGCGCTCTCTTCGCAAGATCGCTTCAAGATGAAGTTCTTTGGACGAGGCAAAGATGTGGCAACTGACAATGCAGTCGGTCCGCCCTCGGATTCAGACAATGCAACGGAGAAGCACCTTCCACCCGCTGTCAATGCTGACGCTCTCGAACGCGTACCCAGTCAAAATGTGCAGGTAGGCTTATTTCGTTAATCGTTGCGTTGGGACTCACAGTGGAGAAGCTCTTAACAAAAGTCAAGGCCCACTAACGCCAATTTCATGAGCAGGACGGTGTAAAGAAGATCGAAGCTGTTACCTTGACTTGGACAAGAAACCAATTGATCATGGCTTATGGCTGGTAAGAGCCCTTCCACTTGCAGTCATCGCTTTGTAACTGACTTGCGCTTCCAGTATCTTTCTGGTGTTCTTCGTCATATCCATGCAGCAGCAGATTCAGTTCAACGTGTCCTATTATGTGACTTCTTCTTTTGCCCTACTCCCTCTGACTGGTACAACGTCTATTGTCGCAGCTATTGTGGGAGGTGTCATCAAATTGGTATGCATACCGACTCTGTCCAGGCATCTCGCCCTTGGACACAAACCATGTCCTCTTCTTTTTGATGTTCTGGGGGTTATAAGCACATATATGTTCTCTTTATCACTAATGCTAATTTGTATATCCTTTAGCCGACTGCCAAGTTTGTTGATCTTGTTGGTCGTACAGAGGGTTTTGCAATTATGACCGGGTTCGCAACATTAGGGTGAGTATCAATTTCAACTACATCTTCGGAGTGCTTACAAGTTTCCAGGGTACGTGCTTATCTCTTCAAAATGCCGTTCTACGAGAAGGGCCGAGAGCAAATTCAAGCTTGGAATTTCGATACGTGCTGGGATTCTATTTATAGGAGAAATCTTTAAGCTCGTTGGGACTTTTTCTAAGGTATTCGGTGCTGACGCTCGTTAGCTTGTCATGATGGCGAGCTGCCGCGACGTGGAGACCTATGCAACAGCCCAGGTACGTTTGTGTTCGCATTCGAGTGGCAATATCTAATTATTGATTAAGGTCTTCTATTGGGTAGGATTCACGGCATGGCTTATGTTCTGGACGTATTCAGTAAGCCAGGATTCAGACTACTTTGCCCGATCGACCTGCTAACCCTACTCAGTGGCAGATACCTCGAGTCTTAAGAACAGGGTCGGTTTATCTTACATTCTTGTTGTCCAAGCTACTGTATCGTGGATTCTAAACTCTGCCCCAGCATGGTTTAAATGATCGTTCACTCTCGCTGGAGCTTTGCTGCAGTTCTTATATTTGGAAATACTGACTCTTGTTGTAAGGCTCTTGTTTTCAGTTTTGCTACCACTCCGTATATCGTAACAACGTTCATAGGGCCTAGAGCAGCACAAAGTTTTCTTGGTAAGCTCATTCTCAGATTCATTTGCTTCTGCTCGAATAAGGTCCCTTTATTCGGGCCCGATGCTTATAGCCTTCTGCGCTCTCTATCGCACACCAAGAATATGACATGCTGATTCGATGACAAGAAACAAGCGGCTGGCCTTGGGCCTACGGAACGTTTGCAATCATAACTCCAATTATAACGCTTCCCCTACTCTTTATTCTCTACCAAAACCAGCGAGAGGCCCTGAAAGAGGGCCTCCTTGTCAAGGAGAGGAGTGGAAGATCCTTTTGGCAGAGTGTCAACTTCCATTTTTGGGAATTTGATGGTCAGTCTGCCCCCTTGATCGAGTATTTCCTTCAAAGCTGATATCCAAACCTTCAGTTATTGGGCTTTTACTTGTTTCCGCGGGATTTGTTCTCTTTCTTCTGCCTTTCTCTCTCGAAACCTATCAATCGAAAGGGTGGGGTTCCGGCATGATCATAACTATGCTTGTCATTGGCATATTGTGTTTGATCGCTTTCGTATTCTACGAGAAATTTTTGTCCAGAAGATCTTTCATCCCCTTCTATCTTCTGAAGACGCCTTCGGTAGTTGGCGCATGCTTATTGGCAATGTTCCTATTCATTAGCTTCTAGTGAGTTGCTCGTAATTCGTTACCGCCGCTGATGCTAACAGCTCTCAGTATCTGGGACTCAACCTTCTGTATGTATCCTTAACTGCTGCCGCTATCACTTCCACTTGATTGGCAGATATGGCCTTGGATCCTCCTTGCATTTTCGTTGTCTCTGACTAGGTGCAGATAATTATCTCCAAGCCGTTCATGGACTATCGATCACCAACACAGGATATGTGACAAATGTACGTACGGTGTTAATTTTTATTTACACGGTTCCCTCGTTTTGCAGGGGGTTCAGCAGTGCTAACATTTATAGATTTATAGTATCGGCTCCTGCTTCTGGAGTGTGATTCTTGCATTGATCATCAGGACTTTGGGAAGATTTAAGTGGCTTGCGATTTCAATGTTGTGTTTGGAAATCCTCGGTGTTGGTCTCATGATTCATTTCCGTCAACCCAATCAGGGCATTGGCTATGTGATTATGTGCCAAATTTTCATCGCGTTTGGAGGGGGGTCTCTTATTATATGCGAGGAGATGGCGGTGATGTAAGTTCGGCGCGTTCCACTGAACCCAATATCAAGAAGACGAAGTATCTCGACCTTGGAGATACGTATAAAGGCTGACTCCTAGTTACTAGGGCCGCAGCACCTCACGAGAACGTTGCTTCTATGCTAGCTCTAATCGGGCTGTTTAGCAGCGTAGGCCAAGTGAGCCCCCGGTTTCTCCGTGTCACAGAGGCTGCAGTTCCGGATCTTGCCTGCTTACAGTAGCACGTGCCAAATCCAAGTTCTAGATGTCGTGGCAATGCTAATTTGTGATCTTTGTCTAGGCTATTGGTCAGGCCATCTCAGCGGCGATCTACACCAACACTTTCCCGGGCGCTTTAAACGCCGCGCTACCTGGCAATGCGACCTTAAATGCCGAGCTTTACGGAAGCTTGACCACCCAGCTCCTATACCCTATAGGCTCACCTGAGAGAACCGCAGTCATATATGCATATAGCCATGCACAGTGGTATCTGACTATTGCTGCCACTGTTGTCTTAGTCCCATGTTTCCTGTTCATCGGGGTTTGGAAAGACTTCAAGGTGAAGGTAAGCTTATTCCTATACTAATTGGATAGTTCTCTAAACGCTTCGAGAATGCGCGAGCTTCTCTATTATCGAATCCTACTTTAGCGCCGTCTCTTAGAGGAGGACTCCTCGTTTCCCGAGTTACTTCTTAAGATATAGGTAAAGATAATACTAACTCATTAATTAGGAACTTAGGCAGGTCAAAGGCAGAGTTATATAAAGACCTAAGTATTAAACCCTTCTCATTTGTAATAACGAGGGTTATATATATAGTTAAACCGAGCCCCTATACCTGCCTAAGCTAAGGGTTAGACTAGATATAGAGGGTAATCTTATAGTAACTTAAATAGGGGCTTATAAGAAAACCTTTTACTTTCTTCTTTATCTTTAAATTCTCCTTTATAATAGGCTTATAAGTTAATATTTTTAGTCTATTAAATATACTATTATATACCCCTTTACTAGTTAGTAATTACTTATACTATTATATTAGAATCTAAAGATTATCTCTATTAGAAATAGCTTATATAATATCTTATAATAAGCTTATAAGTTATTAAATAAGAATTAGATATATATTATAAACTAGAAGTTAATAGGAATTATAATAACTTAAATAACTAAGATCTTAGAGACCTCTTAAATAACTAGTAGAATTATTATAATATAATATTAAAGGGAGTAGAGTATTTAATTAGAGAGACTTTAAAAGACCCCTTTAATATAAAAGTATTTATAAATAATAGTAAAGTTAAAATTATAAAGACCTTCTCTTATAATAAACTAAATACTTACTAAATCCTTATTAACCCTATATTAACTCTATATTAATACCTATACCTCTAAGAGAGCTTATAAATTCTAGTAAATCTAATATAAGACTATTAACGCCTTAAGCCCCTATTAACTAATTATCTTAGGCTCTTAAACTAAATTAAAAAAGGAAACCTTAAGATAAATATAACTTTAATAATTTTAATAATATATATAAAATAATTTAAGCCTTAGAATTAGATTATATAAATATATAAAAAGATATAATTAACTTTATAATAATAATTACTACTCTTAATAATATAGTTATAAATTAATAAGATTACTTAACTATTTATTAAACTATCTCCCTCTTAAGCCCTTTTTAAATTTTCTCTACCTCTTCTTAAAAGATAAGCCCCTTAACTAACATCCTCTCTATATTTTTATCTCTTTTAATTAACTTTTAAAATAAGCTTAACTCTAATTATATAAGTTATAAAATTAAAACTTATTGAAAAAATCGAGCCCCTTAGGGATAATATAAATCCTTCTTTTTATTAATAGTAAATATTAAATTAAGACTATTTTATAATTAATATAAACTATTATAAGATAAAAATTATAAAGAAAGCTTTAATCTAATCTATAATTACTAGCTTAGCTTATTTATACTTAGAGTTATAATATTAGTTAAATAATAATAATTATATTATAATTAATAAAATAATTAAAACTCTTAAATCTTATTTTATAATAAAATATAAAAAAGAGAAATATTAAAACTAATTCTATAATATAATAATATATAAGAAAGATTATATTAATAAGACTTTCTTAGAGTTTAATATTTACTTTTATAATATAATAATACTTAAAGAGGGTTTAAAAGTTAATTAATTTTATTAAATATAAGATAAAATTACTCTATAATTAAGAAAAGAATTTATAATATTAAAATACCTCTAGAATATAAACTTCTATTAAATAATAACTAGCTTAATATTAATTAATCTTAAATATTATAAGAACTTTAATTATAACCTCTCTTCCTTTTAAAGTACCCTCTCTAAAATAAAGCCTATAATAATTAACTTTATTATAATACTTAAATTAATATTAACCCCCTTTTAACCCTTCTCTTCCTTTAAATTAGTTATTATACTTAAAATTATAATTAAATATCTATAACTTTCTATTATATTTATTTAACCTTTAATTAAGTTAATATTACTTAAAAATACTTACTTCTTATATAATAAGACTAGTTATTTTAAGAAAGATTACTTTAAACTATTAAAACTTTATATTATAATTTAAGAAATTAATAAAATATCTAAATATAATAATAATTAGGAAATAAAGAATAATTTAAAGTTAGTTTAAGAGGGAAATAAAGAACCCTAAGGTGAGACTCTTTCTTAAGCCTATATACTTATAATCTATTAAGTTTAGATTTATTTATACTTCTAAGTAAAAAGGTATTCTTAGTCTCTAATACTCTTAATATAAATAAATATAAAATTAACTTATATTTTTTAATAAATATTAGAATAAATAGTTTTATTTTATTAATTAGCCCTTTATTTAATAATTATCTTAGTTATTAAATACCCCCCTTTTATAAATCCCTTATATTATATTAGTAAGAGAATTAAAAAATAAAATTAAAGTCTTTATAAATTAGTTTATTTAATTATATTTTATAATTAATAATTATTAGATTTAAAACTACCTCTTTATTATCTTAGACTTAAGAAACTAAGATATAATTATTAATATTAAATAAATAAGGTACTTTAAGGTATACCTTAATCCTAAGTATAATAAACTTATCTAATTATCTAATACTCTTCTAAATCCTTACTTAGTAAAGGAGATTAAGTTATTATACTTTTCTCTTTAGTTATAGGCTAAATATCTTAACTATTAAGTAGATATAAATTATAAGACTTAAGCCTTAGAAGATTAAATAAGATATTATAAGAGAAGTTATCTTAGAAATATTCTTATCTTAGTTTTATAATTATACTCTAAACTTATTATAAATACTTATTAAACTATATAAAAACTAACTAAGATTCCTACTTTAAAGAAGTATATAATACCCTTTATTTATAAATATATAACTAATAGAATAGCCCTAATTATTAATATTTACTAAATTTTAGCTAATACCTTATACTTTAATATAAATAGCCTAAAATAGAGTTCTTTTAAATAAGCCTTTATAAACTAAATTATTTAATTAATAAAACTATAAAAAATAAAGATAAAGAAGATAAAGAGTAAGAGAATAAAGAACTATTAAATAAGCTTTTACCTCTTAATTATATCTTATTTAAGAATATTTTTAATAAAGTAATATTAGATTATATAAGTTTATAAGTTACTACTTATATAGTATCTTAGTAAGCAGCTTACTAATATATTACTAATAAGCTTATATTAGCTAGCCTCGGCCCTCGTCCTTTAGGCTACGTAAGTTAAAAATAAGTTATAAAAGTTAAAGATAATCCACGTAATAAGCTATGTAATAAACTACGTAATAAGCTACGTAATAAGCCACGTAAAGTAAAGGCCTAAATATTAGGCTAATTAGAGCTTTATATATATAAGTAGTTTTCCTTAGTATTAGGGTAATTAAAATATTAATTATTACTATAATTCCTCACTATTATCCTCTCTTACTTTAATATAATATCACGTGACTCCTACCTCTATTACTCTTAATTTATTTAATTTACTTTTTGGTTACCTTATTTATTATATATAAGTTACCTTATTTATTATATTTAGGTTACTCTATTTTAAGTATCTACTAAAATTATTAATTTATAAATTAACTCTCTCTTTACTATTTATATAATTATAAGATCTAATTAAAAGCCCTATTACTTAATTATATTTATTAGAATTTAGTAAAGAGGGTAACTTAAACGTAAATAGGGTAACTAAAATATAAGTAACTACTAAAATAAAAGTAAATAATAAGGGTAGCCTAAGTAATTAAAAAGTAACGGCCCGGGTAACTAAAATATAATTCTAACTAAAGAGTATATTATCGATTTTAAGAGTACTTTAAATACTTAATTCCTATTTACTTAAGGGGGAATTAACTATTATATATAATACTAAGGGCTATAGATTTAAATTACTATAACTAAGTGATTTAAAATTAAAACGCTTATAAATCGTATTTCTAAGCTATTATTACTAATTACTAAGGCCGTAAGGGCCTAATACGGCCATAAGGGCCTAATGCTTTGAAATCACGTTGAAATTCCGGCCGTAAGGTTACGTACGTAGGAATACGGCCGTAGGATACGGCCGTAGCTAAGCGAGCTTAAGCGTACTAATTAGATTTTAGTAGCTTATAATTTAATATATAATAATATAAATTAGCTCGGATAATTTTTATTAATTACTACTAAGTATAGGGAATTTTTATGTCTAATTTTAGTAAAATTCCATTTAGTAGTTCTTAAGGAAATAAATAAATTTAAGATTTCTTAAGTATAAGCTCTAACTGAAATGAGCTATTATTAATAAGAATAGTTTTTAAGAACGGAATCTAAGACTAGATATAATATAATATATATCCTAATTTTAGATTCCTATTTCTATTTTTAGATCTCTTAAAAATAATTATTAAAGAATTTATTTAAATTTCTTTAATTTTTATCTTAAGCTATTATTATAATAATAAGCTAAGATATTAATAATATATATTATATATAGTATAGTACTATATAATATCTTTAATTATTAAATTTAATAATATTAAAACTATTATAGTTTTTAAAAGAGAGTAATCTTATAGTCTTAATATAATAATTTATAAGCTTAAAAATACTTCTCTTTTTATAATAGGTTTATATAAGGCTAGTATAGCACTATATAATAACGAAACGGTTATAACTCTCTAAATTACAAATCGCAAATCTTATATTAAAAATCTTATATCTTAAATTAATTATAATTATAGAATTTTACTAAAAAGGCTATAATATCTTTAATTCTTATTTCCTTCTCCCCTTATCTTTACCCTTTACTCTCCCTCTTCCCCGCTCCTCTTACCTTCTTCTCCTAATCACTCGCGTACGTAACCTAGTAAAAGGAAGGAATACTTAACTCTAGGTAAGGAGAGAGGGAGAGGAAGGGGAGAGAGGAAGGGAGGAGATAAGGGAGGGGAGAGAAGAGAAGGGAGAAGGGAGAAGGGAGGAGTAAGGATCTTTAGAAATTTTTACTAGTGCTTATATTTTAACTTACCTTACCCACGAGCTAAAACACTTAGATTTTGCCCCTTTCCCTTCCCCTCTCCTAATCCCCTCCTCTACCCTCTTTATTATACGTAGAAGGAGAAGAGGAGAAGGGGAAAGAGGTAAGACTAGGTAAGGAGCTTAGCTTTTAGAGGGGTATAGAAAATAATACTACTTAGGATTTAGGATTTAGGATTCTAAATCGTAAATCGTAAATCGTAAATTATAAATCGTATTTAGGATTTAAGATATAAGATTTAGTATTCGCGATTTCGTCCTTTAAAGGGTTATAACCGTTTCGTTATAAGGTATTACTATACTAGAGGATTTTTTTATTTATAAGATTAAAAATAATATCTTTTAGTATTATAATTATAATAATATTAAACTAATAAGTAATTGTAAGATTTCTATAAATAGAAGTCACGTGGTAGACCGGGCTCGAGGTCGGATAGGGTAACCGAGTTGTGAGACGGAGCGGGTAACCCAAATGTGAAAGGTGAGACTAATTATAGTTAGTAGGCTTAGTGAGTAGTATATATAAAAGACTTAATTTATTTTAACTTAAAGAGAGTTCTATCTACGAGTTAAAGGGTCTTTATATACCCTAAAGCCTAGATTCTAGAATATTCCTCGTGTGAGTCACGATTACTAATTAGAATATTCTAGTATATACGCTTATAAATCCTTACTACCTTAGATTCTTCTAGAACTAATAATTAGTAATACTTACTAATATTACGTAAGCATTAGTAATAGGTTCTAGAAGCTACTAGAAGTGCTTATTACTAAAATCTAATAGTAATTTATTTATATATAAACAAATTATAAATTTTTAATATTCTTTTAAAATATTAGGGTTTCTAAAAGCTAAAAACTATATACTTAGCTATAACGTAATAAATAATCTAGTATTATATAATTACTATATTTATTACTTTTAATTTATTTAATTTACTTTTTAATTACTTTACTTTTAACTTTTATAAATTACTATTTTATATATAATTACTTAATCTTAATTTTAAAGCTTTTAATATTATATAAAAGCTTATAATTTTAAAAAATTTAATATTTTAATAAGTAAAGTCTTTAATTAATTTTTTTACTTTTTAAAAATTATAATAAAACTCTTTATATTTTTAAATTTATTAAAATATAATAAAAAATCTTAAGCTTCTTTTCTTTTCCTTAGACCTTAGTTTAAAGTATTTAAGTATAATAGTTAGTGCGCCTCTCCTACTCACTTCGCTCATAGTCGGAACAAGTAAGTATCCTACCTAAGTAAGTATCCTAGCGAGATTTTATAAGTAAAAACTAGAGATTTCTATCGCGAAACTAACTTAGAACTAGAATAAACTAACCCTCTTTATAATATATAATCTTATAATTTTTTCTAAGCTTACTATAATATAAATAAGTAATTCTACTAAGTTTAAATAAAAGTTTAAGTCGTTACGTAAGTGAATACGTTACTTTCATCGCTTTTTAGCGTATAAAATCGCTAGGAAAATCGCTAATTTTTTTAATTTTTAGTAGGGTTTCTTATATAAAATTCTCAATAAGACACTTACTTATTCTAACTATAAGCGAAGCGAGTAGGAGAGGCGCACCGACTATTAGTTATATTATAATATACTTTTTTGAAAAGTATAATATTTTAGTATTTTTTAGTTTATTAAAAGTAAATAAATTTTAAAATTATATACCTTTATAACTTAAGGAAAGTAATATAATATTTGAGATCCTAAGAGAATTTATTATATACTATTAAGTTTTTAGGACGGTCTAAGCACTTTAAAAAAATGTTAATATTTTAGTAGGGTAAGCGCGGGCGGTTGAGCGGTTTAGGCGTTGACTAGTGAACCCTTTTAACTCTTGTTTCGCATACCCCTTGTCCGCGACATCGGACCCTGGAAGAATCTTAAGCTGGAGCCTAAAACGCGCGCTCGATCCTCTAACCGCGAAAGACAGCTGAATCTTCTATCTAGTTCTTCTCACCACTATTACTTTGCAGTTGGAGTGGGAAGTATGAGCCAGTACCGGTCAGATACTGTGAGCTAAATAAGCCGCATCCTGCGTTGGTAGTCCTCTGTGTACCCCCGCGCCATGTCCTCTCCAGGCCTCTATTTCACATCTCTGAATCCCCTCGCTTCACGCACTCTTCTCCTTCTCCACGGGTCTTTCTCCTCGCATCGGGAATGGGACCTGGTATCCACTCACCTCTCCTCCTACCACTTGCTAGTCCCTGACCTCCCAGCTCACGGCCGGTCAACTTCGGCCAATATTCCATTCGCTATTCCCGATTCTGCAGCTTTACTTGCAGATCTCGTCACCGAGAACGCCAAAAACGGCAAGGCTGACATTATTGGTATGTCCCTAGGAGGCTACACCGCTATCTATATGGCGCAAAAGTATCCAAATTTAGTTGGGACCGGAGGACTATTCTTGTCTGGTTGCGGAAGACCATTCCCTCGACCGGGAAGCTTTTTGATCTGGGTAAATGGATTTGTCCTTGCTTTGGCTGGCTGGACTCTACGATATCTTCCAACGCCATTGTTCCAGTGGGTGTGTAATCGCTCAGGTGTCAAAATCAGCGAGGAGCTGCTTGCTGATCTGAGGGCGCCTTCACCGTATCGCCTGGGCCAGATGGTTGCAAAGCAACTTGCAGAGGACCCGGACGACAGTACTAGAAATTGGGGAGGGCTGAGTGAGAGAGTAGTGGCCCGGAGCTGTATTGTTGCAGGTGTGCTAGACGATGGAAAGAAAGATTGTCTGGAGCGAGGAAAGCAGTTACGGAAGGGCAATCCTGAGAGTATGGCTTTCAAAGTAGAGGGCAAGAGACATGGCTGGAATCTACAAGACCCAGAACTTTTTGCCAAAGGCATCAAAGCCTGGGTCGAGCAAGAAGATCTTCCTGAAGACTTCATCGCTCTCTAGTGAGCATCGAATATTCATCACCGAGATCTTCATATGACGTTGCTGCGGTTGGAGTTCACTGTATTGCTAACCTGAAATTTTCAATGAAATACGTACGAAGTCTCCCGAAGTCCTCAAACTTGATTAAGTACTAAGTACCTCTAGCTAGTCACGCGTCGCTTTAAAGAGTGCGGGTTGATTTAACTCTAACTAAGTATAACATTACGCTCAGCTAGAGCCTAGGGCATTATGCGATATAGGACCTTATACTAATAGCCTAGACTTGTTTCTTATAAACTAGGTAGTATAATATTCTATTTATAAGGGCATTTCCACAAGGCCTCTTAGTTACTAGAATATATACTATAGTAAAGGGCGATAATAGTATAAGGGGGTTTTAGAAGTTATTAAAATTATAACTTAGCTAATATAAGGCATATTTATAAAGGAGGTCTTAGACTTTAATTAAGTATAATTAAGTTAAAAAATAATATATTTTAATTTTAATTTTTAAATACTATTTATTATATATAATAGCTAAAAGAATAATTAAAACTAATTACTAGTACTAAATTCTCTTAATAATATTATAATTCCTCTTTTTATATAACTCTCTTTTATTAAAGTTAATTATTAGTTAATTATTAATATTATTTAAAGAAAGCTTTAATATTTTACGCTTAGTTAATAAGATAAATTTCTAGAATTTAATAATATTTTTACTTAAAAGTATTAAAGTAACTTATAAGCCTATTATTATCTTTTGTAATATTAAGCTATATTTTATTATTAATAATATACTTATAATTTATTTATTAACTCTTATTTAAATTCTTTAGCTTATATAAATAAACCTATAAGAATAATAAATATAACAACGAGGGTCACGTGTATAGCTAAACTAAGCCTAGCCCCTATACCTACTTAGGCTAGGGGTTAGACTAGATATAGAGGGCAATCTTATAAGGACTTAAATAAGGGCTTATAGGAATTCCTTTTACTTTCTTCTTTATCTTTAGATTCTCCTTTATAGTAGGCCTATAAGTTAATCCTTTTAGTCTACTAAACGCACTCCTATATACCCCTTTACTAGCCTATAATCGCTTATACTATTATATTAGAATCTAAAGATTATCTCTACTAGAGATAGCCTATATAATATCTTATAATAAGCCTATAAGTTATTAGATAGGAATCGGACACGCGCTATAAACTAGAGTTAGTAGGAACTATAATAACTCGAATAGCTAGGATCCTAGAGACCTCCTAGATAGCTAGTAGAATTAGGGTCTAATTTAGTTTAGAATACTAGTAAAATCGTTATAATATAATATTAAAGGGAGTAGATTATTTAATTAAAGAGACTCTAAAGGACCCCTTTAGTATAGAGGTATTTATAGATAAGAGTAAAGTTAGAATTACGAAGACCTTCTCTTATAGTAAACTAAATATCTACTAAACCCCTACTAACCCCACGTTAATATACTATTAACACTTATACCCCTAGGAGAGCCTATAGGTTCTAATAGATCTAATATAGGACTATTAACGCCTTAGGCCCTTATTAACTAATTATTCTAGGCTCCCCTACTAAATTAAAAGGGGAAGCCTTAAGACGAACGTAATTTTAGTAATCCTAATAGTATACGTGGAATAATCTAAGCCTTAGAATTAGGGAGGGCAAATACTTAAAAAGATATAGACGATCTTAAGGTAATAATTATTACTCTTAGTAATACGGTTATAGACCTAAGTAATACGGTTACGAACTAGTATAATCGCCTAGCTAATATTAAGTTATTAAATTAAACGCGGCGAACTATTAAATTATCCCCCTCCTAAAACCTTTCTAAATCTCCCCTACTACCTCCTAAGGGGCCGGCCCCTTAACTAATACCCCCTCTATAATCCTATTTTTATTAAACTACCCCTAAACTAAGCCCGACTCTAACTATATAAGCTATAAAGTTAAAACTTACTAAGAAAATTAAGCCCCTTAGGGATAGTATAAATCCTATTTTCTACTAATAATAAATATTAATTCGAGACTATTTCATGGTTAATATAGACTATTATAGGATAGAAATTATAAGGAAAACTTTAATCTAGTCTATAACTACTAGCCTAGCCTACTTATACTTAGAGCTATAATACTAGTTAGATAACTATAACTATACTATAGCTAATAAGATAATTAAGACTCTCGAATCCTATTTTATAACTAGATATAAGAAGGAGGAATATTAGAACTAGTTCCACGATATAATAATAAGTAAAAAAGGTTATACTAATAAGACTTTCTTAAAGTTTACTACCCGCTTTTATAATATAGTAGTACTTAGAGAGGTTTTAGAGGCTAACTAGTTTTACTAGATATAAGATAAAATTACTCTATAATTAAGAAAAGAATCTACGATATTAAAGTACCTTTAGAATATAAACTTTTATTAGATAGTAACTAGCCTAATATTAATTAATCTTAAACATTATAAGAACTTTAATTATAATCCCTCTTTCTTTTAGAATACCCTCTCTAGAGCGAAGCCTATAATAGTTAGCTCTATTATAATACCTAGATTAATACTAAAACCTTTCTAACCCTTTACTTCTTTAGGACTAGTTACTATACCTAAAACTACGATTAAACGTCCACGATTTTCTACTATACCTATTTAACCCTTAACTAAGTTAATACTATCTAAGGACTCTTACTTCTTATATAGTAAGACTAGCTATTTTAAGAAAGATTACCCTAAACTACCTAAGCTTTATACTATAATTTAAGAAATTAATAAAACGCCTAAATATAATAATAATAATTAGGAAATAGAGGACGATTTAGAGTTAGTTTAGGAGGGAAATAAAGAAGCCTAGGGTGAGACTCCTTCTTAAGCCTATATACTTATAATCTATTAAAGTTAGACTTATCTATATTTCTAAATAGAAAGCAATTCTTAGTCTCTAGTACTCTTAGTATAAATAGATACGGAATTAACCTATATTCTTTAATAGATACTAGAGTAAATAGTTTCCTTTTTATTAACTACCCCTTTACTAGACGACTATCCTAGTTATTAAATACCCCCCTTTATTAACTCCCTTATACTATACTAGTAAGAGGATTCGATAATAAAACTAAAGTCTTTATAAATTAGTTTATTTAATTATATCTAATAATTAATAGTTATTAAATCTAGAACTACCCCTTTCTTATCTTAGACCTAGGGAACTAAGATATAATTATTAGTATTAAATAAATAAGATATTTTAGGATATACTTTAATCCTAAGTATAATAAACTTATCTAGTTATTTAATACTCCCCTAAATCCCTACTTAATAAAAGAGATTAAGCTATTATACTTTTCCCTAAAGTTATAGGCTAAATCTCTTAACTATTAAGTAGATACGAATTATAAGGACTAAGCCCTAGAAGATTAAATAAGATATTATAAGAGAAACTATCTTAGAAATATCCTAATCTTAGTTCTATGACCACGCTCTGAACCTATCACGGACACCCGCTAAACTATATAGAAACTAACTAAGATTCCTATTCTAAGGAAGTATATAGCGTCCCCTACCTATAGACGTGTAACTACTAGAACGGCCTTAACTATTAATATTTATTAGATTTTAGTAAACGCCTTATACTTTAATATAAAACGGCCTAGAGTAGAGTTCTTCTAGATAAGCCTTTATAAACTAGATTATCTAATTTACGAAACTATAGAGGATAAGGAATAAGAGAACGAAGAGCTACTTAATAAGCTTTTACCCCCTAATTATACCTCGTTTTAAGACGTTTTTAGTAAGGAAGTATTAGACTAACTCCCTCCTCACTATTTATATAATTATAAGATCTAGTTAAAAGCCTTATTACTTAACTACTTTTCGCCTCTATACTAATAATCTACTAAAGAGCTCAAGGCTATAAAGTAATACTTAATTAATAACTTAAATAAAGGGTTTATTATTAATAGCTCTAGCCCCTTTACTTCCCTAGTACTTTTTATTAAGAAAGCTAATAGTAGTCTACGTTTTTATATCGATTATTATAAGCTAAACTCCCTTACTCGAAATAATCTATACCTTATTCCTAGGATTAATAAGCTAATTAGCCGAGTATTAAAAGCTAAGATATTTACTAAGCTTAATATTTAATAAACCTTTTATTAGATCTAAATAGACCCTAACTCTAAGGAGTATACTACTTTTAGGATATAGTATAGTACGTATAAGTATAAGGTTTTACCCTTTAATTTATATAATAGCCCTATTACTTTTTAAAGATATATAAATAATATACTTATTAACTACTTAGACGAGTTCTATATTACCTACCTAAATAATATTTTAATCTATTCTAAAGATCCCCTAGAATATAATAAATATATATATAAGGTTCTAACTCGCCTTTAAGAAGCCGGCTTATAGGCTAATATTAAAAAGAGCGAATTTAGTATTAAAAGGACTAAGTATTTAAGCTATATACTAACTATTAAAGGACTCGAAATCGACCCTAAGAAAGTTAAGCCTCTTTAGGACTAGATTAGACTAAATATAGTAACTAGAGTGAAATTATACTTAGGATTTTATAATTTTTACTATTAGTTTATCTATAACTTTAGCTATATTATAAAGCCCCTAAGCACAATTACTCGACCCTCTAAACTATTTATCTAGACTAATAAATATATAGAAGCCTTCGAAACTCTAAGGAACTAATTACTAGATCTAGCCACGCTCTACTATTTTAACCCCTAGTTAGAAGCTAAGCTAGAAATTAATTTATTAGATAGAATTATTATAGGCGTATTTTCCTAGCTATACCTTAATAAAACCTAGCGTTCTATAGCTTTTTACTCTCACGTCCTAGTTAGTTATAAGATTAACTAGGAGATTTATAATAAAGAACTTTTTACTATTATAGAAGTATTTAGAAAGTAGAGACTAGAATTAATATTAGTTTAGAGCTATATTAGAGTATACTTAGATTACTAATCTCTAGAATATTTTATAATTATAAAGCTACTCACGGCTAAATAAGTTAAGTAGATAGAGTTCCTTTCTAACTTTAACTTTTAGATTATATATATAATAGGTAAAAATAACTAGAAGGTAGATATTCTAAGTTATAGGGAATAAGATATTATTACTTAAGAACTTATTAAAAGGGATAGCCGTTTAAGGACTCTACTTAGACTAGCGAGGTTAGACCCCTAAATTAATACTAAACTAATAGAGGTATTTATTAAGAAGTTAGTAAAGTATATCGCTACCCTTATACCCCTCCTACTAGCCCTAGAGGATTTAGAGCTAATTTAGGACCTAAAAACTAATAATATAGAATCTTTCTAGGAAATCTATAAAAACCTACCCTTAGGATATAGTATTAATAACGAAAACCTACTATTATATAAAGGGAGACTATATATATAATAAAATACTAAGTTGTGTACTAGGCTTATTAGAGAAGTATACAATTAAGTGTCTAGTGCTTACCTTAGTGCCCGAAAGACTTATTAACTATTAGCACCGAAATACTACTAGATTAGAATAAGCTTAGATTATAAGATATATATTAATAACTATAGAACTTATAAGCGTGCCTATTTAAATTAAATAAAGTAGTAAGACTAGTTATACCCCTTACTAATCCTAGTATATCTTATATAATATTTATATATAGATTTTAAGGAATTCCTATTAGATAAATAAGGCTACGATTATATTCTAGTAATTATTAATTAACTTAGAAAGGACTTAGTTACTATCCCCTACTATAAAATAATAAATATAAGAGGTTTAGCTATACTCTTTATATAATAGGTATATTGATTTAGCTATACCCTAGAGTCTATTATATCTAACTAAGGCCCCTAATTTGTATTCTCCTTTTAGTAAGAGTTTTATTAAATTATTAGCGTTAAGATTAAGCTATTAATAGCTTACTATAAGGAAATAGATAGTTAGATAGAAATTATAAACTAATATATTAATTAGAGAGCTAAGAACTTAAAGAATAACCACCTAAGCTAGAAACTATCTAATTAATAGAAAGGACCTTATTATATCTTATAGAAAGTAGGTAATTTATATAAGTTAAAACTCTTATATAGCTCCGCGATCCACGACGTATTTATACTAGATATTCTAACTAAGGATCTAAATAACCCCCTACCTAGCTAGGAATCCCTTAAACTATTAAGAGAAGTAATTACTAGCTATAAGGAATAGGATATAGAGGAGATACTAGCTATTAAACTTACTAAGAATACTTTAAAGTATAAAGTTAGCTAGATCGGCTATAATCTAGACCTTAATTAGTATCTAGTATTAAATTTTATAAGCTCTCTTTATAAGCTATAAGATTTCTATATAGCTTATCTAAAGAAGCTAAGACCCCCCTAAAACCTTATTAAGTAGATTATAACTTAGGAAAATAGTATAGATAATATAAGTTACTTATAAGATAATAGACTAATAGAAAATATAAGGAGAAGTATAAAGAGAAAGGTATTAAATTAAGTTTTATTTACTATAAACCCCTCCGAAACCCCCCCTACTTCTTAGGAGATAAGACCTTAAGATACTTATCTCTGCCTTTACTTATTTCCTTATTACCCTATCCCTCCTTAAAGCTATAGTTTAGTACTATAAGGTTACTTACACGCGTCCTAGGCTTCTCCTTCTCCTTTATCTTAGCCTTAGTTACCTTTTAACTACCCCCTAAACTCCTACTAACCTTTATAAGAGTTATAGGAATAAGAATAGCGGCCAAATCTCTAATAGTAGACTCTACCTAGTTAAAACCCTTATATATATTCTTATTAAGGTACTACTAAGGTTAGTACTAATTTAGAGGGGTTTTAGACTATATATTATAATATTATAATAGAAAGTATAGAGTTCTTTTAATAATACTATATTAATATTACTAACGGTTTTAAGAGCCTTAGAAGCGGCTACTATTATAATTTCGTCTATATTTAAGAGAATACGGTAGACTTCTTTAGGTTTAGTAGTTAATTTATAGTTAGCTTACTCCTTATTATAAAACTACGGAATCTAGAATAAGGTTAGTACTAGGTTAGACTAGGTTTAGACTAGATTTAAATAATATACTAGTATATAAATAGTATTTTAGTTAGTATAGTAATTATATTTCTTTAAAGTACTCTTAGTAAAAACGTAATTATAGAGAGGGTACTTCTTCTTTTAATAGACGTAGCGAATATATAGGACCTAATACGCCTTTAATAAGGCGCCTAATAAAGTTAAGAGAGGTATAATATCTAATTAGGTTCTATAAAGGGTTAGTATAAGTACTAAATAGGCCCTAATTAGATTAGGGACTTATAGTAATACGGTTACGTATACTTAAAAAGGAAAAGGAAAAGAAGTTAAAAAGTAGGCGAGGAGTAGCTTATATATATTCGCTATTTACTATTTTATTATTTTTCCTATTATTATTAATTATATTATTCTTTTTAAGTAAATAGGGCAAACCGCGGCACTTAGCTAAATTAACTATAGCCTATAACTATTGCTTTTTGCTTTTATACCTATATAATATTAGTCTAATACGGCACCGACTCTAGCTTAAGGATAATTTATAATCTTAAGGGGGGGGGATATAACGACGAGGGTCACGTGTATAGTTAAACCGAGCCTAGCCCTTATACCCGCTTAGGCTAGGGGTCGGACTAGATATAGAGGGTAATCTTATAGGGACTTAAATAGGGGCTTATAGGAATTCCTTTTACTTTCTTCTTTATCTTTAGATTCTCCTTTATAGTAGGCCTATAAGTTAATCCTTTTAGTCTACTAAACGCACTCTTATATACCCCTTTACTAGCCTGTGATCGCTTGTGCCGTTATAATAAAGGCTATAGTAGTTTATTTATTAAATAATTAAATACTTATATTATATATTTATTATTTAAATTATAAAAAATTAATATAAATAAGAAATATATATTAAGACTAATTATAATTATAAACTTATTTCCTAGTAAATCTTATATAGGATTCTTTTTATTTACTATATATTCTTAAATATATAATAGATTCTAACTCGCTAGAATAGAGAATAGTGCTCCACCGCTTGTAGCGACGTATAACGTGCTATTGTCCTTATCTGTTCGTCCAAATGATACACAAGTACAAGAAGCCACCGAGCCAGCTAGGGTCGACTTGCCATCTGGCGTAATCTTCAGAACTTGGCCGCTCGTCATCACAGCCAGGTACGAGGTTCCATCCGGCCCAATCGCAAAGCCTTCAGGGCCTTGGAGGTTGGACACGATTGTAGTGACCGCGCCGGCTTTTGCAGTCACAGGATCGATTGCAACTTTATTAAAAGTGTTTCCGAAGGTGCTGGAGAAATAGACGTTTCCGTTGAAGTACTTTATTCCGTGGATGCCTTCCTGGATCAAGGCCCCCGATGGTGCTTTCATGCTCGGATCGGTGATGACAACGCTGTAGTCACCAGTCGAAATGGTCATCTTATACAAAGATCCTTTCCCGGCATCGGCAATGAATATGGTATCGTTGTTGAAAGTCGTGAGTCCGACAAAGAAGCCTGACTCGGGAACATTCTTCACTAGTGTCTGGGTTGGAGTAGCACCCGTCAAGTCGACTTTGTACACCGACCAAGAACCTGCCTTCACCGCGAAGCTCTTCGTATTGAAGCTTCCAGTGACAACGGCAAATACGTCTGGGCTGATTTCTGTGATGCCAGCAAGACTTGCTGCTCCTGTGAAGTTGAGGAGGTTTGTTCCTATCTTCGTCACCGGATCGACGCTCCAAAGCTCGGGGACATCCAAGCGATTGAGAAGTATGTCGCCATTCGAGCGCACTGCCATGCCCTCAATCCAAGCACCGCTTGAAGTAGATTTATAGATACTTGTCGCCGCCGATTGACGTTCTATAAGCGCGGCAGATGCCAACGGCCCAAAGATTGCTGCGGTCAAAGTTGTCAGACGCATCTTGTGAGGAAGTTGTGCGGACGTGAGGCAAGGAGGAATCAACCAAATTGTGATATGTTTTCGCAAGGAGTTGAAACTTGAGAAAAGAACGACTTGAATTGAGACGGGGGCTATTCTTGCTAATACTAGCAAAGCCCAAGAGCTGTCAACGCAAACGTATTTATATTCCTCTCTCTCCCGCCAGGGTACCTGAGGCTGTTTGGGACTGGGGGTAAATATGATATCTGACTGACCGAGTATACTCTCGCGTTCTTCCGGGTGGAATTATTTAGCTTCCGGAATTGACTGAACGGGGAGGATGCGCCACTGTTGAACTGCCGGAGTGGTTTTAAAGTTGCCTCCATTTAGGCCGGCATAGGCGAGGGAGGGTAAATATCAGATAGAAGCTTCGGAAATCCCAAAAATCGGAACACTCAAGGGACTTCATTTGTCCCGCCTATCTCTAATATATGTGTTAATTGCGGTGATCTCTCAACCGCTATGATGTCGAGCCTAATAATTCAATCACCTTAGCCTAGGGATGTCAGAAACTACGGAAGATGATCCGAAATTTCATGGGCCAAACAACAGACGAAGCAATCTAGAATAGTCCCTGGAATTGTTTCGTCAATAAGTTACTCTCTAAAATAGATTGCAATCAATCAAGGTAGGGGTTCTAGCCCCTAAATTTAGCGAGAAGACTCCTTCTCACCGAAAGCGCCACAGAATGTAACAGCCCCACCAAGGACAATATCCCTAATCCTACAATGGAAAATCCCATAAGTTTTCTGTACATCCGAGCGCTGCTTTCACCTAAGTCTTAAGAAGCTCGCACCGGAAGAATACTGAGCAGTTCTGATCTCTCCAAGTGCACGCGAATGTAATTTTGTCCTCCTGACCGACGACAATAACTCGGCGCTGCTTAATGTCTCAACTATGATGTATTCTTCCATATAGAAGAGTCCCGAGACGTGGCCAGCTTAAAGCGTAGTTCTATCCTGTCCCGTAGAGCTGTGTTATGGAGACTGATCGTCGGCAAAGATGCCACCCACTGAGGATCTACTAGCCAAATTGTCAATTGATATTGGTGAAAGGTTACTCAAAGCCACGCCACAGCTGAAAAAGAACGCACGATGCATGGTGCAAGGCTTTGTCAATTTATCTCTAGCTGCAAGCTGCAATCTTATTGACCTCTGGAGACATGAGCACAAAATTTAAAGCCGTCGAAGCAAACTCCGTATTTGCAATCGCAACCTCACGCCGAGACCATACAGCAACTGCACTAAGAGATAGTATCACAACCTGTTTGCCATATGGCAATAGAACGCTGCCGTCTCTACCGGCCAATCCATTTTCTCACCAATTGAAGGCGAAAGTAAGCACAAGCAAAACTAACGGCAACATAACGAGACGAACCTGGTATGAGAGGAACTCCTACTTCGCGAAAATTACTCAGCAAGGAGCTCCGCTTTCCATGCCTCTCGATTCTTTGTGGCGTGTTTGCGAATGTGTTCCTTGGCCTCATCGCGGAACGCAACCTCGTCCCAGTGGAAGTTCAGGGTGACGACTGAGTTGACAGGATCGGAGAACTCTGGGACGAGAAGCAAAGAGTAGATAGTGTTGATTAATTGTAGGTTGGATGTATCTGAGGTCCAGTTTCGATCTAGAATGCTATGGCAAACTCTACCATGACGATTGATGTTGGGATGGTAGATTGGAGTCGTAAATCGACACTTTGGGGGGAACGCGGGGTAATCTTCCTCCATATCAATGTACAGGACGAAGGTGCCGGTCGAGTAAGCGCTCTCGGGGGGGCCTTGCATGACAACCTTCCAGAAAGACATGTTTGATTCGGACAGATAGACATCGTAGTGAGGATGAGGATTGGCGACGACGTTCCGAATCTCAACAAGGATTCTCGAGGCCCGAAGATTTGAGTTGGAATGAGCATTGACCGGTCCAGAACCCACACCGCCTGCATTATTACCAGCCGCTGTCGTCAGTTGGATGAAGTGATCATTGACGTTAGGGTGCTCCTTTCGCTGCGGGAATATATCAGCAGTAACAACCTCAGGATCCGCTTTATCCCTTGCGAAAATAAATCGTAGATGAGGATCATAGCCGTGACTGAGAGCTTCGCGAGGAGGGATGATCGGAGGTCGCTCAAGTTGATTAAGGACAGGCTCCATCTCGCATAAGAGCATAGATTGTTCCAGGGACTGCGGGTTGAATTTGTATCCACCAGAGAGATACGAGATCGTTCTCAGATCAAGGTTGTCTTCGTACCCAAGGCAGAAAGAATCAACGACAACCTTGTTCTGGAAAAGCGACCACGACACATCGCTACTACGCTGCTTGGACTTAGTATCTTCACCATCGGATATACAGATGATTCTCTTCTTCGCATTGGGGAACTTCTGTGCATATTCGGAGAGTTGGTCATTTGCCAGAGCTAGCGCGTCCCACAACGCCGTGTCACCATGCGCATTCATTCCGTTAACTTTGTGTCGAAAGTTTTCGATAGCGTGGGTGATCTTCTGGGTAACTGTTGCAGAAGATTGGAAGGTAATCAGGCCCATGTGGGTTTGGTAGTTGTAGGCCAAAAGGCGGTTGACAAAGGCATCGAACATCGACTTCAAAATATCAAGCTAAATCAGAATATCAGCCTCCGCTGGGACGTTGCGGAAAAAGCACTACTTACCCTAGAAAGATTCCTGCCGGACTTATTTGAACTCTTAGGTGGGCCTGACAGCCAGATCTTGAGCACGAGAGGAGTTGCAACTTGCCGGTCCTCCATCTCATAGAGATCTTCCTCATCTGACGAGTCGGCTGAATCAGAACTGCATAAACTTTCATTCTTCAGTTGGCCGGTAGCATGGTAACGATTGAGAAACTCCGAAAGCCTATTCCAATGTTCATTGGGGTTTCCACACAATTGACCATCTCCCTGGTCCGTCATACCAGTCCAGGGGACCAGATCCGAAATATATTGTTGGGAATCAGTCTTGAAAAGATGTCTCCAGTATTTGAAGATGGTGGAAGCAAAAGTGACATTGGTTCTGCGTGGGATCCAGTAAGAGAAAGCCATCTGATCTCGGCGTCTATAGACCTTGATGAGGCAAAGCTCTTCAAGGTCGCCGGCGCCAGCAGCTTGGGGCTGTGAGACATCTGCTGATCTCGTCTCAGGAACATCGATGTGGACGATATCATTATTGTGGACGTTCAGAGATGCTAATGTACTTTCGGAAGATGCAATCAGTTCGTTCTTGAAATGCAACTCAAACTTAGAGTGTCGACCCTTCATTCCACGAAAAGCCAGGCGATAGAGGGTGCTGACTGATAGTGTTCTGGGGACCAATCTACTAAATACGCCGAGGCGGCTGAAAAAGCGCACAGTCATTATCTGCTGGGACCCGGACGAAAATCTACTCCTGGAAGAAGAAGGGCCAGTGTGATCAGCGGGAACTGATTGGATTAAGTCGCTTCCATTGATCCAATCCTTGACTTGGTTGGCGAGTTGTCCATTGGCTCTCAAATCAGTGTTTTCGAGAACTAGTCCAGTCAGAGGAGAGGATTTACGGATCTGGAACCATCTTAAATCCTAGGTTAGTGTCTTCCTTATGATGGGCTCTGGGAAAAACGAACCTCTCAATGGCGTTGCGCTCAAAAGTGAAACCGTCACTTGCAAGGACAGGGTCATCCATCACTTCTCGTGAGATTGGGCACAAGAACTCGTCTGGAACGGAGAACTGTTCGTCAAGAAGTGGATCCCGCGAATTGTTGGAGTTCTTCGGAATCTGTGGTATCGCGCTGCCTACAGACCAGGTCCATTGGTCATCGAAGACCTCCATAGTCGATGAGCGATAGATAAGGAAGTCAGCAAGAGCTTGTCGATGAATGTTGAGTCCTGCGGCAAACGTCTTTAGCTTGGTGATCTCCGACTCAACCATCGTAGCCTGAGCTCGATAATATGCAATTGTGACACGCTTTTTGAGGTCGTCAAGGCGTCGGAGATCCTTTGACAGTCGTTGTGAAGTGAGGCCACTCAGTATCTCTAGAACCTTGCAAGCAACATCCCTGCGATTTGACACAGGACTGTCGTGGACAATGAAAAGAATGTCAAGGAAGGACTCGTGCTCTGATATAGACTTCTTCATCTCGTCAAGCGTGGCACAGAAGTAGGAACTCCCATCAGCAGCGTTTCCTTGCTGGGAGTCGTCTCCCATGTCCATAGAATCGTCACTGTCCTCCGCATCATTATCTCCATTTTCACTGTCGCTGTCTCGAATTTCCATGAAGTCTGTATCTTCTGACATACTTTGGGAACAATCGACACAGACCATGATGATCTCGTCAGGTGCTCTGAACTTTCGCCGGAATCCATCTCCAAAGCCATCAAGGATTGCAGTACCTTCGGCTTCGCGGTTCTTGAGAATTGGGACTAGGAGCTGAGTTACTATAGCGACCTACTCACCAAGATCCCGAAGTCAGCATGCTTCTGTTAGTTGTTTCCATGAGTAGAGCGTTCCAAGAGATGCTGGATTTTGCCACACAGCATGGACCCGTACAATTACGAAAGAGGGAATAGTTTTCCAAGAGGTTGAGACTTACATCGATAGTCTCCTCCACTCTTTTGATAGGGCGGAAGATGGAGATGTCTTTTCCAGGTAATGCGCAAGGTGCTCTTCCGACATACACAGCAAGGAGGCCTTCTCGATCGAGCGTCAAGGCTGGAGCCTCTGCAGAGGGTAGCATTGACGGAGCAAGAACCGATAGTTCATGTCTCGCACAAAGTGCCGAAAGATGACTTAAATCGGACAGCTCTCGAAATGGTATCACGCCATCAATATCTCCAAGGTTTCCATAACCTGCAATAGAACTGAGGATGTTCAAATCTAAGACAGTGATTTGGGAAATGATTCCACCGCCAAGCAAAGAGACTCTCCGGGTTTGTTCATCTAGCGGTAAGGCGGACAATGGCTGCTCCCCAGTCTTCCAGTAGAGGATACCCCCTTCCTTGAAAGCTTCGTAGTAGCCTTCCTCAACAAGTCCAAGATGAGTCTGAACGGCATTTGCAATGGGCTCCATCGTGAAGGTATTCCGTAAATCGAGGACCTTCATAGACGATATGTAAGGCAATTGCATATCCTCCTTGAGCTTTACATGCTTTGCTTTCTCGAGTATCAATCCAAATAGAAGACGTGCACCCTCAAATAGTCTCGCCATGTCTGACTTGATAAGTTGAGCAGGAACCACATCTTTGAGAACTTCATACAAAGCCTGAGCCAAGGCGGCTCGCTCGGATGGGAGTGGAGATTTGCCATTCATGAGGATGTGAATGGTCCGGACAGCGGGGGGGAATCTGGTGAGTAGGTTGAAAATGTGCAAGATCTGGCAAGTAATTAGCACCGTGAACAGAAAAAGAACAGAAAAGTTTCGAGCCACAAGCTCACCGCATCTTGAGTTGGATGGTCCATTTTCTTTGGACCAATTCTATCTGTGAAAACGCGCAGAGAGGAGAGTAGCATAGCCATTCCACGCACAGTTTGTGGAATAGGGTGAAGCTATTACGCATATTCAGCTTCAGGTAATCTACCGTAGGTAATTGGGAAAGTCATGGGATGAGCAGGACGACTTACCCAGGGACTACTATTTGCGAAAATTGCATCCTTGCCTGACTCAGCGGTACCATTTCCCGGCGAGATCTTGCGTTCGACGACGTAGATGTTGACAACTCCATTGATTGCGCATTCAATCAAGCCCAATTCATCGATGCAATGCTCCATGTTTAGGTTCGAGATCTCAATTGGCGCTTCCGAAGTGTGTAGGTCGAGGTCAGCCCGGTCAACAAAACGTTGATCGATGTCACCGCTCGATTGAGAATGTCGTGCTCTGGAACAAACCGAAAGTACAGGGAGATTGGAGTATAGTACACTAAAACCTACGTATTAGCTACGCAAGTTTTGACCTGTAGAATCTACTGACCTAGCACCCGGTAACGTGGTTCCTCCAACAAAATTGATCTCCTTGCTTCTGACATCTACACCAAGTTCTGCTTGAACTGCTTCCACAAGAGATGTTTTATATGTGGTCTCGGTTTGAAGGATCTTGACTCGGTTCTGGCCATAAACAAGAATAAATTTCGGTCCTGAGTTTGAGGCACTCTCTTCAGGGCTCTGAGAGCTATTATCATGCTGGAGAGCACGCTCATCGATTTGTCTGGCAAAGGAACAGTTGCACTCTTGACTCGGCTGAGCAATGTCTAGAATGGGGATCTGAAGGTGCTTGGAAATCTGGAATTTAAGTTCTCGAAGAGTAATCTTTCCTGTGATAGTAGCACATGTCAAGAGAGGAATTGTTCGAATGTCTTTGTGAGCTCGAGCGTAGACGGGTGTAATCACGCGGATCTTGACCTCCCGTGCGCTCGAATTACTTGACCATGCTTGTTGCATGGGAGTCTGGTGGAGATTAGCGCGGTATCAAGATCAAAAGAATGACTTACATCATTGGAACCAAGGGGTGGTGCAAGTCCCGTGGAGATTGAAACATTTCGGGGTGTTGCAGTGATGGATTCATTCTTGGGGTCGATGATAACATCTTCGAGGAGATCTTCATCGTCAAGAATAGGACCGGCAGCGTCTCCAAGATGAAGGATAAGGTCAGATAAAGCGTCAAGCGGAAGAGCGGAGCGAGAAGCACGCTTCTTCACCTCTGCAGCGAGCGCAGCGATAGAAGAGGTGGGCGGGAAGGGGATTAAGAGGCGAATCGACGAAGCTCCTGGGGGAATGGGGACGGTGATGGTGTAACGCTCCATCGGAAGCTGGGACAGCGTCAGAACAAGATGAGAAAATACGATGAAGCTTCGATGTTGGAGGTGGAGCAGAGCTTAGACTATATGCTGCAAAGAAAGGTATCACAGCCTTGTGCTCATTTTCGGAAAAAGATACTTCCTGAAGCAGCCTGCCTGGAGGGGAGTGCACGAAGGGGCAGGAAGAGTAGGGAACGTACTTTGCGGATCTCTTCCATTGTTCATGGAGGTAGGTAGGGTCTTAGTTGCCTTAGGTGTAATGCCCCGTCTCCACGCAAAAGGAGAAGACGCCGTCGCTCGAGGCAGTGAGTACGCGCTTCTCGATTAATCCGCGGGATCAGTGCGGAGAAGGACGGCTGGTCTACTAATGTTCTGGTGGTGATCAGAACAATGGACGCGTGGCGGAGTTAGGATCGCTGCAGGTGTTATCGGTGGAGGTGAAGTGGAAGCTGAAGGTTTGCGAGTCGGAAGGAAGGAGGCTCAGCCTCGCGTGCTCATGCAGCCAGCCGCCCGCTTTGTGTGAGGTGAGGTGCGCTGATCACATGAGCAAATCCTCCAGGCCCCCTACCATTAAATCTTGCTTGTTTACTTTGCGGAAATGGTTGGACAATTTTCTTCCGAAATACTGACATACCAGGCACTCACAACATAAAACATCTCCTCTCCCCTGGATGTAGCTAACCTCTCGTACAGCACAAGGCTGCCAATCCACAACTACCACCTACCAGTTTCGTTGTCAATATATTTTGCCCCACGGAAACAAAGATCGCAGCTCCAAGCCATTGAGCAAAGAACATCAGGCTGGCGCCAATGGGTACGTTTGCGTTTCGGAGCACAGTGTGTGCTGCCATGCCAGGCATTTGCATTGCCAAACCTAGCCCGGAATCAAATACGACTTGATACTCAATCCATTGTGCCTTCATCGTCTCCACGTGGAAAGTGGTAAGCAGACCTCCACCGACAGCCATCAGCGCCGTTCCCAGGATTATGAATGGCGTGTAGTAGCCAACAGCAGATACAAGACCGCCACTCATGGCACTTCCCACGACCAGAGCCAATACTTCGTACCGGAGGCAGCATCAGGATGCTAGACTCATACGCAGTAATATTTTCAATGGCTTGAAACTAGATCGCCAGAAAGTAGACCAAGACCATCATCGCAGATACAACGCAAAATGCATAGAAGAACCCGGAAGCCACGCTACGCTGCATGATAATCCGAGGTGGAACCGTGGTGTTTCTTGTTTCCATAACTGGACGCCGATGAAGCCAAGGGGAAGAAGGCTGGCCAGGATAAAGAAGACAACGGTTGGCGTGGAAGACCAAGCGTAGGCTAATCCGCCCCACTGCAGCGCTAAGAGCAAAAATACAACTCCTGGGATGAAGAGCGCCGTCCTCATAGGGTCGAGTTAGTTTATCTTCTCTTTCATTGTTTCTGCAGAAGCTTTCGGGGCGGGCACATGAAGGATAAGAGCGATGATCACAAATGTGATGGCTCCAGTTGGGAGATTAAGATAGAAGCCTGATGTCGTTAGTCAAGAAAGGGGGTACTGTAACCCTAAGGGTGGACTTATACCATCTCCAAGTGACATACGTTGTGAAAGCACCGTGCAGTTTGTTAACATCAGGGAAAGAGTAGGACGAACAACAAAGCATACCTCCAAGTAATGGGCCAATAATCGAAGCAATTCCAAACACAGCCTCGAAAACTCCCAGCCCTCTTCGCAATCGGTATTGTTTGCATGACAATAACTATCACACCCGAGAAAATTCCAGCAGAACCAATGCCAGCGATTGCACGGCCGATAATGAAGACAACGGAAGGAGGAGCAGCTCCACAGAGAGCAGATCCAATTTCGAATAGCACAATAACTGCGACGAAAGCCTATTTCGTGGAGTAGAAGGTGTAGCTTCGACCGAACAACAATTGAAAAGCACAGGAAGTCGGCATATATGCGCTACTGTACTACCCAATGTCATCTAGAGAACGAAAATCGTTGGATATTTGTGGGAGTGCTGATGCAATGGTGGTTCGGTCCTTTGAAAATTAGAGAAGAATCTTGGATGCAGTTTCGCACTCACAAGTGCCACAAGAAAGACAGCCAGGAAGCTGCAGATTATTATCAGGACAACTTTGACCCTACTATGGTACTCGAAATTGCCATATCCAGGAGTTTAATTATGCCCATCGCCATTTTTGCTTATTTTATTATCGCACGAAGAAAACTTCCCTTCCTGCTCAACACTTGGCTGCACGGCTGACTTCTCAACTTTGGTTCGGGTTGATTCGCACATGATTTGATACTACTTCGGGAGAGAGGGCTGGAAGTGGCTGGATGAGAGAATGGGAGGGATACGTGTAGGTGCTACAAGCTCTCATCTGTAGTGATGCACAAATGAGGGTTTGTGCAGGCCGCGAGAATCAAATCTGAAGGGTGCGAGATTTTATTAAATAGCAGAAGTATGCTCAGAACGAACGGAAGTCAGCCAAAAAAAGGGATAGGAATACGGTAAAGAAAGACGTCAAGCACGCGTGTTTGAAGGCACGATGCCTGATACCTGGCTCTCGGAATATTGTCATTGCCGTGCTCGCGGTGCGAGGGTGCAGGAACCAATTGGGGGACGAGACCCAATATTTGATCCATAGCAGTACGGCCTTGCATGGCGGGTTTTGATCTCATTCTGCCAAGACGAGATGGCGCAGCAGTATTGGCATTGCTGTACGACATGGTCACCCCTTTGCTCGGTCCCAGGCTTCTCCCGAGGCAATCACTATGTGCCTAACTGTAGGCGTGAAGGTGGAACGACTGCTGGCATCTGTAAATTGCGTGCACTTGCGCGTCTCTCGGTAGTCACAGCATGCCGTTCGGAAAGATTGGCAAGAGAAGAGAGTTGAAGAGACGTGAAGAGACGTGAAGATGAGAAAAGAGGAGAGAGGGAGAAAAGGAGAGGAAGAGAAGGGAGGCTAAGAAGGTTTGGCGAAGCCGGCCGCCTTTGTTCCGTCTGTGCTATCGGCCCCACTATTCCGTGCTGCATCGCGCATTCCCTAGCACACACCATCTCACTTCGTAATAAGTTTCACATCGTCCTTCATAATTCAGGTCAACCTTCGCACTTCTACAAATGATCCTTTTCCACAAACCAATTTGGTATGCATAATTGATTGGGTTACAAACGGAATTGTTCTATCCACCTTGAACCCTACCTCTCTCCAAGGTATCCACGAAGGCCAGAATGCCCAAATCTACGCGTCGCCATAGGTACCTTGCCGGAGTATGACCAAGCTGCCATCGACTCCTGGAAGTGTAATTTCGATGTCTACAACCTTCCATTGTATTATACTCAGCGTATTAAATGAATACCCAGGGCTTTCATAGTATTCTTGTACATGGTTCGTAGGTAGCTTGAATGGAGGCATGGCGTGTATCTTGGTCCATATTCGTGCCACAATTGCAGATGTAAATCATGTCAACTGAACGCAACATCCTCCATGGTAAAAGTGACCACTCGAGTACACTTGAAAGTACTGTATATGTAGCACTATTAATTGATCGAGAATATTTCAGTCAAGGGAAAACATGGGCGTGCTTCGAGACTTGAGATTCCAATTCAGTCTACCAGGTCGAATCTCCAGCCGGACATGCTAAGCTTATTTAGGCACTCAGAGGCTCGCTTGCAGTAGTGACGGTACCCGGCAGCGAAGCAATTGAGAAACATACGAAGTACCTACTTTATGCAAGGAAAAGAGGAGCCAGCTACATCTAGGCGATGAATTCTCTCATGGCAATTCCCGAACTTGGATCTAAGTGAGAAGGCAATTTCTAAACGTTGATCCGAAGTCTACCGACTCGATCACTTTAGTACTGTCCAAGTTGGCCTCAGCTGGAGGATCGTACGACCGGTCCGTGGTTGGCAAAAATTGGTCACCATCATCACAGACTATGTAATCCTTTTAAGCTGAGTATGCATCTGTAATGAGCATTGGAGTATTTCTTACTGGCCAAAATGTAGCTTGTTTTCACTATCTAAGTATGATAGAGAAGTCATCATTTTTGATCATCTTCGCTGACTCTGCTGTACAAGGTGTTGGTAGGACGACGGGAATGCAGGTCACACTGCGACCGCGACGCACCATTGCAAAGTTGGCTGCTTAGCAGGTTCTGATTTCTCTCCAACGTATTTGCCACATATTACCGGATCCTCAATGCCAGTACATATACTGGTAGGAGAGTTCTCGCGGTCTCAGGAGCTGCTGTCCACTCAGGGGTGATGATTCCTTGCCTTAAGCTCGTCAACTAGGAACCAGCTTTTCTTGCTTTCGGAACCGGCCCTGCATCCAACAGCGATACATCTTGAGTTGTTTGGCTCTATTGACCAATAATCTCCTGTCAACACCTAGGTTGACCACCTCGAAGCCAGTACTCGCCGAGCCAGTACCCTCGATCTCCTTTCCAGTCCAGATCTTGACCAGCTCGTCTTTCTCGAAGAAGTAGACTCTGGTGCCATCGCCACGTATGTAGAAGTTTTCTTCCAGGTAGCGTCCTTTCTTGAAACGCACTTGAGCCAAGTCACCACGGCCATAGTCTCGGAACAGAACCTCCCCACCAGGCTTTAGAACTCGATATATATTTTGCACAGCTTGCTTCCATTGAGAAGGTGACAAGGCAGAGAAGATAAAGATCATGACGACAACATCCACACATGCTTCTCCCAACCCAGGAGGGAGGTCTTCGCTCGCAGCATCCCAAACATCGGCTTGTATGTTTTTGGTATTATATGCCTCGTTCTCACGTATCACTTCGACAGCTTTCTTGGAGAAGTCGCACGCATGGATTTTGAGATATGGATTCTGATTGTGCTTTAAGATAGGGAAGGCAGTATTTCCGGCCCCGGCACCAACTTCGAGGAGTGTGACTGGCCCTGCGTCGGGCTTTGTGATTTCAGAAAGGACTGGAAATTCTTGTTGGAGCCATTTGCGGTCTTTAAAAAAGTTTGCGGTATTGTTCTTGTAGAAATTGTTCCACCATTTCGCTGGGTCGGAGTTGAATCTGCCTTGGGACTGGTTAGCCTAGTGCTTAGAACATAATGAAGTAGAAATGCGCGGAGAAGAAGAGCTATTCAGATAGGAGCGAAAGACATTGCTGATTTGTTTCATTCATGGGCCGAAGCCTCAGATGAACTATGCATTTTTCAAATCATCAGGAAGCACAAGGATCAGGAGAAGAAAAAGGAACATACTTTTGTCGAAGTCGGAGACCGGAGCTTCTCGTTGCTTGGCATATTGTAATTCTGCATACTCCTTGTAAGTATCATCAGTCTCTACATGATCCCATGCATTGAACTCGAAGACATTGTCTTCCTGACTGAGCAACCTCGAGCCAAATTGAAATGGATCGCTCCGTTTCAGGTTGTTCTCTGGGTCGTGGGACAGGTGCGGCGGCAATGGCTCCGGACGATCACTCGCTGCAGAGCATTCTCGAACTGTCAGCGAAGAAAGATCATTGACCAGTACCGCTTCGCCGTTGCTCTGGCTTGACTCCATTCTTGAAGGTGGGTGGAAGAATCGAGGTTGGGAAAATTTTAAATAGCGAGGGCGGTGAACAACGGCAGAAGTCTAAGCTCAAAAGAATCTCGAGCTTGTGAGCCTCCACTTTCTATCATGACCTCACGATTTCCCAAAACGATTTCAATGGCTGCGAGCTCTTGTGCCCGCATAGAACTCGACCTTTCATAACATTTCGTCTTTGTTGCTCTCTTATTTCTGTACTGAATCATGTCGAAAGCAATACTGCGAACAATCCGCCCAGTTTCGACCCTCCCCTCACTCAGAACTCAAGGTCGACGGAGCTTTATTACACTCCCTGGAACCGAGGCACAAAGCTTGTCAGCTACGAGAATACTTCCTTACAAGTCCAGCAGTTTATACACTTTAATTGCAGATGTCGACAGCTACTCTTCCTTCGTTCCCTACTGCGTGGAGTCCAAGGTTACAAGATGGTCTGACGCGGACAAGAATGGACACCGGTGGCCTTCAGAGGCAGATCTGAAGGTCGGATGGGGTGGATACGAGGAAACGTTTACATCGAGACTATTTTGCGTTCCTGGATCTATTGTTGAAGCTCTCAGTGGCGATGCTGTGACGGATATTCCCAAAGCCAACCTCTCCCACCACTCTGCGACTTTCAACACCCCAGCAACGGCGAATACCATCTTCCAATCTTTATGCACGCGTTGGACGGTGAAGCCTTTCCACTACAAGCCTCCGTCAGGACAATTGCAGACGGACAAGACCTTGCATCCCGCGAGGGATCAGACTGAAGTACATTTGACGCTCAATTTCCAATTCTCAAACCCAATATATGCTGCATTGAGCAAAGCGGTTGCACCAAAAGTTGCTGGGATGATGATTGAAGCCTTCGAAGTTAGGGCGAGGAGGCTCTTGGATGGGCCTGGGTCTGCTATTCCAGAGAAGCATCCCTTGGATGAGAAGTTCGGCGCTGGAAAGAATATCGGTGTATGATTGGCACAGACAGGCGTTATGGAGTGTACTGGCCGCTAGAAGGTGGTTCGCCTTGTACCAACACCGCATAGATGAGGTAGAGTATGTATAAAGTTACAACCAGATCAACAGAGCTGCCGCCCTAAACTTTTCGGCTTGCCTAATCGTTTCAAAGTTCCAAGGCTCATTGGAACGGTGTTTGGGTTTTGTGGACTGAGATGGTAAGAACATTATATGAGGAGGTTTACTTTCGATCTATTCTCTTGAGTTTGACTTCACGTTCTACTTCGTAAAATTTGTCATCTAACTCAATTTTCAATCACCAACTATTTTCACACTCTATCTATTGTCTTCCAAACTTCGCCCACTATCTGGTTGCGCATTTTTACTTCTTCATCGTCATTGCCTCTTCATAATTTCCTTTACTAAAGCGAGTGTAGCCTCTCGAGTCCCTTCTCTTAACTTATCAATACCTTGCGTATGCGTTTCTATTTTCTCGAGCTTAAATCTTGTGTTCTTTTACTTGTTCTTGCCCTTCAATGGGCTGCTTAGATTTTTCGGACTTTGATTACCTATACCCAGTCTGAAGTTTGAATCAAGCCCCCTAACCCGGCTCTGTACTTCCGGCAAGGGTCTCCAGGCCCCGTCTTCTGCAGGCCTGAGGCTGCCTGCACCTGCCGACTCTGAATTGGCTGTTACTCTTCCACGCCTTTTTCGTTGTGGTCAGCGAAATGCATCTCCAAACCACACCTTGCCCAACCACAAGTCTCAAGATTATTCAACTTGATTGAGTCCATCCTCTGAAGCTATCCCAGCCGCTTGATCCTTTTGACTGCAGGTTTATCATTGTCAGACTCGTTCTCTTACATGTTGTCGTCTTCCTCCTCCTTTCGGATTCCCTGTCTGCATCTTCTACGGCCATCAACCCTCTGTCTTTGAATTTAAGTCTCTCATCTCTTCTCCTCATCCATAAATTTGAAGCCAGACTTGATCCGTTTCACATACAGCCAACTCACGAACCATTCCCCTCGTATCAATTTCATCTCGCCGTTGTTAAATTGCTCCTCACACAACAGTTCCACAGGAGCTTGAGAGTTCTTGAAGTTTTACTATTCTGTTGATGGTGCCAATTGCCTCCCACTTGCTCTTTAGCCAGTGGGTTGTTGTTCAGCTCTCGCATTTTGCATTGTCGGCATCGATGGCAAATCCAGCTCGATTCATCACCAGTTCCATCATCTTAACATTGCCAGAATTAGCTGCATACGAAACGACCCAATCGAGTTTCGTCTCTGTATCAACTCTTCTCTGATTTTCTCAGATCATTCGAAAAATCATCTAGATTCCCGGAGACGGCAGCACTTTGAAGAACGCTCACCATCTCAGGATCGTGTTTAGTAGCATCACCGTTTATTGTTGGCAAAGAGAGGCTGCCGCCGATGGATTCCTGCTCGCTTAGCCTTTGATCTCCCCTTAATCTCTCGCTTCAGCAATCTGGTCTCGCCCCTATTTAATACACGTGACATCCCTATGTCCCAACCATCCAAAGGCGAAGAAATGATGGCTTCACGTCTGGCCGAGAAGGAAAAGTTCCAGGGGAAAGAATTTTCATACCCCGCATACGAGCTTGAGGACATCGAAGTATCATGTCATCAAAACAGGCACTTGCGTAATCCTCTTTGCTGTTGCGTTGCAAGCCACACTGCCATGTGAATGGTTGCAGGTGTTTGGAGTTGGATGAAAGTCAACAAGTCAGTCAATATAAAAATGATATAGAGGAGTGTCTCTTACTGTTTTGTTACTCGACTCGTAGCTGACAAACAATTAGTTTGTCATTTCGATATTTTAAGCACAACATCGAGAGTAAGAATCTCAAATCTAGTTCATTACGTCGTTTCCCATCCGTTAACAGAAGACTATACGCTTTGCTCAAGTTAAGCATGCTCATACAAGCTCTGCCTTCCCCCACTTGTTCTCCGACTGATGTAAAACCTTCGGACAGTCGAAGAAGATCAACTGTGCGTGTTCCACATTCATATCCTCGTTCTCCAACTGTCATTGCATGACTGTCAATGTAGTGCACTCCGGGACATCACCGCGAGGCACGCTGTGGGCGCCCATCCTCTGCTACGATGTCTGTTAGTCAGAGTCTTACCCATTTCCATATTTCAGCAACGTAAAATGTCTTTGGCCTATATTCTCATGTAGCTGAAACTGCCATGAATCATGACTTTCCAAATGAGATAAGACCTCACTTGGTCAAGTCTCCTGCTGCGGAGCTTACAGCCATACACCGCTTCTATCCCATACCAGTATGAAATCTCACGTAGTGATAGACGACAGTTCTTCTCGTCCAGGCTCTTGAACGCTGCACATAGCCCTCGTACAGGCTCCAATCCGGTAAATGTTTCCTGATCGTATCTCCGACATCGATAATAGCGCATCCTTGTCCTACTAAATAAGGAATTCCTCGACCCCAACTCGGTAGCACCTCCGCAACGGCCAGATCCTCGAAAGAGGGTTCTGCTGTCGTCTGATAATGTCACCTCGAGATCTTTGGTCGAGGAAACCGAGTCCGCCTAAATATAGACGGAGACAACTCGTCCTGCTCTTACTCTATGATCTGCAAGAACTGCCCGAGCTGCGATGAAAACTGTATTCAAGGCCAAAATACTACCCGTTAAAACCGGAATGATGGAGCTGCCATTCTGGTCCAAGGCGCAAGCAAGGGAGACATGGGAGCTCCCTTGGAGGCCTACAAGCACACAAGGCTAAGTATCTTTTGAGCCGATGCACGAAAGGTTGTTGATGTACCGATGAGCTTGGAATGCTATTGGATCTTTGATAACCATCGTGGAGGTACTAGAGGGACTGGCGAGAAACCCGTCTTCGCTTCGAGCTGACAGACAGAAGAAAAACTTCATCGTCGATGATGTAGATCTGGTTCAGGTTGGTGGTACGTATATATTTCGGAATATCAAGTTTTGGTTTCTTTCCGATAGAAGCTGACCTCTCGGGTGGCCACTGGGTGCTGCGATTCCAGGAGGCCAAGCCGCACATGCGCCTCCTCAACTCGTACATATTCCAACCACATGTAGCCACACGAGCTACCGGGACTTGCATGGAAGCTGGCTACGCGCGTACCAAGCTACCAAAGACGTCATTGCCACGCTTTGAAATTGCCTGGATAAAGACCATCTTCGTGCGATATGGCAATTCATCGCATCGGCCTCAGAGACTCTTCATCCTCTCCACATTCCACATCCTCATCCTTTCCCCATGCAACATCAACAAACAAGGCACTGGAATCATGGCCAATGCCAAGAACGCCAGGAGCGAATTTCCCCATCCGAGCCCAAGCGCTTTATACATTTTCGGTCCCGCGAGAGGCAGGACAGCTGCCATGACCGATCTGGTGAGGGTATTTGCGGCAAGTGCAGATGCAGCATAGAGTGTGAAGGCATCTACGACGTAGGCTTGGATTGCAATCTGCTAGGTGTTAGAGTGAGGTTCTTGGGAGAGAGGAGGCGAGAGTGTGGCTTACGAAAATCAAAGCATTGCCTAGACCAATAAACCCCGTGCCAATGATAGGAACAATCCAATGCACATGTGCAACGACACTCCACCCATACCAGAACAGCGCTACGGGAACAAATACCGATCCAAGGCAGCACAAAGGAAGTCGATATTCCGGCTTCAAATCCCCTTTCCCGAACCTCGCTCCGCACTTCTTAAGAATGACATCTCCAAGTTTAGCGAAAGTTGCTTGGCCGACCAGAAATCCTATGCCAACACCTAAGTAGCTAAGTCCGACAGTGCTAGGTGGGAAATGGTAGTTCTCTTCGAAGATTGGGGTGAAAGTTGTGAAGAGGAGGTAGAAGTAAGCGTAAATCAGGCCCATGTACAGGGACAGAGCGAGGACGATAGGAGAGAAGAGGAGCATTTTGACGGCACGGCCGATGCCACGTTTCAAGTGTGCTCGAGGTGAGAGTCCGATGTCGTATTTGGAGCGAAGGGATTGGTTTCCTGTTTCTTTGCGAAGGCGGGCTGCTTTCCGGGCTAAAATGATGGGGGCGTAGGATTCTTTCCAGAAGACGAAGCAGAGGATGGTGAGCATACCCATCTGATTTTGCACTTCAGCTCTGAGCCATTGGGAATACGGGCAGGTGTGCTTACTACTATTGAGATCAACCAGAATACCCACCTCCAACCCTTCGCAGCGGCAAGAAAGCCGCCAGTCACCGGCCCGATAACAGGCCCCATTAGAACACCGAGGGTTAACATAGCCATGGCAAAGCCTCGCTTCTCTTGCCTAACCATGTCTGCCACAATGGCTCCTCCATTAGTCAATGGGACAGCAGCGAAAATTCCCTGCAGTAACCGCATGCCAATCAACATATTCAAACTAGTCGAGAGTGCACAAGCGACGGAGAAGATGACGAAGCCAATGCAGCCTGTATGTTGGACAATTGTCCTTCCGTACAATTCTGACAATGGCGCAAACAACAAGGGGCCAGTTGCAAACCCGAGAACGAAAACAGTGACGACGAAGGAAGCGAGCGTAGAATTGTCAGAATGGAACTCCTTCATCAGAGCTGGGACTCCGGGAGCAAACATAGATGAACTGAGGCCTGCCATCAAAGTGATGATACCAACGAGGTTGATGAGTACCCAACGTCGCCATGAAGGCCAATTCATTGGGTTTTCCCAGTCCGACTCCCCATTCCACGATACGATGTTGGCATCGTCAGAGCTTTCTTCTTGGATGGAGGAAGTTTCTTGGCCAGATTCCAGATCATCAGTGTGGTTCGTATTGACTACAGCTTTTTCGTCTGGTGTATCGAACGTATTTTGGGAAGAAGTAGCAATGAAACTCTGTGGGGGATCCAGGCCCACATTATTATCCTTCTCATCGTAGTCATGGATGCCAGACGGAGAAGCTGGAGCAGGAGGGATACTGATGATAGCTTTGTGAGCCTCCTTTCCCATTTTGAACAGAGGTTCTGAATAATATTCGTGATGTGAACCGAGTTCTGCACAGGCACGCGACCTAAATGTTGCGAGAGGTCATCTTCGTGGGCATGAAAATCTCAGGATAGCTTTAAATCCAGACTGCATCAAACCCAAAACAATATACAAGGTAAAAACAGAAGGAAAGTAAAAAAAGGAACGACGAAAGAAACGTGATCGGATAAATAGAAGAGGGTTGTGAGTTGGTCAGCGCTTACCCCTCTGGAAATAGCCTCTGGAAATAGCTTGCAGATCTGCAGCTGCCAGCATACGGACTGTGCCGAGTTACCCTGTACCCTACCCCAGAGGTCCCACATCCTCCACCTTCTGTTTTCAGACTTTTGAACGACCAACTAACAAACAAACGAATGACATCGTTCGTTCTTTCACAAACAACGAAATGAAGACGCGGGTAAAGAGATTTGGGATCAATGAGCAGTGCTGGCGAGGAAGGATGATAAGCGGTGAATATCCAGCCTGCAGCTGTGCAGACTACCAGGATGCTTCGGTGCTACCTCGCTATGAACGGCTGATCGAAGATCGAACTCGGAATTGGTTTCCAAAAAGGGTTGTGAGAACACATGCAATGCACGTGTGCTGATCAGATTGGGGACTTGGTCTCTGTGAGTGTCTTGCAAAAAGAATTCGTTACATGTGAATTGAAGCAAGTGCTTGACGTTTCTTCACACTCAACCCGTTTTGTTCCAACATGATCAGCCTCATCAATCCCAAACCAGCATGAGTCTGACCTCCATATCTCATCCGAGTTTGTTATTGTTAAAGTCAATTCCAGTTGTCGAGTCCAAGAGGCCGCAGGCTGGGTAGAAGCTCTCACAGCTTCAGCACAAAATCCCTCGCTTCTAATATCCGAACATCCAAGCTGAAGGTATTTTAAATTGTCGAGGAGTCGAATATCGCTGCGTTGTAGAGAGGAGGGAAAGCAGTCTCGCTATCTACGGCCAAGAACTACGTATGCATCTCCGAAGAGTCGAAATCGGTTTCGCAACTCAAAGGGGAACTGCATCGACCACACTGGACAGATGCGCCTAACAACATGTGTGGTAGGATGAATATCCTCGAATCGACGCCTTTATTCATCGTATGCTCCTCGTTCTGGGTTCAAGGCTTCGTCTCCTTCTTCGTCAAGTCCCCCAGTCGTTGCTCCAGCACTTCAATTTCTGCTGTTCGTCCCACATCAGCCATTGTCCACTATCGTCTTCCCCATCTATTGGACATCGCTCACCATTTTTGCTCCTCTTGATCTCATCTTTCTCTAACTTGACCCATCCCCAGTATGCCAATTGATATGTGAAGGTTGCCATGAGCAGGACTTTGGCCACGGGCCGCGTGAACGTCTTGTAGAATCCGATCTGGGGTGAAGAAATAACATTAACTCAAGTGACTTTAAACAGCGGAGGGGCAGGTTCGGAATGGCACAATGAGAGGACTAGGAGAGCTTACATGAGGAGAGACAGGCTTCTGTCCGTGAGCTTCCGTCGAGCTGAATCTCAAGCCGACTCTACTGCCGGTTCTTGTAGACATTATGACTCGTCTTCCCGCACTAGGCAGCATCTTTGACAGTTACCCTTCGTCTTTTTCTTCCAAGTCGAATTCGGGAAATTGTCGCGTGGTTGATGCTCGTCAGATGAAAAGGAGGCTTCATCCGAACACGCCTCCAAGCCTTGTTCACGCTAGCGGCCGCACCCCTTCCCCTTGCGCCCCACCTGGAAATGTGTCCGAACCCTTGGGCCAGATCTTTGGATTGGGACTTCTTAATAATTATCACCACCTCTCCCGTTAGTTCTCAACGTCCTTCCCAATAATCGCAATCAAACAATCGCACAAAACCCATCTCGCCATCTACCAAAGCGAAAAGGAAAGGAAGGAAAGGAAGAATAAGATCCCCCGAGTTCACAATGGTAAATTCTAAACCATGGGAGGGAGGACACAGCTGACAGGAGGCAGGCGCAAACACCACAACAGCGCAAGGCGAACGACAAGTTCAAGAAGGCGCAGGATGCCAAGCGCGGCAAGCCGGCCAGCGAAATCAAGAAGAAGGAGGAGTTCAAGAGCCCGATCAGTCCGATTTGGTTAGGTAGGTCTTTCAATTCCCTGAGAGAGTCTTGGTCGCGAATGGCAAAAGAGAAGGAGATCGCGCAACGGGAAGGGCAGTTGTGAATTAAAACATGGGCTAATTGGATTATGCAGGTGTTCTGGGGTTTGTGGTCTTCGGCGGTCTGATATTCGAGTTGCTGAGCCGGATCTTCCTCCGGTGAGGAGTTGGCAGCATGGGGTAATCCCGAGGATGGGAAACGGGAATATAATTGTGAGACGGCTGGGTGTATTTGGGGGATTGTACGCTGGAAGATTTCTTCGAGGACAGAGGGCAGAAGTAGAATACCACGTCTACGGCCACAAGGACAGAGGCAAGGTGTACAAAAGTCACATACTTCACAATGGTGGAATCAAGGAGTTTTCTGGTCTGCGACTTCGTTCCTTGTTACCGTACCATACACAATTCATTTTCTCTTCTTTTCGGTTCACAAGGGAGAGGACTCGATACTCCGTGAAAAATAGCGAGATTCTCGCACTGCAAATGGGGAATCAAACTACGATATCCTCTACTAGCACAAGCAGGACTTTTGCCACCAGATCAAGCTCCCAATCCACGTCTCTTGCTTCCACCGTCATGCTTTAGCTTCATGCCTGCTTCGTACTGCTTCTCGAGGTCCCTCTGCATCCGAGCCAGTTGCTCCGCCTTGGCGGTAGCCGCTGCAGCTTCAGCAGCGTCCTCCTCTGCCTTGCGAGCGGCTCTCCTCGCTCGCTTCTTCTCCTTTCTGTCAATGATATTTGGCTGGGCAATTTTTGCTGCTAATTGTTCCTCCTGCTCTCTAGCCCCCTCTTGTTTTTCCGTTTCGGCCTTCTCGTTGTTGGACTTTTTGGAGTCCTTTTTGGCGCCGAGTAGTCTTAGGTACTTCTCCTTTCTTTGCTCGTCACCAGCCAGCGCATCTGGGTTCCAGTTCGTGGCAACCTTCGCATATTGAGGAACTTCTTCAGTCTCCTGGTTCCCTTCTAGCAGCTTAGCCTCTCGCGCAGCAATTTCTCGGTCAAGCTTGTCGTCTTTGCTCTCCACGATGTCCATGCTGCTAGCGAGTAATCCCGCCTTCGCCTTCTTTTCTTCCTTTCTCCGCTTCTTCCTTTCTGCCTTCCTCTTGGCCTCCTCGTCCGATTCTCCATCATCTGATTTTGACTTCTTGCCATTCTGCTCAGGCTCCTCTTCTGACGATCGCTTTCGTTTTTTAGACGACTCTTTGGCAGTCTTCTCTTTAAGAGCAGTCTCTAATTTGGCTTTCTCGGCCTTCTCAGCCTCAATTCTAGCTGCCTCGGCTTCCGCTTCTTTCTTGGCCTGCTCCTGAGCAGCCTTCTCTCTCCGCTCAGCTCGTCGCTTCAGTCTCGCATTGCGTTTCTTTTCGTCATGTGCCTGCTTGATCTTCGCAGCCTGTTCTAGCAGCTCGAGGTCGAGTCTCGGCCGATTGACCTTGGGCATCCCCTTCTTTTTTTTCTTCGGGGTGTCGCCTGCTTCAGCATCTGAGTCAGTATCTGAATCCGAATCCGAAGATGAGTCAGATGAAGAACTAGAACCAGAATCGTCGTTGTCGTCGGAGCTAGCTTTCTTACCAGTCTTACCATTGGCCTCAGCTTCAGCTTCAGATTCCGAATCAGAATCGGAGTCAGAATCGGAGTCGGAGTCAGTGTCAGAAGAGTTCTCTTCGCCCCAGTTAGCCTTCTCCATCTCGCCCAAGATCTCTTTCTTCGCTTTCTCGGCATCCCAAAGAACACCAGCGTTGGCAGCCTGCTTCTTCCGGACTTTCATAGCACGGTTGAATTTCTTCTGCTCTTTCTGAATCAAGCGTAATTTCTTTGCCGCTAGGATCTTCTCCTTCTTCTTGGAGTTTAACCGTTTGATAATCTGCTCATCCGAGATATCCCATAATAATAGAAGATTCTCTTCTCCAGCCGGTAGGGCAATACCCTCTGGAATAACAGGCTTCGGAGGAACTGGCTTCGGTTTCAGCATTTCTTGTCGTTGCTGCTGCTTCTTGCTAATCTTGCGAGGTGGTTTAGCACCTGTCGCTGGCTGTCTGCCCATTTGTTGCCCACTGTATGCCGGCTGACCTCCACTCCTGTTACCATAAAATGACGCAGAGCTCTGAAGATCGATCTGGGGAGTATAATCTGGTCGAGGAGGTGCTTCTCGCCCCTCTCTCTTCGCCTGAAGCTTCGCCTCCCTGTATTTTGCCTCCTCCTCAGCAAGTCGAATATTCTCCAATTTCTCAGCTGCGGCTTCGATTTCCTTTTGCTTTTTGGCTTCCGCAGCTCTCGCGATCGCCTCTTTCGACTTCACTTGACCATCAGGCATTATAACAACCTCACCGACGTTGAACATCTTGCCAGTAGGGTCGTGGATAGCGGCTAGCCGTTCAGCTTGGCGCACAGCTTCGAAGCGGAGTCTCTGGCGCTCGAGAAGGATGTCTCGCTCCCGGTTGCGGTCCTTATTCTTGGAGTATTTCTCATTGTTCCTTGTCTGTGGAAGATAAATGTCAATTGACATCCTGGACTGTATAGAGGAGGGCGGCTACCATTCGCCTGTGGAGGATAGCATTTTCCTTCCTCGCTCTCTTGGCATCGGCTTTGGCTTTCTTCTTCACTCGTTTGGCGGCAAGGCGGTATTCCTTAGCAATTGCACTCCTCTCCGCTGGGTCTTAATTAGCATCTGCCTCGGCTGTTTTGAATACATGTCGGAGGAGACAAGACTGAAAGATCATACCAGGAGTGGCCCCAATAATCTTCGGACCGTCGAGGATCGAGGGACCGCTGGAAGCTCTGCGAGCCGTCGAAACATTTCGTGCTGAAATAGAGGTAGGGACATTTCGTGCAGGTTTAGAGGCCGAGCCCCTTCGTTCTTTGCCCAAGCCCAGGGGTATAAAGTTGGCTGAATCCTCCATTTTTAATGCATTGGTAAGTCAATGTTGATCTCGAAATAAAAATGGCGGAGAGAAAAGCTAAAAAAATATATTTAGCGCCTCAGGCGATAAGGGATTCACTTATCGCCCGTGACTGCCCCTCGATCTCGACCCACTTCTTTTGAGAATATTGAGCCTAAGATTGACAAATATAATACGCAAGGATTCCCAGAGAATAGTTCTTTGTGTTTGCAGTATCGGGCCTTGAAGGGCTAGGAAGTTTGTAAATATCTATTTACATCAAGTCCTATATCTACTTGACAATCCCATATTGGCAACCCTGTTCTCCTATGCTCCATACGCCAAACATGCCTCGCGCTATGCTCCTAATCGACAATGCTTTGCTGTTCACCTTCATCGATCTTTGCCTTCTTTTTCTTCTTCTTCGGTTTCACAACCTCCACAGGTTCTGATGCTGCTTCGCCCTCATCCATGACAGCCGGCTTCGCCTTCTTTTTCTTCTTCACAACAGTCACGGCTTCCCCACTATCTGCTTCGGTTCCAACAGGCTTAGCTTTCTTCTTCTTCTTCTTTACCACGGTACCTTCTACCCCTTGAGCTGCTTGTATTCGTTCATTTGCTCTTTGCATCTCTAGTCTTAGTCTTTCCACTTCTTGCATGGCCTTTGCCATCTCAGCATCTTCCCTTTTTTGACGTTCATAATCTAACGGACCACTCGAACTGTCCCCTTCGAGGGAGAATGCCCCGATGTGACTTGAGTCAACCTGCAAGAGAGATTTGCCTTTGTGTTTCTGCCTTTGAGGTCCGTCGAGACTATTCTCCGAGTCGTCGTATCTTGGGGTCGAAGTGCCACTCGTAGCAAGAGTTTCGTCTGCAGCAACCTGTATCCGTTGAAGTGGCTTGTGGCTAGAGATCTTCTTGGGAGAAAGCTGGCTCAAGGGACTAGTTTTGCCAAGATCCAATTGCATGATCGGTATCGAATCGATATCGAGATCTGGTCCGTTGTTGCTTTGAAGAATGTTGTGAAGAGGTGTCGAACGGCCAGATCTATCTTCTGTTGGTGCAATATAAAATGGGTCATCCTTGTTTCGCTCCATTCTTTCTGCTCGCCGTCGAGCGACTATATCAGGGTCCAGATAACTCTCCTCACTACCTTGTTGATAAGAGTGAACAGGTTCTTCTCGTGCACCGAGTCTGTTGACAGCGGGCTCATTCGAACTGATCGCAATTGGTGGTTGCTGTTGATGGTAGTAAACTTCAAACTCATCCTGTTCTGGCTTGTCAAAAGAAGCCGATTCAACCGCTCGCAACAAGTTGTTTAAGTTTGGATTGATGGGTTGATCCAAATCCAAACCTTGTGGTATTGGAACGTTTTTTTGTGCCCCAGCGGCAACGGAATTCAGCTCCTGCCCAGCAAATAGAAATGGGATTGCTTGGGTTAGCAATAGGGGTGCATCCTGTTGATCGCCATCTCTTGATGTCTCTTGTCCCGATGCTGCTTCCGCAGCCAGTTTGAGAAGCTCTGAAAACTCAACTGCTCTCTCTTGAACTTCAAGATCAGGATGGACCGCCAGAGGTTCTAAGGCATGAATGATGCGAGCCATAAGCAGCGCAACCATGGTCTTCCGTTCAGGTGTCCATGCTATGTGCTCATCGCCTGCTATTAATGAGAGAATCTTTGGCAATGCTTGTAAATAGATATTAAGCCCTTCGGCTGAAGTTGATGCCTTTGTGAGCTGTAACAGAGCTGTCAAAGTGCCGTCTGGCGATGCTAGAGATGATGCATATTCTCCAACCATCCATGCTACCGCTCGTAGGACACCACTTCCAGAAGTGAGTTGGGACGAAGTGTCATTGTAAGTGGAAATCAGTATTGACTCGGCAGCTCTTGTCGCCTGCAATCGAAGAGCTTTCACCTTCACTGCCACAAGTCGCAGCTCGTCCCCGATCCTCTCTGAGACATCTAAATTGGATGTCTCGTTTCGTCCCATGTTTGAGTCGTCTGAAAGAGAAGACGAGTTCGGAATAGGTGCACTTCGAACAAGCTGGATGAGAATATCAATGTACCAATCAAAGTCCACTAGATTTCCGTAGTTATTACTCGAACACATGTCCAAGATTTTGTTGATGACATCGATTTTGTAGTCGTCTGGAAGCAAGGGAGCTTCAGCGGCCCCCTTATCGGTCTTGATGGCAACCTCAGGAGATTCGTCATCTGAATCCGCTGTTGGTTCAATGGGGGCTGGTTGGTGATTAAGTTCCTCAGCAGTTGCTGATCGAGAATTCTTGAGCTGCCTCATGAGACGTCCGACAATTGACATCAAATTATCACTGTTGACCATGCCCACAACCAGATCCAGAGCTCGTAATCGAATCGAAATGTCAGGGCTATCGATACATTCCATGATAACATCTTCTTGTTGCGCAACAAGATAAGGATGGGTGAGGACAATCTTGTTGAATGCTAATAATGCAACATATTTTACTAGATACTATGAGCGCCAAAATCTAAGTATCAGGAATAGACTTACAGTTCGCATCGCCCTCTACCATGACCATGCCTCGTAACTTGCTAACACACAGAGTTGCAATTTCCTCACCACCAATGGAGTCATCGGTACTGTCTAATATCCCTCCTTGGATAATGCCGTTTATGCACTCGTACAAGAGTGACATCGCAGGAGTAGTTTTGATGATATTCGTCAGTGGAGGCAATAGTTTTCGGACTAATCGTGGTTCCAAGGGTGTGAGGGTTGCAAACTTCTTTCTGTCAGCAAATAATTCACATCAACAACCAGCTCACTGACCAGTTTTATCAACTTGATAGCCATCCAGTTATTCCCACTATCCACAAGTAACTCGAACAATCGTGGAGCTAGGGGGAGGAAGTCTTGAGGCCTTCGCCACCCAAGCTCGCACACCACGTTCACGATTGCAGCCGTGACGCTTGGATCCTCTCCTTCATCCATTAACCTCTCCTTTATTTTCGGCCATGCTGGGCGCAGGGTTTCTGGATAGACAAGAGCCAACCGGTACAATGTGACAATTGTTTTCTTGCGAATCGCAGGATGGGAGTGCGTCAATCGCGGAAGGAGATCCGACAAGACTGATAGGGCCAGAGATGGTGTAATGACATGGGGCAATGTGATTATTGGGAGGGACATTGTCGTTATTGAAGTTGAAGTCAAGTCCTACACCAGCTCAGTATTTGTCCTAGAACTCTCCACGAATCTGGTACCTTTTTCAGAAGGTTGGTCGCCAACATCAAGACCTCTGTATCCTGCCGGAAGCTTTGCACTGCTCCTAGGTATCCCACTCGTTTCTGGAGGTACTTCGCAGAGGACATGACTTCGAGGACGTGGAAAGAGGCCCAGGACATGTCATGGCCGAACATTTCGAGGTAAACAAGCTTCAGGAGAGCAGTGGCCTTTAGGTCTGCGTTTGTAAATCAGTCTGTATTGCTCCCTCGTCCAAGGCGCACTCACCCATGTCCTGCCCACGAATCTCTGCCCGACATTCTTTCAGACTGTTTTGGATATATTCCTTTTCGTTGCCCTTGTGATTCCGCAAACCTCTAATGAGGTCATACAGGGATTTTTCGAACCTATTATACAGTCAGAGGGCGGCACCGGTAGCTTGAGTTTGGTTTGCGCACATCTTGGAGGTATTGCCCTTGCGGGGGAAGCTCTCCGTGGAGGTAACTCGTGGTTAGAAATGCTACAGAGGCACTGATGGCATGTTGCAGGCCTAGAGCTGATAATCGACCATCCAAGTGTAACAAGAGAGGCGCAGGTGGGTATGGTGAAGGTCATTAGATGTTCACGAGCTTAAATGCGGATACACAATTTCTCCCCCACCAAATCGCAATGGCGTAGCCGCGAAGCGTGGGAGACTAAAGCAGCAACTATCACCATTAGGGCGGCACTGACTACCTAAGCTTCATTTGAGGCAGCTCCCGGGCACAACATTCAACTTCTCCAGCTTCCACCGATCTGAGATCCACGAATTGTTCAGTCTGCATCTCCCCGTACCAATCATCCAATTCCCAATTTGGCAATATGAGCTCCTCACTGTCCCATCCGCCGGCACATCTCCCTCCATCTGTTGCTCTCCAGCTCTCACAGCAAGCCCCAGTAACCCTACGCAACACCCCCTCAGTGATCTCCTCCTACTCCCTCAGCACGCTCTGGTCTGCCGCCGAGACCCCAGAATTATGGACAGAGTATGAGAATCTCATGCTCTCTTGCCTACGAACCGGAGATGAACAATCGGCTGGTCAGTGCCTGGAGCGGCTTACCGAGCGATTCGGCGCTGAGAACGAGAGGTTGATGGCATTGAGGGGGTTATTCCAGGAAGCCATTGCAAAGGACGATGCAGCGTTGAAGCAGGTACTGGGAGAGTACGAAAATATCCTGGCCAAGGATCCGAGTAATATGGTAGGTGATGAAGGATGCGCGCGTTGGGCTTTTGCTAATATTGTCAGCCCGTGTCGAAGCGCCGAATCGCACTGTTGAAGACCTTAGGCAAGACGACCGAAGCCATCACTGCCCTCAATGAGTTCGTCGATTCGTCCCCAACCGATGCGGAGGCTTGGGCAGAGCTAGCGGATCTATACGTCACCCAAGGCATGTATCCGCAAGCCATATTTGCTTTAGAAGAGGTCTTATTGATCACTCCGTATGCATGGAACGTCAGTATGCTCCCACGTGTCCGTAAGAACCAGTATTGACCCCTGATTCTAGATCCATGCTCGTCTAGGTGAGATACTATTTATGGCCGGCTCGACTGGAGATTCTTCTGGCGACAAGTACCTTGCGGAATCATTAAGAAGATTCTGCCGAAGTATCGAACTCTGTGATGATTACTTGCGTGGTTATTATGGATTGAAGTTGGTATGCATACTTCAGAATTCCTAACAACTACTCCTCCTGACAAATCACAGGCTACCAATAAACTGTTAACTAGCCTACCACAAGCGTCCCGACAGTCAAAGTCAGATTCCACATTGCCACTACCTGATCTTAAGACCGTGGAGCGTCTGAACGAGACTGCAACTGCAAAGCTGTCCGAGATCGTCCGTCGGAGTGTGAGTGGTGAGTGTGAGGGGTACGACAAGGGCGAGGTGATAGCCGCAAAAGCTCTACTTGATTCAGGGGCAACCAAGACTATTCGGTGAGCACAGAAAGATTCGCATCTCACGAAGGTCTAAAAGTATTGGGATTGCGGACAGATTTGAGAAGTCCAATGGTAGATGAGACATGCAAGGAACAATTTTTTTTGAGGTCCGCTTTCGGAATGCCAGGTCCAGTCTCGAATCCCAATTTTCGTGTTTCTTGGTGGAGAGAGTCAAGTGGGCCGGGCCGTGGATCGTGGCACTACTGAGAAGCGTTTCTTGGGAGGGATTTGCCCAATCACGGGCATTGGGCAACTGTTGGGCTCGCGATTGGATTCTTTCAGGCATCAACTGCGCCTAACAATCCGAACAGCGGTGAGGCGCATTTGCAGCAGCGGCTCTTACTCTGGCTGGAAGTGGAGGATGCAGTTGTCCGATATTGGAGGAGTCATTGACAGCGCAGGAGCTTTGAAACACCAGAGAGGCCAACTGCCTTATGTATATGTAGATGAGATCAGCCTTAAGCAGGCAGACACATGACAGCAAGCAACGCGCCGAGTACCAAAGCAACCATCCCATCCCATCCCATCCCATCTCGCTCGTACAAAACACAGGCAGCCGCCGCACGATTTGCAGTGCTACCACTCATCGGTCATAGGCCCACCGAACCTCTGGGGAGACTTGAACATGCACCACTCACCCAAGCATCGCCACAAGCAGAAGGGTCACAAGACAAAGCTGTACCGTTGAAGGCAGAACACTGCCGCTAGAAACTCAAACTCAAACTCAAAACCTTTTGACTTTTGTCTCTCGGTATCTGATAATCATACATTTTATTCTTTTTTATAGTAACTCCCTAGGAGTCCCGGAGCAGGAGTAGGAGAAAAAGGAAAAACTTACCCGCCGTCTCGCATTGGTCCTATCACACCTGCAGATTCGATTGGGAGAACAGGGCAGCGAATAGGGACGAGCACACGCGCAACAACAGACTCATCCAAGCTCCGCTGTGCGCCCAAAGTTTGCCATCCGGAAATCGACGTCAATAATCAACATTGGTATCGTCCAGGCCCAACGCGCACTCGCACTCTCACTCTCACCTGCAATATAAGCACCCACCACACGCACGCGGCAGAAAGGGGAGCAAACAATCCCCTCGCATTCGCATCCGCACCTGCACCGCAGCAAGATCCCATCTCTCGTCCCAATTCCCAAGTCCCAATCATCGCCGCGACCACGGCATCGACGTCGTCAATCTGACAGCCTGCAGCACGAGAGGATTGCCGGGTCTAGTTACGAACCTGTCGCGAAACTGGACGGGCCTCCCTGATAGACGCCCCCTTCTAGAAAGCCACCCCTCGAGCCCTCCCCAGGCGTTTCAGGAACCCCTCGACCCGAATAGGCCACTTCTCGGACTCGAATAGGCCAAGGTACGTACGTTCATCTGGCCCCTTTTCATTTTCAGCATCATGCCTGCGGAAGGGCTGCTCCTTGGGCCCGTCTGACAGCTCCCGCCCTTCGTGCGATGCGGAGCAATGCAGGCGATCTGGCGCCGGAGCGTGAGCGTGAGCGTGAGGGATGTGCCCATTCGGACGTGCGTAGTGCGTGCGGAAGGGAAGAGTAAAAATTTGGTGGATAAATGATTGTTGCTGTGTTCTTGTGCTTGTGCCTGTCGCAGCCCGACCACTCACACTCACACTTCACTCGCTGGCCGTGCTCACTGCTGACCTCGAATATTAGCGTGTCTACCCCTCGCCCTGCTTTTTCGGCCCTCGCAACTGAACCGCACCGCACCGCACCTCTCCCTTTGCTCCAACCCAACATCGACACTGCCTCTCCACCAGCACCACCCGCGACGAACAAACAAAAAAAATACGCGCACCGTGTGAGTCGTCTATCTGCCTCTCGACCAGCGACATCTGCCATCGCGAAATCGACACTCTCGCACAACGTCTCGCCTACACTTCGCTGGTCGTCCACAGACCTCGCTCCGTCCCGAGCCTTCTACCGCTCAAAAACCGACCCCAACAGCTACCACTACAACCAGCACCAACACTCTGCAACGGGCTCCCCGAGGACTCCTTGCTCTGCCTGCAACACCAATCCCCCATACACACACTCACCAGCCAGTAGCACGCATCCGCCACAGTCAGGCGGCTTCGCAGGTTTTGGCCTTGCGGACACCCAGGGCGGTCGCCCTCCACCCCATCCCAGTCACCCAAGGGAACCTTTCAAGCTCCGACTTTTCTCTGGCAGAATTGTCGTGAGCGAGAAATTCCTTGAACACAATCATTTCCGATGACGTGAGTTTGCAATCTCTCCTCTGTGCGTTGTCGCAAACGCTAGATCCTAGCTAACACTCCTGCCCAAGCAGCACGACGATCACTGTAAGATCACCCCTCATTCGGGCCTCTCTCTAGCCTCGCACATTGCGGCACATTGCGTTGAGGCCAGCTAGACAATTCCCCCACAATCGAACTGAGCCTCGTCCAGATGACAATTGCTGACACCTGCCAGATCGATCACACAAGTCCAACGACCAGTTCACGGTCTGCTTCTCGATCCAATTCGTTTACCGACGAAGGAAGTTCAGGTACCGGCGTCCACGTCTCACTTGCTGGCAGTAACGAAGTATCTAACGAGTCAGACGAATCTTGGGAAGGTGTTTCCAGTGAGATAGATCCGAGCGATTCAGCCTCGAGGCCCCCTACATCCAACACAGGATACCGAGACCGTCCAAGCCGAAGTCGACCTCCGCCCGCATCTCGAGCCCCGACTCGGAGGCACACCACCACCGAAAGAACAAATCGACGTCCGCCAGCCTCGCGCGTTCATCGGCATCCTGTGCCGGCACCACCCTCAAGCGTGGATCCCGAGGACTTCCCGGGCTATGGCCGAGGCTATCCTACACCACAGCCTGGGCCCTATGGTGGTAGGATGCCTCTGGCAGGATATGCCCAGAGTGCCTACTCGCAGCCCGGACCGTATGCGCCCCCCTTTGCAGGCCCAGGCGCATTGACACACTATGGGGCTCCAGGAGGGTACGGCCAATATCCTGGAGGCAATCCCTTCTCCCCTCAACCAACTCCAGGCCCAGTTGGGGGGGCAGGCTACTTTGGGGCTCCCCACCATGCCATGTCTGGTCATAGCACACCAGGTGGCTATCCAGGTCATGACATGATGCAGTATCCTCGGAATCCCGGGTATGGGGGATACGGACCTCACGGTGCGGTGGGAGGATACCCACACTATCCCCCTGCATGGGGGCCCCCAAGCGAAGGTTCGATTGTTGCAGTGCCAGATCCCGAGACGGAGAAGAAGCTGCTAGCTGTCACCGAATTGATGGAGAAGCAAAAGCTCGAATACGACAAACTCCAAAAAGAAATTTCGGATAGAGCTGAGAAGGAAGCAAAAGAAATGGCGGATAAAATCGAAAAGGCCCAAAAAGATTTGGCGGAGAAGGCCGCAAAAGCACAGAAGGAGATCGATGAGCGGAACGCGAAAGAGGCAGCCGAGCGGGCAGCGATGGACGCTGCACGGAAAACGGCTGAAGAGAAGGCAGCATGGGAAAGGAAGATGGACCAGGAGAAAAAGCAAGCGCTAGCTGACTTCGAGGAAGCCCAACGAAAAGCGATTGCTGCGGCAGCAGAGCAAGCAAGGAAAGCTGCCGAAGAAAAGGCAGCGTGGGATCGGAAGGTGGAAGAAGAGAAGAAGCTAGCACTGATGGAGTTCGAGGCTGCCCAAAGGAAAGCGGCTGCCGATGCGGAAGCAGCTGCTGCTAAGGCAAAAGAGGAAAAGGCAGCGTGGGAGCGGATGGTGCAGCAGGAGAAAAAGCAAGCGCTAGCTGACTTCGAGGCTGCACAGAAGAAAGCGGCTGCCGATGCGGCAGAAGCTGCTGCTAAGGCAAAGGAGGAAAAGGCAGCGTGGGAGCGGATGGTGGAAGAAGAGAAGAAGCGAGCACTGGTGGAGTTCGAGACTGCGCAGAAGAAAGCGGCTGCCGATGCGGCAGCAGCCGCCGCCAAGGCAAAAGAGGAAAAGGAGGAGTGGGAGAAGAAGCTGAAGGAGGAGAGGGAATTAGCAATGGCCAAGGGTATCGAGAAAGCCAAGAAGGAGGCAGAGAAGGAAAGGGCCGATGCCGCTGCCGCCGCCGCAGAAGCGGCAGCGAAGAAGGCAGCCATTGATGAATTGGAAAAGGTCAAGAAAGACGCTGCTGAGGCGGAGAAGAAGCTCAAGGAGGAGGCTGCTGAGGCTGAGAAGAAACTCAAGGAGGAGGCTGCTGAGGCGGAGAAGAAACTCAAGGAGGAGCATGACAAGGCTGCGAAGGAAGCTGCTGAGGCGTTAAAAAAGGCACTAGCGCCGCCTGCAGCAGACAAGAAGAAGCCTGTCAAGTTCAAGGATGCTGTTGGGCGAAAGTTCAGTTTCCCCTTTGAGTTGTGTGCAACCTGGGCTGTGGGTCTGACTGATCTCGTTTTGAGAGACTGTTGCTAACAATTACGATAGGGAATGGAGGAATTAATACGACAAGCTTTCCTGCACGTCGAAGGCCTCGGCCCCCATGTTGCAGAAGGCCACTACGACCTGATCGGACCTAATGGGGAGATCATTCTTCCCAGAGTCTGGGAAACAACCATCGAGCCTGACTGGTCTGTCTCTATGCACATGTGGCCTATGCCAGAACCTCCAAAACATGGCCACCCCGGAATGATGCCTGGCCCACCGGCCGGCCACCATTTCCGTGACAGCCATGGCCGACCACATAGCAGGCATGCCCACAGAGCAGGCCCAGGTCCCGCGCCACCACCATCTCAGATGCGGGGCGGCCCAGGGCCACCACCTCCGCCCCCAGGTGCCATGCCATGGCCAGGAGGCCCACCACCACAGCGACCAATGACTGGAGGAGGAGGTGGTGGAGGAGGAGGAGGAGGAATCGGTGGACCACCTGTTATCGTCAACCTGACACGGCAGCCGCCAGGGTCGAGATCGAAGAGTAGTAGGAGGGAACCTGCGAAAGGAGTATTAGCCTGGATGGCAGGACCCAGCAAGGCGGGCAAGTCGTCGGGAAAAGGTAAGCCTTAAACGTTACAACAATGGAATTCTCGAAGCTGACAAAGTGCAGGCGCTAAAAAAGCTGAACCCGAAGCATGCGTCGTCATGTGATCACCTCTATACTCTAACTGACCTCTAAACCAACAATTAGATATCTTCCGGCAAAAGAGCAATATTGAAATAATCGAACATCACTCTACGAAACAGAAAACAAACGAAAACTAAAGCAAAGCTGGCTGCTCTTCCGATTGACCATTCCAATGGATCCGAGCGTACGGCGATTCACCCCTATCACGGTGCCTTGGGATTTGTTAATTTATATGAAAATGGGAATGGTATGGGCGGAAATCTTTGCAGAACTTTTTGGTTTTTGTTTTTCTTGCGGTGTTATATTCTTTCAGCATTGGTGCTCTTCTGTAGGATATCGGGAATTGTGTTTAGGGGGTGGTGAGAGAGCGAGATGGGAACGTGATGGTGCTGCGGAGGGATCAGGGAGACATGTCTTTTTCCCAGTCCACAAGATTGGGTTTTGTCTGTCTCAACAAGGGGACGATTTAGAAGTTGTTGATATCTCTACTTTACCTTTCCTTTGTTATCAGGTTGCATTTCAGTTTTCATTTGTTCCGTCAGATTGATTTGATTGTTTAGCGTGCGAGTTGGAATACGGACTTTGATACCGGGATCTCTTTTCCTCTTGGGTTTGGGAATTGAAATCTACTTCTTCGATTCTTTTGACAGTCTTTGGGAAGGAGGAGATAGGTAATATGCAGAATTATCCTGGGAGCATGAGTGGAGCGATTGGGGAGTGCGGAGTGCGGAGTGGGATGAAGGGCCGGCGGCGCATAGGCAAGGAAGGCAGGCGCATTATTCTTGTTTATAGTGAGAGGGTCCTGGTTCTGTTGATGGAGAGGAGGACGTTGATTGATTGCATTTTGTGGTAAGCAAGGGGTAGGGCGACGCAAAGTATATCCTGATAGATTTCATCTATAGCTGGCAAAGTAGCAAAGCAACGCAGAACAAGCAAACAAATAAGCGGGTTTCCACTATGAATTTCACAGAATGAGTGGGGTTGAATTGGGGTGAGTGAGTCGGTTCAATGAGTGGTAGAGAGTTCGCAAGTGCGGCTGAGATGAGATGAGTTCTTGTTCCTTCTCCATCTTCCCTTCGGCCAGTCTTCTGTTACCACCAGCTGGATTGAGCTCGGCAAACAGGCAGTCCGCAAGGCACAACGTTGACGGAGGCTATGCATGGCAGGCAACCGCATGTTGCTAGGCTAGATACGCTACCTTGCATCGACCCGAGGCTGTGAACATGAACATGTAGATTTCCTCTTCTCCAAAGGAAGCCATTGCCTGTTTGACTACAAGAACGTTATGGGCAAGAGTTCACTCTCCCGGAAGTTCTTGGGCCAATGGAGGCTGTCGCAGGAGTCTCCAGCATTGCTGGGATACTTAGCTTGGCAGGACAATCGGTGAACGGGATCACCGCTATACGAAGCTTCTTCCAGGACTGCACAGCGGCATCGCGCCTCCGTTGAGAGGTTTCTGAAGCGCCTCAACGAATTGATCCAAAGTCTGGAAGACGTTAGAGAGCTGATGAAGAAGCCGGAAAATGCTCCAACAAAACAGATGCCAGATACTGTTTTGGCTTCGCTACAAGGTCAGGTTGATGATTGCAGCAAGGATGTCCACGCACGGCTGGCGATGGCAAGAAAACTTCATCCGTCGTTGGGCAGCGGGAGTAAGGCAGCATTAATTTGTGGTACATTGAAGGCCACTATTACACTAAGAATTTCGAAAACCACCTGTGGTGATATCACTTGTTTTAGTTATGGAAAATTGCTGTGAAAGGCAGCCTGGCGTTGAGGAATTATAAACATAGTCACCTTTATTTCGTCTCCGGAGAAGCGTAGCAAGAGTCAAATAGTTGTTCTCCTTTCCACCACTCAGCCGCTAAGCATTCTCAGGGGAAAAAATTCATGACATCCACACCGCTAACTACCATTAACTTCGTGGCGTTGTTGCCCTTCATAGACATAGCTGGATACTCTCTGTGTATACCGATATTCCAACTACCGGGGAAGACATAAGTCTCAAAGAAATCCTTCTCTTCGTGGGCGGTTCTTGCATAAGCAATGAGAGAAGACATCGTCGACATGACAATGCCCAAGAAAAATGTCGACTGGACCAGTGTTTCGTACTCAACCACTCCTTTCTGATCAAAATCTAATGCTTCCACAGCAGCCAATGTTGCGTGATCTGCTCCGGCTTCAAGAATGCTTGATTTGTCCACAACCTCAAAACCGAGAGGCGCCAATTTTGCGTGGAAACGATTGGTCGCTTCCTGGTCACCACACTGTTAACTAGTTAGTCAGGCTCCATATGAGGGCTCAAATAGATTTAGTACTGCGAAAACTTACGCTAATATAGACTGTCTTGAGATCATAAGATACGGACTCCCTGATTTGGAGAAGCTCCTCAGTATAGAACTGCATCTGATCAGCTGCTGAGCCGAACTCAACTGGCCAGTCGCTCTCCCCACGAAAGTGAATACCGATGTAATTTTTATCTCGAATTTTGGGAGTCTGGTAGATGCGGGAGCTTAGATCGAGCAGGTTTTGGCTAAATTTGACAGTCTTGAAGAGCTCTCTTCGGACAGTGGTAAGCTCGTTAGAAAGGTTGTAATTCCACGCCATGAATGTATCACCGAAGCTCACCACAGCAGAGTTTTCCGCGTTGATGTCGGTCATATTGATTCCAGATATCTCCAGTGCCGTCTCGATGAATGGCTGAAAAGCACTAATTGCATAAGATGCCTGCATGTATCCCCGCTCTCGAGTCGGAATGGTATGTTTGATGCCACTCCTATCGTCACACAGTCGGATTTTGAGCTGGGGACAAGCTTCTGATAATGATTCTTTGAGGTAGTCCATATTCCAAAATCTATCTGCGCAAGCAGTGAAAGAGCCTGTGTTGGCTAAGTCGTCTTCGGCCCTCCAGGTAACTGATGGGATGATCACGCCAGCTCCAATGTCGATCGCCAGTCGTAAACAAGTTTGAATTCGGTTTCTGGCATTATTAAGACCGCCACAGGCAGAGGTCTTATTTTCTCCGCAGTAGCTGTGGCAATGGAGCCATAAGCCTTCTGTCCATTCCGTCTTGCTGCAGAGATTGTTTAAAGCGTCGAATGTTTCCCCTTCTCCGAACTCTTTCCCCTGAATTTTTGATTTTGATGGCTCCCAGGGCTGATTATAGTATATCAAGACATGCTTAGACACTCTAGAAAATCTGTTTATATAGTACAGGATTGAGCAGAAGACCAATGCCGTAATAAAAGAGAAGGATTTCGAACGGCTGAACACATTGGCCATTTCAACTTTATTTTGTCAGCGTAGAAAGGAAAGATAGTGGGATATTTCATGAGGGCGTTACCATCATGTTGCGAAAGCCCAACACCCTTTGATGAGTGGGTTAATAGGATTTTCACAAGCACCCTTTTCTGCCAGCTTCCTCTTATCCTGAATTCGCGAAGCCTCGACTTCGCCATTCAATATCTAATTCCTCAAAAAGGAAGTACAGCTAACTTCATAACTCCAGAAGCATTCGAAGCTGGTGTGGCAAAGCTTGGGGTCGTTTTATCTGATACTCCAAAATATATTGCAATTAGCCTCGGCCATTAACCGTGCGGACGCCACGTGTCCATAACTTTACTGAAACGACAGCATCCAGCGAATTGAGAGAACAGCGCTTGCTATTATTGGTTTTAAAATTTCTGTAATACCGGGTTTGATATGGTTTGTCAATAATAGCTCGCATTAGGTAACCCTGCTTGACGTTGGCTTGAACATCCGTTACCCCTGAAATATCTCGCTTAATCAACCCTCTCGAACCGAGGCCGTTCTCTGCACAGATTTGCCAGAACCTCTTGACTGGTCGTTCAGCTAAAAGTGTAGATCAGTAGATGATCTAAATGGTGCTGTGTATAAAGCTCAAATTTAGAAGACGAAAAAGGGCAACATAATAGAAAACTACCAAAATTGGGTTCCAACTTTGGGGACTTGAATCAGAATTTCAACATCAATACCCGTTTAGGAAGCAAGGGGGAGCAAGGGCAACCGTGGAATTTTTATTAAACTCAGAGAAGATTAAAGCAACAAGATCCACATAGTTAGTGTGCCCATTCGGGTAACGATCCGGGAAAACCTATATGAGGCGAAACCTGAACCCACACTTGCTCTGTGACGGAGTATAAAGCAATCGATAACTGATTCTCAAGTGCTTTTTAGGATTTAATAAAACCCCAGTTTTGGTTCTCTCCGACACCAGGGTGGCAATCATAGCAGAGAACGTTCGTCCCATTAGCTGGGTTGGATTCTGCCAGATCCACACATTTGCCAGTTGCCAGATTCTTGAACCTGTGTCATGTGTTCAGGTCAGTAAACTCTCCTTGGTATTTGAAAAATGATTGAAGCATAATATGACACGAAGATTATAACATACTGGACGCTGTTGTCTATGTTGGTGATCTTTTGAAACTGGTAGAGTACTCATTAGCTTCGTTGCGCATGAGTCTGCTGGTTTACAAGAGCTCACCCTAGCATAATCATCGATGGGAACTTCTCCACCGACAAGCTGAAACCATCCATTCGGCGTATTCACCACTAGGGAGATCAGTACACCGATCTTGGTAGGTGATGAAGTAAGTTACCTTTGGGGCAGGAGGCAATAGCTCCCGTGGCACTATTGATGATTGTCACTTCATCATTGGGTCCCGTTGCTGAAACCTGCCAAATCTGATGTGGTCCCGGATTAAGTTTACTGATTGATACGTCAGATTGTGCAGTAAAGAAGATAAGTCACAGAATTGACCTACTAGCCGTTGATACGAGTGTTGGGACCTTGGACCCCATTAAGAAGATCCAGCACAGTTCCGGTTGCTGCATTCTGAAGAATATAGTTTCCTGGTCCAGCATAGGGAGCATGAATATCTGCATTGTTCTCGGCAGCAGGAAGTGCGAAGGCTGCTGTGGCAGAGAATGCGGCGAGGGCGGTGAGAGTGGAGAAGTGCATATTGAATGAAGGAAAAAGATTGACCGGTAGATTATCCAAGAGCAATAAGCGGTTTGTGCTGAGGGATTTAACGCCTTGAATCTGTTGAGATGTTGGGGAATCAGGTCTCCTTTATACCTGAGATCTGTAGGCTTGGATCCGTGGCCGCTTCAGACAGCAGTACAAGTTCTTTGCAACTTGCCGCTTCGGCCATGCACGACCGTAAACTTGTGAGGGAAAACTGCAGCAATAATCCTGCTTAGTATACGCTGTGATTCGAAAATTTGGCCGTTCTAAGATACTAACGATGCAAAGCGAACAACGGCTCCAAGAGGGGTGCCAGAAGCCGCTCTGGTCCTGTACAAAACGACAAGCTACGATAACTTTGTAGAACTGGTGTCCCAAAGAAAGGAAGGCCACTCTACCTTACGATTCAATTCCTGGCTTGTCACTTGATGAAGAGAGTGGACACAACTACAACTGCACGCTTGACTAGATCGTTCAAACTTTGCCAATACGATCGTGAGCGTACGGCACTCAATAGCCACAGTGGTATGACCGCCAAGTTCTATGACATTACGAGAAAGTTCTACAGCCTCCGAGAACACAGAGTCCTTCGACATGTCCGTGACGTGAAGAAAAGCTGGTGTAATCGGGCTGGTGCAGATTGACTTACGCAAGCCCAGCCTAAGTAGAGACCCGCAGCACGAGCATCTCGTGACAACCACATTGTACTCCTTCGTGTAAGCTAGGTGAAATCAGCATGCGAAAGCGGCAAAATCTCACTGTTGTTCAAAACTTGAGATAACGTAATTGGGAAGGACAATACTCATACTGATGTATCTACCGAAAGAGAGCGACGAGCTCAATGCTGCTGTTGGATTATCTTCGAGGTTACAGGTCATGTATTGTTTCTGCAAGCGCCTTCATGAAGCTGAACTTTGAGTAGGCTAGTAGGACAGTAGAGCCACGAATCAGAGGAAGTAGAAAACCAGAGGTAGTCGGAAGTCGTGGCGCTTTACTGGTTTTCAATGTACCAGAACTTCAGGAACACTAAAGGTCTGAATACCACTTAGTAGCACCAGATGTTCCTTGACTTGAGGAACATCCTAGCTAGCAAAGCCCTTCTATTCCTGATTCTTCCTTGCGTTGTAGTACACTGAATATTGGCATTGCGGCACGAATTCCGACAAGCCCTGGTGGAAGTGACACTTCCACAGCATTCCCCTCAAACCACGGCTCATTCCTTCCGCAGCGGCTCCCTCATCGTAACCCAGTTAATCCCCACCTTCTCCTCTCCGTTCTCACCCGCTCCTAATATCACGCTCTCCGTCCCCAGTACCACAAACCCGATGCTCAAAAACAACTTCCGCGAGTTGGCACTAGCAGAAACCCAAATCCTCGCACCCGCCTCATCCGCAATCTCATTATCATGAACAGCCAACCTCTTTCCAAGACCCAGTTTCTGATAGTCTGGATCTACAATGAGTCCAGATCTCACTATTCAAGTTTCCTATCAGCTCTTCTCTAGGGTCGTGAAATGAGAGGCAGGATTCGAAACTTACAGAAATCGGTCTCGGGGTTATACCCACAAGCCTTCATCATCTCAGCACCCTTCTCTTGAATAGCCCAAATCGTCAAATCCGTTTTCCCAGGTATTATAGACGGTGGTTTCGGTGCCTTTTCCTCTTCAGCCGGTTTGGTGTATGGCTTGCTCATCATTGACCACGCTACAATTTTGCTGCACAACTACTCATCAGATCCACATTCATCACAATACCGACCTATTTTGAAGTTGTTAAATAGAGACATTTACCCGGTTTCATGCTCCGTGATCTTAGTAAGAACAGTACTTGGTAGTTTCAAGCGTGCGGCAAGCGCTTTATTGTAAAATAGGAGCTCATCATCTGAAGATACATTGCGCATTGACGCAGCCCAGATGTCATAGGAGCGGAAGCTGGACTGCCAGATTTGAGCTAGAGGTGGGATATCGGCCTCGACGGCTGGTGCAAGCTCGAAGGTCATTTTTGAGAAAGGGAGAATCACAATTTAAATAGGGGAATTGAGATGGGATGGAATAAGCTCTTGCCAAGGAGTAACAGGCTTGGGTTTTGTAGATTAGGACTATTAGGAATGCGTCGTCAGCATAGACGGGAAGAAAGAAGTCTATGTTGCCGCCTAAGTGACCAAACGATGTGATTGGGTGAGGCCCTACAACTCTCGGGGTGGGAACCCCGAGGGTGTTGATTTATTCCGAGTACATGCTGTTTGGCTGCTGTGGCTGAGAACCACCGCAGATAATTTTGTTTCGATTAATCCAGGCTCTTTCTTGAAATTCTAGGCTCTTTTTGTAAATACCAATGGACAATCATCCTTCACGAGTTAGCATTTCACATCTCCATGGGGCTTGTAGCCGACATACCATCGGAAAGATCGTCGCAAAAACTTTGATCTCCTCAGATTTCGCCGTGGGATGATGAACCCAATCTAGTTCCAGAGACGCCTTTCCAATCATGGCTGTCATGGTCAGCTGCACATACTGCTGTGCGAGACAATTGTGTGGACCCGTTCCAAAAACCAGCCAGTTCTTCGTCTTCTCGCTAGCGTCCCCTGAGATCCATCTCTCGGGGTCGAAGACATCGGGTCGCGGGTATGCTTCAGGGTCCTGGAGTGCAGGATAACAGGAGGGGACAATCAGAGCACCTTTTGGCACCGTATATGTGGGTGTGACTGGAAAGGCCTTTTTGGCGAGGTATGGAACAAAGATTACCGGTGGACGATAGCGGAGAAGCTCCTTCACCACGGCGTTGGTATAGGTCATTGACTCTAGCATTTGCAGGCCGAGCGGAGCATTCAAATTTCCATTTCTTGCTTCGAGATTTTCTTGGCGCACACGATCGAGGATATCAGGTCGCTGTGCCATGATCTGAAAGAGCCAGGTTGTTGCACTGCTCGACGCATCTTGGGATGCAAACAGGAACGTGAACATCGTCTGGGCGATCTCAAAATTGGTGAACTCGCGCAGGAGAACAGTCGGCTTCTCGAGGGCTTCGACACCTGCAGCAACATTATCGCGGTACTGTTGCGATTCGATCATGCTGGAGATCCAGCGGTCGATGATGCAAGTAGGCTTTCCGCCAGCAGCCATGTGAATCTTACTCGCTACAGCGCATTTTGTGAATTCGGCGAGCACACCATCGGCTGCTCGTTTGCCTCGCCAGACTTTTGTGTAGGGAACGTAGATGGACAGAGGAACGTTGACGAGCTCGAGTGCCGCTGTGATGCAGTAGTAATCATCTGCAATCTTCTTCACTGCTTCATCCGAGATATAGTGACCAACGAACGTGCGGCACGACAGAGCACAGTTGATCTCGCGGAAATGTCCCATGAAAGGCATTGGCTTCCCCCCACCGTCACTACTCGCTTTAACGAATTTGCCAAGGTAGTCAGAAAGCACAGTTTCTTGAGTCGGCAGGTAGGATTCGAGTGCTTTGCGGGTGAAGAGACCGTTCAATCCTTTCCGGAAGTCGATATGGCGCTTTCCGTCCAGAAATACCCAAGCAGTGGCACCCATAAGGTCTTCCGCAACAGGTACAACGCATGGTTTGACATAAGCGGGAGAGTTGAAAACTTTGCGAGCAAGATCTCGGTCGGAGGTGAGGACGACAAATCTGCAAATAGTCAGCTAGTGACTTGGCATTTGGATGGTGCGGCAATATACTTGTGGAAGACCGATACACAGCTCAGTTTGCCACTCGCCCACTGTCTTTTGTACACCTCGAAGTCAGGGTACACTGCTTGGACAAATGGTCCTATGAACGGAAGCTTGAACATTGGCCCTGCGATCGATCCCTTGTTTCTGAGATACATGACTGTGTGAAGTTAGCCATTTCTACTGGACAGTATGCGTGGGAGGACTTTGGCTAACACTGGTCATAGGCCATGAGGATTACCAAAGTAGTAGCAAAAATCTGCCAACCACTCATGGTAGCCAAGTGCTCCTTGAAAAAGTGGACTGTGGGCTTAGATCCGTACGATGACCCGTTGGAGGAATTCGCCATTTGAATGGTCGTCATGCTTTGTGTTGTATTCATTTGGCCGACTACTTGGTCAGGGAAAGAAGTCTTGATAGTATCCTCTGTCCGTCAAACAAAGAAGATGTACAGCACGAGTATACCTGTGATTTGTGCCGGACAGGCAGTATTTCACCAGCTGCCTGCCAGCCCACACCACTCGGTCCCATCCCTGGGAGTGCGTTATGTCGGAAATGATTTTAAGAAAATGACGAGACATCGGAACAATCGGATCAAAGAGAATAACTCGAAATAGACTGTCTCTATATTCCCCTTTTCACCGAAGTTTCTCGATTGGACTGCCTGGAACTTCTCAGCCAAAAGAGGACTAGACTCCGGAAATGATCTGCACTAGGGTCTGAGGCCCTCCACGCTACAGCGACGAATCGCAGTCATACGAGAGTCGCACAGGACCAGTCTCCGGTAGATGTGGAGTGGTGACATCAAATAGGACTAGACTCCGACATGTGTCATGCGACTCTGGTTGGGGAGTTTTGCGGCTGTTCGTGCAGGCCAAGAAGCTGTTCTGGAGTTGAAGTCGATGCTAGGATCTCCTTCAACGTTTCTTGGAAGAGAACTCGAGATCTCGTTTCGAGCCAGAGGGTTCTCCTTAAATGCACCTCGATGTCCTCCCAACATTGGACACCAAGTGTTTCTGCAACTGTACGTGCTTCGATGCGGAACCAACGGCTTTCATTCGTACCAGTTGATGCAATAACCCCGACTGAGAGAAACCAAAGCAGCAGCGAATCCTGGCATCCTCCCAGTGATAACATTAAACTGAGATGAAATTTGAGTTGAATGATAAGCGTGTTGAGAACGTGGAGATGAGAATAATATGTTGGCCCGTGGATGATGAACATGTAGGCTGAAATTGCGTATCGCATGCATTCAGAGGTGTAAGACGATGGGGAATCGACACTTGCGAGAGGAGGTAAACTCAGTAAACGATGGAGAATAAAGCAGGTCAAATCATGTAGATCGGTGGCGGAAATGGTTGTTGGACTGTGGAGAATGGAGCGAAGGCGGTTGGCGATATTTCCGACGATAGGGTCAAGACTAAGTGTATCGAAGTCAAGAAGACTTTGGTTCTCATCCTCGATAGATATTGGAAATTGCCATTGCTGTAATGCACAGATCCCATTGCCTCGTCCGAAATCATCTTGAGTCTCGAATTGAGGAGACCCAGTGACAAGCAAGGATACCCTACATGAGAACGAGTCAGCAGCTGGATTTCGCAGTAGGAAGCATCGTACCAAGAGACCATTCTTGCAGTCAGTGGGCTGGTCTGTTTGACGTTGGAAAGCCCACCTCTGACAGTGACCATACGTTTGACTCCATCTATATGTACCTTGCTGACCTGCAAGTTACCTTTTCCATGCTATACAGGAGAGGGTCAGCCATTTCCGCCAGAGGAGAAGCCGTGATTTTTACCTCGATAGCCGCCAAAGTAACGACTGCGTTCATGGTTGCATCTTGAAATGCGAGTGAATGGTCCTGGATTTTATGTCTCAATAGAGACACGGAATCTTTCATGAGAAGTTCCGAGTGTGCGAATCCTTTCCGGGCATGCAATTCGTCGTCCCATGAAGCTGTCTGGAGAGTAACGTGGAATAACGCGGGGTCGGTGAGAGCCAACGGCCACCACGATGTAACAACTGGGTTTGAGCATGGATTCAAGTCTAAGGGATAATACTGAAAGGCTATTTTTGACAGGACTGGGGGATGTTAGTCTTGCAGACCTGAAGTCGCTGGCCCAAATTCCACTCACAGTGCTGCATTAGACCCTGAACACGCAAGCGTGGGAGGTTCGTCGAAGGATAGGATTCGAATGGATCGAACAAATGTGCTTCAAAAAACATTGACATGTCCGAAGGATCCGGTGACACGCTGACCTCACTTCTACTCAGAGGCAGAGGTCCGCTCGATGCTTGGTATGGATGAGATCCATTACTCAGAGCCCCAAGGGAGACGTGTGTCGCCGTAAGTGGTTCATTGGCATAATCGCAGCGGCAGTTTCTCTTTACACATCGCGAGCATTTTGGCGTGCGAAGGTCGCAACTATGCTTGGCTTTCGCACAAGCAGCGCAGGATCTGCGAAGCGTCTTGCGCATTGGTGAGGCACGACGACGGGAGATTGTAGGTATGCATCACCCAGACATGGATGCGATATAATCTGGCGCGGGGTTTGCTGAGAAGTCCGAGCTGGATGAATTTGCATATAAGATGTAGTTGAAGGAAGGCTCTCGGGCATGAGACGAGCTGCGGATGCAGCCCGCTAGCGTAACACCAGCATCCCCTATTTATAGGCTGGGGCCCTAGAAACCAGGCCTAAGAATTTTTGATGCACTCGCTAAAGCCCCTTAAGGAGAGGCACTGAACCCGCTAATATCAAGCTTCAGCGACACAGCCTTAGAGATCGAAGAGTCCCTTCCGAAATTAACTAGATAGTTCTGTTCAAGTTGCGTAAGCATTCGACTGTCATCTAATCTGATCCGTCTAAAACTTCATTTATTCATGCCTCAAATCAAAATATCCTCGGCAGAATGTTCCCTGTCTGCGTAAATGTTGTTCTCATGCTCTCGCCTAAGAGAATCGAACTCTCCAAACACTCCAGAAGATCATCGCATTTCTAGAATGAATATCCCCAAATTTGCGTAAAGACTGGACCTACTTCGCTAGAAATTTGTCTGAAATAAGTTTCACTTTTCTTATATCATAGGTGGTTGTCCGATATTTCTCAGGTGTTGTAGATGCAAAAACGGTCGTTTCGAAGCATCGAAAAGGAGGACTGGCGAGTTTGAGAAGTATGACTTTCCCGGAAATAAAATTTCACGGTTTAGGAAGCAGGGGGAAAAGCTATGAGTAGGACTGCATAGTCCCACCTTCTCCCGGCGGGGGTTTATTTTGTTTTTATTTTTTTTTAGCTTCAAGGTCTACTACACTCATCTATAATTAATCCGCCCCCCTCCGACCATACAATTTCAATACCACCAAGTTCGATAATGAATACTGTCCTATGAGACGGCTTCGTTACAGAAGGGGCAGTTGAACAAAGCACATTGCCAGAGCTCGTCGGAACCGTCGCCGGCCCCGCACTGCCCACCCCCACTACGTACGGTGGGCTTCCTCTTTGGGGAAGACGGGAATTCTCCCACTTTATCCGTGCTTGCGCGCAAGGCACGTTCGACGTACACTCCACACCCCTCCTTTAGGCATCGATATCCACATTTCTTTGAGAGCCTTGACACCTTCATTCGCCTCGCCATCTACCTACCACGAGTCTACTGTCTATCCCTCCCGATTATCTCAAATTTCAGGTACGAGGCCACGAGTGAGCAAATAGCCAGCTGTGTTTTGGGGGCCTGTTAGTGTATCATCGGTCGTCTAGAGTTTTCGATTGACCATCCTAGCCGCTCTGCTCCTGATCCTTCCCCGCTACAGCAAGATCGAAGCAAGTTTTGCCCTAAGTTAAACGATGTCGCACGATGCGCTCACAGGAAAGGCCCTACTCGAGAACGTTGATGTGCTAGATACAACCATCGATCAGTTGCTTGGCCAAGGATTGGGCTACGATGACTGGAAGTTGGAGCTCGAAAACCTGGGTGGCTTCGCCTGGACTGAGAGTCTGAAAAACGTAATTATCAGGAAAGAATTCACCTTCTTCAAAGAAGAGATTCTCCGCTTACAGTCCGAGCCAAACACAACTCCTGGACTCAAATCGAAGACAAACTCTCTTGAGAGTATTCTTAAGCGGCTCCAGGGCTTGGAGTGGGTTAAAGGAGTACCTGATGAAATGGAGACAAGAAAGCGAGATGGGAGACTTCTTGGGAGAGATGCGAAGTGAGAACACTTCCAAATCATCTAAATTAGGCGTACGAACTGACAACTGTACTTCAAGGGCACGCTGTCTTCAATACCACGTCTCTCGATGGAGATCTGAAGCCGCTTCAGCATTCCATCGGTCGTCCACTGCTTCCAGCAAAAGGAAAGTGGTCGAAGTAATACTTGAGCCAAGGGAATCCGGGATAATCTCCTCAGAGCTCACGCAAGCGACACTGGACGCCGCCACTGTCACATCGCCGTCAACAAATGTATTGGTAGCAAACCCTTCGAACAATGACATATATCTTGATGGCGACTGTTTCCCTTTTCACAAACACGTAGATGTTTTGAACTCTGATATGTCGTCGATATTTGGGCACACTTCACAACTGCCCGAATCTGATCCCACTCTCTCTGGAGACCGCGAAATACCTTGGGTCGCCCATGCTCAAAGTTATGAGATTGGTGCCGACGGAGACCATACCACTTTAGAGGATTTCTTCCGGTTTGTTGAGCAAGAACCTAGTACGCACATCCATCAATGTCTTCTTATCAGTACTGACCACTATAGATTTCCCGGTCGAACCACTGTGTGAATTGCCCTGCTTCGAACTGCCACGGCGAACTGGTATCAACGACTCGTCCGAGACATATATCTCCCAAACTAGACGAGACTCGAATACTCATGGCTTGATCCTTGAAGAGATACTTGACCATTATGGCACTCAATCCAAGAAAGATATTTGGCCTTCAAGTTTCGGTCAAGGTTGGTGTAACAACGATCTCTTAAATTCTGTTGAAAGTCTGACTTCTTTCACAGAAATTACACATAGTGTTGAAGGTTCACAAATCGATCACCAGACCTGCGTCAAGAACAATATTTTCTCCCAACAGGATCTGAGATTATTACCACAGAAGCTAGCACACAGTGATTGCATGAGCGATGTAGAAAGTGTTCAGTTATATCAGGACTGTAATACCAAAACGCTGGCTGTTGGAAACACCTTTTCATCCAAGTCCTGCCAGGAAGAAGTGAGTGTGTGCCACCTCCAGGATCAAACCGCGGCCCTGCGCATGTTAGACACAAGCCCAACAATCTCCTATAACAAAATTCTGGATGTCCAGGACGATTCATTGCATCAAATCGAGGCAGAATTGTGCAAGAAAAGACAAGAATTGGCAGCAGCAGAGGTTGTCGTCTCTAAGCTCTCGACCGAGGTCAAATTATTGGCAGAAGCGTTTGCAAAGCGAACGAGTCATAATGCGAGAGAAAATAGCCTCAGAACTACATCAAGGCCAAATATGAGCCGTAAAAAACGCGGCAATGATGGGGCTCTTCGTAGTGTCAAGAGATTGAAAGGAAAGGCAGCCGCTCCGAACTCTAAGTCGGAAACTTTCAAATATCCCAACAGCGGCAAAACCTTGTGCCTGGAGAGCCCTCGACTTTCTCCAATGGAGAACACATCACCGACTACAATCTATGGTGCAGAAGGAATATATGACCACCGTTTCAACCAGGATAACGAGGCAATAGCCCTAGAATACCCTACCATGCCTAGCTTCAGCAGTTTCGAAGGCTCAGAACTATATCTTACCGAAGCAGTGCAGAGCTACAGAGACTCAATATTGAGAACAAACGCCGAGGGGCATCCACCAGTGTTTTCCCACTCCGAGAAGACCATCTTGGTTCAGTCTCTATCAACGCAAACACCATATAACAGCAGCTTCACAAGCGAATCCGGGCAGGCTTCTTGGCGGAATGAAATGGCCAACTGCAGAGTTTCGTCCATGGAAGTTATGAACAATCTGAACAAAAGTATGGCATGTGTGGCCTGAAAGTCTGCAAGAGGAATAGATTCAAGCGTGCTAGCTTTTTGTAAGGTTTATCAAGAAAAGATTTCAACATAGTACTCTTAAACTATACTGAAGCCTTCTCAATCTCCAACAACTGCCTGCCCAACTCTACAAAGCACTCCTCATCACTCCTAAAATCTAATCCCAACAGCTTCTTCACCTTCTCATTCGAAATCGTGTAAGCCCCCTCAGGCAAAGAATCCGTTTCCGGCGTCCCAATCGGAGTCCTCTCCTCCAACTCCGGGAAGCTTTTGCGCAAGATATTCGAAATATCCTGTGAAGAGGCCTTCTTCGAGCTAACAATAATTCTCTGACCACCTGCCTCCGGCGTGGTGACTGCTCTCACATGCGCAACAGCAAGGTCCCGCACATCGACGTACATATGGACTCCGTTCGGCGGGAGCGGCGCATCTTTCTTTGAATTGATAAAATTGCTGTAAATTCTCGCGTTTGACTCATTGACGTCCTTGATATTAGAGACCGTGTGTTTCAGCGGCCCATAAATCATAGGAGGGTTCAGTGACACGAAGTCGAAGTTCGGTTTCTCGGTTTTGACGAAGTCCCATGCGGCCAGCTCGGCGAACTTCTTGCTTGCGCGGTAGGCCTCTGCTTTGCTGCCGACGAGGGCTTGAGAGTAGGTTATCGGGTACCAGTCTTCTTCGGTATATACTTTTTGAGGTGTGGTCTCAACTGGAGCGTCGAAGTTCAGGACGGCTGCGCAGCTGGAGGTGTAGATCACTCTCTTCACTTCTGGGGCGTGAGCTTTGATGGCTTTGAGAATCTCTGTCGTGCCTTTGACTGCAGGGTCAAGAAACTCTGAGTTGCTTCCAATTACTGAGAATAGGAAGGGTGATGCTTGATGTAGGACGGCGTCAAATGGTGGGGTTGCTTTGACGACTTTATCGAATGCTCCCGGAACTGTCATGTCAGGGACAATTCCGAAATCCAACTGCGACTTGAAGGAAGGGAAGTCTTTAGCAATTTGGTCGGCTTTGGACTGGCTTCTGACGACGCCGCGGACGAAGAAGCCATTGTTGAGAAGTTCGGAAAGGATGTGGGAGCCAAGGAAGCCATTGGCTCCAGTAAGGAGAACTCTTCGTGACATTTTAGAAAGTGTGAATGCTTCTTTTAGTGGTGGTGAGAAGTAGAATAGATTGAATGAGTTCAATGTCGGAAATTGCAAAGTGATTCTCGATGGATGGGTCTTGAGTGAAGGGAGGAGAGAAGTTATATATACTTGTTGGATTGCCGGTCTTATTATTATCTCCCTCTAATCCCGTTGTTACTCAGCAACAGTGTTGACATTCACTCGAGATGAAAATTACACGAAGCAGTCGACATTTAAGTGGGACGTGATGTAGAGTGGTCATACGCTAAAGGAGGTGCATGCTGACAGAACACCTGCATGCGTTCCCGGCTTTGCTTTGCGGCATCGAATAGCCCAATAAAAGTATTCAAAGTACCCAGCCCCCCGACCAGCCCCGACACAGGGCCAATTAAGTCGGAGTTGGACAGTAGAGTAGCAAAGATTTACTCACTGCTAGAGAATGCTCACTTTAGTAGGAGTACGCCGACGCTGAAATTACGCTTAAAAAGCTTCAGATCTCGTGTATATTTCGAACGTTACGGACCCTGCGAGCCTAGTAATTCAAACGATTGCTTATAGTAGAGGCACTTGGTTAAAGCTGTTTAGCGCACCGATTTATCCGAAGTGTAGGTCGGCGTTAAATACATTCGTTACGAAAGTTCGGCGAAGTTGTGCAATCCAAGTACGTATGCATCGGTATCGCCCGAAACGACACCGGACTTAGGTAATACCTGTTATTTCCGCCAGCCTTCGAAATCTGCTCATTTGTCACTCAACAAAGATGAACTCGCCTATACCTGCAGTCAAACTTAGTTAGTTTCTGAGTGAATGTGTGTGCAAATGCGAGATGCTTTATGAAGTTATGGAGCCAGCCAAATAGCACGTGATCAGCGATCGCTCACCCCCTTATTTACTCTTTTGTGTTTAAACTCAAACCTAAGTGCAAACACTCGGACCTTGCAGAGAAGAAGTAGCTAAGTGAGTCAAGTCTTTCCGTATCGTTTTGTTGACTCATCTCTAATCCTCTATCCTCCAATACTTCATATACTACTCCAGACCAGACAACCACCATTTTTATTTGACCTTCTTCAAATCTTTCATAATCAAGAAAGCCAAGCCGCGAACAACATTACCACAATTACCAGAGATCCAAAAGCCATGACTTCAAAACAGCAAAGCATTCCCTCAAGAGTTCCTTGAATTCCATCAACTTCCTCGCTTCATGCTCCACTTTATCATTCACATTAGGAAACGGCACATCAGGAACGTCCTTTCCCAGAAACGCGCACAGAGGCTCCCAGCCCTCTTCCAGCTTTTAATCTAATCTTCGCCCAGGGGGAACAATTTTCCGGATTCTGTCGTAGTATGCAAAGTACGTCTTCCTCGAATTCGCCCGGATACCCTTGCCATCCTTCGCATCGAAAGATCCCATCAGAATTTTCTGCATCGCTTTCACTGCCCTCCCTCCGTGGATTGTCATGAGAAAAGAAAGAATGGGCTGTGCAAGGGGATGCATGAGTGTGTCCAGAACTTGGACCTGAAAGCTCGCCCACCATTTATCATAATCTCGCTGTACGATCACGACTCTGGCTTCTGGATATGCTTCGACGAGCTGGTGGGCGAATGTTGCGCCAACATCTGTCACGACGTCGTACTCGCCGAATACAAAGTCCCAGTCCTCGCGCTTGAAGCGTTGTGCTGGCCGTGTTCCAGGGACGTTCGGCCATGTTCCTTCTGCTGCTCGTTCGATCATGGCCCATTGCCTTTTTGCTTCTTTTCTTCCCATAATTGCCATATCTAGACCATGATGAGCCCTAAAATCGAGGATGTCGTAAGCTCGTGCCATGGATAGTGTACCCATCCGCATGAGGCCTGCATGAATGATCGACGGAGGACCATGTTTACGTGTGGGAACCATGGGTTGGGAAAAGTTTAACATGGCGAATGAAGTGAGGGTAATGAAGCTCAACTTTGCAGTGGTGTAGAGGTTTAGGCAGGAGAGAATGAACAGGTCGTCAGGATATATAATGTCTAGCGGGATCTATGGCTTACTTTAAGGCACAGCAGTTCTTTCAAGCTGAACCATGGGTAAATCCAGATCTCTTTATCCTCGAATTGTCAGATTTGATAAGATTGATGGACTCAGACTTAGCAAACCCATGGGCACAATAGCGTTCGCCTAGAGTGCGAAACCTTGGAATACCATCCCCGCAAGACTCGACGAAGAAAATGGCCCGTGATAAATGTTTTGGAGATGCCATTGGTTTTTCGAACCTGCAAATGGCAACAATATTGAAGAGATCGTCTTCTGACTTCTCTATTAGGTATGCTGTACGCAGACTTCGTCATAGATTCAAGATGTAGATCCTGGTAGGTATAGCGCTAGGGTTCACTCGCTAAACTTTTGGGCTTTTAAGGGGTATAAGTGCCTCTCTCAAGAATGACTAACAGCCGAGCGGCCCTGTAGCGTGGAGGCTTGAATCAGCGGCCATTGATAATTTAACCGCGCTTCATCTCTCCCATATTATATATAATGTATGGCTTGTACAGCTGGAGTTACTAGATCTTAGAGAAATGCAACTACTGATTATCTGAAGGCCTTATTCACGACTGGAAGGAAGAGATCGAGCCAATGCTGTACTTTTGTACATCTCGAAGGCGCAGCTGCCAATAAAATGGAGAAACCTACATGTTTAGAGTCCTGTAGGATCTGGCGGCCTCTCTCCTAGAGGTGAAACAAACCTGTATTCCCAATTTGAAACAGTGGAACTTGACTTGTGCCTCCGAATAGGGACATTCTAGTATTCTAATAAGTTAGAGGGAGAAAACATTCGCATAGTTAGAGTCAGTCAATGATATCACATAGCTCTACGAAGGCTATAAAGACAATCTAATTCGTATCTCTGTCCGGATCCTCTAACCAATACTTGATTGACTTGGACAATTAGTAGTATGAACATCTTATCTTAGCTTGAGGGTAATCCGGTTTTATAGTCGTGATCCCCGTGGCCTATAATTCCTTCCTACTCCGATGCAGACACAACCACAAATTCCTACTCTGATGCTCCTGCTGCTCTAGGTATTTACGTCTCTCCTCAGTAGCAACGAAGTAAGGAAACAACGATACTAAGGGTGTGAAGAGTACGCGTGGCTCCATCCATGTCTCAAGGCGTTCTGCAAGGTCATCATAAGGAACCTCGAAGCAGTTCCCGAGCAGGGACGAGCGCACACATAAACGAATTGGAAGAAGGCTAACATCAGTGACATGGAGATTGCCAACTTTCCAAGAGACTTTGTTTGTTAGGCCGAGGCAGACCGCGTCTGTCGGGTCGAGATGCTTGAATACTTCGAGGTGGACTTCGGTAGGGAGCGAGATAAAATTCAATCTGGACGAGGACGGCAAGAAGTTGTAGGTGCCCGAGGTATAGGGCTGGACTTGCGAGTTATTTAGTTATATCTCAGCTAGGTAAGAATGAAGGACCTACTAGTTTCGGAGGTATCAAAGGTACACTCGGTAGCAGTTGCGGTGGGTTGGTCCTCAGCTGATCTTGTGGTCTTAGCTTCTCTCGCCATTTTTTCCTGCTTGAGTGCCTCTCCGTTGTCTTTTGTTGTTTCAATTCAGGGGTGCGAGAGGGTGTTCTTGAGGACAATAGTCGAGTTCACCGGACGCATTTGAGGACAGTCCCAAGAGGGAACAAAGTTCCAAAGAGATTGGGCGGTTTATTGAGCACCGTTTGCGAACGAAAATTTCTTTTAAGCTCTTAAAAACATGCTGGTCTGTCCCAAATTCAGGTTACTTGCTCCTTCTGATAGATTTACCTAGCGTTCCAAGAATTTTCCAAGCACCGTCTCCCCAAATCTCGTTACTTCCCTGAAGTCAATCGACAAACTGTCTACTCCACATCATCCTCATGAAAAACCAGCGCCCGAATCTCCACACTCATCCTAGCATCTCTGTCCTCATACTCCGGATCCGTAAAGCTACTATGCGGCACCCTCCTGGCCCTGCCATCCGTCTTACTATCAAAGTTTTTAAAGCACAACACCTCTTCCGGCGTCTGGTGAGACATATACCACCACCTATGTCCCCCATCCTCCCTCCCTTCTAAGGCCTTCACACTCGCACTCTCGAATTGAAATGTAGGATAGATAATCTTAATAGGAACCAGCTCCTCTTCTAACACCGTGCCTGCCTCGAGCACCGCCAAGGGATCCTTGAAGACGGTCTTGATGGGTCGCCAGACGTTGATGATCTGGAAGCGACCCTTGAGCAAGCGCTCCTGCTCGATTGGGTCGGGAAAGTTGGACTTCACGACTTCGGGGGCGTAGGTGTAGCTTTGATCGATGTGTATGCCGCGCACTGGACCTTGAAGCTCTGCTGGTATAGCTAAGGCTTTGTTCAAGTCTGCTTGGGGCTTAGGCGCGTTTGTCTCTACTTGAGAAGTTCCTTCGGTCTTAGGGGCCACTTCTTTGCTGGGCTCATCTTCTGTGCTGACATCGCCTTCTTTGGAGCCGTCGTCTTTGAGGTACAGATAATGCGTGTGCGCTTTCCGCACAATGTGGTTGAAGATCTTCACTTTACTTGCACCAGTCCTAGGTTCATGTTAGCCAACTTTCGACCCTTCTTCCTCCATCTCCTGCGCTCAGCATTACACTTACAAGGTCTTCAACAACTCCTCAACCTCCTGATAGTACGCAGCCTTAACCTTCTCCTCGTCATCGAAATCATCCACACTCAAACCACTTTTGTGGTTTGTGTACTGAATGCCAGTCTTATCAAGCGTATGTTCGACGCCAGAACCTCTGACATCGAAGACCATTACAGGCTGGAAGTGGGGCTTCGTCTTGGCACGTGAGCTGGCGTCTTTGAGGTAGACTGGTGGCTGGGGGCCGCCATTTGGAGGCGGGGTGTAGTAAGAAAGCTCGGTGTTGACATTGCGTGGGGTTGCAGCAGTGTCCTGAATACCAGCCACGGAAAGGATTTCAGACTGGGAGACTTGAGTCGTCTCTGTGAGTGTGGTTGATGCCATAATGGAAGTATGGGGGCGAAGAAGAAATGTAGGGGAACAGGCGGGGGACTATATGGAGGAGGGGGATGAGGTGAGATTGTGCTAGGGGAGTGAGGTTGTAAGACCCGACGTGAAACAGCGTATGACAATACGTGGACCGTGACAAGATGGCCGTACAACAAGAACTACCGGGAGTGTAAGAATAGTACCATTTTCGTAAAATTGTTCTATGAACTCGGTACTTCAAGACTCCGACTTGGAGCTCGAAGCTCGATTCGAGGGATGTCTCTGGAAGTACAACATGGTGGTATGCTACAATGTTCGACGGGGACAGGGCAAACAGAAATCTTGGATTCTGTCGTCATGTTCCACAACAATTTGGACAAAAACAGAATAGCGATCTCCGAAAGCGAGATACCACAAAACTTCCTGCTTTGGTCAAAAGACAGCTCTGAGGTAGCATTTGCACGACGGTTCCGGCAGACCCGGACCCTCCTTAAAAATTTTCGCTTATGATAAGCACCACTAGGGAGTGTTTATTCAGGTCCAGTCCACATCATACCCGGCACATCATCATATTCCGTCACCTCATCCAGCGCCTCTTTGAGAATCTCCATACCCCTCGTCATCTCCTCGTCCGTCAGCACAAGCGGCGGACTCATCCTCACCCGATTCGTGAAACTCGTCACCAGCATCCCTTTCAAGTTACACAGTGCAGCGATCTTCCTGCCCGTCACAGTTGGATTGCTCTCATCGATGTACAGACACATGTCAGTACCACAGCTCACCGCATCGAGGATGAAGGTGTATTCTTTGCGCCATTTATCGGCCTCTCTTTGGAACCAAGCACCGAGAAAGGGACCTCGGTCCATGTAGCCTGGCTCATCGATCAGGTCAAGTGTTGCATGTGTGGCCGCACATCCGAGAGGCGTGTTACCAAAGGTGGACGCCATTTCACCTGTGCCGACGAGGGACATAACCTCATCAGTCCCAACGATGTAAGAGCATGGGTAGAAACCGCCCTAATAACATGGATGATGAGCAATTCTTCCCGAAAGTTCGGGATTCTGGGGTTCCATACTGCCATTGACTTTCCCATGGCAACAATATCTGGCTTGACATCTTCCCCTAAGTTTTGATAGCCGAAAAACTTCCCTGTCTTCCCTGCTCCTTGGCGGACTTCGTCTGCTATGAAGAGAATATTGTATTTCTTGCAAAGGTCATAAACAGCTAAAATGATTGTTAGTCAAAGATCTTGGTATTATGGGCAAGGGGGTTTATCCTACCACGCGAGTATTGGATCTCTGTAGAAGTCCTGTCGGAAGTCAGGTCAGATGGAAGGGCGATGATACTTTCAAGAGCATACTTCACAGCACCATGTAAGCACTCCATAATGACAGCCGCAATCCGCTCATGATACTCAGCAAGGCATTCCTCGATTGCCTTGATGTCGCAATATCCCATTATCTTCCCCGTACTGGGGTTGATATTCGTTTGGAGCTTACTATCCAATCCATATTCTACATAGAGTGCGTAAATTAGCTGTTACGCCGAGGCCACAGATCTTGCAGATAAGCCATGATATTGGGACTTTTGACCTACCAGCTCTCTTCTTTGTCGAGTTCTGCAGACTCCTGCTCGTCACAACTCTCTTTGTAATTCCCTGCTTTAGGGGCGCCTGACACGCCCCTAGCCTCTATTGCCTCTACGCGTTGCCCCTAGAGCCACATTAGCCGCACTGACTAGAACCACTATATTTTAGATGTGAGAACCTCTCTTGTCTTCTCTGTAGACTGAAAATAAGAGTCTATTTGACCTATTATAATATAGGCTCCAATTGTCAGCTAGTAAGGCTGCGGGTTACTTTTATTTTAATTCACACATCTTTTATATTCCTATAGTACTATTTTTCTATCTTCTTAGGGGATAGGGGAAAACATAGAAAAAAATCACGAGACCCCTTATAGAGCTTAAGAGGCACTTTTGTGGCGGCCATGTTAAGTCACGTGTAGCAATGGCCTAGGCATGTCTACTAGAATAGTGCCTGCGTGGTCATTGGGTAGCGCCAGGGGGTATATAAAGGGCATAGGAAGGATATCGTCGATTAGTGTAGGGGGGGAAACATAGTAAGCAAAATCCCTTATACTTTTATACGTAGAATACTAAGCAAGGCAAAAACGATAATACACGCAAAGCAGAAGTAAAGTCAAAGGATAAAGTCGAATATGAAGTCTTGTTATTAGGAAAGAAGGTTGTATCGACTAAACTAAGAGTGAGCTGAAGCCCTTATGTGAAGGTAAGGTCACATGAGCTAAGGCTAGACTTTGCGCACGTGACACTCGCTAAGGAAAAACCGAAAAATCGACGAAATCTTACAAGTACTCTCAGCCGCACCACATTAGTCGCTTTTCTGCCTAAGGATATTGTTGCAGCCTTGTGGAATCTTGTCATGTGGTGGAAAGAATCCTTATGCCTGAGGAACCATCGTCGGCCTTTCGAAGATTCTAGCGAGGTGCATCACTGCAAGCCGCGTGAGACATTGACAGCAGCCTCGTTCCCCAACTACTGCACATCGTAAATTCATCTACCTCTTATCAAATCTGACTTTTCTAACCACGGAGAAGTTGAAGCACTAACGCATGCCATAGTATAGCTATTACCATCGCCCTCGAACTCGCATCAAGCATAGCAGGCCTCATAGGGCTTGCCGGATTATTCGTCCAGTCAGCATCAACGCTCTACACATTCTGTCTTGCCATTCCTCGAGTTGGCGCAGAGGTGGAATCCGTTATTGAAGAGGTCCAACGGCTGGAGAATGTTCTGAAATCACTCGGATATGTCGCTGAGCAGAGCAAATCGTCGGCGTTCTCAGCCAAGGCTTCCGAAGTTGGAGAGCTACTAGATAAGGAGACCCTTTAGTGTCAAAAAACGATTGAAGTTGGACTAGCTGCGATGCGAGAACTACAAGAACAGTGTGGCAATAAATCTAGCAATGTTATCAAAAAGCTTAAAGCTGCTGCTGACGCTGATCGGTTTGAGAAAATCAGAACGAAGATGGCCTCACACAGAGGTCAGCTTGTGCTTTTGATGGAGCTGTTAGGATTGTAAGTGATCAATCATCTCAAGTTGGCATGGGATCTAATTGGTATGACTAGAGATCTGGGTATCGCTCAGACCCAGGGGTTGTTGTCGGCTGAGAAAAGCATCGAAGACGTGAGGGCTGAGGTTTTGTCGTCTGGTACCGCAAGTACTACCCGGCTTGCAGACATCGAAATTGGGATAAGGAGTCTCCATACCTCTATCGACACATCGCAGGATACCAGTACAAAAGTTCTGGGCAATACTCAACTTTTAAGACAACAGCTGAACGAAGTTCAATTAAGCTACAAGTCTCTACAAGGCTTCAGCTCGAAGCAAGCTGATCAGCTTGACTCTATCATGGTATCGATGCAACAACTTTTGAAGACTTGCGCTGTTCCCACGCCGATCCGAAAATCCAGAAAATCGGCCAGGCATCGCCGAACCGTTTGTCAAAGTCCTGTAACAGAGCCCTCCGAGTATACAAAGGCGTCGCTGAACCATATCGTCAACACTGCCGTTACCGTCCAGTACTGCTTAGGTCAACCAAGACTTCAACTCATCGCAATACCCAATAATGCTTTTGACAAAGCGAATGATGTCGAGAAACTGTATATGATCAAATACCTGCAAGGACTGCGCATACTCACATGGTTTCTTCGAGAAGATAATATCTATACTTCTCGGTGTTACTATTGGAGCTCATCTAGCAATCTTTGGATGATTTTAGAGGCAGGGTTGTTTTCTTCCTGTACCTATCAATCCTTTTTTGAATTTTTGATTTGCTCTAAAGAAACCATTTAAAGAGGCGGAAATCGTCTTCTGCGAGATAATACTGATGATACTACTGGAACTAATCATAGTCCAGCCGAAATCATGGATATGTTGTCGTATATGCAGCAGAACATTGGAAAGATCCTGCGGAGAGGTGAGGAGATATTGAATGAATATCGCTGGGATCGTACAAAATGTTTGCATCCAAGTTTCGAAATGATGAGTGAGGATAGTGCGGTCAAGTGGTGGCTGCATGCACTCAAAGAATATCGAGGAGATATTGTGGATTGTTGTTTTGAGGAACCTTCTAGATAGTGTGTGATCGCATGAAGAGTGAGCTTGACCTTGTGGGTATCACGTGCATCTAAGTGAGTATGGATCTAAAAAAGGTTCCGGAGGGATCCTTGTTGGAACCAAAATAGAACCCGCATCTAGAGAGAAAACAAGGCAAGTTTACCCGATTCTGGAAGGAACCAAGACGAGCCCCCGGAGAAAAAAAATGGGGCTCTTTATATATGCTCAGGCCGTCCTTAGGAACGCTCACCCTCGGCTTAAGTTTGCTTACCCATAGCTTAGGCTAAGGCGGCAGTAGCTCGGGTCTAGAGATTGAAATGAAAATCGTCGTGAGAATATTCCTATACTGAACTTCCTGTTTTAGAAGATTTTTTGCGGAGCTTGGATTGTCAATTTACAGATTAGAGTTTTGACTAGGGATTTGCTGTGGTCAGTCACGACTTGATTCTTTTTAACCAAAGCAAATGTTTCCTCAAGTTGACCATTTATTTCTAGACAGTGTTTGATACCCGGGTTCTTCATTGCCCTATGCTCTTCTGCGATTGTGCAAACTTCCTTAATCTATCCTCCACACTCGCTTCGTTGTACTTCGGCCTTGGAAACTTGACCAAAGATTCTTTAGAAATCTGTACTGGACTATGATCATATTAGCAAGAAACAGAAAACAAGAACTGGCTTAGACGAACTCCTTTTCTAAAATACCGGCGTCATGCAACCGAGAGCTGTCCCAGAACACATATCCAAATCGCCTTAATCCTTCCCCGATTTCATTTTCATGACTAGACTGGACATACAAGTCACAGGATTGGTATTTGTGAGCCCAAAGCCATGCTTCATTCGCTTCGCTGACAGAATCTCGATCGAATTGAATTCTAACTCCAGCAGACACTTTTTGCTCATGCTCATCCTTCTTGGATTCAATCAATTGCGAGTAATAAGGATCATGATCCAATGCCTCAAACAAAAAGTCATGTGGCCACTTGCCGTCGCAATTTTCCTTCACAATTTGTAAGAGTTGGTCGTTCTGGGCCATGAAAAGTGATACTAGAGTCGGAAGCTTGAGCGTAGCGAAGTATCGATGGTATGCTTCCTGCCACTGGAGCTTTTCGGAGGTCGAAAAAAAGTCAAACTCCCAACGGCTGTGATAAGCCGGTTTTTCCAAATCCCATGTCGATGGGTCAGCTGCTATGAGAGCGTTGTAAGCATTCTCCTCTAATTCTTGCCACTTTTCTAAGATCTTGTCGGTCACGAAATCGTTGACGCAACTCAGCTCCTCGACCTGCCAAGATGGGAATAAACACAGGAAGTTATCACACTGCTCAGGAGCGTAAATGGTGTCCTTTATCTTTCTCCTGTAATTGCAAAAGAACAAGTTCCCATATATCGCAAATCTGTAGAATCCGCGGAAAAGTCTTGATTTTTCTGTATCAGACAAATCCTCCATGTCATAGCAACGGCCCCCTTGAGATGATTCTTCATTTTCCGCTCCTCCAAATCCATGGCGGGCAATATGAAGTCGTTCGCGAACGTAAATGCTTGCCAAGGATTTAACACTGCGATGCTGTCGCCATAGAGGAATAACTCCTGCAGCCAGTAATGTTTGTTGAAGGGGTTGGTCGTGAGAATGTTCGACTTCATATGTAGCAATCCATTCAAGTGTTTCTTTTTTCGACACGATGCCACGCAATAACTGTCGTGATGATCGTAGAGCGGATTGTGCTTCTTGGAGAACATCGGCTCCAATTTCCCGGATAATAACTGCAGAGAGAATCACGTCTCGTTGATCACGAAAGACGGCGAACATTCGCGGTGATGCTCGAATGAATCCCCAGAGAACATCCATACTTGGAGCATTCACAAGCATCAGGAAGAAGATGTCAGGGACGAGATCTTCTAATCCAGCCATGCCGAAAGCTGATGAGTTGGAATGAGGCTCTATCGCGGTTGTGGGTGGGCCAAGGGGGCTAATGATGCAAACAATATCTCTACTCAAGAGGAGACAATCCACATCCGCTGATTTGATATATAAAGAGAAAGGTAGTACTAGTAAAAGTGGTAGGGAGGAGGAAAGGTCGAAAGATCGGTGGAAGATGTTGACGAAGACGGTGAAGAACACGCGAGGCACGTGACTATAATCTAAGGTTCAGCGCCTAGAAGAATGGCTATCCGTGACCTTATATTTCTTTATCTTTATAATCTCTTCTCAATATATTATAGCCCCCGCCCTAGCCTCTAGAAACGATAATTAATTATAAAGGATCCAAGGCGACTATTAAAACACTCTGCCTCTAATGTATCATTTCTCAGACTCTTAAGGTAGAATAGTTATTAAATTAAAATCAAAGAACTTAACGCCACTCCAGCAAATAATGAACGATAATTGAATAGCTCTCTATCTTGATCCACATCATGGTTGACAATAGCACAATTCTAATATTAATCTTTAACAAAGCACGTAATTATGTCCTCTAGCCCAGCACACAACACCTTCCTTTCATGAATTCAAGCATTCCAATTTTGGTATGGAAGCTCTTGTCTTTACTAAATATGACCACCGTCTTCAGAAGGTGTCCTGCACTCTGTTTTTTTCCCTGAGCCGAAACTGGAACTAGAACCAGGCACCATTTGCATTACCGCTTGTTCCATAGTTGGATGATAAAAACTTGGATTTCTAGATAAAGTTTCATGGGGAGGAGGAAGTATTTGCACAGCACTGCTTTCCTCGCGATAGAAGCCGCCCAGTGGGGGAGATGGCAAGGAGGTGTTGCAACTCACCCCGTGAGTTCCACCACTGCTGAGTCGGCGTATCCGTCGTACCCTATATCCCCGTAGAATTAAGCCGGCTGAAATTTCGCCTATCTCCTCTTCGCAAGAAATATAATATAGTAGCGAATTATTATTTAATTATAAATATACCTATTTATACTTATACTAACACTAGCCTTTACCCCTATTATTAAAATTAATAAAGAGGGCTTAACGAAGACATATTAAAAACTATAAATTCTAACTCTATATTATAATTTTTAAAGTAAGTAATTCTTATAAAGTTATAGAAAAGACGATCTCGAGTCTACTCATAAGTAAGTATATATATAAATCTCAATATCAAAGTCCTACAGAAACAAAGTAAAGAATCCTAGAACCTACTATAAAGATCCTCATACCCAGGACTCCCATCCCCAAACCTCGGCATCCAACCCTCAAGACTCGGATCCTCTAACATATTATTCCCGGGCGGGAACGCAGCAAAGGGTGGTAACCCGAGACTACGCGGGTACGGGCTCTCGGCGAGGGGATCGGAATCCGCGACGGAGGCGGAAGAGGAGAGGGATGGGACTGAGTTTGGGACAGCGGCAGTGGCAGCGAGGAGCTGGCGCTGCAGGTCGCGGAGGAGGCTGGAGTACCGGCGCGCGAAGGGGTTGCGGTGGCCGCAGAACTCGAGGGTGCGGATTGCGGTGTCGAGGGCGGCTTGCTCGCGGTCTTGGTCGCAGGGGCCCGGGAGCCCGTGCTCGCTGCGGCTCTGCTTGAGTTTCCAGGCGGCGGCGAGGACCATGATGTGTGCGGCGTTGATCAGGAAGAATCTGTTGGGTTGGGTGTGTTAGGGCTGGGGAGTGGGGTTTGGGTTGGGTGGGCTGGGCTGGCGTTGCACGTACACGGGGATGAAGGATTTCCTTGGTGCGAATGAGGAGCCTAGCATTCCGGAGGCGTTTTGGATGAGGCGAGATGCAAATTCGATGCTGAGGCTGGATGTTAGTCTTATCCATATCAAGGTACTTTGCTTCATTGAATGGTTTCAAAACCATTGCGTACCACAAAGTTGCTTCAGACGCGATCGCCGATACGATAGGGCCGCCAAAGTTGCCCGCCGTCTTCATCCTCAACGCCCTCAACAAGAAGGGCCTCGTGACTAACATACACGCACCTAGGTGCATAAAATAAAGATTAAACTAGGATTGTGTTAGTTAGATTCCTCATGGACGTTCTGCTTTCGAAACCAACGGTCGATTCAGCCATGTCCTTGGGGAAGTTTGGAATCTCGCCCGATTGTATGTGTTGCTGAAGAGGATGTGGCAAACCAAACACCCATTTCTCGAGCTCAGTTTTGTATTGGCGGCATACGTTGAGACTGGACTGCTCTGAAAAGTACATATCACGTAATATGTCTCCTGATATTATCGCTAATGTTGTAATATAATTTTGCGGAGTGTCTCTCAGGGTCATTCTGAGATTCGGGTCCTAATGCCTGTTATCGGATGAAAGTGGCAACCATTCGTGCGTCCTTACCTTAAAAATGGGATCTCTCGAGATACTTTCCTTGATGCGCGGTAGTCGTCCTAGGAAGATGGCCACCCATCTGTTGCATCATAATGAGATATCAATGATTCCGTAGCGACTCACACGGGAGACATACCGGTCAAAGGAGATTATAGTTAACCATACCCGTCGCCATTCCTGATATTCGTCATCCGATAATTCATTCAACTGATTGTGCGCCACGTCTAGCTGAAATCGTTGGGCCCCTCGAATTGCAGCATCTGTCGAGTGTGAGCTCCAATTGCTATTCAGTGGCGAGCAATAGTATTACCAAGATTCATCCATATGGAGTTCCACTTTGTTGGTGGCTGGTAGATGCACAGGAGCAGCATCGCCCGTATAACCCATATTGTGTTTTGAGGTTGTTCATCAATGGCATCGTCAATGTATTTCTGGCCAATTTCGTGGTATGTCGTCGCATCGGTCTCATAGAGGTCATCGAATTGGACACCGAGAGCGAAGATCAAGAACATCTGGCAAAACCAAGAGATGCTGACCCCGGCCGGCTCTTCGTACATGAGGGTTAACTGTGCCTGGATTTCCTCGCGGTTACAGACATAGAAGATGGAGTTCTGGTGGTCGAAAAACATATCAAGGAGGTGGCAAGAGACGTCATGTGATGGGAGGGAATCGCTCATGATCTTCCGGACATGATCGGGGCCCCGTTCCAGAGCGGGCTCTTTGATCGGGTTTGCATCAGACGGTAGCGCCGAAAGCCCACTGTGAGGCAAAGTCTGCTCCCTAACTATGGAGGAGACTTCACGATGGAAAGCTGGTAAGCTGGCATTGCCCGGGCGCGCCTCCAGAAGGGCATCGTTGTCAAGACCGGCGCTACCCTCTTTGTCTAAATTGAAGCGCCGAACCTGTGGCAGCAGCATCAGATTCGGTGAGTTTGCGGCCGAGAGGGGAGGGCCTTAACTCACGATATCGCCAAATATCTCTGCATAGAGGCGTTCGTAGTCAGCGTCTGAAATGGATGGGCGGCTCGATCTATGCGGGTGACCAATCAGTTCTGTTCCAGCCAGGAGAAGAAGCTTAGAAGGCAGGGAACAAACGGCGGTGCAAAGGTGGATTCAGGCGATCTAATGGTCTCTGGCACCCGAGTCTTGGAGCTGCTGTACGAACAGTTGATGGCTCGCAGCTTGCAATTCGAGCATTGCGGCTGTTCCCCGCCGCATTTTTGGTGCCTTGTCCTGCACATGTCGCATGTTGGCGTGCGCTGTGGGGGTTTGGCCACCCGGAAGTTGTGGGCTGACGACATGGCAATCGGGTACTGGGCTGGAAGGAATAGGGGTTCGGGTGGGGCCAGAATGTCCTTGCGATACCAGAGTGTGATTTTGGTGAAGTCGGATCAGAATGAAGTCAGATCAGACCATGGCGTTGTGTGCACATGTCTCGGTGCAGCCTGAAGCCTAAGGCATACAGCTGGCGGGATCGTGCGGGTGGAAGGGAAGGGAAACCCGATAGATATTTAGACTGGTCAAATACGGAATGCCGCTAGCCCCACTAGTCAGTCCCAGCCCCATTTGCGATTTGCAAGTTGTGGTTTACGGTTTGAGGTTTGCGACTCTTGCTATGCCGCACCCCACTAAAATCTCAAGGGGCCTCCCTTATGGTTACGTAAGGGCCCCTGTGCCTCTCCCCCAGGCCCTCCGCTCTAGGCCTTAAACCTTGAATTTTTAGTCCTATTACCTAAGGTCACGAAGGTTGGTCCGCATCTTTCGGCGCCAATCAGCCAGCGCACCGGGCTGGACCCGGCTTTGACATAATAGGCGCGTCCCGCAACGCTACTCGTAAAGACGTGCTTAGTATTTTGTCTGGAACCGTTCCATCTATGTATCTCTGACCACCTAGGTAGCTACCAAGCCTCCAATACTCAAAAACGCCTGTAGCAAGCCGCCGGCGGAAACGACTAGTAAGGTTATACTCTGCCACAGCCCCACACTTTGGGAGTTCCGATGGCAGAGGGGCAATCAAAGCGCTCTCGTGTCAGCGTATCCCTCTCGCGTCTAAATTCGCCATGTCCATGCAGCTGACTTTCCCATCAATGATGAGCTCACTAACCGCCTTTCCTGTTGCCGGTGCATTGGAGATGCCCCAGCACGAATGTCCTGTGGCGAGGACAAGACCCGGCAAATCCGTCTGGCCTACCAACGGGTCACTGCTGGCCCCAGCATCCAGCGTGGGCAGGTAGCACGCACGTCTGCCCGTCACCTTGCCGTCCCGCAACTCGGCCGACACGCTCATGGCCGCATTGATGATGTCCTGGCAGCGATCGGAGGAGACTTCAACCGCGCTGTTGGTGGGGGGCAAGGGAACATCCCGGTCCCCTTGGCCGCAGATATAAACCTCGTTGTTCGGCCGCGCATATATCTCCAGCGAGATGGCCTTCAGAGCGGCTTTCCCGGTCGGCCGAGAGTCCGAGATCCGGATATCGGAGAAGAGGCAATAGGCAGACACTGGTCTTTGAAGCTTCATGGTCACGCTGTGTGCGCGCAGTGGCTGGATGCGGACTTTTGGAAAGAGGGTCGGGGTCCAAGGCCCTGCGGCAAGCACAACAATGGTGGCTGGAAGAGTGAGTGTCTTCGAGGTCGCCTTGTCCGTGTAAGTGACCGAAACGACCTTCTTCTGCGTCAAATCAGAGGAGGAGGTCAGTGGTGAAGTGCTCTGGGATGCGCCGTCCGCGTCGCAGCAGTTGATACACTCCACTTTACCCATGATAATCCTGGCTCCGCTTTGCTCTGCCAGCTTTGCCATGGCGTTGGTAAATTGAAACGGATGCACCTGCGCAGTGGAGCTTGTATCGGCAAACTCTTCGTAGGATTGAGCGCTCTGGGGGTCGAACCAGTCCAGGTCATCTGGCAGCACCGACGATTTCTTCACCTCTCGGCCCCACCATTTCCCCAGGTCGATATTTGGATGGCTGCTCGACTCCTGTCTTGAAGTGTCCGCTCGCTGTGACACAACGGCAGTCAGTTGTCCACATCGAACGCGGCGGTAGCCCCAGCGCTCCGCGCCATCATGTTCGCGGGCCAGTTGATCGTGTAAGTCGAAACTCAGCCTGGCAAGGGAGCTTGGGTTGGCCCAGGCGGCCAACAGCCCACCAGCTTTACCGGAAGCTCCGTTGGCAAGCTTGGTAGCCTCGATGAGCGTGACACTATGGACCGAGGGTATAAAATTAGGATGGTGGGTGAGGTAGTATGCGGTGGTGCATCCAATGATTCCCCCTCCTAAGCACAAGTCATGTGAGCGAAATTTATCGACTTGGTGGTACAGAACGCCATACCTATTATAACAATATTCTGTTTTTCCTTGGGCGCAGACATAGCGTTCGCCTTGCCTGTGACCCGCAAAAGGTCCAACAGGACTGTCGAAGGAGTGTCCCCGATGAGAATTCGGTCAGGACCGACAGGCTTTAATGTCAGAGAAGCGCCTTCCAGTGCCCTGTTGGGCGGAGGTTGGCCCAGGTGCCAGTCATGCATGCTGAGTCAGGATCCCGAGGAACCTGCTCCAACCCCGAGGACTTTTGAGCGACCCCCCGAGGAACTTGGCTGCCAATCTCCAAATCAGCTCTGAGTCTCACCCTGTCAACCGGGGTCTCGTGAACACTCACCTTGCACGTTTGGCGCTTCTGCAACTGAGGTTTCCTCTTCCCAGCATTCTGCTTGAGACAGGTCACGTGCAGCACTCTCCCTCTCCCCCTCTCCGCCGGAATCACAGGGGGGCCATTCCGAACTGGAGTCTGAATCGGGAGCTGAGTCGGTGTCTGAATCGGTGTCTGGATCGCTGTCTGGATCGGTGTCTGAATCAGTGTCGGGGTCCAATAACCAGGCCAAGTCCGAGTCTGAGTCCGAATCCGAGTCTGACTCTGACTCTGATTCTGAACCATCCGCGGCCGCATCGCGAGGTTTATGTCGTTCCTCCCTCAATCCTCTGCTAACTTCGTCTTGAGCGTCGTCACACCTGGATTCTGTGACTGCGAGCTGGACGAACATCTGGTCGAGGAGGCGAGCATGGCCCACTACGCGGCGCAAAAGCGGATCGTTGCATGAGACCTCCTGGGTCAGTTTCTCGCGCGCGCGGTGTGCCAGTGCACATATGTCTGCCATTGCGTTCGATGCTGTGCTGGGTTTCTTTGGATTTGGAGATGAGGGTTTTGACGAAAGCGCGAGGTGGAGGCAGGTACCCTACTCTATACTGTATCGTGCCCCGATCGCGCACGTGCGACTTTATATCCATCTCAGATAAATCTCATGATTGTCAGCTGGGCTCCCCATGATCCCATCAAGTCCCCATGGGGAAGCAAGGAAGGCGAGGATAGTAACAAGCTAGCCTCTCGCTTCCAAACTCCTCGGAAGCTAAGGGGGAGCCCGAGGGAGCTTAGCCGTACTTGTCCAAATATCACTCTGTGCACTCCTGCACTCTTAATACAATCATCACTCCTCCCCACTTTTCTGTTGATGGGAGTTGAAACTTGAAAGATCATAGGATGGGGCCCGCGGACGCGGCAGTCGGCGATCCGCCCCCACCCGCGGGGGACCTTGGACCCTGAGACCTAAATTCCGGGGGGCCTACTGTAGAAGCTCAGGCATTACGGGCGCATCACCTCGCCTAGAGGCTAGGTAGGGGCTAGAATCTCGACACCTGCTTCTAAGTTCTCTCCCTCGCTCTGATACTCTCCCCTCTCCCCTCCCCGTTCCGCGCGGCTCCTCGGCATGGAGCGAGAGACCCCTAAACGGGCCCATATCGTCATGACACGGCCGTCCTGGACCCCGCCATGGCAGCGCACTTCCTGAACGCGCCACTTACTTAAAGGGGGCATGACACGCCTCTGCCGTACCATGATCTACTCTACTCCGAACACTCCAACCACAGTTCTCAATCAACTCAACAACACATAGCGTGCCCGAAGCTCTTCATAACTTGACTGCCAGCTAGCTCTACTAGCCTCCGCAATTTTCTTACTACAGAGCGATGGATTCTCAGGTATGCACTTGTAGTCTTCCGCCCCAGTTTCTGTTTTCCATACAAGCGTACTTCTAGTGCAGTACACTGGTTGCTTGCCTAGTGCCAGCAAAATTAGTCTTTAGCTCTCTAATTTAGCTCGTTTCATCAATTGAAAATGTCTGAATGCTTGCTTCTTGTCACGTTCCACGTATAGTACAATTGCTGACTTTTGTTCGAACCAGCTTTTTGATCAATTTTTGGAGGATCGGTGGTCGACAGAGGCCTGTGAATCAAAGCTGGTCGATGCAAGTTCAGATTTATACCCAACCTATCTATGGCTCAACCGTAGGTTTTCGTCTAAACCCCTAGGAGATAAGACTAACCCTGCGACACAGAATACAACCCACTAGTCCTCGAGCTGGATGAAATGCCAATCCTGGACGACCTAGAATCATCCAACCTATTTGATCCTTCGAGTCCGACTGAGTTTGGACTGCCGTCGCCAATCTCGGATGCGTCTTCTTTCACACCAGAAGACAAGTTTGATCCAAAGTCACTCATCAGCCCGTGGGCTCTTCCCACCACATTCGACACCGCCACCGACAGTATGCTCACCGCTGCGAGCAACTGCCTCTACGGAGATAACTCCCCCACCATCTCGGCTCCCAGCCTAGCTTCGTCGCCTGCCAGCTCCTCATCAGATACTGAGCACGACACAGAAGCTCCGAAACCCACAACACGACCGCGCAAATCGCGGCCCTCGAACCCAAGAAGTAGGTCGCCCATCGCCAAGTCACCGACGGCACACAACCTCATCGAGAAGCGGTACCGCAATAACCTGAACACCAAGATCAACACTCTGCGCGACACGCTCCCTAGTCTGCGGCCTGCGGGGGGCGATGCAGACGCGGATAGCGACTGTGCTGAGGAGCAGACGGCGCAGAAGTGCAGTAAGGTAAATAACCCCCAATTTTTTTCCCTACCATATTTCTTGGAATGAGCAAACACTACGCTCTCTCTTATCCACAAAATCCATCATCCCGATTTGAGATTTGAGCCACGTAAACCGCGTACTGACGACAAAGTACAGGGCGTGATCCTCGATACAGCGATCCAGTATATTGCGGAGCTGGAGAGAGATGTGGGGAGATTATCGAAGGAAAATGCTGCGTTGCAGGGGGTGATGAAGCAAGCGATTCCGAACTATTTTATGGTTGGGCGCGGGAAGAGGGGCGTGTATAGTTAGGTGATGTTCTTGGGGTAGAATTTTATTGAGGAAGGAAAAGGACTTTGTGATGCACTTGGTGCTAGTTGAGTGAGCATAAGGTGATTCTATGCTTGTATCAATGCGGGAGAGGGCATAATAGAGGGCGTTGTTGATGGCGTCGTGGAGAAGGTTGCTGAAGATTTGGTAGCCGCTGTAGGAGCTTGAGAAGTGGTCAAGGGCGGTATGGCCAAGGCGTGAGTAGAGTGGGAAAGGATGTTCGATCTAGACGTTTGGGAGCTGGGAGGCGTGGGAGGGGTCGTTGGGGAGGTAAATATAATTATAGGTATTGTTGATGAAGCTGCTGAGTTAGACGTTTGGATAATTGTTGAGTTGGTTGGTGGAAGACTAGCACAAATTTATGCTAAATTATTTGCAACCGCGTATGCATGGTTGTAAAGTTTAGTTCGAATGATCTTTGTCTTTTTTCTCTAATAAAGCGTTGATGCTAAGATAAGAAGCAGTCACTTCCCCGCTGCATTAATCGTACAATCGGTGACCGTGGTCTAATTCGAATACCCGTTGATTGAAATCTGGTCATCGAGGCTATCGTCATTCTGAGCTTATGCTATCTTCTTTTTCAAATAGCTAACTGAATGGACAACTCTGTCCGCTATGAGCAAATTTAAGATCTAAGGGATAAAAGTTAAATCTAGTGAATACTGCGCTTATAAAGCACTTGGGTCTAACACTTAAGTATTGATTAAAGGGCATAAGCACATAAATAATATAATAATTGAGTATATATTTTAGTCTAAAGAGTAAAAGTAAAGGAAAGAGAATATTTCTAAGCTATAGGGGCCGGTGGGGCGGAGCGATATAGAGGTAACGCGTGGGGTAATACTCGCTTAAGGGGCGATGGGAGAGGCGATGGGAGAGGCGATGCACGTAACCTCTTACCAACTGACACCAAGCTTGCTTGAAAATAACATAATGAGACTCAACTACTTCTTCAAATTGAAAAAGATCGGCAGGGAAGCACAGCACACTCGAGAAAAGCAACGACTTACTGTACAAGAGCTACGATCTACAGGCACCTCGAGGCTTATCATTTCCAACTCTCGCCCATCCGTAGATGCACCCCAAACCAGACACAAGGCCCTATCAGCTGTTCCCCGCAAAACTGATCCTGAAAAGGTTAGCAATTGGCCCCACAGGAAAAAGGTTGAAAATCGAGGCTGAAACCTAGCCCGTTCACCGAAGGCCACATGACCCCTGACCGATTGGGAAAATGTCTCTCTTTGTTCCTGCAGTGCGACTTGAATAAGACCACCTTTGGGCTGATTGCTCCGGCTTTTTGGGTAACACGCACCAGCACCAAGGAGCTTGCCGTAGGCTGTGGCAGGCAGATCTCTCTCGCTCCTAGTGCCATGCAGCAAAACCTGAAGGTCCTTGCAGAAGCTTGCTGTCTGCACACACTAATTCTTTGTCTTGTATCTTATTAGCAATTTGCATAAATTAGTAGTCACGTCGCCACTGATGTGCAAACCTCAAGACTACATTGATTCGACTTACTTTCCTGCACCCACGAATGGATTCTTCACTATCATCGCACCTGAGCGCCTACGCACAGCAGCAGAATTTACAGAAAGGTACCTGGTGACAAGTACCATGTCAGAATTTTACGTGGTTCTTTCCGTACCCTTACCCATCGGGCGTTGTGGCTTGCACAGCCTTGGTGTCACAAAATCGAGAGATGCGGCTGAGCAGAAGAGCAGAAAACATGCTTTTCCCTCCCCTACTTCATCTCGAACGAGCCTTACAACTAAAGTTCATCACTATCTTCTGACTACGCAGTGTCTCTCCCACCTGACGAAGATATAATGCTCGCATCACTTGGAAGCTTACATCGCTACTATTACCGGCGAGGCTACGCTGCCGCCGGCAACTTCTCCGCCTCAGAATGAGGCTCCTCAATGTGGAGACTTTCGAATTGGAGGAATGGTGGACGGACATACCTGAATACGCTATTCTCTCTCACACATGGTTGACAGGAAGAGGAGCAGACTCATCAGAGTTTACCTACGACGATATCATAGCAGGGACGAAGCCCAAGTCGCAAGGATACCAGAAGATATTAGACTGCTGTGAGCAAGCTAAGAAAGACAAGATTGGGTATATCTGGGCAGACACCTGCTGTATTGATAAAAGGAGCAGCAGTGAACTTCAAGAGGCTATTAATTCCATGTTTGCCTTGTACAAAAGATCTGCAGTCTGCTACGCATATCTATCCGACTACAGGTCATCATCTCTGGAAGAGGAAGAATTCAGGAATTGCAGATGGATTACGAGAGGCTGGACGCTCCAGGAGCTTATTGCACCAAGAAAAGTGGTATTCTTTAATGCAAGCTGGGGCAGAATCGGCACAAAAGCAGATGAAATTACGCGCAATTTACTCTCGAAGACAACAAAAATTAGTGCAGAAGTCTTGAATGGCTCAGAAAATTCTCTGAAGGAAAGTCTCATTGCTCAGAAGATGTCATGGGCTTCGAAGAGGAAGACCACTCGGCCTGAAGATATAGCTTAGTACGTACATGCTCCTTATGAGTCTCCTCTCTACACGCTTTCAGGTGCAACGAATTTTCGGTTGTGGAATATTCGTGTCTCGTTTCAGTGGTTTTCGGTAGAACGAGTTTCTTCACCAGAAGGTACTAATTCAAGGTCTCCGCAGCTGTCTCATGGGAATCTTCGGGGTCCACATATCATTGTTATACGGCGAAGGGGCAGAGAACGCTTTTCTACGATTGCAGGAAGAAATAATGAAGCGATCTAATGATCACTCATTGTTTGCTTGGAGGGGGCATGACAAGGGCGCTGCCGGGCATGGTTTTTTGGCTTCATCTCCTGAACCCTTTGAGGGATCATCAAGACTGGTTCGAATCCCATATTTCGAGCCTCGATCTCCTTATGCGATGACAAATTGTGGTCTGGGGATCAAACTCTCTCTGACCTGCACTCTGAATGGGCAAGGCCATTTCGTGACACTTGGCTGTGCGGAGCCCCTGCGCGATCTCACCATCGAGGAAAGAGAGAATATTGGGGAATCGAATATGAAAGACCAGGAGGCACCACACCAGATTTGCCTCTATGTTGCTCACATAGATGGTGACAGATTTACTCGGACGCGTGCTCATCAGTGGTTTGAAATCAAATCAGCGCATAGTGATTATCAACTCCCTATCCTACATACTTTATGTGTGCCCCAGGATTACCATGCAATGCCACCAACTCAGAAAAAGCGAATTTTTCATATGCAGGACCCGAAACAATTAGAAAAGGTAGAACGTGATCCGCTATCACGAGCAATCAAAGAGGTTCTTGAGAGGTTCTTGCCACATGAAAAGAGAAAAGAGCTCCTTTCACCGACTAAGGCTCAAACCGTGGAGTTCTCTTTTGTTGGCTGTACCAATCCCGGCCACCTAGGGACTACGCATGAGTTTGAATTGGGGCTTGGGGGAAAGGTCGGGGTGCTATTCAAGCCATCGCAGCCATTCGTGAGCCCTATTGTGAACCCGGAACAAGCATTGGAATTCATAGCCGTCATTTTTGGCGTTGGGTTTGACGATAGTCTCTACGCAGACATTTCGGGCATATCGCTGCCGGAACTTCGCAAGATCTATACTAAATGGCGTAAGGAATCGAAACCCAGCAACGCCGTGAACACAAAGAGGAAGAAGACGATCATGCCAGTAGTACGCAGTGTAGAACCACCCTTAGCGGACGATGTGAAGATTGACGAATGGATTAAAGAATATGTCAAAGATTTCTCGACGAAGGCTTCAAGCATGAAGGTCGAAAAGGAGATCTGGGACTTGATGTTTTCAGTGGAGTTGCTTGAGATGACGGATAATGCAGGAGCAGATCAAGGTTTCAATGTGAGCATGTCATATCGGTCAAAATAATGATAATAGCTCATGAGAGGGTTCTTCATGAAAACAAGAGTTTTGTCAGCAGGTAACGGCCGTCCGAATAGTAGTCCAACATGACGTGAATTTATAAATGCATCCCAAACAGAAACCAACATCTCTTCTTAAAAAACAGCCCTTTGATCAGAATTTTCCATCCAATACTGGTCAATTCCAAAATGCCAATCAGAAATGGAATCAACTGTCCCACCGCATCTATATCCCCCAACCCAGTAACACCGTTGACCCGAATCAGATACTCCACCACAACCACAGAAAACGCAATCAAACCTCCTGATAGCACCAACAGCGCAATCTCAACTTGCGGGCGCTGCTTCTTCGGCCTCCTCATCGCGTTTTCGAATCGATCCTGGAAACGCTTCCACACAGCAATTACACACAGTCCAATCAGACATACTGAAACAACCAGTCCGGCCACCGAAAGCCCTTTGCCCATCTTCCGGAACCATCCATCAACTCTCGACTTCCCCAGAAACCCAATCGCATCACACGTCTGGCCGTCGCTTCTCACCTGCAGCAACATTTTATCAAGACCATCAAACCAGTACCATATCCCATATGCACTCAGCGCCGTATAGAACAGAGCTCTAAACACCCCGCTCACATGGCTAAAGTTGCTCATCCCATTCCCCGTCAAGCTGCTCAGTGATCCGCACATCAGGAATAGCACGATGACGGGCTCCACCGGATTGGTTTCCTTCGCAGATTGCACCGCGATGCCCAAGAAAATTGAGGTGTTGATCGTGATATTGAGGACGCGGACGGTCTCTTCTTCCTCGGGAGTGAAGAGCGTGATGAGGAGCGTGGCGAGCCATTGGCAGTACAGGCCTATGCGCACGCCCGTGCCGTAGATGTCGTTGTTTCCGTCGAAGCTGCATGGCTGGCTGCTAGAACTCATTGTGAAGCTATACCGTGAAGTTGAGTGTGTTCGTGATGGATATCATCAGGCCATCCCTCTTGTAAGAAAGGGCGTGCAAAGAGGAAGAAGGCCAGGTGAGGGAAGTCGAAGCCTCGAGGTTGGGAGTCAGATTTGTCCCAATGTGGGACAATGCTTGCAGCCCTGGAAACAGCCTCATGCAGCCGTTCTATAGCAGTTAGTCTAACCGCCCGTGCCACCCTCGAAATGTCATCTTCGCACTTGAACAAATTGTTTCGTGGGGGCTGAGAGGTGCGGGACAGGCCTTGACTGGTTTATTGGGGGGCTGCATTTGCACTGCCACGCTGGAGTCGCACCACTGTGCGCCACGAATGCAGCCGCATGACACCATTGAATCCGCTCACCGAAGCCTCATACAATCGAAGCTGCAATATTTCTTCCTTGATCCATTCTTTCTCTTTGTAAGGGATTGCTGTGAAGCCAGGTTTTGCAAATATCTTCAATTGTCCAGGCACACAAGTCACAGAGATGCCGAACTCGACAGCAGTCGACGCAGCCTTCGCCCTAGGCGCAGCGCTCAACGATACCTGCCCCATCCATGGCAACAGCGACCTCTACGGGCTGGGAATCCGCATAGGCCTGTATCTTCAAATCTTTACCGCGCAAATCTCGGGCTTAGCATCCCACGTTCTCGAAGTAGACGATAGCATCGGGCATGAAGTCGTCGTCTTCATCCTCGCGACAGGTGCCGTGCTCTTCCGCCTCATTCTGAAGCGACAGATTGAGGCAGCGGAAGTCTTCCCTATCCTCAGTCTACTGATTGTTCAACTGGGCGCATGCAGAGTCCCGTTCTGGAAGAAGCCGATGACCGTTACTATATATCTAGGAGAGGTGATATGTCTGCTTAGTCTGACGACCTGGTTTTGGTTCCACGGGATGGATACACTGCCCAGGAGTTGTAGGGACGATTATGCCTTTTTCTTCAAGAAAGTTAGCATCTGGCATTGGTTTCGAAAGTTCAGTCAGGCTGGTACAGTGATGGCAATTCTTGCAGGCGGTGGCGGCGCTTTAGTTTACATCCTCAGTAAGTGTTATGCACTACAAAAAGTTCAAGATTCTTTAGCTGACAGAAAGAAGTGCTACCTGCGCTGGTCATCGCCAACTTCTCAGAATGGACGCGAGGGTGGCGCAGAGAAGAGCATCGAGAAGAAGGAGAACACCCAGACATGGGTACCGGCAAATTTGAAATTGCCTTTGAGCTGGGCATCGTGGTCTACGTTGAAATGTCGCTGAAGTGGAATAACATAACCGGCGTACATTCTTTGAGTCAGCCAGGACAGTTCATGCCGTTCTTCATAGCGTTGGCGGAACTCGTTACAACCTTGTATCGGGTGGGAAAATATGCTCTCATCCATGCCATAGAGGAAGATTATGGAGGCCCTGAAGGTAAGTCACTCAACCAAGCCCTTGAACTAGAGATGCAGTGATACTGACACCTGCTTGTAGGTGAAGAAGATGAGTGTCCACACAAGATAAAGCCTGAAACGGGGGCTGTCGTTAAACTTGACGATCTGCAATCTGCAGCGGCGAAGAAAAAAAAGCAGACGGACACGGGAATAGTGTCAAATATTGTATAAAATGTAAGGCACTGGGAGAAAACCTCCCGTTCTTATTAGTCTATAAGATTTTATTTTAATCTGGTTGATATAAACAATTAGGCTGCTGGGTAGCTAGGCACTTCAAATATGCCGTGGAAGAGGAGCTAAAAAGGATACCGTGAATATTCATTAGACACATGAGATGGCGTACTGAGAGTCGATGGAGACTATTGAGCTTTTAATCTAGGCTAGAATTTTCTTTTACAACATCTGACCTATTCGCCCAGTTTTGGTAGTCTTTGAAATACGAAATAATATTTGTTTCTGTTCAGAGTCTAGTAATAACGCAGCCTTGTATTTGATATATTTAGAAGTATAGGATGATGTAGAGATTTGCTTGTGAGAGGAAAGTATAATTAGGAACTGTCAATATAGACCACATAAACATCCTCTCCTTCAATTTCTTTTTGTACAAGATCCATTGTGAGCTGCACCTGCTGCCGAGTGGAGACATGATTAAACCTTCCTGTGAAGGGTCCTAGAATCGAAGCTACAGAAGCCGAAAAAACCCTACTCTTGTCCCCCTTGAACCTCTCGCCGTAGCCCTCGTGAACTTTAACCAATTTCACGAATAGTGAGCTGTCGAAATTGACGCCAAAAATGGCCATCACAGCATCCGATCTGACGAACAGGGTCCTGGTCCAAGACTTGAGAAAGGTCCTGAAATTGTTCAGGGGAGATAATAGGGTGCCTGCTCTACCCCCAACGCCCAACCTATAGTCTAGATTATCTTTGTGGGCTGTTCGGCCAGCGGAGGTAGTATTGGTAATCCTAAAATATCGGTCAATAGCCGAAGCCTTGCGTCCTGACTGAAATGTGTCTGGCATTGACCTAATACATAATGTAAATGCCTTCGACTTAGTGAGATTGGGGGCAGCATACCATACGTTCCGAAATCTAGGCGCAAGTATAACATGAAAATGAAAGTCCTTTTGAGTAGGCTTTTCCCGCAGGTATACTTGAGGGATATAGAGAGTCTCAGAAACGGGATGTTTATCGGGTGTCAAGGGCCACCAGTGAAACTTTGGGGTTCGAGCGAGTTGGTCAAGACGTGTCCTAACAAAGTAACATAGATACCAATTTCGCTATTGCCCTCCACATCAACACAGTCCAATATGGCAAGCTGGTCTCCCCCACTCAGGCCACAGGTCAAGGGCAGTTGAATTTCTAGACCTCTGTTTGTCATCTTATATGCCGATTTCGACTTTGCATGACCTCTTCGAACGACTGATAAGGATTCAGCAAAAAGAGCAGGGGAAGTGGCTAAAAGTCCATGTCCTTGAAAGCCGCCATCTTGCTTCCACGCGAACAATGAATGGTCGTCTGATTCCTCCATAATCTGTTTCTGAAGTCGTATAAATGCCTGAATGCCTCCTTCGCCGTATATCAAGGGCATGTGGACACCAAAAATCCCAAGTAGACAGCTAATAGAAAAGTATCAGTTGCCAATGAATGAAAATTGCAAATGGAAAACATACTAAGCAATATCTTCTGCGCGTGTGGTAGTTCGCATTGAGGCCCAGGACATTCGCTGTGCAATGCTACTTTTCTCGAGGTCCTGACCCGACAGAACTTCTCGATTAATTCGAGTGCTCGTCGAAATGGGGTCGCACAATTCTGTCCTATCTCCCAAAGATTTCCAATCTCGACCATAGAAAACTACCTTAGAAGGTGCAATCAATTCTTGAAGAGTCCACCCTCTTGTGAACCACTTGCTCGACTTGAACTCTTCAACATCAAACACGAACCGGTCGCGATCCTCATAGTCAGACAGATGCGCATAGCAGACCGCCGAATCCTTATACCACGTGAACATTGAGTTTATCGCTTCCTGGAGCTCGACGCTATTGGTTTTGTCGATGCAGCAAGTATCGATCCAGACATATCTCAGCCCATCTCGCACAGCCTGATCACAACAAGCTTTGATTTTACGGTGACCTGGCTTGTCGACCCCAGTTCCGTCTCGGAGATCTTGGAATGTCGCTTCTTCATGTGTATTTCCCCAAGTGTGAGAGAGAATGGCGTAAGGCGGTTGGTCGCCATAGAAGACATCGAATTGGGGAGGCTGAGAGGTTGCATTGAGCAGACGCATGGCGTGAGATTGTGAGGGCCGAGCAAAGTGATCGGAAACAGTCCGCTTGGAAAAGACGGATCGGAACACAGCTGATGTATATCCTATAGCAGAGTTGGTGAAGTGGGGTTCAGGTCTCAGATTCCTCGATCTGATGCCGTGCAGTTACGGTTAATAAGCCAAACCTCTTCACGTGACTCGCGTTAGAAGTACCTGAAATATGTCCATCAGGGGTTGTTTTTCTTACCAAACTTTTCATTTATATCCATAGCTTAAAGTCTAGCCTTGAACCTTCTTGGGTTTATTCAGCTGGAAAACGCGCATTGCAGGTAGCGCCCAGTCACGTGAGAGAGTAGAAGGCGGCCGCTAGTGTAGTACGCTAAGCCCCCCTGTTTCTCAACCTCGTCCATCTCTTCTTTCGGTCTCTCCAGCCTCGCACAAACAAAACACGCAAATCACATCCGATGATCTCGCCCGAGCTAGATCCGATACTTTCATTCCCTACTTTATCATGGACTCCAATAGATCTTCCTTGGCGGCCGTAACCCCTGCAACGGAGCTCATCTTCACTCGAGCCTTTCAAAGCTTCAAATGTTGGCGGAAACTGCGAGGCTGTCAATCCTGTAAGGATTTTGCCCACCGCAACATCCACCAGTTTAATATCAACCAACTGGAAACATCTGCCGCTAGAGGCTGTCACGCGTGCGCTCTATTCCTGGATGCGTACAATACTATGTGCCAAGTTCCATGTTTAGTAAATCACACTCGATCGTTTTGCAGGGGACACGAACTAGGCCCATCGAATTGAGTTGGTGGTATAGTTCATCCGATCGCACCGAGGGCAACCCCGTTCATGATTTGCGTCTTGGCATCGATCTCTTTACAACTAAAGGTGCGAGAATTCTTGCCGCGCTCCACAGCCCATGTCTATTAAGCTATGCTCACAATTAACGTAAGTAAAATGTGAGCGGCTGTCTTTCAAGAACCAATATATGTATGCCGGAACCCTGACATCGGGTGATACGTCTTCTGACGCCAGCTTACAATGGGCCTTGTCACGATTGGAAAAATGCACAACTCACACATATTGCGGCCCCGCTCAGAGAACCCCTCTACCTACGCGAGTTCTAGATATTGGCACAAATAACAACGATATAAAATTATACGAAACTGAGAACGAAAGCGATTATTACATCGCCCTCAGCCATTGCTGGGGTGATTCTCGCACTACTACGACGACTTCAGAGACGCTAGCAAAGCACATGCAACTCATAGCATGGAAATCTTTGGCCAAAACCTTCCAAGACTCTGTCACAATGGTCCGAAAACTGGGCTTGAGATATTTTTGGATAGACTCATTATGTATTATTCAAGACGATCCCGACGATTGGAGCAAAGAGTCTGGGAAAATGGCAAACGTCTATCAGGGTGCGTTTCTCACCATTGCCGCCACGAAATCTTCTAGCGATGATGGCGGTTTGTTCTCGACAGCGTCTCCGAATCATCTTGCTCGTGAGCTGCGGCCTCGGGTTTATGCACGGCAATCATTGCCACATTCAGTAAAATGGTCCAAGGGTTATGACTTCAAATACAGCAACAAATTTCCTCTCTTTATACGTGCATGGTGTTACCAAGAGAGTCTGTTATCGTCTCGAGTCCTACACTTTGCCGCTAATGAATTGATGTGGGACTGCCGAGAAAAGTTCTACTGTGAGGGTAGCTGCCATGAGATTTCAATATACGGTCGTGATCGTCCTCCGTTCCCCAAGAGTGACCACGCTATAAGTTTGAATCTGCCCCTAGAACTTTGGAACAGGTGGTGGAGGATAGTTGAAGAATATAGCGGGCTTGACCTGTCCCAGGAGAAGGACAAGTTCCCCGCCTTGTCCGGTTTGGCTAAGCAGGTGCAGGCTGTTTTGAAAGCGAGATACTTGGCTGGATTATGGGAGTCCAACTTGTTTTTCGACCTACTTTGGAAGTCTCATAAAAGGACTAGCGATGCCTGGGCCTCTGATCGTTCCGGGAGGTGTCTGCCCTGGCGAGCTCCAACGTGGTCATGGGCCTCCGTCAGAGGTAAAGTTGGGTGGTCATACGATATCATTTGTTATGCTCGCAATCGTTCTGCTTTTACAGTTAAAATACTTGCTGGTCTTGTGGAAGCGAGCTGTGTCCCGGCCGGAGCTGACGTCACGGGCGAACTATCCTCAGGATATCTCGTCCTATCCGGCCAGATGTTTAGTACTCGATGCCTGGTCTCTCTAGGGGATGATGGAGACTTCCGGTATGTGCTAGAATATCTCGATCACTTGGGCTTCAAAGGGAGATACAAGCTGGCCCCGGATATCCCACTGCACGAAGCCATGGTGAAACCCGGTCTTGAGCTTCACTGCTTAGCAATTGCTCTAATTCATGAGCCATTACCGAGAGGCGGTATCATACAATATTTCCTGGTCCTAGTAAAATCAAAAGTTGAAAATGGAGCCTATGAACGTGTTGGTTTGCTGGACACTTATCGTCAACCGTTTATGAAAGAATATTGGGCTTGCTCCAAAGCGGTGGTGGTCAAAATTGTGTAGCTAATGTTCACGACGAATCAGATTTCGTTTTCTTTTCAACAATGTTACCAAATTGACCAGACACAAGCATGCAGCTAGTCCCGAATCGATTGAGGCAGCACGGGTGTCATAAATGCTTCTGTAGTCATCCCCGGTCCTCTTAACTTACCAATCCCAGTTTTTCATTCCCGCACAAATGTAGTTATTCAGACAACGTACGTAGTACGAAATGAGTTTCGATATCAACACTCATGCATAATTTTCAACTATCTACTCTTGCTTAGAACGAAGATCAAGGACTACTATCACTTTTCAATCTCCGAAGACACAGCGTTTTGTTCCAAGGTCTCGGTATATGCAAAGTTATCTAAACCCTGCGATGTAATCAGAATCATTTTCACACACTCAGCAGTAAAATTTTCATTTGATAATGCGCAAACACTTCGATAATATCACTAGTACAGTACGGTTTCTTGCTTGGCATTCAGGGCCAAACCACGTACCCACATTATAAGCGAGAAAGGAAAAGGGGTACCACGGAGGCATGGGGAACTTTCAATATTCATACATTCTGCACCTCATCAGTCATGAACAACTCTTCTCTGTCTCTCGAACCGATACGAGATACTCTAAAATCGTAGGAGTAACCGATGGGACGAAAACACATTCTACCCATTGTCGATGCATAAATGGCACCAAGACTTAACAACCACTTGGCGATGACTTGGCAGTAGCTAAACACCTGTCAGTCACTGGTACAGACTTGGCGCCAACTTGGCAAGGCTTTATTCAGTTAATTACTACTTGGCAACTAGGTGTTCCGCCACATTGAAGCGTCAACCGCGGTTCATGTATCGTGGGATTCCAGTTTTCCCTCTCTAGCTCATTTCCGCACTCAAATCCGCCCCCAGAATCTCACGATAAAAATTGTTGGCAAGAGGCACAGTAACTGTGCAACAGATGAATTGCCGGAGTTGCTGCACGCGAGAGGAAGTATTTCAGCATTTTCTTCTATCGTAGGAGATATATAACTGTAGGCCTTTACTCACGATGTTTCCACACCACTCTCCAAGGGTTCAGTTTTCCAATTTCATTCCCTTTTCACCACTTCCTGAGACACTCCCAAGCCTTTCCGCCAAAAACCTAGACTATCAAACACCATGAAGCTCACCACCCTCCTCACCTCCCTCCTAACCCTCACAACCGCAACCCTCGCTTGTCTCCACGTCTACGGCAACATCGCGGGCGACCCCTTCACTGGCGCCTCCGTTTGGGGCGTCTCCGCAGTCGACAACGGCCGCATAGTCTGCAGCAGCGACATGGGCGCACGCATCGACCAAGACGGCCACTTCTAGATGGGCTGCCTCGCAGGCTATGTGTATGCGTTCACGAAGGACGGTAGAACGGCGTGGTTTGCAAATCCGTCGCAGGCTTGGTCGTGGACTCAGTCGAACAATCCAGATACGTATGATTGCTATGGAGCGTGTGAGGATAAGGGTGGTCTTTGCATCTCGTGCACGGATTACAATTGGGATCTTTGGCAATTTTGTTAGAACGGAGGGGGCTGGGATACTGATTGGTGAGAGGAGAAGTCGGGAGAGAACGAGGTCCTTTTCCAGAAGGTGGGCTGCTTCGGTCTGAGAGATGATGCGAGTATGGTCAACCAACCTATATTTGATAATGGAGAAGTTCTGAATATCGCTCTTTTTGTTGAATGTCTTATAAATCATTAGGTACCGCAGTCGTATTTCCTTCCCACGGGATCTAACATCTAAACCAATCCATAATTCTCCTGAACACTCCATGATCTTGAGGGTCTGCAATATCCTCAAACCATGGTTCGGATCCATTCGTCAACTCCCTCAACATTTCCCTCGTTTGCTTTCGTTCTCGTTTCATCTTTTGTTTGTGTAGCTTCTGTTGTTGTTTCAACGATGCAGCTGATTCTCTCCTTTCTGATTTCGCTTCTGTGACTCAGCTCGTGTTGGCTTGGCGGTCTCCAGTCCTTGTTTAGGGGGAGGTGTTTCATGAACTTGGACTTTGGTCTCCTTCATATTGAAGTCTGTGATCAAGTCCCGTTAGGAAATTACTTCCACAAAGTTAAAGATATCAAAGTTCACTTACCAAGGGATTTGGGGAATTCAGTATGAGAATTCTTGTTATTCATCATTCCCTCGGTGGTGGCTATTTCTGGTGATCTGGAGGTGGCAACTACGACGGCTGTAGCCTCGATGATAGGAGTTGTGCTCTTCTTCTAACTGCTCTTACTTTAAAGGAGAGCCTTTCGTAGAATTTTTTATAGTTGTACTGTACCAACTTATATTGTTTTTCCATTGCGATTCAGACTGATGTGGTGGATAGCAAAGGAGGGGACCCACCGGTTTAGTCGCCGGGTGCCACGTTCGTTTGGGACTAGCACACCCAGCAAACACATTAGCTTTTTGACGGATAACACGTATACAAAAAAGCAGACGAATCAGAAATCTGAATTGGAGCTTTAATACCACAGCCCATTCTTCTCTAAATCTGTACATCCAATCCCGAACCCTGAAATGATCATTCAGACGATTTGCTTGTCTTGAGCCTCCCCCAATCCTTCCTCCCCACTTTCAAACGCTCCAGCTAGATCAATCACCCGAGTATAACGGGTAAGGAGTATCTTCAAGGTCCGTCTCCGTAGATCTGACGACGAGCTTAAAGACATCCCGAGTCCGGCGGAGACTCCGGTTGAATCTAATGATGTCCCGAACACCGAAGATACAGAGTTGATGAACGCCTTTCTATATATGGTCGCTTCCTACAAAGTACAGCTTCCTGCTCTGATTCCTTTACGGTTTGCATTTTGAGAACTTCCACCAAGTCTTCGGAATCATGAAGTTCTCTGCTTATATCAGATTTTCTATTCATACCTTAGTATGTCCAGTAATCTTCGGGCCCAATGCATCATTAGCTGAACAGCAAAATCGATCCTCTTCAGCGCTCTTGCCACCCAGCCTGATCGTCAACAAAGCCATAGTAGCTCTGGGAGGCAAGGAAGCCCTCGAAAGCGTCACGGGCGTTATATATCAGGTTGCCAAGTAGGTACTCACGCCTCCACAACTGCGAATTCCTAACATATAGTGCAGTTTCTTCCGTCTCAAAACTACAATGGAGAATTACGACTTTTATATTTCCGATACCGTTATTGCTGTTAGCGGAAATCAAAATGTTACATTTTCATACCCAGCAGATGGAAGTTCAATTTTGCAACGAATAGATAGAAATTGGCACCTCTCAGGTTCTTGTCTTACTCTTTGATAAGCATCGCGGCTAACGAGTTCAGAGGAATGGTACTTCGCTTCGCCATTTGCAGAACCTCGAAGTTTCTCCCTTGTTGTTCGTGGTGGCGATGATGGATATGCATGCTATACGGAAGGCAATAACATTGTCTACTTGCCGGCTACTGTCACTCAAGGCTACGTTGATGGTAAGTCACTCTAGTGGATCAGTTATTTTGCTAGCTAAATACACGTCGTAGCTGGACTTACAAATTACCTTGTTGTACGAGCAACGAAAATGTCTCCTAGACTCATGTTACAAGTCAGCGTCACCGAGGTCATCAGTTTTTGATCTCAACGCTGACTTGCCCCAAGGTTCTCGCTGATAATGATACTACGTCTTCATTAATAGCACTTCGAGGTGGAGTACAGAGGCCATCGGGTAAGTCCATGACGTGATCCCTACCTGTCCACTTGAAACTCAGACCTGCTACAGTTGCCAGCCTGGCACTTGGCTTGACAGTCATCTTCGACTCTGAAACCTATCTACCCTACAATATAAGAACTGTGGAAGGAAATGCTCTCTTTGGAACTTCAGACCGTGACCTCCAAGTATACAACTACACTATGGTCAATGGTGTCAAGTTCCCTATACGATTCACAACAACGTATCAAAACGCTGTAATTGAAGATTTCGAGGTAACAGACATCAGGTTCAATCCTCAGCTTCCTTCAAATTTCTTTGAGGGTCTCCCAGCAAACAACGTCAGCGGAGAATCAGAAGCACCTGCCACCCAGGAAAATTACACCAATGCAGAGCTTGGTGAATGGTCCGATAATATGCTATTCGCTGGCCAATATACACGGTACTTTGAGCAACCTTTCGGCAACGCATCCGGCTCCGGGCTTGGATAAGGTGTGGAACTTGGTGTTCGAGGATTCTCCTGGATACGCACAGCTCGTGATTGAATTTGATGATGCGGTATTTGTTTTCGATTCACCACCGCATCAGAGTGAGCTAGTTATTGAATGGGTCCGACAGAGTCTTGGAAAATCAGTCACGCATTTATGGGTTAGTCTTCTTCAGAATATAACTAAAGCATGTAATGCCGCAATGCTAAAGTCGTTTAGCCGTCGCATCACCATCATGACCACGCCTATGGGACCCAAGACTTCATAAACACGGGCGCAAAGCTTGTAGTTCCCGAAGTGGCACAACCATTTTGGTCTGCTCTCCCCAATGCATCGATCATCTCCTATAAGTAAGCATACTTCTCGGTAATTCGGAGAGTTTGTACGATCTCTGACCGCTCCGTTAGCGGAGGAAGCCCATTTATTTACAGAGATAGCACGACACAGCTTCGGCTAGTCTGGCATGAGCACTCTGCCCACGCTGCGGATGAAGGCTACGCTATGGTCCCCACTGCATGCCCCAAAGCTGACGATCCAATCGTAATATTTGAGGCTGACACATGGAACCCCGGATTGGTATCGGATGGTCTGGATGAATATCAGGCTCGCGCCTGGTTGGACCAGGCTTTGAACGATGCCTTGAGTATAAACGCCATGTAAGTTTTCCACGACTTCACAAAATTCTTAGTTGAATCTGAACATTACTATGTAGCGTTGCTCCAGCTCATGGCATTGTCGCAAACTTGACTGATCTAATCAATTATCTCGAGTTTCCATATCCGAATTTAACGACGATCGATTGGACGTTTGGTGGTCCTCTTTGCTGAGATATCTTGTATGGATCCGTAAAAGTACTAACCCAACCACGAGGCTGGTTTCAAGATATTAGGTAATTAGAACCCGATTTCGATGAATAATTTGACGTAGAGAGCGAGGGCGATAGTAAAAAGGAGAATTTAAGGTAATTGTAGTAGCCTTCTCGTCGCACTGTGCCTGTGCCGCCGCAGTAGCCCTGGAAGATATCGTCTCCCTCCTTCTCTTTCTCTCTCTCTCTCTCTCTCTCTCTCTCTCTCTCTCTCTTCTTGAAGAATCGAGCAAATAATATGCCGAGCCAATCGTCACTTGCTATGCGTGTAATGTTTAGAGTAAATTACTTATTAGGCGACTACGATATGCCGAACGTAATCTGGGGTAAAGCTCCCTATTGCACCAGTCAGCACGATTCGGTAAGCATGTATGAGCCTGAATCCGCGGGGACACCCCAGGAAATTCATCTCGGTCTATCGAATCAAGTCCCCTTTACCAGACCCGTAAGCTCTCTCACGTGTGCATTAAGTCGGTCAAGAAGTTTTGCCTCATCAGCATAGTAGGTCGTAAAGACCAAGTTTGTGGGCAAATGCCCATAGTTCGGCAATTGTGAATTATTGTGCAACATGGTTTGATCCCAAGGATCGCTATCTATTAATGTGGTACCCGCCAACATTCAGATGAGAGTTTGGAGAAAAGTTTCTTTTTAAACATAAAATTATCATCGTCAGGATGATCTTCACAGCCTTGATTCTTCTTTCCGCAATCGTCGTTGCTGCCGGGGCAGGGCCGGCTGAGAAGAAGTTCAGTCTCAATTGGTATTCAACATCTTGACTCCAATTATTTTCTGAGTATTCATCTGTTTAGGAGAACCGATGGCCCGTATCCGCTTGATTCGGTGGACGAGCTCCAGGAGGCCAGCCTGAGCAATTTCGCGGCCTACCTTGCCAAGCACCCGTCCGCATCCAACTGCACTCTCGAGAACGCGGCTAGGAGAATGGAATGGTAAGATGATATTTGATTTCCTGTCTTTAGATCTGCTCTTAACAACGACCCATTCACGATGCGGAACACAAAAGTGGATCAAGGTTAACTCGCTGCTAAGGCATGACTTTACTCTCGCACAAAGACAGGAGTACACGAAAGCCGTGCTTCGTTTACAGTCTAAGGCACCCATAGCGCCAAAGAAACAGTTCCCTGGTTCTATGAACCGTTTCGATGATTTCGTCGCAACGCACGAGTCCCAGGTTTCCGAGCTGCATTCAACGGTGAGTCTAGCCCAGACCGGTTCATTTTTAGAAGATTGTCTGCTTGTGTCCCTGGTGCAAAGCCGCACCTGTTACCCGCTCATCGACTGTACATCTGGGCGTACGAGAAGGCCCTCCGCGATGAGTGCGGCTATACTGGCTACCAGCCGGTAAGTTCATCACCTTGAATTCCTCCCCATATATTGAGGTTTCTGATGGGAGGGATTAGTACTGGAACTGGGACCGTACTGCCGCTGACCCAATCAATTCTCCGCTCTTTAACGGGGACGAATATAGTATGGGTGGTAATGGTCTCCCAGTCAAGTATGCCGGAGTGCCCACCGACGGATTTGCAAAGCCGTACGATATAATTCCATCAGCTGGAGGAGGCGGATGTGTGACAAAGGGGCCTTTCGCGAAGTAGACCTTTCACATTTGCATTATAAAAATTATCTAAGCTGATATTGCATAGTATGACTGTCTCTCTTGGACCTTTTGATAAGACGGTCCCGAATCTACCGAATAACCCCCGTTCCGATGGTTACGGCCATAATCCTCGATGCCTGAAACGCGATGTGAATAAGTACGCCGCTGCAGTAACCACCGCAAATTACAGCTACGCTCTTATCACCCAGAATCCTAGTATAGACGACTTTCAGAACGTCCTGCTCGGCACCCCGGCGAAGAACGACTGGGGCGTGCACATTGGGGGACATTACACTATTGGTGGTGATCCAGGAGGAGTGAGTTACTTTAATCGATTCTTCAAGAGATCAGTCTCCTCAAGTGCTTGTAATTAGGACTTCTATTCTTCACCAGGCGATCCGGTCTTCTATGCGCACCATGGGATGATCGACCGCCTCTGGTGGATCTGGCAGATGCAGGACCCCGAAAAGCGCATGAGTGTGCTGCCGTCGAATCCCCCTGCCACCGATACCGTGGACCTTGGGTTCGCGGCTAAGGTTGCGAAGACTTACGACTTGAATAATAACATTGGAGGTTATGATGGGCAGTTTTGTTTTATCTATGTTTGATTCGGAACTGTTGATTACGCTTTGTGCAAATTTCATCGACAAAGGTCTGTGACTAGTTATGTGGAGTTTTTTATGTTTTTATGAATCTCTGTTGAATTTGTTGCAATCAATCGAGGAGCCCAAGGATGGCTGGTACACGAGGGAAGTTTGAAATATGGTGCGTAATCATTCGGTAAATCGAACTCACGGGTATCGTCGATATTGATCTGTCTTGGTGGGCCAAGTAACCAGACTATGAATTAACACAGATCTAGTACAATGGTGGAGAAGTCCAGTCCATAACAGGTCTCCAGTTCTTCATTCCCTCTTTAGTTCACTTGATGCGTAAGGAAACGGTGCTCAGTTGGGAATTTCGCTCATTTGGTTAACCAACTCCTTTATGACGAACCTTGAACAGAACTATTAGTAACACTTTGAAATCTAATAGCAGTACCTAGAACGCTTATTTATTTGCCCTAAGCCGAAGCTCGGATATATGAGAACCAACTCCGGCCACCTCCTAGTGAAGGGAGCTGTGGCCCGGAAGTATTTGTATTTTTAGCTTAGAATCGTTGGATGTATAAAGTCATTTTGCTTTAACATATGGGCCTTTTGCAGTATACAAAACGAAGGGCCATCACAACTAGGTGAATTTTAACTGAGGAGTAGAATAGACGCTATCAGGACGCTCCTCGATGTCAAAGAAAGAAACTCTAAAAATAAATCGAGGTTGATCGAAGTAATAGAGGCCAAACCTCGAGTTTCTGACGTCTTTTAATCTCTATCGATTGACTTATTTGATACCTTCAAAAGTCTATGAAAGGATAGTTAGTATGAATTACATTCGGACAGGACTCACTAGTTTCTCATCAAGCCCAAGTGGTGTGCATATATGCGAGAATAGGTGATTGAAAGATAGCGCAGGACTAACTCTATTTCCAGTAGTTCCACCGTGCGTAGTCTAAAATGACAGGAATTGATGTACGAGCACGTCCAACCACTATTTTCAGATCAAATCAAATACTTGCAGTTTAACCCCTCTGCTTCCCAGTGCTTCAACACTAAGCCTTGGGTCAAAATATCCATTATCCTCGCCAGTTGAATCGTTCACAAACCAGGGAAAGTATTCTTCATTTGCATGTTCCTCCTTCCTCCAGCCTTCTGGTAGTGGTACTCCCTCCAGCCTCGGATCTTCAACGTACAACTTCCCAGATTCACGGTTTATAAATGTCGGGAGATAAAACTTCAAGCCCTCTGCATACCGAGCTACCTTTTCGACGGAGTCGGGCAATGGGCCCAAAAATGCAGAACCATCCATTACCCCACTGCAATATGCTTCCCCGATAACCAGATATTGTCCGGATCCTGTTGGTCGTAGGATCATAACTGAGTCACATCCAAGCCAGGCGGTAATAAGGTCTCCTGGTTTGGCACCCTCTGGACCCAGTCCGATATGTCCATTGGTTGATCTGAAGAGACTGCGACCGTAACAGTACGTCGCCACACAATCCAGGTAGGTTTTATAGATATACTCAATGTGTCCTTGAAAATCAAAGGATTCCTTCAAAATTGCCTGTAAAATTGTTTCGCTGTCGCTGAGAGATGGATAACCTGCCGTGGGTTGGGACATCTGGGATGAAAAGTCGTTTGAACACAGAACCCGAGCTAGTTCCCTTAGATTTCCGGAGCTCTCATTGACAAAACCCTCAAGGTCCATCTGTTCGGCCATTCTTTTCAGTCCCAAAGCAAAAGCTCCATAGGTTTGAGAGCCGCATGGCCCCAGGCTGAAATTCTCAGTAACCCGGATGGTAGCTATTGCAATACCAGCCACTTGCAGAATCCGGTCGTCCTTGAAGGCCACCCATGACATAGAACTTCCGCTTGCAAGTCCGTTTACGATCGGAGTTGTGTTTCTTAGAACGGACCAATTTGGTACCCACGATACCTCTCCTACCATATGCTCTTGCCGTTCCACGCTAGTCACGAGATTCAACTTTCTCCAATGTTTGATATGTCGTACTACAATCTCCTGATATACCTCAAGAGGGGTCTTCGTGTAATCCGGCACTATGTGGAGAGATTCCTCCGATTTGTCCAGCATGGAAAGTAATGCAAATATCCTGTCTCTGTTGTCTGAGCAGAGACTATATTTTGTGTCATCAATGAGGTTCAGAAATGGCACGGACCCTCGAGTGTCACATAGCCTGATTAACAAATCTCTTCGGTTGCTTAGCATGTTGTCAAAAAAATGATATGGCTGAAGCTTTCTCCCTAAACAAAAAACAACTGAACGGACAGCGGCCCAGGGGATTGATTCTGTACCGCACAATATGGTGGCGTTTTTAGCAAGGCGAGCTTCCTGCCAAATCCAAAGACGTCCAAACCAGTCGCGGTTTAGGAGGTTGCATATGGCGAGGAACTCTTCGGCATCAAAAGGAAGCTGAATCTTGGGGTCGGCCCAATGGCGTTCATTCGAAAGAGGGGACATTGTGGCATTTATCCAATTTACAGTGATTTTTGATGAGACTAGCTTCAGGCAGTCCAGGGCCACCGAGCTGTCAAAAGATGAAGGCCCTAGCCAGATTAGGACTCTCGCCGCCTTTGAGTAAATGTCCGCCATTCTCCTGACTTGGCTACTCCTTTCTGCTGTGTCCTGTTGGTTGACACAGATTGCATCGACCCAAAGAGCCCGGGTCTTGTTCTCGTATCGAAGAAAAGGGAGCGCTTCCGCCAGGTTCCGTGTCACAGCCAGCGTACAGGTTCCGGATTCCCCTATGGATATTTCAACCGGATCTTCGGTTGAGCCCCAAGCGTACGACAGAGCTTCAAAGTCCGGCACAAAGTCTTGCGCCAGACGTGTGGTCTCCAGACAGACTCGAATATCTGCGGAGAGAGTTCCTGGCAGCAATCTCAAGATTCTGATCTCCTGCGCTTCATAGTTGAGAGGAGAGTAATGATAAACGTTCATCGGGTCAGACAAGGCTGCGTGGGTGTGTGTTCGATCTGGGAGGCCCCCAGAGGAACGAACTGCAGGAGTCTCAGGCATTGCGAGAAGTGTGATCCAAAGAATAGGACTTAAGATCTGTGAGAATAGTTGGACCTCTTGTAAAGAGAATATTTCGTATATTAGGCTGTGTTTTGGTTGATATCTGCCACGTCACGATACATGCACCCTTTCTTTTTGTGGCTGCGACTGAGACATGGACAGAAAATGTGGCATTCATTCTCAATCTCCCAAATTATACCACATATTACAAAAACATCTACCCACATGTACTCATCTCTTATTATATATGCAGAGCGTACTCTCCTTACATGCCTTAGAGATGTTACTAGTTTAATATGATGCCACTAGATCTGGAAGAGTTTGTTCATCTCTAAGTTAGGACATTGAGAATTGGTGCCGCCTTTTCTATCAGGATACGATAAGCGAGGGCGGGGCGAATTGCCAGCCAAGGGTGAAGCGGTGACCGTAAAATCTTTCTGCGCGAAGAAACTCAAACTTCAAATTTCAACCTCAACTTCACTCTTGACCCATAACCCAAGGAACACATCTCCAAGATCGCCATGGATATTACGATGACAAATGATGGAGCGTCCTCGAGCCGGCAAGGGCAGGTTCAGGTTCACTTCATCACCAATTCGCCAGACATCGAGCTGCCCGAGGGGAAAAGACAGCTTCTCGTACCAACTAGTGAGCAGCCCGATTCCTCGAGCACAAACAGTTTTGCCTGACAGTTTGCAGATGTCCGAAGATATGGACTCTCTCAGATCCTTAATTCCGAGTCCATGCTGGACACGCCCGCGCCAATTCCCTTCGATTTTCTGATCAACGGTACCTTCCTCCGCACAACCCTCGAAGAATACCTCACTGCAAACGGATTGTCCTCCGAGACGACTCTGAATCTGCAATATGTGCGAAGTTTGATACCGCCTCTTTATGAAGCAAGCTTTGAGCACGACGATTGGATCAGTTGCGTGGATATCCTGTCTCGAAGCTCTGTAGCTGGCATTTGGGACGGCAGCGAGGTGGTCTCTGGCCAGGAGCGCATACTGTCTGGATCTTATGATGGACTGCTACGAGTTTGGAATAAGTCTGGACAACCGATTGCAACTTCTGCATCTTCGAGCGCTGGGGGACACACGTCAAGCATTAAATCTGCGCGATTCATTTCGCCTACACAAATCGCATCTTCAGGACTGGATCGCACAATCAGAGTCTGGAAATACACTGAAGCGGAGGATCACTTCTCTGCAGAGTTGAAGCCGATTCTTGAGCTATACGGCCACAAAGCAAGCATAGACTCGATCGATGTCCACGGGCCGTCGAATCGAATTCTCTCAGCTTCTGCAGACGGAACAATTGGCTTGTGGACGACGCTCAAGAACTCTGCTCCTACAGCATCTGCATCTCTCCTCACTTCCGGTCCTTCAGCGAAACGTCGCAAGATTACCACTTCTACATCCACGCCCCAACGTGGGCATCTCTCCATGCTCTCATCCCACACAGCACCCGTCACAGCAGCAATCTTCAACCCCCTCGACTCAACAGTCGCATACTCAGCCTCCCAAGACCACACAGTCCGAACCTTCGACCTCACAACCTCAAGTTTGGTCGACACGAGAACTACATCCCATCCTCTCCTCGCCCTCACCGCCTTGCCCGGTATCAGCTCTCAATTGTTAGCAGCAGGAACCAGCGCTCGACACATCACCCTCCTAGACCCTAGAACCTCCGCTCAATCAACACAAGTCATGACCCTACGCGGCCACACTAACAAAATCGTGTCTATTGCCCCTGATCCAGAAAGTAATTATGGCCTCGTAAGCGGTAGTCACGATGGGACATGCAGAGTGTGGGATTTACGGAGTAGCAGACATGGGACGAAAGATGAAGGCGGTGGACTGGTGGGAGAAGCTGTGTACGTCGTTGAGCGAGAGAGTGCAAAGGGTGGGAAGAGACCTGTTGGTGGGGAAGGCATCAAGGTCTTTGGGGTGCAGTGGAATAGAGATGTCGGGATTGTTAGTGGAGGGGAGGATAAGATGGTGCAAATAAATAGAGGCAGAGGCGTTACGAGGCCAGATAAGAGCTGAAAGATAATAGAAGTCGATACCTTGATCCCCCCCCCTTGCTCTTTATTCAGGAGTCTGAGAATTATCAATTTCGTTCTCTCTATTCATAATCATTAACTATCATTCCATCATCTCTCATCCGTTTCATCTCATTGCCTATATCCACCCATCTCATGGCCCCTGAAAACGCCATCCCCAGACATCTCACTATACCTTCCAGTTCCGCTCAATTCGTACCTAACCTGATCCCCCTGCGCTTCCACAATCTCGTCTCTCCCTACTTCACCCCAACCATCAACTCTCACAGGCGGCGGACTCCTTGCTGAGCCCCAACTACTAACCCTCCCTACCCCCGGCCCCTCGCCATCAACCTCTACAATCTCCATATCTCTCCCGTCCCCCCTTCCACCTTGATCCCTATTTCCCCACCCACCAACCTCCGTCGCCTTAGAAGCGTCCAACTCCATCGTCGGCCTCCTCAGCGGGACTCTCGGCGGCGGATCCCGTCGAAACGTAGGACTCCCCGGATACGGCGGCGGAAACGACTGCCTACCATCCTCCTTCTTCTCTCCTACCGGAATCCCTCCTACCACAGCATCTCCTCCCTCTCCCCCAGTCCCACCACCACTCTCTCCTCTCTTCTTCCTTCTAAAAATGAAAAAGAGGAGCAGCGCGAGAAGAATGAGGAAGACAGATGCAATGCCAACCCCAATGCCAGCCTTGGCGCCAGTGGAGAGGCTGAGGTGGTTCACGACCGGTACGGGAGAGGTTGGGGCGATGAGGACGAGGAGGGGTGTGGATGTTAGGAGTGTGCTGGTTCCGGCGGCGTTGGTGATTGTGAGAGTTTTCGGGGCGTAGGAGGTTGTTGTTTGGTATGCTATAGTGGTTGGTATTGTAAAGCTGTTTCCGGTGGGGGAGTTGGGATTTGGGGATTGGGCTGCGGTGGGAGAAGGGACGATGGTGAGGGTTTGGAGCTGGGTTTGCGTTTGCGTTTGGGTGTTCGGTGATTCTGCTGGAGAGGGAGAGGGAGCTGGCGTTGGAGTGGTGGTAACGGTTACTTGGGCTGGTGGGGGTGAGGTGCTGGTTTGGTGGATGGGAGAAGGGGATGTCGAGGTAACTGCGGGAGAGGAAGTACTTAGAATGGGTGCTTGGGAGCTGGAGATGGAGATGGAGATGGAGGTCGGGCTCGTACTGAGGACCGCGCAGGCGGATGTGCAGACTGCTACGCCGTCGCAGGTGAGGACTGTAGAACAGCAGGCACCTATGGAAGCATGAGTTAGTTCCTTTTCATTCTTAATTTGAAAACGAATTGATGGAAGAAGTACCGTTGACGGACACGGCTCCGTCATTGCAGCCGGGTGGAGGCGTGGTAGAACCACTTCCATTTGATGGCGAGACAACGCTGGGACCACCGCCTTGAGTAGGAGATTGAGTAACAGGAGGGGGTTCTGTCTGTACAGGACTTGTCGCGACAGGATTTGTCGCTACAGGATTTGTCGCGACAGGTGCTGTCCCACTCGCGCGAGCGACGATTTGCACACCAATACTCGTGACTTGAGGCTTGACTTGACGCTCGAAGGCTGTCTGGCCCAGCGGAGGCGCTTTGAACCCCAAAACACAACTCAAGGCGGTAAAGAGCAGCAATAGTCCTCGTAATGTCGTGAAAAGCTGCATCTTGAGCAGATCATAATTTCGTCAGGCTCGACCACGAGCAAGCTGCATGGGGGGAGGTGTGTTATTTTCATTCCTGAGCACAGTCCGAAGGAGCGGATGGCGGGGTCATGCAGAGGATTCTGGTGGGGTGCGATTGGTGTCTGATCCAGGCAGAGCTGAGTTGAGACAGCGCGCGGTAAAGGCCGGTGGCTGGCGATAAGGACATGCGGTGACAGTTTAGTGGGGAGGCTATCACGAAGTCCGTTGCCTTGCATGAGAAAAGGAATTCGGGCGTCGCGAACTGGTGGACAGACGAGGAGGCGGAGCTCGTCATCTGTGGTGGCTTCTTTCGGGCTTCCTTCTGAGTCTTGGCGCGTAAGCATAGCTGATCTGTGCAGAATCCTCACCTGGAAGGCTGGAAGGCTGGAAGTTCTGTTGGAGGGTATTCCAAATCTCTCATGACATGGTGATAGCCATATTTTCAATTCAGTAGCCCCACTGGAATGACATAATGGTCTGCTGTTATGGACGAAGGAAAGATTAATAGAAACTTTGAAGTGAAGGATTCCAGTCTTCAGTTTATAGGGTCCGAAAAAGTACACAAAATATAACATAAAAGATTTGAGGCGGTGGAACGAACCAGCCAGGATCAATTCCCCAACGGGTTTAGATAGTCATAAAACATTAAAATACGTGTAGCCCTTTGTTAGGACGAAAATATCGTGCGTGTTCTCCCATCTTACGAGACGAATTTGCCTCCCAATTGGCAAAACAGCCGAGTAAGTCCGAAACCACCAGGCCCAAACTTCAGCCCACCTAAGACATTGTACATTCGCCTCTTGCAAATTATTTTGCTCCTAGAAGCTTCTCTCAATTGCTCAAATCTTTCCTGTAAGACACCTAAAGACATAACGTCTCTTATAAAGATGATTGCTGCCATAAATAAGCCCCAAGGGCTGACTCTGTACACTTATTCTTACAGTATAGAGGTCGAACCGCTTGGTAGCACACTCTCTGCGTACTACGACCTCTAAAGTCACCCAGCCTGCAGCAAAACCTTATAGAAATCTAAAATTCGATATGAGACAGCTTGTGGAGAGCTACGAGGGCAAGTACAAAAGAATAGCGTGGTATAGACAAATATAAATCACGTAAGCTGCTATTGTTACTGCCTAATTCAATCTTGAAATGCTATTTGATATCAATAGTTGCACTTGATACTAGTAAGCTTTTCAGCTAGGCGAGGAATCGCCAATGAGTTTGGCGTAACACTCGCTAAGAATGCCTGCTATCTCCAGAATTTTGGCTGCAACGTTCTCACAAGCTCAACGTCACCTATTTTAGGCAGCAGCAACAACACAAGTAATATCAACTGAGGCAACAGCTCCTCGTCCTTCGAGCCTCCACTTAGTCAATCTAAACTTTAGTGACACAAAACGCAAAAGACACAATGGGAGACTACGTTCCGGAAGTCAAAGAAGAGATTAAAGTCGACGAGGAAGCTCCCGATATGTTTGAGAAGCTGGAGAAACTCATAAGGTTCCAGTTGTCGAGCGAAGAGTTGCCTGTTCGTGATGTGTTGACGGCGTTTGGGACCCCTATTGTTTCAGTTGGCATTTTGGATGCTGGTATTATCACGGGAAAAGTACTTGGCAATCCAAGACCTGGTGCAGAGTCTACGGAAAGTTTCGACAATGAGACTTTATTTCAAGCGGCGAGTATATCAAAGGCAGTTACGGCCTTGGCTGTGCTCAAGCTTTGCCAACTTGGTGAATTGGATCTTGATGCGCCCATTTCAGGATATTTGAGTTCAGTAAGTGCTAGTTTATACGACTACTTCTTCCCTGATTTGTCTCTATTGTAAGCATTCGACTCAGGAATTGCCTTGAAAGCACGACCCGCAACTTCACAAGACAATGCCTCAACACAAGAACGCAACCTTCAAAACAGCGCTGACTCATATAACCTGGGTTTTAGGAGCAAATGTCATGGATTTCAACCTCCCAAACTCAAGCCCTAGTGTCTCAGATCTCGATCCGCCTCCTCCTAAGCCATACCTCAGGCCTCAGAGTCCATGGTTTCGATGGCTACTCAAACACCGCCATTCCTTCGGTTCAACAGATTCTCCACGGAGATCCACCAGCAAACAACGAACAAATCTCCCTCTTTACACTCCCAGGCGTCGGGTTCTACTACTCGGGAGGAGGCTTCACAGTTATCCAATTAATCCTCGAAACGCACCTCAAAAAGCCCTTTCACCAAATCATGGATGAGACCGTCTTGCAACCACTCAACATGACACGCAGCACTTATAACACTCTCGATTCCGCAGAGACAAACTACGCGCCCGCATATCTAACCGGGAAGAACAAGTCAGATCCAGAGTATCACGTCTACCCGGAAAAAGCAGCGGCCGCGCTCTGGACCACGCCTTCGGACCTCCTGAAAGCAGTGCTCGCTGTACAGAAGTCTCTCAAAACAGGAGGATTCCTAGACCGTAAGTGGGCTGAAATCATGTTGACGCAGGCTGGGGATAATGAGGCGGGGATGGCGCTGGGATGGGTGGCTAAGAAGGGAAGCGTGCACTTCTGGCACACTGGGGGTAATCCTCCTGGATATAGATGCATTGTCGTCGGGTATGCTGACCTGCCTCTTTATGAAGATGAAGCAAAAGGAAAAGAAAAAGAAAAGCAGAGCGAGAAAGCAGGAGTTGAGGATGCGAAGGCGGATCGTACAGCTGTCCCAGAACAGTGTGGGATTTGCATTATGACTAGCTCACAGCTGGGAACGGAGATTAGATCCAAGATTCTTCAGGCGATACCTTGCTTGAGATCCTGGCCATCTACGTGGGATAATCCTACGGTGCCGTTCCTGGATCGTGCTAGGAGTGTCGATAGCAGGGCCAAGGATTGGCGTGGGGAGTGGGGCCCTGGGGATTGGAACCTCGTCTATAAAGAAGAGGGGATGTTCGTGAGGTTTGGAAAGCTGCCGGCTGTGAGGCTTGTGCCGGGAGTTCTACTGGCGAAGAAACATGCCGAGGGGAATTCGATCGATTTGGTTGCTGATGGCTTGGATCTAATGTTGCGGCTTGGTTGGAAGGAAGGGTCGCGGAGCATCGAGGTGTGGCAAAATGCTCCTGTGATCACGTTGGAGCGGAAGTCTTGAAGAACCTTCGCCATTTGAAGATGCGTAGTGAGTTATGGGAAATATGAGGAGCTGCGAAGTATCTTAGTTCCGAGCCTCGTGTATGATGTAACCAGTCTTCTCTTAAACGGACTATGATAACATTAACTCGAAATGCAGCATCATAGCTAATTCATTTGACCTTATTTTATGCAAATTGCAGCTCGGTTTAAGTAGTTCTCAATTATTCTCCATCACTCAGCTCGCAGTGAAGTTCTCGTGGCTTCATCACTCGTCTGGTGTAACGCTGCCACGTGTCAGCGCCACCAGATTGCTCAAAAATCGCGCACGGATTGACGACTTACCTCTCTCAAAAAGATCTCTATTCCCTTGTGCAACTTGTTGCTGACACTCTAATCACCCTTTGACTAACGAATAATCAGAGCCCTTCTATCGTGGTTAAACACAGGATTGCCTCGCCACCTTTTTTACTGTGCTCAGCTGTGTTAACCCGATCCGCTCACGCTTCTAGCCATGACAGACCCTCAGCCAATACTTGAAGCTTCGATAGACAGTCAGGAACTACCGCGATTGACGATAAATCCTCAAAGAGAATCTGGGAACCAAGCCAGTAGACCAGAAAATCCTTCTGGAGCGACAAAAATGTCCACGTCTGATAGCCTGGCCAAAGAGGCTGGGGCTTCGTCGCGACCGACAATTCCTCCCGAATCCACTGGTATGCATATGTTTCCTCATAGACTTTGAGTCAATGGCCCTCTGATGTTCTTTTTGCTTCACAGAATCGGGCCCCACCAACGGTGAAAGTTCAATATCCAAGGTTGAAGATACAAAGGTTAAAGAAGTCAGCTACCTGGACGGAACCATGTTTTGGGTCGATTTAAAGCCTCCGGCGGAGCACAGTGGTTCACCAACGATCTCGCCATTTCTCTGGGCCCCAGAGGATCATCGCCTCTGCCTTGGTTATCTCGAGTCCTGGAAACAGCATGACATTCCTCGTTTCAGAGGTCGCGAACGTTACACGAGAAGGGTTGAATCATTGGGTGGAGATGGGCTAAAAAATCCATTGAGAGAACTCCATGATTTCATAGAAGCTGCAACCAATAAAGACCATGGTGGTCACGGTATCTTCATCATACGAGATACTGATCTTAAGGGACACAACAGATTATATGATGCGCAGGATTGGAGAGTAATGGAATACTATGACCGCGATTTTAAGGTCATTTACGACGACGATGACGACCTTTACTTGGTAAATTCAACCCAATTGAAGGTTCCAAGCGTCAAATGGGATATCTCTAGAGGAGAGGACGATCCCTATCCGCTCTCTCCGTCGCCGGCCCCTTGGCGCAGGATATGGTAAGCTAACAACATCCAATACGGTGAAATATTACATTCTCTACTGACCCCAAACAGCCTTCTTCAGGGGTTAAATGCCATCAAACCTCAGATTCGTCGCGGAAATGTCATGTTACCCTTTATCGCAGATGAAGAAAACACTATATTGCAGCATTTGAAGGGTAGACAATTTTTCAACCCACTTTCCGTAGTTCGTCGCAAGCGCAACCCGGTCTATCCATCATTGGTCAAACGCTGCAGTATGGTTTTACAATTTTCCTGGTATAGGAAAGTGGACCCTCCGCTAGAGGAAATCATGGATGCGAAGGCCGGAATGGATGCAGAGAAGTTAGTGGCTATGGATGAAACCATCCAGTGGCACATTGGTAGTCTTTACGGACAGCAACACGTCCAAAAGACAGTCTATACGGTAAGTTCTTATATTTACCTAAATTATTTTCTTTTAACTGAACGATTATAAAACCAGGTTGAAGCAATTCAGAATCCGAAAGAAAACAAGAACGAAGTTTCATGTGATGGAGATTACTGGACAGTACTCGTTCTAGCACCAGAGGGCTTCTATGATGTCAATTCATTGATCCGTAAAAGCATAATTCCCAATACGATTGTGTATAGGCCGTTGTATCGCCTACCAACTGTCATGCTACAGCGAGCGGCGGAGGCTCTGGAATTTATGATCAAGGATTGGAGTGAAATCCTAACTTATGTCGAGGAGCTTTTGGGTGATCAAGAACTAATCCTGTCCCCAGAGCAGCATGATAAGCTGCTTGACGACGATAAATCGGGGTCCCGCTCGAGAATGTACTTTTGGGTCATAAACAGCCTCATCACTTTCAGAGTCATGATGGACGAGAGCAGCCAAGTGTACCTCGAGTTTAGAAATGCGGTAATCGAAGACCCGCAGCCAGACTATTCCAAGGAAGAGCAGAAGATCATGATAGAGGCAACTAAAACCATGGAAAACTTCGAAAGACTGGGCACAAGGGCTGATGTAATCCGAGGAAGAGCAACAGTACTGCTAAATAGTGTGAGTATTTCTCACCTCACTGTCTCTGCATACCGAAACGGATGCTGAAACTTGCCGTAATTCAGTTGTTTAGTGCTATCTCGGTAGCCGAAAGTCACAGGGCCACTGACTTTACCGAAACTATCAAGCTCTTGACAGAGTCAACTCTGGAAGAAAGTAGGAAATCCACCAGATTGGGCCAGAACGTGATGCTTTTAACATATGTCAGCATCTTTTACCTACCGCTAGCCTTCTGCACGGTAAGTTAAAAACAAGTACGGATTCATTCGGCAGTAGAGTTTCTGATGTCGGGCAGTCTTTATGGGCAACTACATCGACCTTTGGCTTCCATAACTTGATTGGAGTCATGGCTGCCACAGGAGTTGCGACATATATCATTGCATTTAATCTCAGAAGAATATCAGAATTGTATCAAGTTGGGAGAAGAAAGCTAGTCAATTCCATGACCAAGGATTCAAATTGGAAAGAGTTGGGAAAAAAGCTCGAGCAATCTTGGTCTGATGACAATAATCTGGGGCCGTCTGAGTGGTGGATTTTCATATACTTCGCAAGGAGTTTATTTATATTGAACTGGAGCGATCTTGGAGACAAAAAGGAAGATGTCGGAATAACAGTGGAAACGGTCCCGGATGGCCATGAAACGCAAGACTCCACGCGTTCAGACAATAATAGGAAATCGGATGAGAGTCGAGCCGACCTGAATGAGAATGTCCCTAAGCAGACGCCTCTTCGAGAACTTCGAGAAATCGATAAGTATGCAGACGGGTGCAAAATTGAAGGTGAAACTAGGAAGGAGTCGAGTACAAAGACCACAAAACCACCCAAGAAGAGCTGGTTTCACTTGAGGAGGAGCCGGGTTCCATTTTCAAGTCACTCGAAAGACCAAGAACCAGACATTGAATGCCAAAAATCCAACCCTGATTCAGAGACAGACACTAGGAAGGGGAAGGGGAAAGACACGGCGATTACAAGGGAAATAGAGTAGAAGGGAAAAAAGGAGATGGTTTAACGATTGTTTAGTTTGACCGATTGGGCGCTATGGGAGGAAACATAAAATATCAGAATGGATGGAAAAGGTAATAGAGACGTGTCTAGCAGAGATGTTGGAGGAAGGAAGAGCAAGGGAAATTTCATGTATATAGCATGAATCACCAGTGTATCACAAACAATGTCCGCACTTGCCATTCATTAATTATTTGGTGATAAAGCTCTCCCCCGTTTCCATTTATACGCTAGGGCAAATAGCCTTGATTAGTTACTATGATGACTTTCTTCGCAACTAAGGATCAGCTAAAAAATAAACAATATATGGGCACATTGCTAGTGCCGTAGGGGCTGGTGGCTCGGAACAAGTCGATAATTGGGAGTACTACGATAATCTGCCGATCTCCTCCCATAAAATCATGCTCTGCAAGAAGCAGAAACTATCAGACCATACTATGACTTTCAGTGCCTTGATATATTCCTCGAACGTCAAGATCCTTAACTCCATTACCACAAGCTTCAACTCTTGAACAAAGTACAAGCGCTCAACGCGGTCAATATTGGCAACCGCTGTTATGAAGAGGATCCATAATAGTAATTCAAGATCTGCCGCCCACGTGAGAATGAGCTGGAGTCCTTCTCTCTCCAGATTGGATTTGACGTGTTTGGCAATAGTATGATGTAGTGAGCTTCGAAGGGGTAGCTTTCGAAGGACTATGTTTATGTATATAGTTAAGCTTAAGGACGTCGAGGCCTGGTAGAACAGTGATGGAAAGATACTTGCTGGCTCTTCATTTTGCGACTGTCTCTTCCTGAAAGCATTCTCCGCACTGAAAGCAGTAAGCTGGTATTGAGTTCTGAGAATTGTCGTGCAGAAGTACAAGCGTTCACTATCAATAAGCGAGTCTTTTTCCAGATAGCGAGACAGGACGCGAATCTCCCTCAGGATATCGAGCATGGTAGAAGGTGGAAAAGGTATTGAGATGTGTTTGGTTGCAGAGCTTCCGTCCAGAACTTGAGATATAGGACGGATCGGCTCTGTAGGTAAGAAGTAAGGTTTCGAAAGCGTCAAGCCGGCATAGGCTAAATCTGACCTAAGAAGACTGTTATTATGGGAGACTAAAATGCGACTAAGTATTATGAATTTGCGCGGAGCTACCAGGTCCTCTTCGATCATGGATATTGGTTGCGATCCTTCTTGTGATTTTGGTTTGGCTGTCTTGACCTTGGTATGAGAAGATAAGATTCTAAATCGCCCGGTCTGGAACGGGACTTTTTCAATCTCTTGAGTCGCTGAGGCGATGGGACCTCCAAGTTTCTTTTGACGAAGTGCCCCCCGCACTGCATGCGATCGTATAAAACTTAAAGATGCAGCATGACTACCGTCTTTATCGACAGGAACAAATGCAAAGCTCTTTTTCGATTGGCTACTGGCAGCCATTGGGATATCAGAGAGTATTTGATCTGGTAGGAGTTTTCGTAGCGCAAAACCTGCATTTGAGTTAGGACACTGACTTAAAGGCACAAATCGCCGGTCAGTAACACAGTAAGGAATGAAGCTGAATCAAGAGCCTAAGAGCTTACCTCCGGTTTCAGGTCAACTGATCCACGGCAGTCATTCATATGTTGCAAAGCCTCAAACAAGGAGTCTCCTACCGACCGAGAGCCATCGTAGAAATCCCGAAGGCTAGCTTAACATGCCAGGAAGAGCATGACAAAACTCAGGAACGACAACATTCGATTTGAAAACAGCTACCGGATGGAGTATAGAGATAGCTATTCAGCCTATTTATCAATTACTCCGAGGATAGAGTCGGAACGGTAGGATCGGCAGATGACCAATGCAGACCAACGCAGGCCAATGGAGTAAAAAAGTCCTCCAAGCCGTAGGCATTCAGAGCTTTAGCGATTCCCACTTTTCTGTAGCATGCCATTGCAGGGAACTTGTGGAACTTGTGCTCTGGCTTGCCATACCTGACAACTTCCCGATTGAGGAATTATTTTACGGCAAGCTTCCGTGAGCCAACCTGATGACGGCATCGCGGATTAGTCAGTATCGTACGGGCTGATTTCAAAGATACTGGTCTCTCCTTTCCAAAGGTCTCACCAGATGAGGAAATATGATGACCGTGCAGTGTGCGATGTTTCTCGTTATGTTAGTCAACCCCTTCCAAGTGTGCCTGCTCGCAAGCAATGTGGCTCTCCATCACGGTCGAGAAGAATTACGCAAAACAATTTATGGAATATAAAGTTGTCTTCCTGGCCACTTTCTATTCATATATTCTACCTCAGCAGAATAAAGCACTTGGACACCATTCATCATCCTCGTCATTTTAATTTAGTAGCAAGACTTCGCAAAAGCAAACATAATTTTCACGATGAACTCTCCCACTGAGACTTTCCATTCCAGGGTGTATCCTGCCATTGATCCTAGTCGTCCAGAACTCTCAACGAAAGGCAAAACTATTTTCATCACAGGAGGTGGTGCCGGAGTTGGTGCAGCACTCGCCCGCTCCTTCGCGATCGCTGTGGCAACTAACATCGCCATCATCGGCAGAAGAACTGCACTGCTCGAAGCCACAAAGATTGCTCTACAGAATGAGTTCCAAGGGCTGAGCGTCTTTACTCGAGTTGCCGACGTCCTCGACCGGATTGCAGTCGATGGCGCCTTCTCCGATTTCTCAGCCAATATCGGCCCAATAGATGTTTTGGTCCATAATGTAGGATATCTCTCGCATGTTGCCAATATCAAGGACACCGAGATCGAGGAGTGGTGGCGAGGGTTCGAGATCAACATCAAAGGCTCTTTCATCATTGCTCAAGGTTTCTTGCCCCATGCAGCAAGAAATGCAAAAGTCATCTACTTGACAACTGCAGTGGCAATCCGCGAGCCCTTCCCGGGAATTTCAGGATATGTATCGTCGAAGTTGGGCGCGACGAAGGTTTTCGAGTACCTGCAGGCTGAGAATCCGGATTTGCGTGTCATCTCTATGCACCTGGGAGTTTTGCAGACAGAGATGCAGGAGAAATTGATTAAGGATGGAATTAGCATGCCGCAGCATGAGATTGAGTCTCTCTTTGACGTCTGACTAGATTCAGGTTGGAATTTCCATGCTCGGAGCTTGCGCTGATTTGCAATGGTAGTGTCCCTCCCCGCTGGTGCTGTGCTATGGGCGGCCAGCCCTGAAGCTGAGTTCATGAAGGGGAAGTTCATGTAGGCCAATTGGGACGTAACGGAGCTGAAGAACAAGGAAGAGGAAATCAAAGGTACTACTTGCTTGACTTTATCTCATGGAGGGTCGCCATTCTCGACATAAGCCTTTACATAATTATAGCAAAGGCATTAGAAAGCAGAGAGGTCAAACTGCAAGTAATTGATTTGGTCTAAGAATCATGGTTGAGCGGGCTTATATACCAATTCCATTCATATCAATCTCTTATTCAAGTCCTCTGTTGTTAGTGAGAATAAAAGTAGCTTCAGCTCCTTTGAACTGAAATCTCGGATGTCCTGAGATCAATGTTAGTAGCCAGCGTCAACGCATCACTGTAACAGGTCAACCCACACCGGAATGTTTTCATGGCATTTTCTATTTCCGTTTCTGGGCCTGAGTAGCTACTGCTTTAGCCTGAGCTATGGGTGAGCAAGCATAAGCCGAGGGTGAGAAATTCTGAGCACCGCCTGAGTACACGATAAGTGAGCCTGAGCACGCATAAAAGAGCTATTTTAGTACCTGCAGGGGCTCGTTTCGGCACTCTTAAAGCCCGGTTTAGGGAAAGCGGTTAGATCGAATGCGCCAGCGGTCGACGTAGTCGCAGTGAAAATGAAAAAATGTGCGAGCGCACCCTATTGAAAGAATTGCCCGCAAGCCCATGGCCTTTACTAAAGTAAGGAATATTTCTTCTTACTACTTAAATTATAAGAAGAAACGAGATAGGATAGTTAAGATAAGTATAATAAGAAGTAAGTACAAAAGTAAAGTACGGAGTACGAAGGGGAGTCGCAGAATGGGAGCGTAAGGTAAGGCGCGCGAGGCTAAGGCTGCGAGTGCGAGTGCGAACTCGCCTCTCGACTTCGACTTCTGGCCCTCGACTCTTAACCTTCGACTTTAAGCGTTTTACTTATAAATTAAGACTAAATATTAAAGAATTATATATTTAGACTAATGAAAGTATATAAGAAGACTTAATAAAAGAGATTCCTACTCCATGGGTTTGTGGGCGATATTTTTAATAGGGTACGAAGGACACGGTCAAAAGTTCCTGGAATACAGGGTATTTAGCGATCTACCAGCCTGTAAGCCCCAAATTACAGCGAGCTAATTAGTGGATCTATAGGCCTTTGAGCCCCCAAGTTCTAGCGGGTTTTAGCGGCCTGGCGCAACGTCGCTGGCATAGCAACAGCCACTTATAGGGCCAATGCCTATAAATATAGGGCACTTTAGCGAGTGGCTGCTTATGCTATAGCGTATTTATAGCGCTCGGGCGCCGTATTCCAGGAACTTGTGACCGCGTCCTTCGTACGCTTACGCATTTTCATTTTCACTACGGCTACGTCGACCGCTGGCGCACTCTACGGTGTGTTTTTAGGGGGTAAGTGGTCAAAATGTTAAAATACTAAAGTACATCGCCCAGAGGCCTAGAAGTCCTATAAAGCTAGGTATTATTAAAATCAAAAATTTATAGTTTTTCTAGTAATAGCCACCCATTTTCAAATCTAAATATAACTCTTAGAGAGAGCTAAAAACCCTTAAAATTCTATTTAGATTCCTTTTACTACTTAGATAGTAATAAAGGGAGAGAGAAGTTAAGAGAGGGGGCGAGAGGGGGCACGGGCTATGAGCCGTATATTTTATAGGTCCTTTTAAGCGAAGCGATCCCCTTCTCCCCTTCCCCTCTTCCCCCTCCCTCCTCCCTAGTATTTCCTACTCCTTCTACTTATTATTTTCTTCTAAGTATTCTCTTATTATATCCTTATAAGTAGCGGAAAGAATTATTTATAAATTTAAGTACTTGACTTTAGGAATTTTCATAGTAATTCTAAGGACTCCTAGGCCTCGGGGCGATGTACTTTAGTATTTCGACATTTTGACCACTTACCCCCTAAAAACACACCGTAGCACTCGACTTAACCGCTTTACCTAGCCGAATCAACGCCATCCTGTCAGGCGAGCAGCTCCGCCCACCCACCCCCGCCAGGACCAATAATTAAGCCCAATGGCTTGCACAGGTATGGAAGACGCTCCTGATTTCAGACCAACGAGGAAGTCGAATGAGCTGATTAGTTGATGGTGAAACATGCTGCGCAATTTAACCGCTTTTGATTGACAATGTGAAAGAGAGACAACTCAAGGACCTTCTATATTAACTCCATTTTACTGGTTGGGTGTACGTCGAAGTATATTCACATTTTATAGCGGGTCCAAGAAGATCGAAGCCAAACTCTACTTGCAATTTGGATGCGAGCCTTTTACGAAACTAATGTATTAGGAGGCGAGACCAACGGATTAAGTCTTTTTATCGCCCTCTCCGTTTTATGGCGATTCTAAATATAGCTCGTATTGAAGAATAGGCTTAGCTCCAGAACGAGGGTTTCGTCCAATACGCATATTCCTTTTCCGCCACAAAGCCCGAGCGCGAATTTCTTTCCGGCGAGAGCCTACTGGAAAGGAAGAAGCCCACAACTTCATATATTCATACTTATACGACAGAGGCAAAGATGTCGTTGCTCCCTACAATCTACGACTTCAGCCGCCGTGACTGTGGCGATGAGGAAGGCAACGACGTGATAATTGAGTATGACGGACATGGCGTGAAAATCAAGACGACCGGATACAGATGGCAATTCTTGTTCTCATCAGAAATGACGGAAATCGAGACAGTGATTTTATCATCAATAGAGAGCATGATCCAAGTCTTTGCTGTTCTGCAAACTCGAGCAAGTAAACCTTCTGAAGCAGCAGGAATCGCGGAGATTGAGGCTCGACTTCACCTTGCAAAATCCGAGGTCCGAACCGATCTCATGGTCTACGATCCGCTTCCAGGGCCCGACTGGACTCGTCTCTTTCAGATCGATCGAATGGATGCAAGACCTATTGGACCTAAGGCGTTTGACGTAACCATATACGGCTCTCTGACAGCCTTCAAATTGGACAGTATGCCCCCTTATCGTGCACTGTCGTACACGTGGGCTTGGCCAGTCGAGATGAACAACGCTGGAGCATCACCTAACGAGATCGAGGTCTCTGCTTCGATTATCTGTAACAACGGTGTCCTCCGCATCACAGATAACTTATTCTCAGCCTTGTGCTATTTGACAAGCCTTGGCAAGCTAGGGTGGATCTGGATAGATGCGATCTGCATCAATCAAGCTGATGGAACGGAGAAGTCTGATCTGATCTGCCAAATGGATACGATTTATTCCCACGCAGCAGAAGTCATTGGCTGGCTTGGCTCTGCCCAACTGTTCACGAAAGATCTTATCTGGGCGACAACAGATTTCATTGACCGATTCAAAGATCACGAGAACTTCAAGAGTCAGGGCTTTGACTGGCCGACGGATTCGTTGAAAGACCAACAAATTAGCCAGTTCTTCAAAGTCGACCATCTTTTGGATGGGTTGTTACGGGTCTATCTCTTCTATAATTCCTGCCGGTGGTTCAAAAGAGCTTGGGTAACGCAGGAAATTGTTCTCGCGAAACGTGTGCGACTCTTCTGTGGAGAGTTTGAAGTCTCGTGGTGGGGATTACAAGACTTCGCCACGATTATGTTGAGGACCGGATGGCTCGGCGTTATAATATCATTTGGAGGAAAGTATATTGATAAGTGGGACAATCGCTCCTGGCTCTATGAGCTACGCACCTGGAAAATCCTCCCCGAGGTAATACCACGGATATTGAATGACCCTGACCTTGGCACATCACTAACACTTACCATGAACGAGATATCCTCACATCTTCCAGGCACTCCAGGCCGCTATCTCACGTGCTTCCATGAAATATTATCCTGCACCATGCAATTTCGTTGCACCAAGGCGGTCGACCATGTCTTCTCGGCTATCGGCCTCGCGGGCCCAGAGTACAAAGCAAAGATCATGGCGCTTTTGAAACTCGATTACACAATGAATCCGAAGGAATTCTGCATGGAGATTTCGAGATCCATTCTATCCAATGCCAAATACCTGGATATCTTGATCGCTTCTGGGTTCCCAGACCCAGATGATCAAGACCCAAACAGCACCACAGAAGATGTCCTACCATCCTGGGTTCCAAACTACATATCACCACCACGCTTCTCGGCATTCTCCAAGAGAGATTCCCGGTCTTTGAATGCTGGCCTCTGTGAAGAAAATCCTCCACCCTTTGAGATCCAGGGTTTGAGCTTGGTTTGCGATGGTGCCTTTTTCGACACAATTGAAATATTGGAACACGCAGCTATCTTCCCAAGAATCCATTTACTCGATTTCTGCACTAAGTTCACAGCCCTCATCAGTCAAAAACCACGGCTAGAAGTTCTATGGAGGACGCTGATCCTTGATCAGAGCTTTGATGATAGGAACCCCGCTCCTGAGGACTACGCGACGAGTTTCATGGCGATGATAGCAGAAACAGATGGACCTGGATTGGCCGACGCAACAAAAAGGGGGGAAAACACGAACGAGTACTTCGGTCGGCTAGATGACTATCTCGAGACCTTGAATGCTAAAGAGGTGCTTGGCGACAAAGCACTAACTTCAGCTGAGATGCGCGAATACGTTCAAGCATTAGCAAACGCAAAGGACAACCAAGACGACCACTCTCTTGATCCATCGATTGTCAGCAACATAAACCAGACAGCATTGCCTTATACTAGAAGCGAAGGCCAGCCACGAGGTCTTGATTACATTTTTATGACTAAGAAGGGGTTCATGGGAATTTGTAAAGGCCCGTGCCAGAAAGGAGATCAGGTGTGGGCGCTTCGCAATGCACATGTGCCCTTCTTCTTGCGGGAGACCGAGGTTTTGGATAATTTTCAACTTGTTGGGACCTGTTTTGTGCTGGATAAGATGCAGGGGGAGATGATTCAGGATGCAGAAGAGGTGAAAACCATCAGGCTGGTCTAGTTTACCTTTAGACTGAGCACCTTTTGAAGCTGGCTGCTACTTCGAAATTGATTTTCTTTCATAGATGTTAAAGAAAGCTGCTTAAAGTTGAAAAATCTTAAACAAATGAAGTTCGAATCCAAGTTAATCAAAGGAGACAATCCAACCTTTAAAGCAAAAGGCAATAAATTATCTCGAGTCAAGTCGGGAGTTTTGGATGGGCATTTTCATTACGTTAGCTTTGTAAGCGAGACTCAGCTTAAGGAGAGCATCTCCAACTTCAAACTTCTATACTGTTTGTAACGGCACGGGCGATCACAGGCTCGATAGAGGCATATGGGAGTACGTACGAGGCTAATAGGATCGATTCTATAGGCCTAATACGAAGGAAACAAAGAAGATAAGGAGGGAAGAGAAGAAGAGAGGAGAGAAGTCAAGTAATCCCGCATCCGGAACCCTTCTTTGTTGACCTCCATGCCGTTTCCGGCCATATATCTTCATTCAACGAAAACAGCAGCTAACCAACTCTTTGTTTCGCGACCATGTATTCAATTCAACTTGATCTTCGAGTCCATACTTCGGATTTCTTTCCAATTCAAATTTGTCATGGGCTTCTCACGACCAGCAAAGCGTCCAAGGACCGACGCCGGCGGCCTTCCCGATGCCTCCCCAGAGGCATTGCACTCCACAGTCTACCGCGAGACACGTATCGAAGTCATTGCCGCAGACGCAACAACCTTCCCCATAGCCTCTATCGTTAATGCTGCGAACACAGGACTACGAGGCGGCAGCGGCATCGACGGCGCGATCCACAACGCCGCTGGACCTGACCTCCTAGCGGAGCTCAAACGGGTGTATCCCTTTGGCTGCCTCGTAGGCGAAGCCCATCCCACCGACGCGCACAACATCCAGACTACGCAGCATATCATCCACGCCGTTGGCCCGGATTACAGGAGGCAGGTGTACAGAGGCAATGAAGAGCGTGCGCACCAGGACTTGTATGATGCGTATACCAACTCCATGCAAGCAGCAATGGACCGTGGGGCTACGAGTATTGCTTTCCCTACTATCTCGACGGGGATTTTTGAATTACCGCCTGAGCTTGCGAGTAGGATCGCTATGGCGGCTGTGAGAGCGTTTGTTGATCAACAGACACACTTTCGGTTTGAGCGTGTCGTATTCTTAGTTTGGTCGCCGGAAGGCGAGTCGCCGGATTTGAAGCATTATAATGCTAACTTTGAGTGAGTCTGCGAAAGTGATATGAAAGAGAGAGAAGAGATACTAATTGTTGCAGTTCATCTTGGGCGAGAAGGGACAATTCTCCTATTGGTAATGATGAGGATGTTGAGATGGAGGATGCGGGGGGTGATAATGGGGAGGAGGGAAGTGGTGGGCAGAATATCAGTGAGCAAAATGACAATGGCCAAAATAACAATGCTTCGGATGATAATGCCCAGGACAACAATGGCCAGAATGACAATGGCCAGAATGAAAATGATCAACAGGACAACGGCCAAGAAGGCAGTGGAGGAAACAACGACGGCGAAGGAGGAGCTGATGGTTCAGGCGAGAATGGCCCAAAAGATGAAGGACAAGACGGCAATAGCCAGAACAGCGATGGGCAAAACGACAATGAGTCTGACGAGAATGAGGGACCGGCAGGTAATGAAGGAGAGAAAGCAGAAGACGGTACAGTGATCAAGGAGGAGTCAGCAGAATCGGACGCTGGTGCAGCAGGTAATGGGGAAGGCGAGGCAAGAGACGATCCAGAAATCAAGCAGGAGCCAGCAAACTCGGACGCAGGTGCAGAGGCAGGAGATGATCCAGAAATCAAAGAGGAGCCAGGAGGCTCTGACGCTGGTGCAGCTCCAGTTATGCCTCCTGCTGGGGAAGCTCCAAACTTCATTCCAGCTGCACGCGATGATCCCGAATTCGACGAGGATGACGACTTCGATATACCGTTCGATTCTAGCCTCTACCCGGCATGGGTGCCTCGTGTTGAGGACCCTCCGCCTCAAGACGGCGAACAGCAGCCTGTTGAGGATGGTCTAGATGTGGAGCGTAGTGATGGGGACGAGGAAGATTCAGTTGAGCAACTTCCGCCTCAAGATGATGAACAAGATCCTGTTGAAGAAGCTCCACCCCAAGAGAATCCTGCTGCGGGGGATGAGCCTGAAGACGAAGGCGGAGCACCACCGCCCGCTTCCCCAGTTGTTCCTCCTGCAATTATTCCACCTCCAATTGTCGCACCTCCAGTCATTCCACCACCTCCAATTGTCGCACCTCCAGTCATTCCACCACCTCCAATCGTTGCACCTCCAGTCGTCCCACCCCCAGCGATTCCAGCGGCCCCAGTCGTGCCCGCTCCACCACTGGCGGCGGTCGCAGCTCCCCCAGCTCCGCCAGGGCCCGCAGCAGGCACATGCGGAGCCGATGGTGGGCTGACGAGAGCCGGCACGCCATGCAAGAGAAGGCCTGGAGCTGGTAAAACACGTTGTCATTCGCATCCTCGTCCTTGATCTCTCAGCTCTGAAGTTTTTTTTCTCTTTTCTGAATGTTGAATGGTGAAGCAGTTGAAAGGGTTCTATTGAGTGGTTTCCTATTGTGTTTTTGTTTCTTGGTTCCTTGCGTATAAGCAAATGATGCAATTTTGTTATATTCTATTTCGTAATATAAAATGTGATAGTCTGTTCTAAGTTGAGTTCATGTATTTACGGGTGGCAGCTCTGCGAATGTCAGCCTCCAACTTGGCTTCAAGTATCTTCGTATTCGGATTCGCATCCTTTCCTCTATTATATTGAACATTCATCTCCAAATTTTCTTAATCCACATTTCCAGAATGATCAAGACTTACAGCATAGCCAAGCCACAGCCTCTCACTTATCCAACTTGAACATCGCACCATGCCATCCATAAGCACGTGTCAAGCGTCTGCCCATCCGTCTCGCGACACTAAAGCGGATCTTGACCTCTGGATGTGGCTCATGGAACTGTATACTTCTCTCGACATCCAGTTTTGTTGGCGTGAATTGCCAGATGCTGCCATAAAGCTTCTGTGCAGCGAAACCCGTGCTGGTCATGGCGCGCAGAAAGTCAATCCAAGGGACTTCTCCCACGTTGCCTGTGGCGCCGGGTGTGAAGAAAAGGGTATTGAAGACTCTGAGTGAGGGTGCAGAGACGCGGAATGTTGGTTGTTTGTCAGGTTGTGTTGCGAGAGGTTGAGGAGCAGCATTTTGGAGCGTGGCTGGCTCGGTGGCGGCTCCTTTGGTCTTGACTTTTCGTTTGGACGGCTTGGAAGAGACCTTCTCGTTTATAGACGTGCTCTCCATCCAGGCTTGCATGTCTGAGTCCAGCGGCTCTGCCTTTCCTTTCTTCGGCTCCTTGATTGGCTCCACCCATGCCTGAGTCGGCTCAATCTTCTCCCCGCTCTGTCGAGGTGTGTGATCTCCCATACATTTGTCGATATTCTTCCCAGCTAGCCTCCTCCAGTTCGCATCAAATTTGCTCCAGAAGAGGTCAAGGTTCTTCTCCGCGTTGATCATTGCTTCCGTGGTCACCTTGGTTCTTTTCTTGTCGATCGGGTAGTCAAATTTGCCGTCTTTGGGCATGGCGAGTTGTGTGATACCTTGCATGACTCGATCCATGTTATCCAGATAGTTGATTTGAAATGTAGCTTCTTTCATGATCTCCATGACTTTTCGAACATGTTTCTGTTTGCGTTTCGGTTAGCGGAGAACACCTCCCAAGACATTATAATCACATTCTCTTTCTTTACTCTCAAATCTCACGGAGTTTTTAGGGGAGAGTCACTTACTTTGTTCTCATCCTCGAATGTTGCCGCCCACGGATGATAAATGTTGATTTCATGTAATGCTCGAGAAAGTATCGCAAGATCGGCGAAGCAGTCAGCCATGTAAGGAGAGAGATTCTTCTTCTCTGTAGGATCCTGCATGATCCACTCAAAGTAGTCAATCACATTTGGAAGCCCAAACAGCTCCCGTTGTTGTTCGTCCCAGAGTATGAGTAGAAGGGCCCACGGCTTGTGGAAATGAGGATCAAGCTCGTTGATGGGACGAATGTGCATGTTGATCGTCCCGGGATCTTGCGGTTCGCGTATGAAATAGTGCCGTAGAGGTGGAGACGATTGGATGTTTTTTAAATTGTGTAGAGGGGTTTCACATGCAATCAAAAGTCTTTGCAAGAGTCAGTGCAGTTCTCAGTTCAAGGATTCTGAGTGTCAAGAACTCACAGTTGCTGGAGTTTTAAAATAGTAATCAAAAACTCTTCAGGTAGCTGCCGATCATAAGAAATCTGATCCTTATATTTCTCTTTCAACTTACAGAGTCTTGAGACACATCTGTGCAGAAGACTCCAGGTTTCGAAGCCAGTGTAGGCATCGGCGATGACATTTCGGATGACTCGCTCCCAGAATTGGGTAGTTTGTGGCCCGGTGGGATGTTGTTGACCCCGAGTGTCCAGTAGTCGATCATTTCTGTGCTCACTCCAATCCATGATCGTGTCCGCAAAGTATCCGGGATCTTCTCTAAGAAGCCAAAGATTGTCCTCAGCTGCAGACAGTCTGGCTGCAAAGATAGCACGAAGGCGTTCCAAATCAAGGTTTGCTGGAAGACGGTACGGGGCTTCGGCGGAGATAGTTGCGAGACTAGGTTGTAAGTCGGTCACAAAGACTTCAGGTGTTTTCGCAGTTGCGGCCTCATCCTCCAAAGGGGCGGGCAACTCACCGCCCAGCAATGTACCGTTCTCGACGAGATCATGCAGGATGAGCTCGCAACACTTGACGAGAAAGGGATAGATCTTTTCCTGCAGCTCCAAAACACGCAAGCCTTCGCCAGGAGAGAATTGTCTCTGCGAAAACAGAAGACCAGCAGCGCCCTGATCGCCATCCCAGGAAACCAGTTTGCCATAGGTCTCCGAGTTATCTCCATCCATGAACATCGTGTAGCCTAGGAGAAAATCTTGCTCTGGAATCCAATGGCCATTGGAACCAAGGCGTGTAGCATCGATATCTGCTCTAGCAAACATACTAGGAGGGTTTAGACCACGATTATTAATGAATAGGACGAGAGACCTGGTGCTAAGGTCTTGCTGGTTAATGTATGGCCACTTGAACGCTGCTTGATGTTTGGAGAGACCTCTGTGGTGCCGACCAGTGTTCTCCATCCGATATGCCTCAAAGTCAGGACGATGGGTAGGTGACATGCTCGGCCAAGCTTGTAACAGCAGTTCTTTCTGCTTCTTCCTCGTCTTCTTCATCCAGCGTTTGTCAATTGTACCAGCATGTCTCTCCACAATCTTTCGCAATATGTTCCAATCCGACAAGACTCTCTCTGATCCAAACTTTGCTTCCTTACGTACTTGTGCTGCCGTAGGTCTTCGACAATTCATGTATGGAGATCCGGGATATTGGTTCTTCGGGTGGTACGGCCCCTTGAGCCCCATGTAATTCATCTGTTGTACCATTTCTTTGAAATCGGAATCTGTTGTCGGCAATCTGCCATTCTTCGCTATCTCGGTGGCCCAGTCCTTCTTTGTAGGAGCCATGAGTGTGGGTTTAATAACAGAGGGATCAATGGTCGGTGAGTTCGTGCAAGATTCGCGTTGTCTGGGGAAAACGCGGTTGAATGAAAGGAGACGCGACTGGCGACTGGCGACTCGGGTGGATTGATGACGTAAGCTTGCAAAGCATCACTAAACCTGAACTTCACCTCCTTCGTTCCTTCTCTTCCCACCAAGACTCTATGGACTCCCCCTCTGCGAAAGGTTCAGTCTAAAGCCTTAAAAGAATGTCCAGCTTTAGTTTTCAATCCTCGAATCAATTTGGAGACTGTCAGAACTTTGGCCACTTGAAAAACCTGGAAAGCTCTACAGATATCCTGCGAGCGTCGAATTTACCTCCATGATGCCGTTTGGCTCTCTTACTGGTCTCCATTGATGTTCACGCAATTCCAAACAAGCTACCGTACATTAAGTTGCTAATGGCAATCCCCTTGATTTGAACTGGAACTTGGCAGCTGAAGCCCTCGGTCGCAGCAGCTATTGGGCCGAACTGCAGCGCATCCTTGCCCAGAAGCCCTTCAGAGCATTCATGAAGCAACCCGGACTTGAGTAGAACGTGGAAAATTTTTACTGAGCCTGCGCATACCAGGAAATCTTCTTCAGACAATGCAATTGCCACTGGCCCCGCGATATCAGCCAAACACGACATCCATGCTCTGTCTATTCCCTTGTCAACGTAGATTTGCCCTTTCTCGTTGGGCGCTGCGTATCATCTAATTATCCGTGCTCACAATGCTCTTCGCCAATTTATCATTTTCTATGCTGTCACAATTCTGAATCGAATCCTTCCATCTTTTAATTGCACGACTCTGAATCCTCGTTAGCTCAGTACCATCATTTGCAGAGCTTCTCGTTGAAATCAAATAGATAAAAACAGCGCATACCTAGATCAGAACCTGCTACGAAAGTGCAACGTACGGTGCCTTTCTCTGAGGAAATTAAGGCTTCGGCGAGCCGGCTGGTGTGAGGTACGCACTTGGAAACATGATGCCATAAATCATTGTTCAGGAACCTATCAAGAGTCTCTTTAATCTCGCAGTGCGCGGTAATGCGCCTTAGGCATGTAGATTCTCCCCTGTCAGCCAGTTAAGTAAAGCAATCCCACGACCCGGGGGGAAGAACACTGGTGGGTCTGGTCACAGAGCGCAAAGTGCACAACGAACAGCTGAGAAGAATGCCTTGATTGTACATAGCTATTGGACTAATGTATATATTCTCTTGCATCTTCTTGTCAAGCTGATTCTTCAAACTCCACACCTCCACCAGAACCTGTGCTGTCTTCATATTCCCCCCTACTACTGTTGTGGGAGGGGTGTGCCCTATGTGCCATTAATCCTGCCCAAGCCATTTGATTTCGGTGCTCCATAGCGGCCAGACTTTTTCAATAAAGTGCTGTACTCTAGTCTTGTTACAAAGCAATTCGTTGCTTGCCCTGTCTTACCTTCGAGACCGAGACCAAATGCATTCCCAGCTTTCTCCTCCCAGCTCCTTCGCCTCCATTTTCTCGGCTTTCATCTCCTCGAATCCAATATCTGCAGTTGTTATCTCTTCGAGTCGTCACCCACCCGTCTACTTCGCCCTACTCCATCACGAGCATTCTCGTCTAAAATTCACCACCGCAAGGCTCTCTCCCTATTCACCCTCTTCTCTTCCCAAGAGCTCGTCTGTCAGTCTTCAACCACGCTAGCATGTACTAGCATGTACTAACGTCACTAGCAGCCAACCAGAACGCTGCATAACTCGTGACCAACGCAGATGAAGCTGTTGATGAAGACCCCGCACTGCGCCAGCGAGGTCAAAGTTTAGCGAAGTAGTGATTTGAAATTCTTTAAAAGCACAGCTTCTCCCCCAGCTTGCAACCTTTCTTTCTTCGCAACTCCATCACCGCGATCCTCTCTAAGTGAGCTGCTCCACCACCAACATCACGTCTTGGCGCGTCACCAATGCAACTTCTTACTTCTTCAGTCAATCTTCTCACACTTGTTCGTCCTTCAATTGAGCTTCTTCCTTCTCGAGCTCTCTCGTCTCTTGTTCCTTCTCCTCGCACTTCCGGTTGCGCAAATTCTTCTCGAGCACGCTTTTTGTTCAACACCTCCAACTCGTCACTCCATCACGCGCCTTCCATCATTCAGCAAAGTCGTAAGTACTCCATGCCTGCTTCTTTTCCATTGCTGATATCTCCAGGCCCTCAAGTCCCTCGAGACGCGCTTCCTCTCCACCGTTCGACGCCCAAGCTCCAATATTTAACTACGCGTCTTCCTTCGTTCTCGACAACATCCTCTTCAACACCATACCTTCGACCAGGAACTTCTCCTTTCGAGAGTTCAATACAGCTATGCAAAGACAAAAGTAAGTCTTCCCATCCCATCATGCCTTTGATCTGCTGCTGACCCATCCCAAGGAAAGAAAAACGAACGATCCAAGTCCATTCTTGTAGCAAGTACATCTTGCCAGCAGGATTGAAGACTTGATGCCGTAAGTTACCATCTTTACTTCCTTCCCATCTCGTCTTTGCTTTCCATCTTTACCCTTTCTTTTCACGCGTTCTTTCTTCAAAGTCCAGCCAGTTGCTGGGTTTTCATGCAAGCTGCATTTCCCTTCGTATTTTTTCGAATTTGGAATTTGTAGGCGTCACGCGACTCGGCAATGGCCTTGTGAAAAAAAATTTCTTCGCTCGTTGGGTGGTGAATTTGACTTTGGCGTTTTGCTTTCGTGTGAGTGAAGTCAAGGTGCTTCACTCAACATCACATCACAACACCAGCTCATTAATGTTGCCATGCTCTGTTCATTCAATTGCTGATTCTTCCTTTTCAGTGCTGCCGTTCTCAAACTGCCTCAAAAAGCCACGATAGGGTCTCCGATTGCCTTATCTGCGATCTCCAGTCATTTCGATCGCGAAAAGTTCCTTGGGCGCTGTACACAACGGGGTCGTCAATTGCCTTGTTCGGATTCTTCAGTCATTCTCTTCCAGCTGTGCAGCCTCCAATAGTGGTCGTCAATTGCCGCTTCGAACTTTTCAACCCCGATTTTCTCGAAGTTCACCGTCCAGTCGTCCATTGCTGTTACGTGGAAGGTCGTACATTGCCTTCGTTTCCGAGCTTTCGAGTCGATCTCCGGCTTTCTTTCTGAGGTTTGTGGCGGACGTGTTTGCGGAAGCACCACATTTCGTACGGGAATATCGGTGCTGGTGGGGGTCGGGTGGGCCATCAGCACCATTCCCTTGTTCGGTGAGCCCCCTTCTTTCCTTGCTGTGTATTCAGGCCCAGTCGGCTTTCTTGCTCCGGTGATGGATCTTCTACATACGTTCTAAGTCCCGCGAACGTCTCGTTGGCAGTGCCAGCAGACTCGTGCCCAATGAAGGCTTAAAGGGAGCGTCGCGTGTCGTGCGGTGCCTGGCGTCTTCTGGCGTGCAGGTAACTTAGCATGCGGAGCCCGTCCGCTCTCTGTCGCTAGGGAGGACAGCTATGAGGTGGGGACGAGGTATTGTGTCCATCCGTGAAGGGAGGGGTTTCGGCTCGTCCTGGAACGCATAGGTGGCCGTGCCTTTGGAAATCCGAGACAGCGGCGTAACAAGTCCCAAGAAGTGTGGGGGGCCGAGCCTGCCTGTGAGCCGCCGCGGGGTAGCAGGAGGTTCCACTTCCGCAGTCCTGGCCGAAAGGAAGGATGGTGCGTGTTGGGACTCTCAAGGGTTGAAGTACTTGGGCGGATACAGCTCCCTGGTGGGAATTAAGCGACACCCTTGCACTGCCTGTGGGGACTTTGAAGGGCCATGTGGGCGCCTCGGTCTACCTCGAGATAGAATGCTGATGTCACTGATGATGGGCTTGATTCGCGAGACTGAGACTCCCTGAGTAACAGCTCGGAGAGTCGGGGGCGTTGGTCTTGACTGGGTGTTCGCGTTGCTATGGGCTCCCCTTACCCATTGGAACATGGATGGCCCGACAGTCATAGATGGGGGAGGGGACGAGGTGGTTGCGGGGTTGGTGGGGGTGTTAGGCTTTCGATGGGGACTGCGCCCGACGGCAGGGGTGGGTGGCTGTGGGACCGGTGGTGTTTTTAGGATGATGGGTGCTTGTATAATAGCTGGTGAGGACCGGGATGGGGCGCATTCTTGGGGCGCGTTGTTGGTCATGTTTGGGGTGTTTGGCAGTGGAGGCAGTCGCATCATCAGGCGCGGTGTTGGATGCAGCGGGAGCTTGGAGTTGTCTTGTATTTCCACTTGTTCTTGAAGCTGGTGTTGAGGCTTCGTGGAGATGGTGAGCGAAAGACAAGAGGTTCTTGTGTGGTGTTTTAGATAGCGAGATCCATGTGGCGGTTCGGATCATGACTTCTTAATGCAAGCAAGCATTCATTTTTCAAACACTTTTTCTTCTTCGGGCTTTGCCTTCGAATATCCTCTTCGTCACCCCTTCAATTATTCCTCTTTTAACTGATCGAGTTGTTCGCGATCGCGATTGCCCCTTCTCCTCAAATGGGAAGGTTTCTCACCTTTGCCATTGCCTTCCTGTTCCTGCAGAGCCAGCATGTCTCCACTGCACATTCACCCAAGCTCTTCTCTTGATCGGACTCTCGTACCGTCATCAATTCAAAACAGTTCAATCAATTCATCTCTTCTTAACGCCGCCTTTCTATTCAAAGCTTCTATCGCACCTCCCTTCCCTGCGTTGTGAATTCTCCTCAACGAAGTCTCTTCACCTTCGCCACTGGGCTTCCTCTTCAAAATACCTAACATCGTCTTCAAATTCGTTCCTTTTCCATTCCATCTCGCCATTCTCTCTCATTGCGACTGATGTTCACGATTTTTCCCTTCTAGATTCCATCCTCTCGTGCAAAGCTGCAGTTGTGTCTCCCTTAATCGCACGCTTCCTCCTTCGTCATGCTTTCCATCTATTGATCTCTCTCTATTTCTCTTGCCTGAACCACCGGAACTTCACCTTTATGCGGTGAAGTCATCTCCTTTGGCTGTACCAGCTCTTCCTGTCCTCCTCAATCACCTTCTATTTATTCTTACCTTGCCGCAGCCTCCCTAAGCTCGTTCCCCGTAAACCACTCAATTCCACTGGAATATATAATAGCCTCATTTCAATGTCTACTTCGTCCAGCAGCCGGCAGACTAAAATTTCCAAGCTTCTTTCTATGTTAACTGTGTCCCTGTTCCGCCCACCCATACCCGCATCCCTCGGAGACTATTTATTCCAATTTGTCTGTTCCTGAGTCTCTTCGACGAGCTCAAAGTCATGTTTTAAGGGACTAGCTGCCGTTTCTTCTCATTTCAGTAGGCGCAGTTCCAGCCATCATAGCATTATGCTCTGACAGATTTGCCAGAAGTGTTCGGCAAGTGCTTGTACTCCTTGAGAACCACATATTTGTATTGTCAAGGTTGTCCCCAACTCCATCTATATCCTCCACTAATCGCTACCTTCAGCCCAATTTGATATGATGGCCATCAGCATTTCGGTACTTAATAAACACGCTCGAGTCTTCATGGATTCGGATATAGAACCGAGAATTATTATATCAGCTGCCGGTTGATGTAAATTAATCCTCAAATTCGGACCAATCAAAATATCTTCTGCACCGTCTATCTGAGGTAACCCTGTCCAAATCCTTCGGCAATTGCAAGAATCTGGGGTAAGACTTCGGGGCAAGGGGTTGAATGTGGGGAACTGGATAAAGGAGGAAGATATTAATCACTGGATAATCAAACAACTGCCTAAACGAAGCGGTTACTCAAAGAACTTCTTTCGGTTTCGTTGAGAGTTGAAGCCATATAAGTAAGCCATGGCGCAAACTCAACTTTCGAGTTGGCGTGCTCGTTTCTCTTCTCGAAATTCTCCCTTCATCTTGTGTGACCTCTTCACGATGAAGACTGCAGTAGTTATCTGCGCCTTGGCGGCTGTTGCAAGTGCACATTACACTTTCCCATCCCTCATTGCAAATGATGAGACAACTGCTGCGTGGCAGTATGCTCGGCAGTGGACTGGATACCAAAGCAACGGCCCTGTCACCGATGTCAGCAAAATCGACATCCGTTGCAATGTTGGGGCTTCTGCGAAGTCTGCACCATCAACAATGACAGTCGCTGCTGGATCGAAAATTGGGTTTGCGAGCAATCAGCCTATCAGTCATGTCGGGGTCATGGAATGGTATATGGCGAAGGTTCCGGAGGGACATACGGCTGCGACTTGGGATGGGAGTGGAGAGGTTTGGTTTAAGATTGATGAGGATCATCCTACGTTTGCGCCTTTGAAGTGGCCGTCTTTGAGTAAGTATCAAGCTCTTCCAAGCCACTGGGGAAAAATTTTGCGAGAGTACTAATGCATTAATGGAAAGGCACCACGAAACAATATACCACCATTCCAGCCTCGGTCCCAGCGGGCGACTATCTTCTCAGGGTTGAGCACATTGCTCTCCACTCTGCTGGATCAACGAACGGAGCCCAATTCTATATATCTTGTGGCCAATTGAATGTTACCGGTGGTGGAGCTGGTGTACCAACGCCGCTGGTCGCGTTCCCTGGTGCATACAAGGCCTCGGATCCTGGAATTCTGATCAACATCTATAATCCCGTGGTAAGTCCTCGAACTTGCATGTGATATGGTGCATGTTTGCTGATATTCTGATAGCCAAAGTCATACATAAATCCAGGACCAGCTGTGTGGAAAGGGTAAAGGGGTGATTCTGGCGCGTTGCCTTTGACTGAAAAGCTAAGCGAAATTCACATGGAAACAGAAATTTGTGTAAATGAGATTCGTATCAAGTGTAGGAATTGCTATTTAACTATTATTTTAGACTTCTCTTCATTTAGTAGGCTGTTTCTGGAGGATTTCTGTCTCAAATACTCTACAAAGTCCCTCAACAGAGTCCTTTCGCCAGCATGATTCTCTCGATTGTCTTTCCCTTCTCTGCTTAATTGGAAGATATCTTGCAGAAACTCCAGTGATTAGTGAAAGAGTCCATCCACTTTGTCAAAATATCCATACCCCTTTTACTCATTCGGGAATAGATTCTCTACTCTCGACCAATCCATCACTGGACCTCGCGCCACCTTCCACTGCCAGTGCTCGGTATGTTCAATTGCGTCCCTATGATGGCACACAGTCCGCTCCAACTTCTCGGTGTGTCTGATTGGGACGTTCGGAGGATGAATGATTGAGCAGGATTGGGAGACGAACTGGGCCTGGACTTGAATCTCGGTCGATATTGTTGCAAGGGTGTTGCGAAAAGGCTGTGGAATACCCAGGTAAACAACATGAAAGGTCCTTCCAACTATCGCACTAGGATCCCCAGGGCACCAAAATGGCCTCAATGGTGAGACTTCTAGTTCATGAAAGACGACATTGCTCACCTTCGCTTCTCGACAGCCAGTGAGCCATTCGCAAAAGTCTGCCCTGAATGTTTTGATGCTGAGAGTTCCAGTTCCACGCTTGAGCCACCCTCGGCGAATTTCAGTGGTAAATCTGAGGGTGACTTCGAATAGGCTGGTACAATTTCTGAGGGTATATTTGATCCTTCCTGGTAAGTACGAGGCTTGGGACCCCTGACGGAAATATTTTTAGGACTAGTCCTGCCGCAAGATGCTAAAACTAGTCGGATTTAAATGGAAGAATGAAGTTAGCAGACTTGTAAACTTACCGCAGGTCAACATCGACGAACTGGATATTAGCGACCGCCAATGCTGACAAGCAGGAGAGGGACCTATGATTGATAGCCGACTGGTTTATTGTGCTCGTACTGAAGGGAATACCGAGGGCTTGCTTGTAGAGTCCTGACTTCGAACATCTCAGAGCAATGGCCAGTGCTGTAACTGGGCTCCAGGCTATTGGAGTGGGTGTGATCTCCATGTCGAACAGCTTGAAGATCATATTTCTGATCTCGGTGGGTGTGCTGTGGAGAATGCACTCGGTGGAGTTTTGAGAGCTCTCGGGGGTGGCACTTATAGTGCTGATGTTTGATATCGTGTGTGCTGCTTCGTTTCTCTTTGGAAGGAAAGAATTGAAAGGTTACACGCTTGGCGACCGAATCTAGCAGAAGAGAGGAGTGTTTCAGGGGTTTGTTGAAGGTTAAGGCGTAGTATCAAGCTGAAGGTCTCCGAAGAAGGGATGTTGGATGAGGTTGATCGACATCGGTGCTGAGGGGCTAAGAACTGGTTCCAAATATCTGCTTACATTCTCTGCTCTAAACAGCTAGTAATTATTCTAACATGTGATGCAATAATATATTTACAAGCACCCAAGGAACTGGATACTTCTACTATAGATTAGACATGCTAGAAGAGGCTAGAGTAAGTTGAAAGCCCGTCCTTGATTAAGACTTTCACTTCTTAACGGGGTGCCTGGCCGTCTAACCTTTTTAAGTTTTGGGTTTGTGATAAAGTAAACATTAACCACAGTAGAACACAATGTGAAGCTCTAAGTCAAGGATGAAACCCATGTAGCTAACTTTAAACTCTTGTAGAATGAGAGTCCTAGGGGGCATGACAAAGGTTACTTCCTTCTTTGCACATAAGAACAGCTTCTTTGACTTTCTGTTTATCATATACAGCATTTGTTTCACAGAACAGCATTTCTTTGCGCATCTTGGAATATTCTCCAGCAAGCAAACTGCTGCTAATTGCCGTTCTATATCAAAACAGCGCACCTTAGTTTAGCCGCATTATATTAATAAGCATTGATAAATCTGGGGGGTTTTTTTGGGGGGGGGGGGGTTCCCCCCTTTCAGAATTGGAGAACGGGTGGCAGCCAGCGGATTTCACTCTTAGTGTGTCAACTAGAACAAAATTTACCATTTTCAATAACTGCCACAGTGTGTCCTATGACGTAGGATAAATTTCGGCGAAGGCTAGCATACTCATGACACTTAAATTTCTTTGTTCTGCCATTAAACGAACCAACTTTCTTGCCTAAACAACTTCTAATTCTGCTGCGTCAGCCACAAGCATCCCGACCAAGACACCTTCCAATCCCCTTTCGACCCCCGTCCAATCCTCTAACAACATTCAATCTCCCCTTCATGGATATCCTCGAGCTCGAGGCCTTTATTTGCTTCCCAAAGCTCCCTCCAGAAATCCGAAATTTGAATGCAATCGTACTTGTTCATCCCCCAGCTTGATATAGCCAGATTGTTCTTGTTCGGCATCGGTCAATGGCCTATGAAGGTTGAGGATTTCGGGAACGTCTAAAGAGAGAATAATGCGTTCTGTTTTAGGCATAGAGGGATCTGCTAGTTGAAGGCATAATTTTCCCTCGCGAGCTTTTCGTGTGTAAATGTCTTTCGAGGCCATTGTATGGATAGAGATCGGGAAAATGGAGGTAATTGAGTGATGTGACCTATTTTCGATATTCGAGGGACCGAGGAATAATGAACCGCAAGTGTCACTAGTGTTTAAGAGCAATGATATTGCTTTGTGGTGGTTTGAACGATTGTGGTTAGTACAATGTGAACTGTCGACGCCACTTCGTCTTCTAGGTTGTAGTGGTTTTAGACGATTGCGATTCAGTAACGAATCATATTTATTCAGAATTTCTATGGAATCAATTTCATGTGGCAGGACAGTCGGTAGTCGGCCAACTTACTCGCCGAGGTCCGGCTCTGCTCTCGAGCTTCACACACTGGGATTAAGTTGTGTCAGGCTGCGTCGCCGCTGATTCGACTTTTTTGTTTGCATCGCCTTCTCAAGCTTTATACGCTAGGATCAAGCCATGTCAGGCTGTGTCGCCGTCAATTCGTCTTTTGGTAGAGAATTCGGGGCTCGTTACTTTAAGAACAAACATACACTCCTCTTTTTTCTTGAGCTACAATTGCCCCATTTGAACTTATTAATGCCTTGACTTGCTGAGAGGCTTGACTCGAAAGTTGAAGGGAACTCAAGCGCCAATTCTACTCCGCATTCTACTCTGCATATATTCCTAGGTGAAGCCGTGGCAATCCGAGTCTCCGAAGATAAAGCAGGGTTCTCTTAAGATGATAGCAGAGAGGTAGCACTCACAATCTCGTCTAGTAGCAGCTCCGCCAAGCTTCTTCCCGACGTGCCTCTATCACTTCGACTACTATTTGCTACGCATGGCTGAAGAGCAGCGACACTGCATGAGAGTAGAAAGATTCGTCAAGCATAGAAATACGTTTTTAAAAAGCTTAGAACATACAAAGAATGACCAACAGTGGTGTATTGAGGGAGCTTGGCATCGACTATATATCATAATATATTGAAGCTAGATGTTCATTATACTAAACTTAGAAAATAGGACACCATACAAACAGGTATTATTAGCAATAATGCAAGGAATCAATAACGAACTATAGCCTATCTCCAGGATACTGGCCCAAACTAAGAAATCGGGAGCAGCTACTTGTACTCGTCTCCAGACTACCAGCTTGCAATCTGTTCTAGCAATCAATTCTATCCAGGAAGAGCACATGTGTTGTAGTTGCAGGCTTGCCCCAACAAGTAAAACCCCAGTGTTTCTATAGCGTCTTGCTCGTTAGCTTCCCAAACTATTTGCTGAGTTACATTTTTTGCTCCGGGCCTGATCCGCGTGTTGAGACGGAACATCCTAGATTTCGGTCTGAGCAGACCCACAAACATAATTCGTACGAAACAGTTAAGCTATGCGATTGATATCTGGTCATTGCCTAATACACGTATTATGGTAAGCTTTATCCAAAGAGTTTTATGTATAATTTGAGGCAAACTATGTTGAAAATATGTTGCAAAACATTCGTCCCACAAACTGACTAGGCTGTCCTGGAATCTTGTTACTCAAACTCGACAAGCAAATGTTGTCTGTGAGGTGGTGAAGACCTTCTACGACCCAGAAGCAGGCTACATCCAATAGTGCAATCTCTTCCTTAATTGATCTACAACCCAAATCCCTTCGGATTATGGAATAATCTCACAGCAAGCAAATATTAGCAATAATTTCGCTTGGCGGTGAAAGTAGCTGAATATATAAGTTGGCGGGTCGGTCATGGGCTCAAGGCTATGGAAAGTAACTCTATCCTTGGTATAGGGAGCCCCTTGAGTCATATTTTCTATGCTTATAGTTATAATCAAAGGTTTATGAGGCTCAGCACATCTGAATGTGATAAACTTGATACTGGAGTGTGAATGGAACCCATTCTCAATAATGGCTTGACTGATCGACAAGTTAGAGAAGGACCTTTGTTATTCCGCTCCATCTTGTCCAATAAAGTTCCCTAAAGTTTCATGGAACTGCTGTTGGTTATTTAGTTCCTTGATCAGGGTTGGCTGATAAATTTCATAGTTACCTTCGGTTGGTATCCCTGGGTATAAAGTTGAATCATTTACCTCGCAAAATCGCCAACACAAACCACCATCTTCGCACAACTTCCCTCTTTGACCACAACAGCTACTGCAACTTCAAATCTGTTCTTTGATTTCTTCAATATCTTGCGCCAAGCACTCAAACATCTAAGCAAACATTTCCTCGCATTCCATCACTTCAACCCTGCCATATCCGTTTTCGAGTATTGACTTTACAATGGCATCCTCCCTCAACATCCCCGAAGGCGTCTACAACAAGGAAATTGTTGGCAACAACATTTACCTCCACCTGAAGCATCCGAAGATGCTTAAGAGTGATCGGATCAAGATCGCCATGGCGCATCAACCCCCGGAACTCGATCTCACCCGCCCGTGGACCCCAGCAGACGAGGTTTCGAGTGGGTTCACATACCTCAACGACCAACAACATGTTTACATGCGATGCAAGGTTGGTGACGAGGTCATCGACCACACTCACATGAGATACATCTCCCCCGCTCAGAACAAGGCCTCGGGTCACTTGCCGGATCTTGTGGAGATCCAGAAGTACTTGTTGGAACCATCTTGGAAGGAGGATGCTTTGGCTGCCCAAGACAACCCAAAACAGTACAAAAAGGATCGAGGAAGCACCTTCGATCTGACCTTTTCAACCGAACCCGGCAATAAAGACAGCTGCATTCACGTCGCGAAACTCGCGCAGAACGACACGGAAGAGCACAAAGACTGCGTTCAGAGATTGATCAAGGTCATGACGGCAATTTTAGACGAGCATCTGAGTGCAGAGACCTCTTTGGAGCATCGAAAAATCCGCTGGGCTATGAATGCCTCCATCACTGCTGGAAACGAGGATAATCGATGGTTATCACATATCCAGATCAATGTGACAGAGTTGGACCAAGGCCTCAAAGTATCTTTGAAGAGAGCTGGACGTGCTCACTTTGACAGGAACGATATGCCGACTTCCTGGTCTGTTATCTTGTTTCTCTCCCACTTCCCAGACGACTATCACCCCGGCATCATGGCTATTTACAGCACCAGAGTCTGTTGTCCCTGCGAGACATATGGGGCTGCTGTTTTGACGGGCACACATCCTCACAGCGGTGCGGGTAAGGGATTCCTACCGGAGGGTTATGTCAAGCCTTCCAAGCCATCGACCGAAAGCGATACAGACTATCCCAAGTTGCCAGCCCACCTTCCTTACACTCGTCTACACGCGGTTGGATATCCGAGGAACAACAACATCCAAGCTCGCAGTAACGAGATAAATATCGAACTTTACCATCTGAATGCACTCGGCGCTTTTGGAACCGCCCAGAACTGGGTTGAGTTCAAACTCAGGACGTATATCAAACACTGCATCGATGTGATCAGAGAGGATCCCCAGTACTGGTGCGACAAATTCGAGTACAGGGACGAAAACGGGGTCACTTACAAGCCTCGCCTCTGGGTCGCCCAAATGTGCTTTGATTACGCGAAGTATGCCTGGCTGGACCACCCAGAGCACAAGAAGCTGCACAAGGCTTTGTTAGCTGCTGGAGTGGGCTCTACTCTCCCACGCGACGAAAACGCTCCAACAAAGCCAAAAAGGCCCAAACGAAAGCCTCGCCCACGTGGAGAGCCTATCACAAAGGTTCAATGTGATGGGTTGACGGCCGCTGGGAAACGCTGTACGGTGACTTTTCAACCTAAGCCCAACGGTAATACCAGATGTGCTCGGCATACGGAAAAGACTTCATCTGATGACGTCTCGAAAACCGAACAAGATGGTGTCGTCGCAGATGGGAATCCATATAATCTAAAGCGAAGTTTCGACGAAATGGACATTTTGGACCAGGTGGCTGCTCTGGGAGAGGAATACGAAGGAGGATGGGATGAAGGGGATGGAAGTGTTTATGGCAGATTTGATGGGTATGATGGGTATGAGGGGTTTGATGCTGGTCATGAAGATACCTCTCCAGCCTACTATGCTGGCTTGGAATATCGGGGGTATGGTGATCTGCCAAGTGACTACGCACAACCTGATGGCAGCGGGGTTAATGGGGAAGAGAATGCTCCCGAAGGATACCAGGAAGAGGTGGGAGAGGTGGATACATCGGGGCTCTATGACGCCGATTAGATCTCTAAATGCTGAGTTCTTAATGACGGCTAGGAGTTGGTTGGAGTAGATTCGAGAGAAAGTGGATTCATTGTACTCGGAATAAAGGAAATTCTGGCCTGGTAGACTCTTACTTCAGGACTAGTTTTATACCTTATTCACTCCTCTTCGTAATGAAATAAGATATTTCAGAATTGTTCCATTATCCCATAATTGGTGTGCAAGTTATGATGTAACGTTCTTGTACTTGGTGGACTATTTTAGATTACCGGATGTTGGGATTTTCATTCACTTACTGTCGCCTTTGTTCTCGGGCTTTGAGATCATGCTTCGCATTTCTGTTACTCCCCACTGTTATACCTACTAATCTTCCAGGCACAAAGCAAATAGTTCAATAAACACTAGCCCCATAAATCTTATAGTCAGGGAACCGTACCTCCAGTTTCATCATCTACGACATTACCGAAGTCATCCAGAATACCCGCCCTCTTCAAACTCTCATAAAGTGCCCAAGCAACCATCGTCTTCGCATCCCTCGTAGCCACCTTCCACAAATCCCTATAGGGGACCAACTTCAGTGTGATCATCTCACCCTGCTTCTTATCACCCGTTAACTTCTCCCTTAAACTCTCAATCTCCAGCCGTTCCATCTCCTGCTCCCACAGAAAGAGCGCAATGAATTCATCCGAGCCCCCTGGACTTGGATACATCGCCAACTTCAGATTCTCTGGATTAGGCGAACCTTGAAGTGCTAGTTCCGTCATGTCCAGCAGGTGTTCACGGTTGATCTTCAGGCCTGTTTCTTCTTCAATCTCATTTGCAGCTGCGCCTTTGAAGTCTTTAGTTCGCTCATCAATCATCCCAGCCGGAATTTCAAGAAATGACAAGCTGCCAGCCGGGATGCGGGCTTGTTCTGTCATAATGACCCATCTCTCGTCACTTCTATCCTTCGGTCTAAGGATCATGAGCATACCCACGCTTCCGCCACGCATAAAGATTGACCCAGGCAGCTGCATCGGCTCTCCTTTCTTGCCTCTTTTGTTTTCGATAATGGCTTTGTATTTCAGGAAGCCTATTCGTTGTTCGAAGAAATCAACTGCCTGGATGTGGATGCTTTTGAGTTCATATGGATCGTCGTGAAAAGGATGTCTCTCCTCACTGTTCTCATCTATTTTCGTTTGCAGATCTAGTGATGTTTTCAATTGCTCGACCCATTCTCGAAATGGCTTATATGCTAGAAGAAGACGCTCATTGAACCTCGGGTCGAGATCTCTTGCAAGCGTGACTTTGACTGGAGGATTAAAGTCTGGTAGGTGAAAGAATTCAGAGTCCACCACCGGTTCTCCACTCTCAGAGTGCGGTATAGCATCCCTAAAAAAGGGAAGGTCTATATTGTTCAAGGTAGCCATCTAGGCGTAGAGGCGAAAGGGTAAGCAAGATGCCAATCACGGAGAAGGGAACATGGCTCACTAGAAGGAAGCGACGAGAATAGGAATTCAACGGTTTGAAAAGAACAGTTATCGAGTACCGTACCCCCTCTATTTGTCGTCGAAGGATGTTTGCGAATGTAAGGCTGCAATAGCTGGCGATTATGGGACACTTAAACACACTAGTGGCCCTCGGGATATAGGCAAATGAGACTTGAGGGCTAACCAGTCGCCCACTTCTGCCTCTTTCCTCATGCAGCTTGATCGCCTCACTATGCAGAGTGGTCAATAAACCAGCCAGTCAGTTATCAGCCGGGGCCGAATGGCGAGCTCATGACTGATGAGATAGGCTCCTGTTGACTTCTACTGATTAAATCGGTCCACTGACCAGCAAGGCTGAGTAGCGCCGTTACACAAATCTAAATTTAGTTTGAGGTTCTTCGATTTTGGTCCTGAATAAAGGTCACGTGTAATTAAGAAACTATATCCCCTATCGTCCGGCACCAAACACTAATCAGTTAACTTACCACTTAAGATTTCTTTCAAATAATAATTTATATTTTTGAAAAACTTCAACTAACTACTAGCTGAAAAGTTATTGGTTCTGGCTTCTCAAGGCTGGCTGTCTGGCCACCACCACTCCAGCTGCATGGAAAGCCCAACACGGAAGGGCCCAGGCCCCAATCCGCGGCAACACCACGATATGTGTCAACATCCCCTACACACTGCACGATAGCGATATATTAGTAGCAAATTGTCGTACCACATACTGTAGAATATGTCACCAGCCTTACTAGCCGCCGAACGATAGAAGGAAAGTACCCACTCGGATCTCAAAGCTCCCCCCCTTGGAGAAGTGCTTTCAGCCTCAGCCTCAACTTATTTTAGGATTTTGAGAATGGATTAATGAATATTAGCTGAAAAGCGGTGGGCGCTAACTTCTTAAGGCTAGCTGTCTAGCCATTACTAATCTGGCTGCATGGGGGTGTGGAAGCCTCCAGCTCCAAATAACACTGCGATAGGTGTTGCTATCCCCTGGAAGCTGCACAATAGCAAAAGTGGTCGTAAATTTTCTATTGCATATGTACCCAATAGAATTTGGCACAAGCCTCACCAGCCGTGGAACGACAGAAGTGGAGTGATTACCCGAATCTCAGAGGTCCGGCTCCCCTGCCCCCTAGCCCCCCGGAGAAGTGCTTTCAGCCCCAGCCTCAGCTCAGTCCTGGATCTTGGGAATGGAAAACCTTGAATATCTGACGCAAATATCGTTGGCAGAGCGTCTCAGTATCACCACCCACCAAAATCTGCTCCTAGCATTGCAGTCCCAAATAGCACAACAGCATGATTTGCAGTGTTTGCAAAGAGATGCTGGAGAAGCATGCCCATTATCGATGGAAAGGCACATATAACCTAGCATTTGATCACCATCCAAATCACAAGAGTCTCGAGGACTCAGCGAAAGAGAATTGCTGTATCTGTCGGGTCCTTCTTTCCAAATTCAATACACGTCCCGACGCGTATAAGGAGTCGCGGAACCACATAGCAGGAAAGAAAAGGGAAGCATTTACACAGGCATCTCTGTCATACAATCCCCAATGGACTGGTTATCGACTTGATATCCGATTGAATGAACGAGAGAATTTGGAGCGCGTGGGAAGCTTCTTCTTGAAAGAAGTTCGTAAGTCTGTCCACTGGTAGAGTTCTCGAAACGAATTAAGAGAAAATGCAAGCTCCACAAGACCTTACCGTCCCTATAGTAGGTGTTCCCCCAAACTATTCCTTCATCTTTTTCTTCTGGTTCTTGTGGGCAACGCGAGACCTGCTTCAGATCTTGTATATGCTCCTCCGTGCTCTGCCCTGCACTGTCTACTACATTCTCAATCTTACCTCAACTCGCAATACTGACCCGCAGCCAAACAATACGTCCTCTTATGCAAACGTGCAATTGGCGAGGAAATGGCTGAACGAATGCATGAACTTCCACCGAATGTGCAGGCATGTAAGTCCTGCTACGACCTGGTAGTAAGTGTTCTCGGGTTATTTTACTCTGTTTAAGATTGTTTCGCAGAAGTTTAAGACTTGTTCTCCTCTTCGGATATGCCTCAAATATCCCCAATCCGTCTTCGACAGGACGTTCGGTGGGGAGGGAAATGCTAATTCCGATTTCTTACCTAGCCCGACACGACTAGTCGACATGGGCTTCATCGCCACGGGTCGCATCAAGATAATCGAGCCCAGAAAACACAATGAACAGATCACGGGAAGATATGTTACGCTCAGCCACTGTTGGTACGTCTATTTCTGCTCTGAAATGTTATGTTTGCTCTCAAGCTCTCGCATATCGCTCAACACTCTTGTCATATCCAGCTGTAACACATGCTAACTCATTGGGACAGGGGAGATGTAGATTTCTATCATCTGACGAAAGACACACTTGCACAATTCGAAGATGGTATCGAAATTGATAAACTTCCGAAGACCTTCCACCATGCGATTGACTTCGCGTGCAGACTTGGTGTAAGATACATTTGGATCGATTCGTTATGTATCCTCCAAGATTCTACGAAGGATTGGTTGTATCAATCAGCGCAAATGGACCAGGTATACAACAATTCGCTTTGCAATATATCGGCCACTGCAGCAAGAAATAGCTCCAAAGGCCTTTATGTGGACAGGGATAGTGAACAACATTGGATCGACGAAGTAGCTTTGAAGACGGAAGGTGTCCCAGGGAGACCACTGGAGCAGAAAAAGAAGGTCTCGATTCAAGACATTGCCCATCAGCTTCAGAACGCAAATTTAACGAAGAGCAATTACGTCAAAAAGACAAGACAAGCTGATAGCGGTGTAAAGTCGCGTTTGAAGCTTGCAGACGCTCCTAAGGGAGTTCCGAAATACACTATCTTAGATCTCGATTTTTGGGAAACAACCGTGGATCAGGCTCCTGTGAATAGAAGAGGTTGGGTTCTGCAAGAGCGATTGATTGCTCCGCGAGTCCTTCATTTTTGCCATGATCAGATCGCTTGGGAGTGTTGGGAAAAGGATGCCATAGAGAGCCGGGCAGACGGGGTGCCGCTTCTTCAACTCAAAGAAGGATCGATCGTGTCTAGGAGCAGACTTAAAGGAATGGTTCCAAGCGTGGATGGGAAGGCATTACGTCATGCAAGACTTAGTCGTGGTAGACTCAAGAATGGCAAATATACAGACATCGACGCACATATGGGACTCGCTGTTCCTTCAGTTTATTGCTTCGAAGTCTGGAAGCGCGTCGTGGAATCCTATTCCAAGATGCGTTTGACGAAAGCTACTGACAAGCTCATTGCCCTGGCTGGCATCGCAAAAATTGTGTCACGGCGGATACTTAACGGGAGAGACGAAGATTATGTAGCGGGCATGTGGCGCAACAACCTCGAAAGTCAGCTGCTGTGGCGTGTCGACCCAGCAGTCGGTAAAGATGGAACATACGAATTCCACTCTGAGCGTCCAGATATGGAAGAATATCGTGCTCCGAGCTTCTCCTGGGCGGCTATCGATTCCGAGCGAGGCATCAATTATGCTGATGTGACCGACTTCGGCAATGACGTCAAAAATGATCTCTTTATCAAGATTGAGACCGTCATCTTGAAGTATAAGACTGAGGATCGATTTGGGATGCTGATTGCTGGTGGCTTTCTTGAATTAAAGGGCGTTCTCAAGAAAGTCATCATTGTGGACTCCACAATGACATCTTCCCCACGCAAGGGATATACCAGATACCACTGGCAACTCATGAGAAGTGGTCGGGTTCTGGAAGAGCAATACAAAATGATTTATCTCGATGCGCCTTCCACCGACCGCAAACACATTTTCGGTCCCAGCCGTGGCATATACTGCCTGCCTGTTTGTCGTGACAGAGCAGCCGAGCCGAAAGAGCTAATATGTCTTCTATTGCAGGCTGTGGGAGGTGTGCCTAATACTTTCAAGAGAATCGGGTTGACGAAGATCTCCCGATATCATAAGGAGTATCAGGATGAAATCCTGAAGATATCTGGTGATGAAAACTCGATGGACTGTATTTGGGATGCTCAAGCTGAAAGACATACTATTCGTATCATTTGAATGAAAGCAGAAATTGTTTAAAAAAAAAAATTGCCATGCCGCGCACCAGAAATTTTAATACTCTTGCTATCTTGTTCTAATGAGTTGCTTAGATCTGCGACCTCTCTCAGTGAAACAACTCCACGGTGTTCGTGAGAATATGAAAGAATTCCCGAGAGAGCCCTAAAGTGTTCCTGAAGCAGCACCACACATGGCGATGCCGTCAATATACCTCAATAATGGCCCAAAGACCTTTTATAAACAGTTACGCTTGGCCTTCTAGTCTTGGGAAGCGCAGAATCTATCCGCAAGGTTGAGACAGAAAATTATCTGTCACCAAATTTCACCATCCGCAGATTACCAAGAACAATCTACCTTCAGCTTGTGAAGAGCACAGTAGCATGGCAAAGTATGAAAAGTTCTTCCGAGAGGAGGTCAAAGATGGGGCAATATATCTTCACCTCAAAGACCCAAGTATGAAGAAGATGTTCCGCATAGAGAAAGCAGCGGGTCCTCTACCAGAGATACTCCACTCTTGCTATATTCTCAACGACCAAGAGTACTTCTCCCCTCATCCCTTTCATATCCCTCATAACCCTACGTACTCTGAGCGCATCTCAATTCCTACATGTAAGGCTGACATACCATTCTTCCAGACTTCAGGAAGTAGGCTACACACGGATGACCAACAAGCCATTCTTCCTCGTCTCAAAAGCCCGCGGCCAAGAGAAAATCCTCGAATTTGCACGCTACCTCTCTCCAGAGGAAACCTTCTTATCTGGCCTCTGGCCCGAACTCACATCCGCACAACGCATCCTGGCCAGCAGGAAGTGTTTCGCCTTGCCCCTACCCACCTAAAGAGACGTGGGACATGCTTTGACCTCTCCTTCACCACCAGTCCAGTGGGAGCAGGAATCCAACCTGGACCTGTGGCTTTGGAAAACGATCCAGATATGATCGAACTCAACGCCATTTTGATCTCCCTGTACAACAACATCCTCGACCTCTCGTTTCCGGATAGAGAGAAAGATGCTTTCAGACGACAGTGGGCAGCCGAAGCTTCATTGATGATGGGTGAGGACAACTTTAACATCTCTTCCATACAAGTGAACTTTTCACGTCTGGATGAAGCAATGGAGAATGGAATCAAAGGCAAAGCACATATCCACATTGACAAAAACGACGATCCGAAAAGACTGAGTCTCGTTCTTTTCCTATCGAAGTTTCCCAAGGACGTATTCCCAGGACGTTTCAACATCACGAGCGCAGGACTCACTTGCTCAGCTGAGACGTTTGGCGCATTAATTTTTACGGGCAAACATCCGCATTGCGGATCTGGGGTTGGACGATATCCCGATGACCTTCCTCCAGATTCCAATCTTCGTGCCACCCTTCCGGAAGGTCTCGAGTATCCTGAGCTTGAAGAGGAAGATTACCCAGATATGCGCATCAGCGCTATTCTATACCCGAGACGAGATTGCATGCGACAAGGGACGACACGCTTAAGGAAGCTTATGGAAGAGGCGGCATTGGGAGCATTCATCACTCGACGCGCGCAGCGAGAGTTTGAAGTTCGGCAATTGATAAAGCACAATGGCACAGAGCGTGGAAGAACTACAGCAGATGTTTTCTTGGGAAGATGACGACGGTATAGTCGCCTATCCAAGGTCTTGGCTGATCGACTTGGCACAGCAACATCGAGGAAAGACAATTCAGGAGCTGGAGGACCGCCATGAAGCTAGCTTATACACCAGTTTCGGAGATAGGGTCCCAGTTGATGAAGAGATGAAGAAGGCGAGGGCTGCAGAGAGGAAAAGGAGGAAAGATGGAAGAGAAAAGCGCCAGGAGGAAGCGCTCGCTGCTGGGAAGGTGCGATGTCCGCATTACTATGCTCGCTATAAAGAACTGTGTTGGCGATTCTTCCATCCTAGCGAAGGCGTGGTGGGCTGTAAGAAGCATAACAGTGAGCTCTTGAACCAACCTGCCAGTTCCAAAGACGAAGCGACGAGAGCAGTATCTCGAAAGCGGAAGCGGCGTATGTCGTGGGAGGAGTCTGACTCTGATGGAGAAGGTGAGTTGTTTCTCGACGACTTCTCCGAAGAAGATGAAGAATCCTCCGGGAAAGAGTCTGGTGCTGGCAAAACTGAACTTCGACGAACCACACGAGTGATCCCGGGTCATGGTGCTGCTTCAGCTGCGAAGTACTCAGAGCTTGATAATGAAGAACAGAATGCCCAAGAGGAAGTCGACTTTTCCAGAACCACACCAATGGCAAACTCAAACAGCACAGCTGTAGTCATCATACCATCAAACCCTGCTTCATCTTCCGACAGCAGATCAGCTCCAAAGATCAGCAAGCCTGAGCCAAACCCGAATGTGGTTCAAATACCCTCAAGGTTGTTGCTCTTTCTCATAGACTCTATCGATGCTCTTCGCAACGATGTTGCACGACTTCGAGAAAAGAATGCTCGCCTTCTCAGCGAGTAGAAAGAGTAGGATGGTGGAAATTGAACATGAACAGCGGCGGGTAATGAAAGAGAAAGGCAAGGCTGTTTCTTGTTCATAGAGAGGAGGACGCTATCATATCACTTGACTTGGACAGAAGCATAGGGACTCTTTGCAGAAGGGAGCAGTCAAAGGAAGGATAGATTTGAAATATCATCAACACCAAAGACACATCCATAATCATGACTTATTATTTCTATCCCTTGACCCTTGATACCTGCCTGCTTCTGATAAGACGACTATTGTCTTGGCACAGGGGTGGAACCTTTTTATAAAGTACTGTATATCGACGTTGCTCTAACAAATTCTAGTTAATACGCTACATATTAGAGTTATATGGTAATCTACAATCACAGGCATCTTCTCTGAAGCAGAACCATCAATAGCACTCGTTGCATGCCCAATGATAGACTTCATTATAATGTATAATCTGCCACAATTCCTATGACCAGCTGTACTAAGTGTCATGAGGGCAGCTCAAACACCTGAAAATTCGAGTTTATCTTCAAGTGCAGCTCGGACGGTGGTTTCCATTCCTCTTGCCTGTACTCCTGCAACTCGTTATACTCGCTCGATGAATACTTTGGCGCAGGATTGGTGTTGTTCTCTACCCTGGTGTTCCTTTTCTTCAACATGAAGCAGCAGACCCCAAGAGAAACAGCTACACCCAAGAAGACAATAACTCCAAGTAGAGCGCTGATTATAACCATACTCTTCGACTTCGAGCTTGGAGCCGCCGATACCGACTTCATGGTGGTACTCGCGCTTATTGGCAACACCTGCGTCACGGAGCTTGTCGTGCTTGTCGTCTCGCTTTGCAGTGTAGTTGTGATAGTAGGCAGAGTTGAAGGCAACGTATTCGATGGGATGAGTCTGCCATATTGGTCGACGGTCGAGTTCGTGATATTGAAAAACGCGCTTAGAGCTATGGGTTCTGTGCCATTGGTCTTGTAGAGCTGGAAGTTGAACTGGTTGTCGAGGGCGAGATCAAATATTGATCCGCCATCACTGCCGTCGATCGTTACTTTCCAGCTGTAGGATGGGCGGGTCAATGCCACTGAGAGCTGTCAGCTACCGTATGTTTGTTGGTCAAAATCTAGGGGAGAGGCCGGGAGTTTTACCGGAGTTCGGGAGGTAGTCTATTTCTGTTAGACTTGAGTTTTGTTGGTTGATGATCAAAGTTACGACCTCTTCGGGGGTGCTCCATGCAATGTTGAAAATGTCTCCGACGTGATAGACAGAGTTGAGGCTCGGATTTTGATCCGGAACTTGTTCGTCTGCTGGGTTAATAAAATGGCTAGCGTTTTGAGAAAGTGCCATGGGTATTATTAACAGGCAACAAAAGATTAACGGAGTCATTGTATCAAAATCTGAAGAGAGACTGGAAGAAAAATACTTCAATCGTCATGAAAGAGTTCTCGGGCCCGAGCCAAGACTTACCAGCAATAGACATATATACAAACGCCGCATTTGTTAGCAGCAGGACCAACATCTGGTTGTCAATCTAGAGTCTGCTTTCTGGGAGACCAGCAATGCAACCCCAAAGACCTATTTTCGTTGTTTCAAAGAGAAGCTGGTCATTTCCCGTCTTTAGGCTGCTGAAACAGTTGGTAGGGCTGCGAAAGGGGCCTGGTGCTAACGAAGCGAAACTGATAGGGGCTTGCATGCCTCGCTTAGCACAACCCCCTTACCACGACCCAGCAGTTTGGTACCAGCGCATACGGTAACACGTTTACCCAACATCTTGGCCAAGGCGCGTATCCTCAAATGAGGTGTTTTCCGTTGTTCCAACATCACTGAAAACATTCCTCGTCCGTCTTGATATTCGCTTTTCTCTCCGTGGATGTCTGCAAGCCTAGAGTTGTGTTTGAGTCTCCTTGGGATGCTTTGATTGCCCCATATAACTGGTATAATGAATACCAAGTCCGTTCCATTTCGTTATTCTAGTCCATGGAGGACAATGCGGCGGCCGGTTCGCTCGTCCTCAATCTGGCTGCGGCTCTCTGTGCTTGCAACAATTCTCTTGCTCGCCTACGTCCTCACTTCTCGACGTGCGGTATTACAACTGCGCATCGACGTCCCCCCAAGCATTTTCACGAGCTCAAAATCATGTATCGAATCTCTTTCTAGTGAAAAGGTAGTCTTTATCGTCAAAACTGGTGCCTCAGAAGCGGCGACAAAGGTCCCCGCACAAATGGAAACTACCCTCCGCTGCGCCGCACATGTCCTCCACTTCTCCGATCTCGAGCAAGACCTTGGACCATATCATCTCCAAGATGCTCTCGATTCAGTCTCTCCATCTGTAATGGCCCAAAACCCCGATTTCAACTTCTACCGCGAGCAGAAAGCCCTCTGGCAGACCCAGAAAAACATCAGCGCGCTCCAAGGAGCCAGGAACCCCAACTTTCCAGATCAGCTTGCTGCGTGGACGCTAGACAAGTACAAATTCCTGCACGCACTAGAGAAGGCATGGAAGTTGAAGCCAGACATGGATTGGTACGTGCTAATCGACGCCGACACGTACGTCTTCTATTCGAACCTCCTCGTATGGCTTGCCACCCAGGATCCGAACTCGAAATCGTACTTCGGGTCTGAAGTCAATATTTCGGGCCAGCGGTTTGCGCATGGAGGGTCGGGGATCGTGATGTCGAGGGCTGCGGTGTTTGAGCTTGTGGGGGAAAGGGCTAGCATGGCTGTGCGGTGGGATGAGAGGATTCGTGAGAGATGCTGCGGCGATTTAGTGCTAGGACTGGCGTTAAAGGAACATGGGATTGAGTTGCTGGATACTTGGCCTTTGATGAGTGGTGAGACGCCGGCGAGTTTGCCGTTTGGGCCGGGTACACCGGAATATATGTGCAAGCCTGCGTTGACTATGCATCATCTCAGTCCGGCTGATATGAGAGAGCTCGCTGGGTTTGAGCAGCGGAATGTACGAGGTTCGGTAGGTGTTTTCCCTTGCTTTTGAGAATCTTGCCTTGTGAGACTGGTAGCTGACTTGTGTCTAGAGTCCCCTTACACATCGAGAGCTCTTCGCGAACTTTGTCATGCCTGCTCTGCGAGCCTATCGTAGGGATTGGGATAACTTGGCTTCTGACCCTGGAGAGTTTGGGAAAACAGGCGGGGTGTTCGTGGAAGCAGTGTCGTTCGAAAAATGCGCTCAAGCATGTGAGGATGATGTGAAGTGTCTTCAGTACTCGCACCACGGCAACAGATGTCACATTGGGATGAGCATCAGACTGGGTCACAAGAAGGTTGATGAGGAAGGGATATGGCAGAGTGGCTGGAACAAAACCAGGCTAGATAACTGGATATCTATCCAAGGCCATTGCAGTTAGAGAGCCTGTGAGTGTGTCGGCCAGGGCATAGGGACATGACATATGTTTTAATTCAAGGCAAGTTCTAACTAAGTTCCACTTCAGAGTAAGTTCGTAACAACTTTCGGAGGATTTCCAAAATTGATTCCCCCTTGGATTGAGAACTAAGCACCTCAATCCCCCATTCCAAAATCTTCCTTCCTAACGCGAAGGATGTCAAAAGCAAAGACTCCTCCAAATCGTCCATTGTATAAACGCATCGTTGCCGATTATCTGTCCTAACATCTCTCGCCCTCTGCGCTCCCCCCTTCCTCACCGTTGAGTAAATCCTATCTCTGTTCATGCACGTAAGCAGTATACACGCGAACTTGTTAGGCTTCACAGCCTCGCCATCGAGAACAAACAAGCAGAGTTTCTGGTCCGAGGCAGTGGGAAGAAATTTCGCATTCTCGACATCCGCATAGACAAGCATTTTACCAAATTTCTTTCGCTTGTACCTTCTTTCCGAGGGTCCATCGCCTGCGCCGTACAGTGTACGGCCTTCACGGTCGAGGCGAGATGATATCCGGATGAAGGGCTCGGATGGCTCGCGCTTCACGATACGGTATTTCTCGTAGACTGTGTGGACGAGCTGCTGCATAGTGACGCCGGGACTCTTCGTGTCCTTGTCGCGCTTCAGTACTGTCTTGAAGATTGCTGTTAAGGAATTGGGCATGAAGTCGTCGAAGTCGGAGAGAGTGTCATCGGGGTCGCGAGGGGGAAAGCGGCCTGTGCTTTTCATGTCGAACATGAAAGTGCGTCGTTTTAAGGCGTATTCGAGATCTTGTTGGACGCTGTGGCGAAGAAGGCGGTCGATGGTTTCGAGCACACTTTCCGTGGAGCACCTTGGTGGGGAGAATTGGTAACGGCGTCTGGGGAATACGCGGTAATCGGCCACTTCCATCAGAATCTCTCGGGCGTCTTCAGATACAGCGAGGTACGTTAATTCACGTACTTGGTCCCAATCATAATTGAGATAATAAGAAAGCCGGAATTGGGCATAGACTGTTGAATTCTGTTCAGCAAGTCTCGCCCTGCGTGGTTCAGTTCCAGTCCACTTCTCCGCGATGGAATCGAGTACTTCCACCGAATCAAGCGCTGCACACCGACGACTCAATACTGCAATTATAGATCGTGCAAACGTCATCGCTTTCTTCGGGTTATCGAAGTCTTCGAAAAAGGTGCGCGTGTTGTCAGCAGTGAGGAACAGGGCGCGGATGCGAGATACAATGCAACGCCCGTCTCGAACAAGCCCGTGAGGGGTATTGAACAAAGCAAAGGGGTCAGACTCATCATCCCCTTGAGTCGCTGTTGCTTCATCGTAATGTGGACTGGGCGTATCATCGGGCATGAGCTCTAACGTCTGTGTTTCCACTGCTTCCATCCAAGGCTGTACCCGTCCAGCCAACGAGTAGACGTCTGGGTCGAAATCGAGGGTCATAGCATCATTAATATTGGAAGAACTAAGCGTCTTCAGCTGTCGGATAATGTTGGGTCGATATATGTCGCGAGCCCAATCGAGGATGTAATCAACAATAAGGACTAGCTGCATGGCCGCATCCTGACCGTCGACGGCTCCACTCCAGAGACGTTGAATCAACTGTCCGCTGTCAGCAACTGATCTGCGACTCGGAGCCTAGTCTCACATAATTTGGTCTGTCCTCCTCCTCGTAGACAAATGCTGCATATACCCTCCAATTCTCGCCATGGTTTGCCAGAAACCAGACCAGCGGCCCTCCTGGGACATCCATTGTATTGCCTCGAGTTTTAAGCAGGTCGTATTGAAGCTTGAGAGCGTGTTTGATGGGAAATGCAGTCTGGATCTCCATGTGCATGAAGCTCTCTGCCCCCATCCCACCTTTTGCCTCAAAGATGAGAAATGGGAACAGTAGGGGATCTCCTCCATTGTCGGGATGAATGCTCAGCTGCAAAAATTCTTCTAGAGATCTCGACCTCGAGACTGTTGAATCTTCGTGGCTGTATGTCTTCTCCAGAAGATTCTCGAAGATGGTGGTTCTTCGCAGACCGTGAATTCTATCCGGCTCCTTCTTCGGGTTCGGGGTGTCTGCATCGACTTCTCCTAGTTGACAGACGGCTTCTTGGATCCTGGCAGAGAAAAGATTGCTCAGCCCAGAATCGTGGCTATGTCATCATTTAGTCTTGTAGCTCGGGTGCCCGTCAACCAGCAATGACTTACCAATCTTCCAAACGCCCTGACGGGCTGCACTTGCACGGTTCTCTCTTTTGTTGGCGCTCGGCCAAGGATGTCGTTCTACTGTTGCTGGCTGCGGGGCTGGACTCTGTCTCGGACCTCCACAGTCTCCTCCGGCATTTCTTGCTGTTGGTGTTATCAAAATAAGAAGAGTGCCACAGGCCACATCTTATACTTACCAAGCAACCTCAAAATTAAACCGCTCGAAAAGCTTGAATTCAACCTCGCTTCGCCACCCAGCTTCATTACGATGCTCCCTTCGACATTTCTGGGCAAGTCCCGCAATAACCATTGCCTTCTTCTTATTCTCAAGCTCCCAAGGTTTTTCTGTCGTGTTCGTGTGCGCAATATATCCATACGTGTAGAACTCCTTCCGACCTAGAGACTGGATGGTTGCAAAGGTATCTTTGTGATCAGTTGGGATGTTCACATTGCTTGCTGAATCCAGTGGGTTGTATATGCCTTCCTTCACGAAGATCCGTGCTTGCTTCGATTGTCTCTTCAGCTCGCGATAATTAACTCTCGACATTGTCCTTCACGGATCCTGAAATTGGTCTAATAGTTGTGAGGTGTGTTGGGAGAGAGAGCTGAATTTGAACAGCTATGGAAGAAGGCAGTCAACAAAAAGCGAATCTTAGGCACCTCCAAATGTCGCCATAGCCACAGTGATGGGCGATGCACCATTTTATCGAGGGCTACAAGGTACGAAACAAGACCGGCTGCGGTGACCCAAGGTCTCGTGTCGCAGCGCTTATGTGACCTCGCTGATTCGCGTCACTAAAGCATCAGACAAGAAGTGCGTCAGAAAAAAGACAAGGGAACATGGCGATTGGAACATTTAGAATAGAATAATGATACATCGCGCCTTGTGTCTTCCATGTACTACCCTTCGTATGACATGAGGTAGTGGGAAAGTGCACGACCTGCATCTCAATTAGGATCTGAATCAAGATGCTGATTTAGAAGCGGCGACTGTGGCGCAGGGAACTTAATACATATAAAATAATAGGAAAGTAGAGAAATTGCAATACTTTGTAGTGAAATTTCCACAGGTAGAGTGAAAGACGGCCAAGGCACTTACTGGATTTGGAAGAGGGGGTTAATGTGCTCATCACGGTACGAAGCAATTGCGGTTCGCATCCCCGTAATATCCCATCCAGCTCCCAGGTCCACTTTTCGCTTAATCGCAAATCGCATTAAAAACACTTCTAAAACTTTAAGGAATAAAAATATTTAAATTTAAAAAGATAGAAATATTCGAAATAATAAAATATCTAAGATTCTATAATATCAGAATCGCAAATATCTAATCTTAGAGAGTCGATTATTTTTTGAAGTTCTTTAGAGAGATTTTGGCGTTAAGCGAAAAGTGGACCTGGGAGCTGGATGGGATAAGCATATAGTAGATTAGATGTTCGTTATAGCGGTTTGCTCATCTAAGCATGATACATCTAACATGTACGTCCTAAGTCCACGTGAGTAATTCCCAGTCCTGACGCCAGGTACCGAAGCAAATATTCATCCATGACCCCTCCGCACAAAGACAAAGACCGCCATAGCCACGTAAAAGCAAGCATCAACTAACCACCTTAAATGACTCTACCCTCATCCTCCGCCGTACCCTCAATCTGCATACCCAGCGCATTCGGAACACCAATAAGAATCTTGCCCTTCGGGACCCTCGCCTCCTTCACGCCGAAATTACCGAATACCTTCAGCGTCTTAAGATTCGGGCAGCTGCGGAAGATGCATCCGACGACGAAGTCGTTGACGGATTGGCAGAAGCTGATGTCGATTTCCTGCATCTCGGGGTAGGTCTTGTTCTCCGCGAAGACGTGCTCGAATGCCTCGCGCGAGATGTGGCGGCAGGAGTGGACGTTCAGGTGTTTGAGGGTCGCGCCAGAATGGGCCATGAGTGTTTCGAAACCAGCGGAGCCGAGGCCAATATTGTTCGGGTTCTCGCGAGGCTCGGCGGCGTCGATGTGTCGGCATTTGTGCAGGTCGAGGTAGACGAGAGGAGGGTTGAGCCAGCCGGTAAAGAGCTTGGCGAAGCCGTTGTCGGTGAAGGATGAGTTGTCGGTGAGGCGAAGCTTGGAGAGGTTTTGGCAGCTTTCGTGGATTATTTCTAGTAGAGCATCTGAGAGGTCGTGGATTGTGGCAAGAGATAGTGTGCGGAGGCCGCCACCAATCGTATCGATGATCTCGAGGCAACTCATCTCACCTTCCATGTCAGTTAACTGTTTGTAGAGCTCGAGGCTGAGGTGCGTAAGATTCCCCATCTTCGCGATGTGGCGAACGCCGGCCTCCGTTACTTTTTGATTATGGCAGACCTTTAAGCGTCGAAGATTCGGGCAGTGTTTGGCAACCATCTCTAGTTGCTCATCGCCAAAGTGGCCGTCTGTATGGTAGACCTTCAATGCCTGGAGATGAGAGCCTTTCTCGGTCAAGAATTGGTTCCATCTCTCATCATCAATCAGATTCGCGCCATGCAGGCTAAGGGTTTGCAACTTGACTGTGGTGCCAAGAAGATGATCCATGACCTTGTTCTTGAACTGAATGGCGTTTCGTAGGCGGATATGCTTGACTGTAGGAACAATCTGGAAGATTCGAATGAAGTCGTCCGAGGAGAGCTTAGCAGCATCGTAAACTGTAACAGTATCGGAGCCGGGTCTGAGGAAAAGGTAGAGGGTTTCCGGGGTCATCAACCGCTTCTTAGACAAAATAGCAGCGATCTTGTCCACCAACTCATCTGAGAGATCTCCAAGGCTGTTCGCATTTTGGACATTCTTTGCCAAGGTCTCAATGCAGAGAGTCATGAGATCCTTTGCACCGGGGTAGATGCCATCGAGGAGGTTGCTTTGTAATTGTCTGCGTTGCCGTCCAGCAGCAAGCTTTCTCTTCTTCTTGGCGGAACCCTCTTCCTTGTCGAGGTCCTTCGAGCACTTGGGACAAAGCAATCCTCCATCAGGGCCGGCTCGACTGTAGGCTGTGACGCTGAATCTCTTCTCGCACACCTCGCAGTTTTCCATCTGGCCGGGAAGAGGGGCCATACTCTCTTCAAACACTGCTCGAGCCGCTTCATCCTCATCTGTCATATCATCATCAGAACCATATTGTTTTCTTCGGCGTTGGAATTGCTTCGAGGCTTTGATCTTGGCAATGGCTTTCTATTGGGGGTGTGAGCACGATTCCCGACAAGAAAGGGTGGCAATGGTTACCTCTTCTTCCTTCTTTCTCTTCGCAGCTTGTGCCTTGGTTTCCTTCCGGGCTGGCGCAGTCTCGGGTTCAGCATCGGGAGAAGGAGCATCGTCGTCGCCACCGGCTGTCTGCATCGAAGCTCGAGCAGCAGCTCGTCTCGCATCGGCATCTTGTCGAATCTGGTTGGCATTGATACCTTGAGACTGCAGAATATTAGTGATACTGTAGAAGAATAGAAGAACGGTAATTAGGAAACTTACAGCCAGGAAATCTGTCAAAGCCGACTGCCTGCAGCGGGGTCAGCCTTCTTCCTCTGCAATACTCAACACAGAACTTACGGTCCACGAATTTGGCGAGCTGGACGCTGAGGAGGTGCAGCTGGAGGCGGCATGCCATTTGGAGGATTAGGGGGATTCCTGTGCAAGTGTCAGATTGGATTGATGCGCGACCTGCTGGAAGTTCCTACATGGTTGCTTGCGACCAGCGTAGCCTTGCTCAATGGTCAGAAAGGCTTGTGTTGAGAGGTACGAGGTACAAAGAGATTCTGCGAGTCGATAGCCTCGAACAGGAACCCTTGCAATGGACTATTCCAAGTAATCGTGATGGTCTCTTTGGTGTTGGCTCGGTGATAGAGTTTTGAAGTGGAGGAGTTCAGGGGCAGGAAGGTGATGTCCAGGCCCAATCGATAAGAAGCGGCGCGTTGTTCGGCCGCGACTAGAGTGCTTTTCAGCGAGCCGTGCCAATCACAGTCGAGTTTTGCACGTGCAACCGCGTTCTCGCGTTGATTGATTTTCGGGGTGTGGCGATGCCCCTTCTCCCGCTCTCCTTTTCCACCATCAACACCACCATCTACGTTCAAAGCAATTATCTCGATTTATAAAGTGAATATAACGAGTTCTTTTATTGTTGGATTCACGGGAGCCTCCTACTGCACCTTCAATTGTGGCGAGGCCAGCTTCTGCGCCCTGCCCTGCGCTATCCCGCCCTCTTCCATCCTATCGTGGTCTCCCTGCCTTGTCCCGCCCGGCCAGGCTGCACTCCCTCACCGAGAACACGACCGACTCACCTTGCCTGTCGGCATTGTATCATTGTCCTAATGAAGATTGATTTGTGATCTTGGACCCAGAAATCGAGTAGTTCTCAAGGTCTTTTCTGTGTCCTATCATGGCCCCCACTGCAGCAGCCCGACCGAGAGGTCGTCCGAGAAAGGTCGAGAGCCTGACCAGCAGTGCTGCCAGTTCGAGGCCTTCCTGTGAGTTTTCACCTATTCTTGCATGATTCACACATTTGCTACTGGGTCTTCCTCTGCTTGCTGCTTCCTATCATAGCAGTTCATGCTGACAAACGTGGGGAAACAGCTACCAGACGCTCAACCCGCAACGACATCCCAAAACTCAGCAAGAAAGCCCTTTCCGCCTCATTGCGATCCATTCCGAATAGTGATGATGCTTCGAGTTCCGACTTCCCAGAAATTTCGATGATTAGTGAATACACAAGTACTAAGAAGGCTGTCAAGAGTCGGGAGTCATTGTCATCTGTTGCTACTTCCAACGACTACAACGAGGACAGCGGATATTCTACCCCTGCAACCAGTGCCGCCGTTACACCCGCAGAGCAATCAAAATCCTCAACTACAAGAAGAGGCCGCCGTCCCGCAGGAATGTCTGCCGCCGAGTCCTCTACCCCAGCTGTCAATGCTGTTGCCAGAGCTGCTGCGTTGCGAAACAGCCAGTTCTCATTGAACTCAATCAACAATAAACGCAAAGCCATCGTTCTTGATTCCGACGATGATGGAGACGACTCTGACAACACTCCTGATGCTCAACTCGCCCGTGCCCTGCAAGAGCAAGAAGATGCTGCTGCCAACGCCATGAGTGGCTTGGATACCGACGATATTGCCCCTCGACGAACTCCTCGCAAAGTCAAGAAGATTCTCCCAAAAGTCGACTTCGCATCAGACTTTGATGATGACTCTGATGGTTTCAAGATGACAGACTTCTCTCCCCGTCTTGCCAAACGACCCAGGGTAGAGCTCAACTCCTTTGGTTCGAATACCGTCAAGTCCACATCCACAAAGAAATCCCAGACAGTCATCAAAGACAGTGATGATAGCGATGATTTTATTGAGATTGATGATTCGGTGGAAGAAGACGAGGATTCCGATGCCCCTATTCCAATGAGTAGTGCAATCTCTCGCGCCAAATTCTCAAGCATCAAATCTACCCCGAAAGCGCCCACCCCCTCCTCCAACTCTAAACCCGGTCGTCGCCCTGCACTGGTCAAGAGCAGAAAGCCGAAGAACACATCTGCTGCTTCATCCGCAGGTGCCCCCAGATTGAACCGAGAAGATACGAAGGCATCCACAAGTAGTCTAACCAGCCTCGCGACCCCCGGCCCCGACGATAGCGATGTCAGCAGCTCCGAGATCTACTCGGATCTTTCCGACTCTGACCTTTCCAGTGATGACGGCATTGTTCCCGCAGCCGTTTCAACAGCTCCAGCCCGTTCACGGAGAGGTGCTCGCCAACGCATCAATCTCTTGGAAGAGAGACACAACCGTCGTGGCAAACAAGAACGCGCTCGCCTCGAACTACACCATCCTGAGCTCCATACAATGTGGCAAGACTTGGATAATCTCCCCAAGATTGGCACGGTCAAGATTGAGCAGCCAAAGAACATCAATCGCGAGCTCAAGCCCTTCCAACTTGAAGGCGTTGCCTGGATGAAGGCTATGGAGCAGACTGAATGGGGTGGTGGATTGCTTGGTGACGAAATGGGTATGGGAAAGACAATTCAAGCGGTCTCGCTCATCATGTCCGACTGGCCAGCCAAACAGCCCTCGCTTGTCTTGATCCCTCCTGTCGCCCTGATGCAATGGCAGCAAGAAATCAGCGACTACACTGACGGCACCTTGAGAACCTTTGTCTTCCACGGCACCAACGCCCAGACCAAGGGAATATCTGTCAAGGAGTTGATGAAGTACGATGTAATTCTCATGTCATACAACAGTCTTGAGTCCATGTTCCGCAAGCAAGAAAAGGGCTTCAAGCGCAAGAACGGTCTTCACAAGGAGAAGAGTGTCATCCATCAGATCCGCTTCCATCGAGTCATTCTTGACGAAGCTCACAACATCAAGCAACGTACCACTGGCTGTGCCAAAGCCTGCTTCGCGTTGAAGGCAGATCACAAATGGTGCTTGTCTGGTACTCCATTGCAGAACAGGATCGGCGAGTTCTTCTCCCTCGTCCGCTTCCTCGACATCAAACCATTTGCGTGCTACTTCTGCAAGCAATGCCCCTGCTCAACTCTCAACTGGGAAATGAATGAGGACAATCGCTGCGCTGGCTGCAACCACAGTGGAATGCAACACGTCTCAGTCTTCAACCAGGAACTCCTCAACCCCATTCAGAAGTTTGGCAACAAGGGACCAGGAGCTGAGGCGTTTAAGAAGCTTCGCATTCTGACTGATCGCTTTATGCTTCGTCGCGTCAAGCGCGATCATTCCTCTTCCATGGAATTACCAGCCAAGGAGATATACGTCGACCGCCAATTTTTTGGTGAGGAGGAGAATGACTTTGCAGGTAGTATCATGAATAACGGCACCCGCAAGTTTGAGACCTACGTCGCCCAGGGTGTTCTTCTCAACAATTATGCCAACATCTTTGGTCTTATTATGCAGATGCGTCAAGTTGCTGATCACCCTGATTTGATCTTGAAGAAGAATAGCGAGGGTGGTCAGAATGTCTTGAACTGCTGCATCTGTGATGATCCAGCGGAGGAGGCAATCCGCTCGTCTTGCCGTCACGACTTCTGTCGCGAGTGTGCCAAGAACTACTTGCACTCTTCCGGTATATCTACCTCCTTGGGTGATTGATTCGTGCTAACTGTTTACCAGAAAATCCCGACTGCCCTGTCTGCCACATCCCCCTCAGTATCGATCTCGAGCAACCCGACATTGAACAAGATGAACAGATGGTAAAGAAATCGTCGATCATCAATCGAATCAAGATGGAGAACTGGACTTCCAGCTCCAAGATCGAAGCCCTTGTCCACGATCTCCACGAGTTGCGATCCAAGAACATGTCCCACAAATCCATCATCTTCAGCCAGTTCACAACCATGCTGCAACTTGTCGAATGGCGTCTCCGCCGCGCCGGAATCACAACCGTCATGCTCGACGGGTCCATGACTCCGGCCCAGCGCCAAGCCTCCATCAACCACTTCATGACGGACGTCAACGTTGAATGCTTCCTCGTCTCCCTCAAAGCCGGCGGCGTAGCGCTCAACCTGACCGAAGCCTCCAAAGTCTTCATCGTCGACCCATGGTGGAACCCAGCCGCAGAATGGCAGAGCGCCGACCGCTGCCACCGCATCGGCCAATCGCGGCCCTGCTCTATCACTCGCCTTTGCATCGAGGATTCTGTCGAGTCCCGCATGGTACTGCTGCAGGAGAAGAAGGCGAACATGATTAACTCGACCATCAACGCGGATGAGACCGCGATGGAGAGCTTGACGCCTGAGGATATGCAGTTCTTGTTCCGTGGTAACTGATTGAGTCTTTCTCCGATCTCTTTAGCTCTCGTGAGTCTTTGCTTCCTTGTCCTTGTCTTTGGTGCGCGCGTTTTATGTGCATATGGGGTGGGCGGCTGGCTGGCTTGCTTTCAGGGAGTTCCAGCTTTGCGAATATGGCTTTTGGTGCGAGGTGGATTATGGAGCAGTGCGTAGATTGCAGAGATCGAAGTATGGCTTTGCGAGGAGGTAGAGGAGGTAGCTTACGAGCGTATGCAGATAGAGCTTTCGCGTGCATGTATGTGATATGAATAAGAAAATATCCTGTTTGTTAATTCGATCTCCTGCTTCTTCGTGATGGCTTGCTGTGAGGGTGGAAGTATGGTGTAATTGCGAAGAAACAAGTCCTCATTCGCTGTTCAGCGATGGACTTTGTTGAGTGAGCGCAGCTAGGCTTGTTCTTGGGCAAAAGGACAAGTCCATTGAATCTGCTCTCTTATCCAGGAGACTGGGCGGTATTGCAGAGAGCGCGATCTGTGCAGCGCTGGGAGATCCCCTCGCTGTGTATATCTGCCGGATAAGAGATCGAACTAGGAAAGTCTTTCTTCGTGCCAAGCGCGTGACAACTTCAGAGATAGATAATCTTCTTGCTAAGTTGCATCGGCATGTTGATAAGAAATTAGGGAACGCTGTGTGGTGAGAAAGGATGGCTGCCAGTGTTACGGCGTTAGAGATGAAGTTAAACGGTGGCGCTGACACGAACGTAGTTTGTGGTGACGGGACAGGTAATAAGGCCCCCCTGAGAGGGGGGAACGAGATATGTGAGCAAGGGATAGACGGCTTTGATAGTAAGAAGATAAAAATTTCCAACTTAGGACGTAGTCGAAGCCGATACCCTTGCTTCTAAATCTGAATATCGTTAAATTTTGCAAAGTGCTTGCTAAAAGAAGGGAGAGAGAATAATCTAAGCGAGAGTGTTAGTGAGGCAATATCAAAACAAAAATGCAAAAAGAAGTAAGAAACTCGAGGAGCAGTTAGTAATTCTTTAAAGTAGGGGGAGGGAGGGGAGGGGAGAGGCATACAAGTTATGTCAAGACACAACTTTTCGAGCACGCCCACTCGAAATATGCTTTCCAAAGCATATTTTAGGCCTTGGCACCTCTCAGGTAGTCCTCAGCAATTGTAACCACTTGTGGCTGCAGCTGTTTTCATCGATACTGGTTTGGTACGCAGTACTCACTGGAGCTCACCCCGAGTAGGATATATAGAAACCACCGCGCCCCATGATTTAAGCTAAAAATTCTAGCTTAAACATAGTTATCACCCAGGTAACCTCCAATCTCACACCATCATGCGTACGTGGAGAAGGAGAGTCACATGGTTATCTGATCATTATTAGCGGGAACGAGTCACATCTAGCTATGATTAACCTTACCACCTCAATTTTGCCATTACAAGTCAAACGCATTTTCGGTGTAAAATAAAGACATATACGAGCGGCTGCGATTTTACGCAGCATCGTAGAGAAGTTCTTAAGCGCCAAGATTATTCGACTCTTAAACTTGAAAAGATCAAAATCAGTTTGTTATTTAGAAACAAGTTTAGGGTACGGTAATCTTACAGTAACCCAGGTGAGAACGGCGCGGTATGAATTGCTCAGAGACTATAGATACGGGTACATAAAACATGAAAACAGCAAGTGGTGGTACTTTATACTAAGTATTTCTTCTCTCTTTCTATCACTCAATTTGGCCTCACCGTCCATGTGTGCTGAGTGAACTCCAAACTCCGAGAACGCCGATGAGCTTCGGGATCAACATAGATCTTCACGTTCATACTGTCTTTACCCAGATCATACACCCTAAAAAGCACATATATCTTTTGGGATACTTGCCCCTCGACAAGTGCCATATCTTGCATCTTCGTTGGTCAGCGTTTAAAGTTTTCATAAAGCTAGTCGCAGGTGAGAGCTTACCATTTCATACTGGTTTCTACTCATAAAAAAACGATCTCCACAATCTCCAGTTGTTGTTTTAACCTCAATTAAATACTCTGGTGTTGCTTCAGACCAAACATTCGCTGTCAGATATCCACCCCGGATGAGATGCCCGGTCAGAATTCCTCTAATATCACGAAATGTAAGATCGGAAACCTCTCGTCGACCTGGCCAGGGACGTCTTCCGGCATATTCAGGGTGGATCAAGACTTGTCCATTAATAGTGCTTGTCCAATTGTCCCACCCAAATTCTGGAGAAAGAAGTCCTAGAAGAAGCTCATATACCTATTCAGTTCATCATCAGTAGTGCGGCGGGTTGTTATCGTGAAGAAAAACATACAAAGAGCTCCCCAGCAGCCCCGACTTTGACATCATGTTTCATCTGTCCTTGTGTTCGAAGACCAAAAGCGTCATTATGGACATATCCTGGAAGAGCACTTCCATTGTGTGGTCCACTGCTTGCAGTTCGATCTGGTAAAGTCGACCTTCGAGCGATGCGGATGACGTTGTCCAGAAGTTGCAGATATGCATTAGGCGTGTCAAACTCATCTACTTCGGGAACAGCTGGACTGGCGCGCCTGAGTGGGGAATTGAGTTGGCCGACCAGTGCAGGAGAAACTCGGGCATTACTGTGAGCTGAAGCGCTCCGAGGAGTATGAAATTCCTCCACATCACTGAGAGCGTCTCCTCCTTCTTCATTCTGTCCGAATGATCGCTGAGAGTTGTTAAATCGAGGATGATCGTTGCTGCCGGATGCTCCTGTTGAGCTAACTTCAACATCAAAATCTTGCCTTGCATCTTCCAGATCTTCGAAGCCTCGTCTTGGAGCGGGCACCAGGCCTGGGATCTTTGCAACACCTGCATTGTCCAAGAGCTCATCAATCACCGAGACTCTGGAATTCAGGACGTGACCAATACTCTCTCGAGCTTGCGGAGTTTGGAATAATTTGGCCAGAGCATTTGGGAGCTCTCTCATGTAGCAGACCTCCATGGCATCTCGGTCTCGAGGCACGAATATTTGCCATGTGGTCTCTTGTTCTTGGATATGGACATGCCCGGTATTTTGCAATATTGGCCCTACCAGCTCACTATTTGGGTATCGAATTGTGTACTTGGTTGATATGCCATCCGATTTCAGCACCAAGGTCGCGAGAAGTCGATCGTAGAGCGGCTGATAATGACCCTGAATTACAAGCGGAGTTCGATTTGAGACAGCACAGCTGAGTTTTATCGTCAGAACTCTGTCGCAATTACGAACTGTTCACTCACCGGAGGAGATAGCATGCCCTATCTCTGAATTTTTCGGTTAAAGCAATGTCTTCCGTCCCGTCATCCCTACAAGCAGTCTCTTCGATGCAGAGTCGAGATAAAAATTTGTTGCCAAGACTCAAGCCCTGCAAAAAAGGATCCAAGTGTCGTACCTCTTCTAGAGAGAAATCCAGAATTGCGGTGCGCCGTTTAAATATATCAGTCAGCTTTTTTCGATCGACTATACTAAAGTTGCTTCGACAATTATGGAAGTTGATGACCGTTGGAGTGAAGCTACTGTAAGCTATAGGAAGAAAATTGACATCGGCCAGAGATGCCAGATCCTCGGGCTGTGGTGACATTGCATTGATCGCACCGATCATCTCTTTAATTCTGCTAATTGAAGGTACGCCTTGCGCCAAGGCTCGGAGTCCTTCAACCAGTGTAGCCAAGGACGCAGCAGATATCTTCAAACGAGTTTGAAAGAAGGGTATAGGTCCAGGGTCATCGGCGTACCACGGATGCAGAATTGCCTTGCCATTGACGGGAACAGGACTCGCCCACAGGCACTGGGATGGTGCGAACCAGAAGGGACTCTGTGGGGCATAAACAAGACCTTCGGTCTCAAATGTAGTTCTGAGATATTTGATCAGGTTTGGCGAGGCCGCAGAGGGGATTCTTTGAGACTTACAAGAGTGAACCCCAATCTTCGTCGCTAATTCTACAGCGAGCAAGCTTCCTGTAGAGTTCCACTACTTTGATCTCTAGATCAGGTGGAGTGGTTCGCCTAGTCTTGAGTTGTATAAGTGTATCTCTGTAATCCGTCCAATTTGCATTTCTGATGCCCAGAAATTCGCAGAAAAGCCTCCTCAGCTTGTTGTTATTCCTATACGAAACAGCTATTCCTAATGGTATTTTCTCGAGGAGAAGACCTTCTGGCCCTATCCATAAGCATCTGTCTGCTTCGAGCCAAACGGCATCCATGGCATCTGATCGAAAGGCGTGCGGGTGTAGGATCAGACTATCGTGGTGGAAAGCCTCTCTGTCTTTGATTAGCGTATGCATTGGTCCGATCGGGTGTTACTCACATTACTACCGCTTGGTTCATTTCATTGCAAATATCTGAGATTTTCTCATACGTCTTCACAATTCCGGACTTGGTTTCGCTATTCCAAGGTAGTGCGTTTGGTCCGCAGTGCAATCGTAAAATATCCAAGTAGAATTGAAGGTTAGCTTCGAACTTGACACCAAACCTCGCAAGAAATCCCCAGTCTTCCAACAGTTCGTTGTCTTGGGCAAGATCGCGAACAGCGACGAATGGAAAAGTTTGGATGACTCCAAGTTCCTCTGCCTTGTTAGTCAATTCTCGCATTGGAAAATACGTTGTTGATAGGACTGCACGACGAGAATTCAGACACGTAACCTCTGCTTGAGATATCTCTCCTTCGATGCTGGTGGTGATCTCCCGTCTGTAAATTGCCCAATTCATCTTTAATACTTTTATGATCTTCTCTGGTCGATACAAGAGAAGATGTCGAAACTCCGAGGATAGAGAGCCTGCTCGGTACTTAAGGCGGAGGTAGTTGCGTACCCCAGGGCCCTTTGCCAGCCACTCAAGCCAAGTCAATCCGTGTCTTCGAGTATTTGATGGAAACAAAGTCAGATACTCAGTGTTGACATAGTGTACTGCACATTCGGGGACAATGCGATTTGCTGATCGAACTTTTCTCACCGATTTCAGTAGCTCCAGTACACCGTAATCATCATTGGCGGGCAAGTATATCGTTCTCACATTGTCGCAGTTTATTATGACCCCATTGTTGTCGATCAGCCAGAGTTGGGAGAATCGATCATCGTTAGCACGTACAAGATCATGATGCCAATACAAGTACGCCAAATGTGCCTTCGAAATATCTAGGGTTGTTGGCAAAGCTTGGTGCGTATAGAATCTCCAAATGCGCTTGATTACCGTCGTTGGCAGAATATCTGTAACCCCTAGTTGTTCGAACATACTTCTTCGTGAAGCGCTGTTGGGAGGGTCGGGGCGAATTGTAGTAACCAGATCTTGAGGTATTGCAGGTCCACTCCGGGACGGAAAGCGTAGATCTGGAGTTGAGGCCGTGACCCATCGTCCATCATTCAATGGGACAAGAGGCAAATCTTGTTTTATCATGTTTTCCACGCCCTGATCTTGTCCCATGAGCAACTTTATGAGATCAGCTGCACGATTATGCCACTGCAAAGATGTTCTGGGATTTTTCATCACCGAGGCAGGGTTATTCAGGTCGTATTTTATCCTATTAACCATTCGGACTCCCTCGATCTCTCTTACGCCGAACACAGTTTTGAGGAACTCGACGTCGCGGTGCTCATATGCAAGCGAAAGATACCTACTGTTTCTCCCAGGAAGGTCCGCAAACAGTGGTGCCCCGTTTTCGTCTAAGTGGGTTGCGGGGAGGATCCTCAACTGATCAGATGAGACCCTAAGTTCTGCCGAGTATCTTTCATTGGGACCGTGACGGTATAGAATTCGTCTTTGAATCAGATTTTCTAGCAGCTGTGACGAGAATTTGTGCCATAATCCGTTCATATGGAATGCAGTTGGGTTTGGTAAGAATCTTATCCAGCTAAAGCGAAGATCCGGTCTCGCTGAGAAGTCGTCCATGGCATTGCAAAACACCTCAACAGTTCTATTGAGAATTTCAATGTTCCAATCTGAGTCAAATATGAGCTCCTCCCTGTTAGCCTGCAAGAGAAAGTCTGCCTGTAGCAGAAACTATCTTCCAATTTAGTAAAAGACTTGATACGACTATGCCGAACTTACATTGAACCCCACCGTGCAAACGGGAAGAAATGCATAGATATCCTGACCGGTGCGTATGCTTGGCAAGCCATGTTCATCAACGGGAAATGCCAAAACTGCTTCGCATGAATTCATACCGCGCCGAGCGGGATCGTTCGGTAGCTGCAGGATTGGGGCTTTAACGACGAGATATCGCCACTGCTCAGGAGAGTTTGAGTTCCCAGTATGCATAGATATGCAGCTAGTACCAATTTCCTCTTCCGTTATGTCGAAATTTCTAGTGATAGTTCTCGCCGGATCTAGATAATCGATCTGGAAGTGTATTTCTTTCACTTTGGAAAGAAACAATAGCAGGGTCTTGGGGAGAGCCTCAAATTCGAACAGTATATTGCGATACCGAGTCCTCTCGTTTTTAGTTAGTGTCATTCTAGTAAGAGGTCGTTCTCCAGGTAGAATTGGACGATCTCCCACAATCGGGGTAATGATTCCTAGTCGCTCTTCGGCTGACTCCCCTCCGTCGTACTCGAATGAGAATGAGAAAGCGTTTGACTGTATCTCAACTCTGGAAGCAACCTTGAAGACGGACTTGAACCCGATCCCCTTGTCGCCCACGTACCCTGAATTGCCCCTCTTCCAGCTTCGACCTGTGCGGCAGATGCCCGCTACATCACGTTCTAAGAAGCCATCCTGGTTGCTCTCAACAACTATTTCGATCGGGCTGACTGTAAAGCTTATCGTTGGTGGTTTATCGGTATGAGTGAAGCTACAGTCTTCTATGTTTTGGATCAACTCAAGAATGAAACGACCCGTCCGCGAGTAAAGTTCGGTGGCAATTCTATAGTCATTTAGCAGAATGCCCTTAAGCAAGGGGCTGGGAGTATTATACACGTTCACTGTGTCCCCAAGTGATTCTCTAGTATGTCTAAGCGATTCCAACACTTCGACAGTCTCTGGGTTGTTTGATAGGCTGAGTTCTGGGCGGACCCATCCTTTCCTTATTGCTTCGACCCGTACGATCTCACGTGCTTGCTCGACTGTGATATCAAGTGCATTAGACATCTGGCTGTGTATTGCCAATGGCCTAAATGATAGTGATGGATGAATCTTGAAAGTGACGAAGGTTAGGAAGGAGCGCACAGGAAATAAGTGGGTTGTGAGACACTTTACCCGCCTTCAGGGGTCGCGCTCCACCACAGATTTTTCACATCCATGCAATGGCCCCCGACTCGGCCAGCATTCAGCGCTCGGTGAATCTACCTGCATCAACGAACGTATGGTGCGGAGGCGGCGGGCCGGGGCCCACTATTAGATACTTGGTCAAGCCATTGGTGAAATCTGTCTTGATAAGAACTATCAGAGAGCTTAGGGGTGAGCGTAAAAGTGTTGATAGATCTATTTATACGTATGCAGAATATACACAAAGTGTCTAACAATTATTTTTGACGGTACAAATATCGCGGCATAAAGTCATGCAACACACTTATGCAGCCTATGCTGGAGTTGTACTGATGGTACGCTGTAATCACTAATACTACTCTCCAGCGCCAAGTGCCCTATAAGCCCCTGTAACTTAGTGGGTCATCGGCAAATTACAAGGTCCTACGCCCTGTGGCTGTAGTGCCTTATAGGGCATTCAGGCACATTGCCCCCCACGACACTGAAGATGCCCCTGAAGCAGTGACTGGCTCGCTAGAAGTTAGGCGATAAAGCCCCCAACTACAGGGGCAAGTGCCTATAAATATAGGGGAGGTGGTGGCGCAGCTAATTATAGGGTACCATCCACTGTAGATCAGCATAAATCTAGGCATAAAGGCCTGAAGGAGTGTTGCATGACTTTATGCCGCGATTTTCGTACTGTGCTCTCAATAGTCTGCGAGCTAGAGGGAAAAACTATGAATAGACCACGTCGAATGGGCCGATCACTATCTCTTATCAAATTCAATATCTGCCGTAGAAATGACCTTTCCGCCCACGAGATTTTTAAACGTGAGATTATTTCCTCTGCCCCCGAATACTACCTCTATTTCAACTGAAAATTCATGTACATCTCTGCCTAACTTGGTGTTGAATACAGTAGTTGCATGGTGACCATAGTCGAAATTGGCAGGAAGACGGCCTTTTATGGTGCCAACCTGTTCCACGCCTGCGTGTCTGTTAGTGTCGTTGGCTGGTAGCATTTTCATTCATGATGGGTCTTACGAGCATGAGTCCGAAACTCCGGGGCATCTATCAGAGAGCAGGAGTAGAGCTTAACCTCAAATTCCTTTTCTTTTCCAGGCGTATACTGCGCCTTACAAACTGTAGTTCTTGAGGTTCCGTAAACGATCTTTTCCCCCTTAATCCATGACTTGTCAGCGACACGAAAACAAGTCGACGGCAAGAGACATGCCTTTGAAATTATCCATGTCATTCTACCGCGACAGTAATCCTCGTTTCTCGCGTATTCAGTGTATCTAAGATGTTCTGGATCAATACCTTCACGGAATGGCATGCTCAAACCGACACCGTAGTGCCGACGGACATATTTTATCCCTGGTGCAAGACCTTCCAGCCCTCGTAGCGCCGCACCGCGAAGAATCGCTGCCTGACTACATGCAGCATAAGTATCATATAAAAAACCCATGAAGCAGTGGCTTACGGTTGATCTGGACATAAGAAGGCAATCTCACCATGGTACAAGCACCATTCTTCGAGGGAGTTGCGCAGATATGGCGACTGTGCAAACCCGCCAACAAGAATAAGACGCTGTTTAGAGTGGCGGATAAGCTTAAAATCTATCAAAATGATAAGGAGAGAGAGGGAAGTCACTTCTTACATCAATTGTAGCATCTTTTTTCGATTGCTTCCTCTACCTGTATGCGCAATAAATTCTCGATATCGGAGACAACGGGTCTGAATAGTGCTTCCATATCCTCACTAGCTTGTAGTTAGTCCTTTTATATCTATTCAAAAGAACAGGAAGCTCACTATGTAAGCTTTACATTGCGTTCATCTTCATCGAAATACTCGGAATCCGAGACATCCAATCTGATAGGACCAATCTCCCGCACATCTTTATTATCATTCAATCCAAAATCCCGCTTGTGCTTCTCAAAAGACGTCATTAGTCTGCTTCCAGGTCCCTTTTGCGCAAATGGAAGATCGTCATATTTGGCACCAAATCTGCGGGAAAGAAGGGTATGCAAGTTCCGGTCAATGTACGTGGACCCACACTTCCCGCCTGTATCAAGTGTAAGCCATTGAGGTAATTGAAATGAAAGAGAAGATAGGGGATTTCTACCAGCACCGATTTGAAGCTCGTCAAACATTAACTGCGGGGATACTTGAGTAATCACATATGTTGTAATATCGACAGTGCCACCACCACAATCACAGATAAGGATGTTTTCCTTTGGCTAAGTCATTTTGTCAAAACTCGGAAGGGCCAGACTGGGGTCACAAAAACATACTTTGACGGCGTTGAGACCATTGGTCCCAGAATAGCTCTTCAGCGTGGCTATTGCTGCCGCCTCTGGCTCCGCAATAGTGAACACCTCGTCACCCACACGATTTCCAAAACCAGCATTTCTGGCAGCAGTAAGAGTTGCGTCCTTTGCCTCGTCCGACCATATTGCTGGTAGGGTGATCCAACATTCCATTGGTGTACTTTCAAAAATCAATTCGGTCATTTCATGGGCCAGTTTCTTAGATACATGCCGGTACAATTCGTGCAGAAAGTCTTCGCACACACCAGCGGCCTGGCGAAAGGAAGGAAGTCGTAACATCCCCGAGCCTTCCATTTCTGCAAGTGCGGGGTCGTCATATTCTCCCATTGCGGCATTCTTATCGAGCAGCAGTTTGGTCCACGAGTACGAAATGAGCTTTGGGGATACCTCGAATCCCCATTTGTTTTCCGTGATCAGCGGCGAGTTTTCCCGGGCATAAGCAATTCTGGTTGGGGTTTTCCATGAAGTAAGCTGTTCTCCAGGCCAAGAAGAAATTATTGTAATGTCCTTAATGTCGCTCTTGTCGGTAGTCACATAGCTTACACCTATGAGAGAATCTGCGTAAGTTATGTTCATTTAGTATAGCGGGGCAAAACAGCAAGGCATTTACCAGAGAAAGTGGTCCCGTAATCGATCCCAATTATGATCTTATGTCTAGTACTTGTTTGGCCGCCAAAAGACATTGCGGGCTGAAGCGTTGGGTGTTTGTGGGAACTAAGAATTGCTTCGTTGCTGCTATTCGGAGAATATGCTTTGTGAATTAAAACTTCGTGATCTAAGAACGACTCTGCATCGGCTGCAGGAGGGTTCGTGTCGCAATCGGTTTCAGCTCCTTGGTTTCGGAGACACGGCAGCTTTTCTGCAGCCCACTGTTGGTTTTTCAAGCCGAGAAAAGATCGGTTCGGTCGGCGGGAAAGATGGCCGAGCGATGCTGGCTAGGCCACGGGCCGATCAACTGTGATCCATGCCTTCCATGCTGTTGGTTTTTTCCATAGGCTAGGAAGAATCGAAACTGGAACGCACCCTGCAGCTGTCCCTGCTATCTCGAACACGAGTGCTGCATAGCGGGCGCTTCCCCGAACACAGGTTCGTGTGGCCTTAAGCGTTATTTCCGGTAGAAAGTTGAGCTCCCACCCGGCGGGCAGTGTTCGCCGCCCAGTTTTCCAATATGGATCACCAGCAACAAGTCCAGGAAGCTCAGAATGATATCGAGGATGGTGAAGAAGTTCCGCCTCAATATCGACCTGATGGGCCATCGTCAAGTGGTAGTCGTGACGGCCGCCCAGTGCGCAAAAAGCATGCCAACGACAATTCAAACGTTCGAACTGAACGACCTGCTGTCTCTTCTCAGGGAGCGAAGAGAAAGACGGAACACACAACTCCACGAGCCGTACGAGCCGAAACCTCTCCTGGCTTCATCTCCACAATACGTAACACCATATCCTTCTTGAGTCCCAATCGTCAGCAGCAGGTCGAAGCAAGCGCCAACACAGAGCATCAGATTGATGACATTGAGGAGCCAGGCCTACACTACGAGCAGGAACGGAATTCGCACAAGTATGCCGTCGAGCTAGAGCTCAAATTCCAAAATATTCTCGACAACAAAGAATATGAGTGGAGTGCGCGAGAACAAGATTTGCAGCGGCAACTCAGCCAACTCCATCAACATGCTGCAGCGAGGGATCGTGACTATCAAGCCCAACTCCAAAACATTCAATCCGAGAAAGTCGCCCTCGAAATGAAACATAATGCGTTTATCAGGAAGCATCAGGAGGCTTCTTTCAAGCAAATGGAATCTGCTCGCTGGCTCCCAGAGGATGACACGAAGGTTATGGGCGATCTCGACAGGCTAAAAAGGGAAATGAGGACTTGGTCAAAGGCAGCGGCCATCAAAAACATATCCTCCCTGAAAGTGCTCGTCGGCGCAGAACTTGGGGCCTTGATGCAAAAGCTTGAGAAGGTGGCTGTTCTTGAGAACGGTGACCTTCCACAGTCGCTAGTCACAACAGCGAAATCATCAATGCTTCTGCTAAATGCTCTTCTGGCCGAAGATGTATATGCAAACTTTTTCCGGTCGCCGTTTTTCTTTCTCGGCCACAATATCAACGACAACCCTGCAAACAATGTGTCAGAACAAGTCTTGATGGACATATATCGACAAGCCCAGAGTGGTAAGCTGGTTCTCTTTTCCGAAAGTCCTCAGCGATTCGCTGACCATCCCATCATAGCAAACCAACAAGAGTCTCATATATGGCGTTCCCAAACCTTGAGGATGCTCATGCCTCCGCTGCGAAACGATATAACGGACGACGAGAAGACGCTACGACACACAACTGAGGAAGCTATCGCGAGAGCAGCGGACCAGCGAGCTTCGAAATTTCTTTCCAGCCCAGCATCTTTCCTGATCGAAAACAGCGGACAACCCGATATTCTCTCGAAGTTAAAAAGGCTATACAAGGAAGCTGCGAGCCATTCATACAAGTTGTGGACAAGAAGGACAGAGATAAAATATTATAGTTTAAGCGACATCAAGGAGCTGGCTTTCGATGCCGAGAGCCCATATTTCGAACCTGATGCTCTGATGCATTATGAAGATCATGAAGATCAATTGAAAGGTGTGCCAGTTACCGTGTTGGTACACCCCCTATTGAAAGTCTGTGGCACAGATGAAGGCAAAGATTATGATCAAGAGCGGGTGTGGGCGAAAGGAGTTGTATGGTTAGATAGCAAATAGCAAGCTGGTACTAGTCTTCTGACTAGCTCAACAATCTATTGTACTGTCTCTTGCTGGATCATGGTGGTAATCTACCGTGTCGCTCTCAAATCGCCCCGTTCCCTTGCTATTCGTTCGGTGCAATAGATGGAGAATTTTTGAATTACTTGCCAGCGTCCGACTATTCTAAAGCAGACTTATAGCGTTTCAATACTCGAAAATGGCTCTCTTGGGCAATATCCCTGGTCACTCTAAGCTGCTAAAGCTGCCTACTCAAGTTGATCTAAGAAAGCGATAATAAGTCTACATTTCAAATCATGTATGCGTTCCTCTGACTTTCGAGGGTGACGATTCAAGTTTCGGCGGTATGACTGGGTCCACGCTGGGTAGAGGGGGATAGGGTGGGAGAGCTAAATGGAGTGTGTATAGGTGCTGAAATGCTTGAAAAAGTCCAAAGTTTAGAGTTTCACCAGCGTCGATCTGAGCTTCTTGGAAGCATACCCCTAACAACCCAGTCATAGTGCTGATTCATCTCATAATTTTACATTTCAAACTGCGTTAGCTGCAAGATCGCTGTGAATGCCGTGAAAGCACGTGCCATTACTCTGCGTAAATCACCACATCTTCTTTGACGAATTCACTATGCATAGAGTGTTCCAAGAATCCTGGAACATTTGGATCCTCGACACATACTCTTATAGCAAGCTTATTGCTCAAGTAACTTTGGAACATCTATATAGGCAGTGGTGATATTCATAAGGGAGAAAGTGAATCTGCTATACGCAGAGTAATGGCACGAGCTCTTACCTCCACCCAGCACACTGAGTCCGCGAATATCGGCAGATGCCATTTCCCGACATGAAGGGACTATTTTGAGCGTTTCATAACTGCTGTTCAAAATGACTCTATGGCCACGACCTCTTGTTGGTTCCTCATTGCCAGCATCGAATATCGGTACAAATTATCTATTAACTTCTGTACTTTTAAGGCCACAATCACAGTTTACCGAATACGCTTCGCAATTCCTGAATCACACATGTTGGTCAGATGGTAAAGGGAAGTTCAATTCAAACGGTGTAAGAGCTATAGTAATATATGAAACGCGCTTCCGAAGCTCGTACATGGACTCAAGCGAGTTGTCCCTGTGAGTACTTCCCGTCATTCTGGTGATTTCTGTTAGCAGACGCCAAGTACGGAGTCCTTTGCACTGACCCATTGTGGAAATGGAGTGAATGTATGCATTTCCCCATTGACAACCAAAGTACCTTCATATCTTTTAAGCTCCACTCCTGGATAGGTTTGAGTCTGAAGGGTAGGAAAACCATGTCATGTGATCCATCATTTGGCGAATCATGTCAATGCTGAAGTGTGATCGTTGAAGGAGGACGAGTAGTTCCAACCAAGATGTCAGATATTGCCGATCCCGATCGTAAGAGCAACGATGTTTGTGCTTTTCTAACGTAGCCTGCACGCCTGTTTTGGGCATTTCATCAATATGCTTGAGAAATGGTTCGATATCAGATGTCATCGCGATACCTCCGACGCATGTAAGTTTGTACTTGGCTATCTCATAAAATATCCACAGACGCGGTTCGAAAGGAGGGTAGAAGTACATAAAGCCACAATTGCGGATGATGTCCGACATGGTCTGCAAATAGCGGTGAAAATACCCTTCTTCCTGTGGTAACCGTAGACTTTGAGGCATGCACGTCCAGTCTACCCAAATGTACGACCATGTTCGCGATTCGAGCTCAGCTTGGTGAAGGCGCAGATACTCTCCGTCAGGGTCAGATTGAATCTGCGCGCGCCAGAAATAACTGACGAAAAAGCAATCTTGCCGTGTGATAAAGCCAGGTGAAGCAGGTAGGAGGACGTAGTCGTCCAGATCATCGCGGGATCACTTTTTCATGCGCCGTTGCGACATGAAAGCGCTGCGCCGTTGGAAGAACCAGAGCATTAAGGGGTTCCCAACTTGAAGAAGAAGGTCATCTAAGGAATTGCATCTCTCTAACATAGACCTGGGAAAGTCCTTTTGAGGGGTTTCCTCGACTATAGCGAGATCATCCCAGGCAGCTATGCTCCGACTAATTAGTAAGGGCCATAGGAGAACATGAGACATCGGCGGTGATGCGCACGGAGATTCCGATGAGTTTGATATCGCAAGAATAGATAGTTGGATATTTTTGAAGTCAAGCTGGCGTTCATGATCGCTGATCATTGTGGGTCATTTTGTACCAGGCCGAGTAGACTACGCAAGCTTCGCCATATGCATGGCTTTTGCTCATTGAACACTATTAAAATTGGAGTGTGGGAGCCTGGGAAGATACTGCAGTCGCCGGATTGCTTGGCTGGTACCAAAATATGCCCCAGTCCGCGAGGGCGACATTGGAGCCAGATGTTCAATGAGCAGCTGAAAGACTTTCAAGAACTGGTATCATGGTGCTTGTACTTGGCCATCATGTCCAAACTCACTAACCTTTGACACAAAATGAAAGCTACTACCGTATTATCTGGGGCATAAGACCACCCCTTAGGATAAGACCACCCCTAATATAAGACCATTTCCCACTGAATTCACCGTGGGCTCCACTTTTTATAAGACCATGGTCTTCTAAATATAATTAGCTACACGACTGGCCAGTTCATGGTGTTGTTAAATGGGCTTTTCAGCACTCTCTTTGAGCTTCACCCTCATGGATCTCAGTATAACTCGCACGTAACTCCATTTATGCTGTAATTGGAAGGGATAGTGGTGGAGGAATATTTAGGAGAGTGATGATAATTGAGAGGAAAAGGGGTATGAGGCTATACCCACTTAGTGCAAGCTAGGGCTTACTAGACCACTCTAAGATATAAGACCATTCCTAAACCAATTAAAATGGTGCACACCCCCTACAAGACCATGGTCTTATGCCCCAGATAATACGGTATTATCGAACCCCGCGACATCACGGCAGTCAGCTTCGTTAGTAGTACTCCATTAGAAATAAGTCGTTGAGATAGTCTATTTACGACGTAATTACACCTAGATTATGGCTATCCTTAGCATTAGCTGGTAAGTCCAGGCTACTGTATACTCTTCTCTTAAGGTCCCCAAGGAGTTTAGAGAGCTTGAAAAGAGTTATCAATACATCCCACTTTAATTCATTAACATACCTCGTATTGAAGACTGCCTATAGGAGCCTAGATTCTCGCAATAGATTCTAATTTGTTAGCATAATCTCTTATTTTCAGAGTGACTAGCTCTTATTCCCTTCGTCTTCCCCAGATCGTATCTTTGAAAGAGGGTAAATTTCTATGTCTCCCAAAGTGCTTGAAGTCGATCTGATAGTCCGACCGGCAATATTTGTATCCCTGGATACGTTCTCGCTCCGGATCTTCCATTTATACTTTCTAGTCCAGCGCGCCAATCCTCTACAAGTACTTATTCAAGTCTGCGACGTTGAAGAATGTAATGTGTAGATAGATGACGAAACTTATACTCTGTAGAAACGACACCGGCTGTTACATAAGTATCAAGAATCTCTTTATCTGTCGAATCATAAGACGGTCATCAATAATCCGCACAGTTACTGTCCTTTGCAAACTATATCCCAAACTAAATGTCGTCGAGGTCTTGTATAAAAGCAGGGACAAGAGCTCCGAGCAGTTATACCTTTAGCGATAGCGCTTCATCGCCATCTCGAAAATCGTCGACGAGAACTCCTCGTGGATATAACAGTAGGACAGTACCTTGCAATCGTGCTTCTAGTAGGGCAGGCACTTGTTGTACCGGCTTTTGGAATGCATGTATCCGCGTGCTTTCTCGATTATATGGTATTTCTTGTAGTGAAGATAGGTGACGTGGTCCGGAAGGTCCTTTTCTAGTATTTTCAGGAATGATTCTTGATGCGACACGCCAGAGGCCGGAATTGACTTCAGATCTTTCAAATATTGAGGTCCGAGCGTGGTATATATAGGGCGGCAACAAAGTGTGAACGTTGCCAACGACTCGGGGTTCAGATATCGAGCGACGTGGAGTATAAGCTCGGGTGGGAGCTTGTGCAAGGAGAAGATTCAAGGGCATTGGGTCGAGGCTGACGGGGGCATGATAGCGCTAGAAATGAAGGAACATTCTTTATAATATCTATCGGACCTTTGACGAAAGAGACCGTTTGTCAAATTTAATATTAAAGAGCTAAGGAGTAAATAATAACTATAAATACCGCTAAGCTGAAGAGTATTATTACAGCACTAAATTTAAGAGAACTCTGCTCCAAATCTGGCATTCTTTAAGATAGAATGTAGTATATATTTATAGATTTCTTCATGTACATAGATAAGGAAAAGCTCCAAAGCCTATCTTGCAGCCTTCATTCGTCAGCTCGCCGTCTTGCATCTCCAGAGCTGCCGCAATTGGTCCAGCCTCCCCCTGTCTCTCTCTGCAGTTTTCCATCGACGGGAAAGCTGACAAAACTTGTCGCGATCTGATTTGACGTTATCATGGCAGGGGTTCAGGCAACTCTGGATATCATTCCGAGGTGCCTCTCTATGTAGCCATGCCTGAGATCTCTGTCCTGGAACACCCCATAGCCGTCTTCATGTTTCTCATCCTCGCGCTCGGTGTCGGCGGCGCATTCGCCAGCGAGGTTAATGACTTTACTAACAACCTGGCAACCGACCTCGGTCCCCTCTTGACCCTGTTCGGAGAGGGGATGACGAAGCAGTACCTAAGTGAGAGCACCACGTTCGTCGACTACCTTATCTTCGCCATGGCTCCCATCGGCATCATTACCGCCCTGGTGTCCGTCATCCGTGTCTGCGGCGATCGCTCCCTTCGCGCCTTCATTGGAAAGGCTCAGGAGGCCGACAGTGCTATCGAGGCCGAGCTGTGCACGTCTACCAGCCGCGACGTCTGCGAGCTCTTCAACCAGACAGGGATCACCCGCACCCTTGGCAGCCCCAGCCTCCTCGAGCTCGTGTTCTACCCCGACGACGCCAAGAATAATGAGCAGCACATGGGCATTCACATCTTCCGTCACTATCTCAGCACCGAGGACTGTAAGGAGTGGCACCACACCGAGCCGGTCAGCGTAGCGCAGCCCACGGCCGACATCGAGGCCGCCGGAGCAGGAAACGACGAGAAGAAGACTCAAGGTGGCGCTCCTGCGGGACAACCAGAGTCGAGTAAGGCTACGAACGCCTCGCCGACAGGCAGAGAAGCCGTACCCCCCAACTTATTCCTCAACGTAGGTGTTATCAAGCTCCAGCCGTGGTGGGTCTTCTACGTCGTGGCGGCGATTGGCATCACACTGCAATTTGGCGTAATAGTAATGGCCGGCCTGGTTTCCTGGAAGGCTGGGTGGGAAGCAAGCGGCGAGTCGGCCGCGTTCGCGCACAACAAGTCGGCTCTGATCTTCATCGTGGGAACACCGGCCATGTGTGGCGGGATGCTCTCGTGTGCTGCTTTGATCGGCGAAGCCACGTAGAAGAAGACCTATTACCGGGAGACGACGCCCTAAAGAAGGTCGCGTCTCTTGTGGCTCCAGCCAGGCGACCAGAATATTGGCGGCCAATCGTTCGATGCGTACGCATATTTGGAGGAGTCCAATAAGCAGATCCCCAAGTACATGACCTCGAGCAAAGTAAAGGACCTGGAGAGATACTACATCTATACCTAGTTCGCAGTCATTATCACGCTCGCGGGTTATCTAGCCCAATTCATCGGCGTGCGAGGCATGAGCGCCTACGTCTCCATCGCCCAGTTTGCTAGCACGGTTATTATGACTTTCCTAAGAGGCCTTTTACGGGTTCGTTGAATCTCTAAAAAAGATAATGAGCTGGCCGACATGCCAGGACTCGTCGCTAAATATGAGCTCGACTAGCTTGCCTTCAAGATTTAGAAGGGCATGGATGCGAAGTACGATATGAAGGCAAAGGACGATTGTCCCTTAATACATATCATGTCAGCCAAGGCTCCAAGTCGTTCTGACACGGGGCACCCGTCCCTCAACGACTTGATTCTGATTAGAAATCGACTAGCCCACTTGACAGGCCATTCCCCCCCATCTCCTGAAATATCGGACCCGAATAGTCTTCAAGAATAGGACGACGATCAAGTCAAAGTTCGCATCAAAGCACGCCAAATAGCCGACGCGATTTGTGATACGGCCGAGGTGTACATCCCTCCTAATTTCGTTCCCGATTCCGTTATTCTAAGATTGAAAATCGGTAAGAGTGCCGCCGGCCGAATGCCGACATACACGGATGATGTCGAGCTACATTTGAAGCGTTCCACGTCTTCAGGCAGCCGAGTTTGGACCGTCGAATCCTCGAAGCTTGAAGCAATTCTTGGTCTCCTTGTGTGGTCGACGTTGGCCCAGAACAAAACTACGAATGCGGAACAGGTCCCGAACGCTCGATTTATATTTGTCAACGGATCTAAATTTGCTTCTGTGCGCCGGAACTATGCGGAGAGGTGGATGGATGCTAGGGTCCGAGCATTACTCGTGAGGGGCACGATGTGTCTCTAGAACTCGAACGTACTCCACCTCTCGAGGCCCTGGCACCCTGATGTTCTCATTGGGGAAAAGACAGCAGACGATCCTATGAGTTGCACCAAGCCCCTAAAGGGCCAGAGGTTCTTTGGCAGCAATTTCTATCTTGACAGGGAAGAGAGTGGGAGCGGAACATTCGAAATTGCGTATGTCAACACGACGAATGATCTGATAACCCAGTATGCTCACGATATCTACTCTATCCTGCTAGAGTCTCTAGTTTCGCAGACCGAAGTTAATATTGGCGAGGTTACTATAACTCAAGAGACGGACATGATAAGCTGGACGACGACTACTATAGCCGACGTAACTAAGCACTTCGTCGCCACTGGACTAGGATCTGCCCTCGACGCCTCCCTGTGTATCTCTGCAGCCCTCAGTCCGTACCTCTGCGACGACGAAACAACAGCATATGCCATCTTAAGGACATTTGTAGAGTACCACAAACCGAACAGCTTATACGACTCCACCATGTATAGCGGCTTGACCAACGGACACTTTAGTGATAATCCTGTGGACACGTGCGTGCTCGAAGCTGACACGACGTTGGGCCTGTACGATGATCGCACGAAGTTGGGCCTGTTCGAAGAGTACATCTTGATCTGCTTATTTGAATATCACCGGAGCCAAAAGAACGTAGACCACGTCTTCTATCACGACTCATCGGACTGGCCGATAGTGCGTGAAGATTGCAAAGAAGTCTGTGAAATAACAGAGAAGTATAAAAGTGTCTTAACCGCGGAGGCGCGAAACAAGAAATCGGGAGAATGGCTAGAACAGTTTCAGAAGCGCGATTGGTCGGGCTTGCTGGGATATCTGACCTGGTGCGAAATCGATGCCGAGCAAATGACGAAATTGGTGCTATCATATCGAATTCTAGAAATGAAAAGCTGCGGAGCTGGGCAGGTCGCGCTTGTTCTGGCACTTCTCCAGTCGGGCTTAGATCCAGACAAATCTCTCAAGGGCGCGTTGGAGGTTTTCGCCAAGCGTGGAAAGACCGCCCTTCTTCGACTCCTCCTGGATTTCGGGGCGCGCCCGGATAGCGGACTGGTTGTCGACACGCCGCTAGTTTGCGCAGCGGGGGCCAGGCATGTCGCGGCTCTCGATATCCTTCTGAGGGCAGCGAAAATTAGCCCGAAAATCAACTCAATCCCGCACGAATCTCTCGTCCGAGCGATCCAAATAGAGCAGATGGCAGCGGTTGCCCGACTAATGGAAGATCCGCGGATCGATGTGAAGGAGGGGCTGGACCCTGCCCTTGAAGCTTCGCATATCGGGATTCTTAAGCTTTTTCTCAAGGACTCACGCATCACCACGACTATAGAATCCCTATTGACTTCGGCCGCCAAAATTTCAAGCTCCGATGTAGTTAAGCTATTACTAGCCGACCCCCGTCTCGACGATCTGAACGCGACAGAAGCCGGCTTTAAAGCACTCCATATCGCCGTCCCAAGAAACCGCTCTACAGTCGTTAAGGTCCTCCTTGAAGATCCTCACATCAATCCATTGAAACTTGGCACAATATCGTCATCGCAGAGATATGCCGAGCTGTTCGACATGGCAGAGGAGTATGGGCAAAATCTGAGAATTTTCCGCAACATAGTTCTCGAGGGGATCCGCGACGGGGAAACTGGCGTAGCCAAGACGCTAAGAAAAAGAGGTAAGGAGCGGTACCGCTATCTCCCTGGCTCAGGGAACAAGTTTGACCAAACGGCTTTCAAAAAGGCTGTGGAGAAGAACAAGGAGATCATTGAGCTCCTCCAGAACGCGGGTGTGGGATTATCCTGAAACGTAAGCACGATTCTCGAGACTAGATCGGCCCGGCCAATGGTACGGCCCCGGGAGGCCGGGAGACGCGGCAGATGCAGCGGCTGTTGGCAAAGACCAGGGTGGCGCAAGGAAAGATCAAAGAGACGTTGGGCTTGAGATTTTGGAATGACTGGGCTTCAAGGGAGCCAAACCGAGCCCCCTAGGTACCAAGATGAGTCTTTTAGTCCATGTTTAGGCTAACTGCTATATCCTCAGGTTGCTCAGGCCGTGCTTAAGCTCTCCTCAAGCTCTGCTCAGACATGCTCAGGCTCTGATCAAGTACACTCAGCCTCAGCTCAGTTAAAGCAGTAGCTGCTCACGTCTGGAGACTAAACCGGAAGCAGGGAGGATGTGATTAGAGTCCGACTTTCCTGGTAAGATAACACGAAAACTTCTGGACTTCGCTTCTAACGCGGTCAGTCCGTCAGCGTCGCCGCTCTACTCAGGCGCTACTTACCATCACTTCACCATCTACTCAGATTGCTAGTCACGTTCATGCTCTCCCTTCCAGTGACCAATCATAATCTACTTACCATTCGGTTTTTGCCGTGCAAAAGTTTTCAACTCTACACAACTATGTTCAGAGGCACTAGAAGTCTGAAACATTCTGAAGCTAGTTTACTTTCAAAACCATAAAAAGTATAGCAGAATCAATACTCTAGACCCCAAGTGTAGCACGACCTGTTACCAGCTCAGTTCTCCCCGTACTTACAGCCTCCGCTACCACACACTTGAAGGCTCTGTTCACACCCACTTCGAAGACTCTATATGTAACCTTGTGGAAAAGTCTGCAAGCAGCGCAAGTCTCCACTGAGGCCGCAGGATTCTCCAAGAGGAGAGTGTGGTATATTGCCGGAATGCTTGGTATACTGTGCTATTTTTCTAGCTCACCTGCCTCATTGTAATGTACATAGTCTGTAACATATTGGAAAGGTCTCGTCTTGAGTAATACTTCTCCGTTGATGGTCGGACAAGAGCTGTAAAGGCTATCCGGCGACGGTCTCGCCGGTAGGGCTGTCCATTGAATTATAAATCGTGAATTATTTATGAATTATTCACGATTTACGACGAATATTAAGCCCTAAATAAGAATATGAATATTATAGATATTATAAATATGAATAACGAATATTAAGGCCTAATTCATGAATTGGATATTAATTTTAGTAGTAGTTTAGGGGGTATTTGGGCGCCAGTTTTATACTAATTTCCCTTACTAGAAGATTACTTCTAATAGCTAGCTAATAAGATTAATTCTACTACGTATATATTATAATTATTCTAAGGCGATAAAGGAATTAAATATCGTTTTTCGTCGATTTAAGCCCTAATTAAAAGGAGTATCACGTATAGTACCTAGATTAGTCCTTCTATCTATAACCCCTATATATTACTAACTATTATATATAATATTACTTATCTAGTTAATTTATAATAGTATAGACGGCTTAAGGCTAGATAATATAATAATTAGTAGCTAGCTCTTATAGAAGTATTTAAGACCTATGGTATAGAGCTTAGTATATTTAGCTTATATAGCCTCTACGGCCAACTTTAGCTTCTTATCCTTTTAGTCGTAATAGCTCTTTATTAAACGCGTTATCCTTATTATCTCTCTATCTATTATTATTTACTATATATTAAGTATATCTCGTCTTCCTAAAAATAAACGTTCTATATCGACTTCTATTATAGGAATTATAAGTAGATCGCGTATTACTTTAGCTACTTACTTATATTAGAACTAGTTCGCCTTCTACTACTATAGATACTAGTCCTTATAGGCCTTATATTATACGATTATCGGGTTATTAAAGTATCTATTAAAATCGCTTTCAGAGGAGTTAATAACTATAGCAGCTTTAAAGGCCTTCTTACGCGCGCGCTAGAGGAGTAACTACTTATAAATTAGTATATTTTTAGGGCATTTAAGTTCTATAGGTTATACCTACTATTCGGGGGTTATTAATAGAGTATAGTACTTTTTAAAGTAGGAATTAACGCGATTAATAATCTTATTAGCCTAAACCCTATATTACTCTTAAATTAAGGTAAACTTAATACGTGGATCTAGAACTTAAGTAGTAAAGTAAAGGTTATTCTTAAGTATCTCATCTAACTATTTACTTATAGTCTCCTTTATAGCTATGAAAGTACTAATAAGATTAGGGCTAATTATATCGTTATATAGTGCTTTATTAGAAGAGACCATATCTACTAGATCTTCTAGACCCTATATAATACTGAGATATTATAGAAGAGTAGGAACGTTATATAAGACTATTAGAGTATAGTTATAAAAAGGCTCTATATATCGCTTAACTTACTTATAAAGTATCTATTTAGCTTTAGAGGGGATAAGATATTAAATAGCTAGATATTTATAACTAAATTAGGCTATCTCCTTCTAATAATTCTATGCGTTCTTTATTATTAAGTATAGCGAGTTCTATTGAGTATTAATATTAAGAGGAATAAAAATAGCGTAAAATTCCTTCTATATAGCTTTCTAATCTATAAAACTAATAATATATAAAATAAAAGCACGGATCTTTATATAAGTACTTAGAGACGTGTAACCTTTAAGAAAGACTTAACTTTTATTATCTAGGACTTCCCTTATAAGATAAACTACCTCCTCCCTTAAATTAGAGTATAAGTACTTAAAAACTAAATTACTAATTAGAGAGTAGATATAAGTAAGGTATTATATTTAACTCTTCTAGCCTTAAAATAGATAGTAAGCTAGACTAAGATTAGACTAGGGATCTTTATTATAACTATCCTCTTAAAGTTTCTAAAGGAAGTAGTTATAAAAGGTATTATTATTTAGTATATTATCTCTATAGATAGTAATTACTTTATAAGTGATATTTAGTCCGACTATAATAGTAGTTTACTTTATAGTGCCCTTCTCTATTTTAACTATCTAAGTCTTCTTAATATCCTTTTTAAAGGAGATATAAAGAACCTTAGCTATCCCTTCCCCTAACTTACTAAATAATACTTTTATAAATTTAATATTTATCTAATATTATTACTAATCATTCCTAACTTAATAGCCTACCCTACTAATAATATCCTTATCATTTTAGGCCCCTTATCTATTAAAAGCTATTGTAATTAATTGACAGGTTTTAGTAAGTAAGTTAGCTTATTCTCTTCTTATCTTATTAAATTTCCGTCTAATATATTAATTAGCTATTTATTAGCTATTAAAGTAAGAAACTCTACCTATTAACTTATATAAACCGTGAAATGTAGGATAGTTGTAAATTAAGAAGGCTTAATTAATCTATATAATAAATTAAAGGAGGGCTTTATTAGGGTAAAGCTCTAGTCCGACTACTTATAGGAACTACGTAATAGTAGAATTTTAAGTGGAGTTCTTCACGTTTTTAGGGGCTCTTCTAAGCTAAAAATCTTCCTTTATAAAATCGTACTTATTACGTAAATAATCGTTAATATTAGACGTATTTCTATACTAGCCTAAATTAGTTAAATTATAGTTATTATAGAGGTTATAGTACTAATTATAGTCTTAGTAGGTTAGATTCCCCTTTATTATATACTTCGTCTAAATAGCTTCTAAATACGTAATTATAAAGAACTACTTTATCCACGTTATTTCCTTTAGTATCTTATATATTTTCATACTATCTTCTATCACTTTCTATAACGTGACTATTATAGGGATTATATATTTAGGGCGAGCTTAGCTAGCTAATAGTAATACTTAGTCCTCTATATCTTATATATCTTCTATATATATATCCTTACTAGTAGATAGGGTTATAGTTATTAAAGTAGAGGTAATATTATAGAGTTGTGAAGTTAGAGTATGAGGAGAATTAGTAATTAGTTTATTAATTCGTTTAATACGCGCGTAATTAAGGATAGTAGATTAATAGAGAGATATTCTAGTACTAGGGTTTATAGTCTTATATTAAATAGGTGTTAATTAGTATTGTAATTAATATGTTTTTAGGTTATTATGAGCTTAGACTAGTAGTATTTTAATATTTAGTATCTTACTTAGTAAAGTATAGGGATAATAGGCTATTTTCTATAGAATTTTATAATTTTACGAAAAGATATTCGATTAAGATAAAAAGTAGATATTTGAAGAGCGTTAAGTGAGGATTATAACTTATATTAAAAGTTTCTATTTAATTATACTTAATTCTAGTATATTCTATATTATAACGCTAGGGAAATTAGGTGTTTCTTATTCTCGGACTTTACTAGCTAAGAGCTAAACCCTAGCCCCCTTTTTTACTCTATAAATAGACTTATTCATGAATTTATTTATGAATATATAATTATCCCATAAATATAAATAAGAATATTATAAAGCTTTATAAATATGAATACGAATTTAAAATTTTGGATTCATGGATTTAATAGACAGCCCTACTCGCCGGAGAAGATTTTTCAAGTGATTCATCACCCAATGCAATTTTTGAGAGAGGCTTAACACTTTTAGAACAGCGTTCCGGGGGGGGGGGAATATTTTGTTCAAGCTTTGAAGTACATATCTGCCCTTTGATGCGATCGTGGATTTGTTGAATCGAGAGATATATCAGCTCACCCATCAGCCGACGATCGATTTTTGGTTTCTGTCAACTCTGACCACGTGACCTTGCCACTCATGTGATGTTCCGATTGGTATTGCCTGCGTAAGTGGTCTCAAAAACGGCTGTATACAATGGCGACAGGATAAGGTCCTCTGGCTAGGCAAAGAGAGTTAAATTAGGACCTTCGTTAAGAGCTGTCGGTTGCTAATAAGATATATCTACATGGTGAGCAGACCTGAGCCATACTGAGCAACTGGTGCAAAGGCGCCATGCATTGATACTGGTGGCGTAACCATTAGGGTAGATATTCCGGTTGTAGAAAAATTTATCTTGTAAGAGTCGCTTCCTTTCCCATTGGTCTACTTCATTGGATGGTGGGCCTCGCTGCTGACTCTGAGGTACGATTTGTTCTGAGCTTCGCTCTGATATCTCTTCTAATTGAGAGTCGATGGGTTATGAGCTGACATACACAATCATTTTCCTCTCACTAGCAAGAACTACTCCACCTGCCCTGCACTGCTAAGGGTGCACTTATGGTAGCAATAGGTACTTGAGCCAGATGTATAGAGCCTTTAGAGGAAAGTCAAGCGATGTGTGTACAGAACCTCGACAATGTTGTCACTATGAGAGTATACCCTCGCCAAACCGGATTACCTAGTTTTCCATCGACAGTGTTTTTTCATAATGAATCGGAGTTCCTAGTCTGATAAAAGCAAATTCTGGGAGATTTACCTTCAATTTGAGAATACGAGCCGCCAATTTCCTGGATCCAGACGGCTGATATCCACAAGACAAAGGCAAGGCTTGCTAAACACCCTTTTTGCGTTTTTCTATCCCTCGCGACAGGTTGGGTGATGGTAAAGGAGTTGTAAGTTTTCTCATTTGATAATTCTTACATCAGTGTAAGAGCTTCTGCCTTTATTCTGCATCCAATTATATAGCCCAATAATGTCCCACCAGAGTTTGTAAAGTGCGGCGTCTCTATTCCAAGACTCAGAATTGAATTTCTAATATTTCCAGGGACATTTGACTAACCAGAAAGGATTAATGTACTCGATTGTCTTATACATTGATATTGTCTAACGTTGCCTTGTACGCAGAGTTATTGCAGCTGCTCTTACCTACCTATGATCACGAAATCTTGCTAGTTTGCTCGTTAATGTGGGACAGAGATTAGCTCGTAGTCTGCATTTGGCGCATGAACTATTGTGAGTTACTATGCAAATATACTTCTTTCCAGGTATATTGAGATTTGTTGCAACTATTAATTATAAGTCTCCCCTGCCTCTAAATTACCCAAAATGCTGACTTCTTCTAGTATTACGTTTCTTTTATTGATTTTTGCGAGTCATCTCGCCGAGCGAGCTTGGCTTCTTCTCCACCCTTTTCTTTTCGCTTATCTGATTAAGTCTTTGCTTTGCTCTTATTACAAAAATTTACAGAACTTATTAATTGATTATATTAGCGTATAATATAAATTGCATTATTTTAGGCCTGAAGTACCTATCAGAATCCCTCCTCTTAAGTAAATCGGCCAAATCATCTCCAATACTTTCATAATCTTCCATAGTCGATGCTAGAAAAGATACCGAAACTTTAGGGATAAGTATCCTTTAGGGTACATAAGCCGGAGGTGATTGTGTAGTCTAGGACTTTGAACCTAAAGCTAATATATCACTTTAAGCACTCCTCTCTCTCAATTTCCCTATAGCATTGCGCCTTCATTATAGTCCGCAGAGCTAACCTGACCATCCCTGCTACATTTCAGTTGCACTACCTTGATCGCAAACAGATATCTGTTATCATCCAACCTAGTCTCCCCTCTGCTGAGTACTGCAGTCTTTACTTTCATTCCAACCACACTATTCGATACTTCTCTTCTGAGCCTTCCGCCGCCAATGACTTCCTTCTTTCCAACGACCATATACAACGGGAGCTTAAAGTTGGTAGCTCGCAAGTAATTATGTACTTCCGTTGCCGCAACATCCGCTATGCTCGCAGAATAGTACCCCGAAGTTGGTTTAAACCATGAGCTGTCGATCCGCCTGAATGTGTACTCGTGGTTGACATCAGATTCAACCTGGCGCTTTCTACCAAGTCCTCTAAGGAATGGAATATCGAGAAATAAATGTATGATCTTTGATTCGCTTTTGCGTGTTTGCTGGGTTGAATCGACGGCTGTAGCCGTTAAAACTGGAATATCGCTGGGGATGGGAAACGGATGGTTGAGCGTGTCGCTAGGCTCCGAAATGTTGGCGATGATATGACCAAGCTGCACTGCTTCACCTGGTATTAGGGTACCCTCGTAGTCGAGGCATGCGAAGTAAGTTTTCTGTGAATTCATGATGGACCGAGGTCTGTCTAAGGTGGAGTGTTTCCTGAATTATCACGATAATTTCGAGATGAGGGAGAGCTTTTAGGCAGTGCCAATTGATGATGAACACGTGTGCAAGAGCTGAAAGCCAGCGTGTGACACGATTGGTTCTTCTCAGCCCCCTCACGACTGCAAGCGCCGGGCTTGCTCAGCCGCAGCGCAATTATGAGGTAGACTCTCATAGTTATTCACCATCACCGAAGCTCTCGGATCGAAAATGACTCCAGAACAGACGGAAGGCACACCTTCCATCAAACAAGAATCCCTTCACGTAGACGAAGAAGAGGTGATCCCAACAGGGACTTCAACCGCTCTGAGGCAACCTCCCCAGCCTCTCCAAGGACAAGAAGCCGCGATAGATCCCACAGGCAGCACAGCTGAAAAAGCCGGTCCAAGAAATCGTATTTTATTCAAGCCAGCTCCCGAGTTTCACGAGAACACTGGCCTGCACTCCGCGGTCGTAAATTTCAACCCACCACGTCGAGCTCACTGCGCCCGTGTTCCAGACGAGCTGGATCTGAAATTCGATTTCCCGGACCTGAACTACAATGGAAAGAGACATGATCACCGAAGCTGGTCTTATCAACGTGCTGTCAAGTCCTCGGACTTGGAAAGAGGGCTTAAGCACATGTATGTGGTTTTTGGCATCTTTCCAGGGGGCGAGGCGAGGCCCGTAGAACGGCTGGTCGTTATGAAGAGCACGGAGCACCTATTATGGCGCTTGTGGTGGGAGTGGGTTCGGTTGCGTGGTATGCGATATATCTTCTCCTTAAAAGGAGTCAAAGGGTTAGGCTTGTATGAAGTTTGTCTCTTCCCCTTCTTCATTGGGATCAAAACCGACAAGAAGTAGTGTAATTGGTTGATGGGTACTCATATCCGCATTCCCCTTGACCCACAAACCGAGCGGATCCTCAACCAGCTCTACAACTATTTTACTCGATACCACACCTCATCAGCCGCCAACCGTCGCTTCGCAGACTGGGTCCACGAGAACTTGAACCACAGTTCTTACGAAGCGGCACACCCCTCCGCCGAGACCATTGCGAATATGAACCAATTCGACAAATTCGGGAACTGGCAGCCGAGGCCGGAGCATTCACAGCATGATGAGAATTGTGCTCTTTCTTTGGAGCTTGTAATTGGGTGGTCGACTTTCAGGGTGTCGCTGGCGGTCTTAGCTCCTGTGACGCTGAGTTTGGTGGTCGGCGCTTGGTATCAAAAGGCCACTGGAGATGTTGGGACAGCTTGGGTGCTGGCCACTTACGTTATTACTACTGCTGGGAGTATGCTATGACATCTCCTTGATGAATGATTTCTTGCTGACTGGTGTTAGTCCTTGCAGCGTTGCTTGCATTGTTGACTGGTTTGGAAAACAAGTCGTAGTGGTAGTTCGGACGGTACTAGATTTGTGATGTTCTAGAGAAGCTTCAGGTTGTTAATTACTTGAAAAATGAGGTCTTCTGCGCAGCCTTTTGCAGTGCTGAATAGGCCGCTTACCTCTGCGAACTCATTTAGGCCAGCCTTGATGCTATAGTAACGTGTGAAATGGGCTTCCAAAACTCACTCATGGACTCAACCGAGCTGTCCATGTGAGCGCTTCCCGTCATCGTAGTGGTTTCTGTTAGCAGATGTAATATGCAATATCAAGTAAGCCAGCGCAAAAAGAGTAACTATAATCGAGCATGGAGCTCGGAAGTGATACCTAGAACTAGCGTTTAAGACTTATGTAATTATAAGATCTTTCTATCCTCTACCTTGAAGTCGACCTTTATGCCAAAGATAAAAAAGATATTACTGCACACTATTAATCAAGACGGTTTTGTTCTCCAACCTCGTAGAATCACTGGTTGCTATACCTGCCAACATATCTACCACCATCTACTCGTCATTAGACGCGGCACAGATGATTTCCAACTTCTTCCCAACACTCACTTCCAACACAAATATGACACCAGAATAAATCATCCGGATCAAAAGTCTTCTTAATCTGCAGCAACCTCTCGTAATTCGATCCCCAAAAGGCTCGCTGAAAATCGGGCTCATCCCAGTAAGCCTGATCCATTAGCGAACATTCAATTAGGAAGATGTAAACTGAAGGATATACCTCATTAATATAAGCTCCCGAGTCAGGAACTAGCTTCCGAAAGGCTTCAGTCTGGACTTCATTGATATCATGCTCAGCCGTAGCTCGCTCTGTCTCATCAAGCGGTGTCCAGTCCTGGGAAGTAACTGTGCATCCAAGATCAGCATCTCGATTCTCCCAAACCAGGGTGACGTACCAGCATGAATCAATGCCTTCCTCCAAGCCGGATTAACAGCATCACCACCACCTCTTGGTGCCGCATCCCAAACGCCCTCTCCTGATACCATATACAACCTACTTCCAGACTCGCCTACAAATGTCACCAGAGTATCTTTGAAATTCTCGTCCGTCAAAGTATCGGCCGGTAACAACCATGATCCAACCACTTTATCTACTCCAGCTGTGCTGGCGTCAGCGTAATCGAGAAACATGCTATACAGATTTGGGAACACGCTCGATGTTGTCTGGTTAACAAATTGTCCGTTGTATGTTTCATTAACGTGTGTCCAGAATGGTGCCCATAAATCTTCTAACTCGGTTTCTGAAGTTGGATCTGGTAATACCAAGACTGCTTCAAATGAGGCGACGGGGGGTCCACCCTCTGTGGGGGTGATGTTGGGGTAGAGATACGTAAACGCGGAGACATTCGCTGCGGAGAGGTTAGGATATTGAGCGAGGAAATATGCCACAATCTCCCAGTAGGCTGTAGAGTTTGGCTCTGTCTGGAGATTGAAGTTGTAGACTGCGAGTCGAGGGGATGGAATTGTTCGAATCGTGACTTTCGTGAGAACACCAAAGGTGCCTCCACCGCCCTGAGAAGTCAGTATTCCCTCCGAATCTATTCAGGGCTGAGACACTCACCCCTCGAATAGCCCAAAATAAATCTGTGTTCTGGCACTCATTTGCGGTGATTATATCTCCCATCGGCGTCACCATCTCAACTTGGTACACCTGATCGGCGCCCAGTCCATACATGGCTGAGAGAGGACTGTGGCCACCGCCAGTCAAGTAGCCGCCCATTGTGACTTCGCTTCCCATGCCGTCTATGGCCGTCTGATTGTGTAGATTCAGCTGGGAGTATATATCGCTGACGTATGAGCCTGCACCGGCTGTGACTGCTGTGGTGTTGATAGTAATCGAGCAGCCTTCAGGCTGGAAGGTGTCATGGTATTCGTAGTCTCCCAGCATATATCTCGTCCAAATGGAAAGAGAATAGGGAGCTGAAGTTCTGTTTCAAATTAGCCGTTTACTACTCCCCAAAATCTCAAATGAATCTACTCACCGTTTCAAATAGTCATGCCCGGAAGCCTTGACATTCAGCCTCACATTATTTTCTCTTGCAAAATCCACAGCGAGTTTGACATCATTTGCTGATGAGGCATTGACCACATAAACGGGATATCCCAGTCCACTGCAAAGCGCCGATGGATCTGGGATACAGGAATCGTTGTTCATATTATTCCAAGCTGTGCTTATTGGGTTGTTCTGGTGGAAGGTCATGTTGCTCCATGAATTGGTGACCTCAGCACAGGTATTGTTGGAGCCTGGATAAGAAACATGACAGGAGGAAGCTGGTGGAAGAGGATGCAGCAAGCGTCCGGAAAGTGTTTGGTTAAGGGTGTTCCATTGAGAGAGACTAGGCCAGGAGTCATCATTTGGAGTTGCTTTGCAGATAGGGGACTTGGCATGCACATCATTGAGGATCAAAAAGAAGTACAGTGATATTTGAAGAAGCGGTATAGAGCATAATGCTGAAAACTTCATCTTGTCGTTGGTGAACTTGGGAAATCGTGAGTAGTAGTTGGAAGCTTAAAGAGAAAAGTTGAAGTGAAGAGAGAGGTGAGAGACAGCAATGATGTAGAGTTCAAGATATATATACATTTTCTTTGAAACCGGAAGCTCTCTATCGACACAGCAATAAAATCAACTTTGCAGATCAACGAGCAAGATCTCCTAGCACTAACACGGAGGAGGTACGTATTCTAAGTCATGACGAACAAATCATCGGTACAAAAACCGGTGCGATTCATCCAAAATGCTCATCCTTTCTTCTGCACACGGATTCATGACTTCCCGACCTCGTTCCCCATAGACGTACTTTGCTTAGATCTGCTGTGGCTGTGTACCTTGTAGTTGCCAAGGATCTCGCTTAACCCCTGGACCCCTTTGGGGTGGGACGGTCGCGACGCGCGGCTTACGCAAGCTCACTCCGTCTTCGCCGATGTGCAGTCATACTTATTGCGCATGACCTGAATTGGGTTGCGTAGTTGGTAATCATGGATTTGATTGACTATTCTGGACATGATGAGATACTTTCAAGCGTTCGATGCCCTAAGTCAATACTTCGAGGCTTCATGTTTGACTCGCAAGGCAATGAAGGGGAATCCCATCTTTGTTTGATAGACTCAATGCTCGTCGAGGGTTCTTTTTGGGCGGAATTGAAACTTAGTGAGAGATATTGACTTTTTATTTCTTTCCACTCATCGATCCTCATCTTCTTCCTTACACAATCATTATTCCCTCAGATTTTCTTTGATTGTAAATTTTGTTCTTAGATCCATCTCGAGATAAATTCATAATGACTCAAGGACTCACAAGGCATATTTAGTACTTAATTCAACTAAGAGGATTCGCCCACGAGTTGTTCGGTGCAGTGGCGGCACGGGTAAGGAGCGTCGCTTTCCAATAAGTACCACCCTCGCTGGGAAAGGAAGCTGAAGTCCCGAATAATGGTTAAAAGACCCGGACACCCTAAGGGCACACCGTGGTTAACGATACATGTCGCGAGAAGTATATCTTGAGTTAGTGCACCCAAAATCATACTAATATATATCGATCACTCGTGAGGTCCCTTCCCACTGCGAGATGCAAAGAATTACAAATTACTTACGTTAGAGCTATATTCTTTTGCGTTCTGAGCTTAGCGACGAGTAGTGACTTTTGCCTGCTTCGGGCTCGCTGATCTCCTTCTCCTTTCTTGTAAGGTCACGTGTGATGAAACTTGAGGTACATGAAACTTGAACAAGTTCACGAATATGTGATGATACGTATTCCGAAAAAAAATAGACTAAGGAAGTCATTACAAGCTCACACGTCCGCGTTCTTCGATTCCTCGTTTCTCATCACAAGATCGCCACACCCCCTCCCCCCCTACCACCACCTCCCAGCTTCACATCCCCGACCCAAACCACCACGTATCAAACCCTCGCGTCACGCATCATATTCAATCGTCAACGTCGTAGGAATCGGGGTCTCCGCCGCATTAGCATCCAAATACTTCGCCAACTTCACCCCCGCAAACTCCTCCTCCACCCTCGCGAAACTGCCTCCCCTCCCAACACCTCTCCTCACATTCTTCAACTTAAACACCTCTCTCAACGTGGCCGCCAAACTCGTGCCTACCAGCCTCGCCCCAAAGCAATAATGCAATCCATTACCCAACAAGATATAGTCCTCAAGGGGCCGATGCGGATCCAGTTTCTCCGGGTTCGGGAACTGCTTGGGGTCCATCGCAGCCACAGACGTCGCGATCAGCACCGTATGACCCTTCTTAATGGACACAGGCCCACGAACGCCGTCTTCGATGGTAATGTCTTTTGTCGCGATGCGCGGGAGGCCGGGGACCACACCCGCGTGACGCATGCCCTCGAAGACGAACCCTTGCAGCTCGCGCTCTGCTTCGGGGGTATCGAGGTGCGCGAGCTCGATAATACGCGCTTTGTATTCTTCGTAGCCCTCTGAGAGATAGAGGTCGATGAGCAGGGAGGCTTGCTGTGTGATGTTGCCTGCGACGGGCGCGCCGATGCCGATGCAGTCGCCAACGAGATCGCCGATTGGGACCTTGCTCTGGAGCAGCTCTTTGTAGAGTCTCTTGGCGTCAGCGGAGACTTCATAGGCGGTGCCTTTGGCTAGCCAGTCGACGATCTCAGAAGTCACGCCAGATGCTGTCTTGAGATGGGCACCGAAGATCTCGCGGAGTGGAACAGCTGCTTTGCGTGCTCCGTCTCGCAGGGTCCATTCATTGGCTGGCAGGACGTTGAAGGATTGGTACATGAACAGCACCAAGTACGACATGAATAGATCTGGGACTGAGATCACTCCATGTGGATTCTCGCGAGTTTTGAGCGGGATGGCAAAGCGTTCAGCGAGCCAGAGGATGGGCACCACATTTGTCACATCTCGCACGATATCGATTGATCTTCGCGTGCTGTTGGAGTACTTCAACGAATGCTCAGAGATCAGACGGGAGATGTTTGCGCTCCAGAACTTGGTGACGTTCTCCTCAAACCCGGCCTCGAAGAACGCTTTGTGCAAAATCGCAGAGCGGGGATCGTGCCGTGCTGCATCATCCCAGCCGATTAGGAAATCATGGCCATCAGTGCAGTCGCGGATGGCTTTCTGGTACAGAACGGCAAAGTTCTCGCGGTCCTCGAAGACCAGCTTGCAGCCTTCGTGGGTGTGGATGCCGATGATCTCCAAGTCACTTGCTGGACGTTCCAGATCATAGAGCTCGACGACCTTGTTCGTGGTGAGAATTTCTTTGGTTGCTTTGGGAGTGTAGAATGGGAGGAGGACATATGAAGAAGTTCCAGTCCACGCTGCGGGGAGGGCATTAAAGAGCAGGTGGGGAAGAATCCCACCGTATGCTCCTGGAACGACGGTACTGAGCTTTGATAGTCCCCAATTGGTGAGTGTGCTGCTGTTCAGATCATAGCTCAAGAATCGGTCACCACGGACCAGAGCAACTGCATCGTCGAGAATACCGCGGCCGGTTGTCTGGCCGGGACACACACCACTACCGGGGATAGCTGGCTTGGTACATTCAGCCATCAGACCGGGATATAGTTCCAGGTTATCGATGTGGCCGTAGAGAAGCTCAGCTGCTCTAACAGTCTCTTTGTCCGGATTCCATTCATCAAAGCTTGCGTACTCTTGCAAGTTGAGATATTTCCGGAATCTAGTAGATGTGAGTAATTGAGCTCGAGAAAAGAAGAAGAGAAACTGACTCATTCATTGTGCAGACATTGAACTGCTCCCGAGCCTGCAGCATCCCCATGATTTCCACGATCTTCAAACTGGCTGGACTACTATGTGCACCAAAAGCATGAGCCGGCTCCTCAATGCAGCCCTTGATGATTTCTGCAAGCTCAAAATCACTGAATCTGCCATCCGCTCCTCTTTTCAAGCCATTGAAGGTCCAAGTTTTTGCTTCGGTGCTCAAGAGTGGGCCAACAGCATTGTGAATGACCTTTTTGAACACATCGAAATTCACATCATCGATGGATTTGAGTTCTGGGTCGGCGTCTTTAATGACATATGTCATCCAAGCATCGTCAGCCGCGCTAAGAGCTGCGTGCCAATGGTAGAGGACTGCGAATTCGACGGAACACAAATTGCCGCGACCTCTGTCAACTCGCGTTCCCAGCTGCTTGATCTCAGCTCCGAGGTCAAGTGACCAGGTTGAGTTGGCACGTGGAGTGTTCAGAATGGCTGCTACATAATCATGCAGCACTACGGTTGCGAAGAACCCGACGTTGATATTTCGGGACAGCTGGAAAATATCTTCGTCTTGCCTATTTTTCCATTGTCAGCTGAGAACAAAGAAAGTTCAAAAGAATAGCTTACCAAGCCTTCTGCTTATCATTGAGTTTGTCCCAAGCTCCATACTTGCCATCTTCATTGATTGTCAGCAAATTATTAGCAATCGTGTTATGATTCCTGGAGAACAGGAGGGCCACCGCAACGACTCCAGGCGGCATCATCATGATCCTCTCGCTGGCAACTGAATCCGGGAAAATCAGCCCATTCTGGTACGTTCTCACTCGTTTTTGCTCAACGCCTGTGTTCCCATAGATAGTGCTGAGGTCAACGTAACTGCTCGTCTCATTTATCCACGCATCCGTCCTTGAAGTCTGGAAACACTCATGAATGACCATTGTAGCGAATGAGAAAAAGAGACGGTTGAGGCCTGATGGATGCTCGCGGAACGGGCCTGTGCGCTTGAGCAGCAGATCATAGACGAGCTCGGGATCCGGGAGATTGGGCCCTTTGGGCTTGAGCGGTGGGACGCTGCGGGAATATGGGGACCCGGCTTTGCCCAATTCGGGGACCCATGGATTGTTGTTGCTGCCGTCATTCTCGCGATAACGGGAGACAGGGCCTGCTCTTGTTGGCGGTGGATGAGGGAGGTCAGAGTAGAGCATGGCAATGAAGTCATTGGAGATATCTTGGCTGAGGCTGCTGTTGAGAGGAAGGCTTTGCAACATTGCGACGCCATGTTCGAGGAGAAGCTTTTTGTCGTCCAAGGGCTTGCCTCGGACGATTGTGGTGAGTGCTTGACCAAGAGCTTCGGCTTCTTTGAGATTGAGATGTGTAAGATCGTGGAGGACGGACGTCTTCACAGGCGTCTGAGCTCCGGGCTGACCGCCAGGAGCGGCTTCGGCATCTGTCTCGCCATCGGGTGTTTTTGCGGGCTTCTTCTTAATGGTTCCGAAGAGTGATCTGAACGGACTCGGTGTCATCGTGACGATAGCAAGAGTGAGATGAGCTCAGAAACTCATCAATTGATAAAGGGAGATAGGGGAGATAGCTGAGAGTGAATTTGGAATGGGACGAGAGGGTGAGAACAAGAAGGGAAATGGGAGGAAAGTTCCGTTCATCAAGTGAGCTGTCCTGCGGAGAAATGAGACAATGAGAGAAGCACGTGCGACACGTATGTACGCCCCTTCGAGAGCTTCGCTATTTTGAAGCGGTGATTGGGCCGAGTGGTTCCAATGGCGAACATTGCCTGCTGCTTGCAGTAGAGCTGTTGCATTGCATTGCAGTAGTGTTCTGCTGTGGCACTAGATTTGGAAACTGGCGACAATGATGAGCGATCGGTGTTGAGTTCAGCTCTCGCCTTGCGTCTGATGTTCCTCGGGTATTGGATATAGACCGTGTGGCTTGGATGCTGTCTCACTTCGTGCATAGTTCAGCTCCACAAATTGCCTAGCTCCCCGCACATCGAGCTGGAACATCACCTCCGATCCATCCCTGGTGTGGATCATAACCTTAAACTAATGTACGACTTGCAGCACGGGCTCATGATCACTGGTTGTGAGAAGCGGGAGGGACTTAGCCCTCCAGCCAAAGTGTTCTACCCGCATCTAGTATGACACTCCACTTTGTGTCTTCATAATCCTACATATTCCAACATTGGTGGAAACATCCGTTCAATATAAGACAGGGAGTTGGCTATTGGTGGCAAGAGTTGTGACGTTTATCCACACGAAATTATGTCCCTCTTATTCGTCCAAGTCACCGCTTCTGAACAGCCACCGATAATTAATTGCAGCTGCTGTACCACATGCAATGTCTCACATCCTCCCAATCATTCGTGCACGCGGAGGCTCCAGCGGGCCGGGGCGCATTGGCTCCGGACTAGTCTTCCGCGTCACAGTGATCGTCACGAGCAATTTAAACATCCTTCCACTCACCCCAAACAATACTTGGGACTAAACTAAAGCGATTACGCGCAATCCCGCAGAGAAACAGATGGGCACGGTTCATATGTTCATGCAACGACCAAGTCAGACTTGGGCATCGTCAACATTCATTTCATATCATCAATACTTCGAGCCTTGTCTGAGGGTGCAGTATGTGGCGAGAAGTATTCTCTTGAATTCGAAGGCGCTGATTTTGTGTCACTCTGGGACGACTTCTTTTCATCAGCAATCAAGCTACCTGCCCAGCGAGTTCTTGAGCCACAACAATCTTTAATCACGTCTTGCGATCTCAGCAACATCTCAGCTTATGATTTTCGCTTAGATGATAATGAACTTCTTGATGAGTTTGATGGAAACAGGTTTTGAATAGCGATACGCTAAGGCGTCACTACTTACACACCCTTCTAGTATTAGGGCTCATATACTTGCTCATTTCACTCGCCACTCTCACTCCTACATCACTCACGCCACACTAATTACGTCGTCTCTTACATATTACTGTCTTTAAATCCCAATGTCATTTGTTGAAGTTTATTCGTTAACTAGGGTTTCTTTTAGCGAGTGTGCAAGCCTTACACTTCACTTGAAGGCATTCGCGACCGAGACTGACGCTACTTCGTAGTTTACTTCTTTACCTTACTATCTAGTACGCATCTATTATGACCTAAGATAGAACTAGTGGTGGAAGATGCTGTATTGTTTTTCACTAAAGAGCTAGGACTTAGAGGGAGCGAGGACATATATTTATACCTTATCCTCGCCCCTTGATACACGTGACATGCTGCCACGTGATACGGCTCGCATTCAGCTAAATTGATTCTCAATAAAAGAGTAGAAATGCGCGTACGGTAATCTTGTAGAGCTGCTTCGCTGAGCTGGCTGCTGTATTGCGACTTAACTAAAGTTAGGTACCTTTGTGAGTTTTCAGCGGGAAAACAGTTATTCCGGTCCGAACGCCAGCGCATGTTTGTCATCTCAGCATGCTTACATTTTCTACCTCTACTTGAATACTGCTTAAAGAAGCCAAATGCACAGCAGAGATTGAACCAAGATGCTTTGCGAATATTGCAACAATTTTGATCTTGACGCACTCGTTTCTTTAGTGGGGTACCGGCACCATACAAGCTATTCAGACCTCGTCAACGCAGCTGCAGCTGGCTGCACTCTTTGCGATGCCGTTCATGTTGAACACGAAGGAAAGGGAGGCAATTTTGCTGGAAGAGAAAACGGATCACAGTCCACAAGCGCTATCATATGCTCTCTGGGGCTGGCTTCATGTAGGCTGCAGTGGGAATGGCAAAGCATGGGCCGTTCAATGACTGTTGCCATGGCTGTGTCTTCTGTTCCTGGTATGTTTGACGGCCTGATTTGACGCTATCAAGTTAATTGAGGTAGGTGATGCTTCGGAAATGGTCATCAATGCGACCCCTATCTGCGCCGATGCATCATCGGAGTCGTGCTTTAAGATCATATCTACCTGGGTGGAGAAATGTTTAGCGGAGCACAGTGTATGCTCTCAAGAAAGCAAATCTAACCGCCATCAAGGTGGAGTACGCTTACTCCCTTCTGGTATCATTGACCTTGGGGGAGGTGGCAGACGCAAACCTGTACCAGGCGCGGGAGCTATGGCCTTCCGGATGGCGATTTTGTCAGAGCCCCACGAATTCTTCAATCCAGACGATGGCAATGATGGGGATGATGATGACGATGACGATTCACATGTTTGCCTTCATGGAAAATTCGAGGAGTCTGATTCTGAAACTGACAATATTACACGCTCTAAGTATCGAAAAGGTTCGCCTCATAGAATCATGGACGTTGGGAGCGACCACACCGATCAGTCCGGCACCTCGAAGCATCAGAAACGTTCGCTTCCTTCTAGAGTCATAGACGTTGGAAAGGATAACGCAGATCCGTTCTTACTCATTGCCAAAAATCAGTCCGGCACTTGGATTGCATTAAGCCACTGCGTAAGATGCTTCTATTTTATAGCCTCCTTTACCTTCTTTAGTTTCTTCGGTTCTCTCTTACCACTCAGGTCAGCTGCGAAGATATTCTGGCAGTGGAATGCTAACTTTCTGATTATCTAGTGGGGCCACAGATCAACACTTACAACTGATACAAAGACTTTGGAGCAGCGGAAGTCACGAATTCCAATGGGGGATTTTCCTCCCACTTTCCGAGATGCTGTGCTTATCACACGCCGCCTCGGTTACCAGTACCTCTGGATTGACTCCCTATGCATTGTACAAGACTCGCCTGAAGACTGGCTAGCTGAGTCGGCAAAGATGGGATACATTTACAAGCATGCCTCACTCACTATCGCTGCTGAAGCCGGAGCAGACAGCAAAGCTGGTATTTTTGAAAGTACGAACAAATTTCGCAGCCAGCTCACCACCATCGAGGTACCCTATTATCGCAAAGGGCACACACAGAGAGAGATGATGTATGTCCAACGACTTCTAAACTCTGCGAGCGAGGCAAGAGGACCTTTGAGTGAAAGGGCATGGACTTTGCAGGAAGATTTATTGTCGCCGAGAACTCTGCGATTTGCATCCCAACAAGTGTGGTGGCGCTGCAGGGAAATGCAATGCAATGAGAGGGACCGGGGCGGTATCTCGCTGGATAGTCAGTGGAATAGTCACGATACGTATCAAGTTGCAGTTGGGCAGGATCAAGAAGATGTCGTGACCAGCCGCAGAGAACCCCCTAACTCCGATAAATCGTCTGACGTTGAAAGTAAGGAACAAGTATCTGAAGATGAATCTGTCAATGCTTCCGATGGAAATGAGACCGATAGTGAAGATGGGTTCGCGGACAGTGATGACGGTAAATCTTTCTTCTCGTTTTAATTAACTAACTACAAGTGTAAAGAAAACTGACCAGACCTAGAGTCAGGCCTGTCCGACGAGTTTGCCTTTTGGACCCCGGGAAGATTGAACACTGATACGACACGCCAAACTGTAATCGAAGAGCAACCCAATAACAGTGCTGGCTCTGTAAAGTCCCTATCACTCATGTCCCCGCCGCCACCGCCCGAGAAATCTAAAGCAGAAATCCGACAGAAGCGCAGGGCTCGAAAAGTCGGCCCAGGTACTCCTGAGCTTCCTGATGATGATGTTTTTGCCGGAACTTTAGATGAAGACAGAGCTCTAGAGGCTGCCTACGTATCAACAATTGCGGTTCGAAATAATGAATCTCGCCGAATAATACCTCAAGATATCGATCCCAGCTTCCCCAAATCCGATTCGGAAGAAGAAATAATGCTCGATGAGGAGCAAGCAACTTATATTGATCGCAAACAAGTATCGCTCAGCACCACAGCCAGCCAGGACATCCTCTTCAGATGGTACAACATCGTCAATGACTTTGCGTCGAGGAAAATAACTTACCATTCAGATAAGCTTCCTGCGATAGCCGGTCTGGCTAGGGAAATAGGGCGGATGACAGGCCATCGATACTCATACAAAGCTGGAATTTGGAGGAGCAGGGAGTTCGAGTATCAAGACTTACTCTGGGGCATTACCGTTCCCGAAGCTGCCAGGTACACGGAGTATATCGCGCCGTCCTGGAGTTGGGCGAGCATAGATCTCAGTCGCTCGCCTGAGGTTCAGAGTAGGATGTACAATGACTCGTTATTCAGGGATATACGTCCGAGAGCTGAAGTCAAAGGGATGTTTACCACCACGGTCAAAGATGACCCATACATGCAAGTTCTTGATGGGCATCTGAAGATTGAGGGATCGTGTCGCCATTTATGCAGCTGCGAGGTGCCTTCGGTTTTCTTCGATATTCACGACGGCCTTCTTGTTGCTCCCACTGGGCCTTGGGACATGATCGAAGCGATCAGTTCACAGCTTCGCCATCATAATCCAGGCGATTATTCAAAAGTGTTCACCCACTTCCGATATGACCTCATAGGGAAAACATTTTGCGAAGCGCAAGCAGGCTCTGATAAACATCGACCTTTGCTCTTGCTCGAGGTTGCAGAATGGTCTTCGCCTCGGTTTCGAGCTGTGGCAGGCATTTGTCTTATCTTAAAGAGCGCCGAGTGGGATATCTCTTATCCGCATAAAGATGAGGTTTATGAGAGGGTTGGTAGGGCTTTTATACTCAAAGGCCCTGTTAAACTCACAGGGCAGTCTCGCTGGCAAACTCGGACCTTGACAATCAAATAATAGGTCGGCGCTGGAAACTTGAGTAGTTTAGGTGCATGATCTGATTTTCATAGGGAGCTTTCAATCTGGGAATACTCACTACGACTGGTTCTTTGGCTTCTTTGTTCTCAGATAATCCTCGAGAGAAAAGAAAGTGAGCAGAATAGAATCTGTGATGATTCCTCCCACAGAATTCGCAGGGAATCATGCGAATAATCTTCTTAAGTGCCTTGATATTCTAAAATTACCATATTCAAAATAACTGCAATTGGTCTTCGCTTGTTTTATGTCAATCTTCTGCTGCCTATCTGACCTGATGTTATTATTTGAATAATTCATAATGACGTGTATATCCTCTAGGAGAATCTAATCTGTAGAGCCGTTAGCGAGTCCGCTCTAGATAGAAAATTTTGACCAAGGAGAGAATTGGGGCTGGGATCAAGTACTCCTAACGATATCTTCCAAGTTGGGTAGATATTAGGTGTAGGAATAGTTGTCATCGCACTTCTCAATTCCTACCGTAAAGTTGTGGCGATATCTGCTAGTCGGTAAGAGCTCAGCGAGAGAAAGAAAAGCAGGTTCACAATGTGATTTCCTTGAGAAGATTCTTTGCTAATTAAAGAATATCTAAAAGAGCAGTAGCCAAGACTGAGAAAAGAAGAGAACAGTACGAGGAGAGAAGCGACGAGGGAAGCAGCGAGGGCAGCTCACAAGACATCGGGGCAAGAGCTGTTGAATAGGGAGCAAAGATAATCGGGAGGCATTTGTTTCAAGGCACAAGATAAGAAGGTTCTGTTGTAATTAGTGCAAGATACGCTCACATTCGCAAATGCGCTAAATTTGTCGTTACACTCGATCTCTTTCGAATGACCTGGGCTAAGGGCGCAAAATCAGTTAGTTTCTCGGAAAGGGGAGAGACGAAGCTAAGCGAGCTTAAACGAGCCAAAAATCAACGCCTCCTACTTAACTCAAGACCATAAAAAATGTAGCTCTAAAGTAAGCAATTCATTTAATTGTTTTGCATCTCGCAGTTAGGAAGGGGCCGCAAAAATTATGATATGTACGTATTTTCGAGTGCGCCCGCTCGGAATATACTCGTCAGAGTATATTATGCTCAGTCCCCGTCTGGGATGAAGAGCTTTTACAAATAACATAGATGACAGTTACACTTTCACCGTGGTACTGGTTGGTGTTAGTTAGGTGTGGAATATCGCATAGGGTGTTTACCCTGGAGGGAGTATGATGAGGCACCTCTTCCGGCCCACCCTGCACCATGTGGCCAAAATATCGCTAGATGGAACTATATGCCCTCAATCGATACCAGGAAGCGGCATGATCACGCCAGCGCCCAAGATTTTCTGTGATGATAAATTTATTTACAATTCGGGAAGATCCAGGGTCAGCTGCAACTGGGTCCTCATCGAGAATATTATGAGAATAAAGCGTAGTCACTACCATAGTATCCTACTGCAAGAGCCAAATGCTCACGACGAGATCAAGATCAGAGCCTTTTCGGGCATTGGCATCTATTTATTCTCTCTACATCAACTAGACCCCTGCCCAATCCCAGCATCCCCTACTCCTCTTCAACCGCTATTCCCCCTCCGGCCTTGGATGCGGATTCTCCCTGATCTCCCTAATCGCGGCCCTCATGCCAGTATTACTCTCAAAGCTCAAATTAATCAAATCCACCACCTCCTCCGCCGTGAAGTAGAAGCTGAGATCGCTCTCAAACCACAGGAACTTGACGTCTTTCAGATTACTCTGGAGCACCTCACTCAGGAATTTCATCTTCATCCACTTGTCTGCGAACTGGGACGTTAGCGGTGTGCCGTCGACCGAGGGCTGGCCGGTTTCGTTTTTGGGGATGAAGAGGTCGTCTAGGAGCTCGACGCGCGAGATGAGGGTTGCGGCGCGCTCGGCTTCGTCGACGGACATGTCGGTTAGATCGAAGACGTCGCTGATGAGCTTGGTGGCGACGGCGTTGACGAGGGAGCCGGTGGCGGAGGCCCAGGCCGAGTAGGGGAGGATCTTCTCCCAGAGTGCGGCTTGGGTGCGGATGTGGCGTGTGACGTCGCTGATGCTTTGGTGGGCTTCGTCGCCTTGTTGGAAGAAATTTTGTGCACCTGGTGTATGTCAGCAAGGGTCAGGTGTTGGGCACATTGGTGTGGCGAAAATGCTTGAACCTGGAAGGAAAGTGAAGATTTACCAGCAAGGAGATCGTTGATGACAGTTCGCTGTGCATTCAACTCATTTGTGTAGGCTCGTTTGCCGAAGCTTTCCAGTACCTTGACCTCCGGATCCAATCTGACCATGCCGTAAGCCCGCGGTGGCAAGTCTTCCCGATTCTTCCATTCCGAAGCGAAGTCTTTGAGCTTCTCCGAAAGCCATATTGCGTCGTTATAGAGGAACATGTTTCCACCAGGCTCGTCTGTGTAATACAATGGCGACACGGAGCGGTACATGGCAAGAATGAGAGTCGGCAGACTGAAAAGACCAGGAGCAGCAGGTGATATGGGAATTTGACTAGTTCTGTATAAAGTTAGCCAGGATTCTTTGGTTTCGATTGGAACGAGCACGAACTCCGGTTGAGTTAACTTAGCACCCTCTTCATAAATAGTTGTGACCGTTTGGTACACTGGCTTTGGCAACGATGTGGTCCAGTACTTCTCAGATATGATCATCTCTCGGACCTCAGGGGCCAAATTTTGCGTAACAGCGGACAGTTTCTCATCGCCGGGTACATTTGCTGGTCTGGGTTCGGGCTCGGGGTCTGCAGCATCGTCATCTCCCCATCCCCAAGCATCCGCCGCATCATCCACCTCCTCCGGAGCTGAAGAAAGTCAGTTATTGCTTTTGGAGATGCATGAATAGGAGGCAAATGTTTTGGCCCCAAGCAAGCGCGAGGCAAGCAGTGGAGTGATCAGAAAAAGCATATCGACAAGGTTGACGGCTTTTGCAACAGTAAAATACTGAACAAGATTGATGCAGAAGACTTTAGACTCACTGAAAACTTCGCTGGCTTTTCTTTCTTCATCGAGAGAATGCCGGTTCCTTGCCTCGGAACTATTATCCTCTTTGGCCTCTCCGTCACTTTCCCATGCCGCATCCCAATCCTGGGTGACAGCCGTACCGGTTGTGATAATGTTTTCTTTCTCTTCGCGAGCCACCATTCGTTTCTCAACGCGCTCAGCAATCTGAGGCACCCCAAGTCCTATCGCAGGTTTAGCGCGGCTGGAGGTGCGAGATTTAGAATAGATCGTCTTACCTAACGAGAATTGGTTTCTGGTCCAATCCAGTGCCGACTCTCTCTTCTTGGTCAACCAGATCTTGGGTGCATTAGTCACCCAGTCATGGAGACTTTCGACTCCTGCCCATTTGAGAGCGTCCAGATTCTTGGCGAATTCATGGACTTGTGCTAGTGCTTTTTGGTAGTCCACCATGTCTTCAAGAGAAGATGGAACGGCGGTGTCGAGCCTGCAAATTCAATCAGTAAATGTCGGGATCTCCGAGGTCGATCATCCTTGGCAATATGGAGAGCTATTACAAGACGGAGAAACGTGGAAGGTATAAGATCTCTTAATTTGTCTAAGCAGAGAAGAGTTCTCCTGCTCAAAGGAGGCAGGATGTCGAAATTTGAGAAGGAAGATGGCTGAGATATGCTTACCAGACTTCAAGGATGCGTCTGGCCAGGGTCGGCATCATAGCTTTCGAGAGTGATTCGATGAATTCGTATGGGAGGTTATCAACGAGGAAGCGGATAATTGTCTCAAGATCAACGAAAAGGGATTTGATGGAATGATCTGTTGTTTCACCGCCACGAGAAAGGCGGTTCTAAAATCGTTAGTTGACTTCTTACCTACATCTCCACGTTGGATCGCTTACCTTTTCAACCTGGATGGTAAACAATGATCCCACTTTACCGTCAAGCGGCAAATTTGTTCGAGGCTTGAGTATCGTATCGTCCAAGTCTAACCAGAGCCGCTCTGCAGCCTTGTCGAGCTCTTTGAATGCTTTGAGGCCAATGATAGCCTGCTCCAAATCGGTACCTTGGTCTTCTGCGTGTTAGCTGGGGATTATGAGAGCAGAGTTTCGATTATACAAACCCGGTGAGTTCTTGTTGATTGTGATACTTCTTTGTTTGAGATCAACGTTCACAAGCCCATTCCAGACGTTTGTAAACTGTTCGTATATATGGCGATGTTGGTCGAAGCATTTGGAGTCTAGGATCCGCACAGCTCGTACAGTCTTCTCCAGAGGCAGGTGAGATATAGCTGTCCAAGCAGCTGTGGTAGTTAGCAAAGCTCGTAACATATTGGGGGGTCCGAATGCCACCTTCAAGCTTGAACAGAGCTTCGACAATCTTCTTTTCTTCAGCCAGATCCTCTGCTTGCTGCAGAATCTCCTTGACGCCCTGTATACCCTTTAAAGCTGACAGAAGCTGGCCATTGAACGAAACTTCCTTCGTCAAGAATTCCACATATTTCTCATTCTCCTGCAAGCTCTCTTCTGTTTCGTCGTCCGCCTCTGCTTGTCTCACAATAGAGCTTGCCAGCCGCCTCGATCGGTCGATATCGTCTTGTATTGATTTCGCATGCTCGATCCATTTATCGACATTGGGGGCAGATTCGCGGCTGATCTGACGGATCTCTGTCTGGTTGTTCTGGTCAGCTCCATTATCCTAGAAATAGCTGTTGTTGGGGGACTGACTTCTAGCTCCGACCTGGCTGCAGAAAGAGCTTCCAAAGCTGGGGCGAGATATGGCTTCTGGACGTAGGCTGCGGACACACTCTCTTCCTCTGGGAATGCTCCATTGGTGGTGAAGTTGATCAGAACTTGTCCGAGCCGGTCCTGGACCTCTGCCGAGGCCATCTGGCTGGACTCTGGAGCTTTCAAGCTCTAGCTGTGGAGTTTACCGGGTTTATGACGGGAGTCTGACCGGCGCCAGGTACTGATTGACTCAAGAGCATTGCTTGATTTTAGTTGCACGATTGCAGGTCAAGATTGAGAGGAACTTAATAGAGATGTCGTTGTCTCTTCTTTCTTGGAACATTTGGCAACAATGACGCGCCGTCGCTTGCCGCGTCTGCCCACACGCGCTTGTTGGCCAATCACACTGCTCACCGCCCTTGCTCAACTTTTCTCCCTTCTCAAGGCTGGAAATCTCACTCTCGCCCCTGCCAGCTGACAAGAGACACCGAAAGTCTCCTCTATTAATCATCTGCGTTGGAATCGTCGGTTTGCTCTGCTTAGATCGATCAGAAAGCTGCTCGGTGTCAGTGGGGCCGATCTCACTTCGGCGCAGCGTGCAAGGCTGCAGCATCCCGCAGTCGGTATCTGCCTCGCCGGTATGTTCCTCTCTTCAACATCTACTCCTTCTTCCATATTCTCCTTCCAAGTCCACCTTGTATATCCTCAGATGGACGCTGCGCACCGAGTTTGCTTTTGATACCGACGTGGGGGCCAAGATGGCGGGGTACACGCCAGCTAAGAGGCTGGCTGTTGCAACAGTCTTCGTTCCTCTTCTCGCCATCATTCTCTACCAAGCGGTGAACTTGAGTTGGTATGCTAGAACTACCTCCTATATTTCACCCAACACCTTACTCCGCAGGAAGCGCAGACAAGTGTTTTATCACGTGATACTGAAACTCGTTGGGCTCTGCGGCTGAGTCCAATTGCGGGATCCACGTGTTCCTTCATCTTGCTTTTTGAAACGCCTGGGAGCATTAACCCTTGCCGCTCCTTCGAAGAATTTCACATCAATACTCCTTACCTGTCTCTTTGTCATTTATCTTCTCAAAAAACTTCTGTTCTAACTCATTAAAATTACTGACAATCAACAGGCCTTCTGACCACCCGCGCCTGCATAGTCTTTTCCAGCATATCAAGATGCCTAGCCAAATCAGAAAACCCTATTTTCGAACAATACAAAAGTTCAAGGCCGACTACTCCCCTGCGTCGTTCTCACAGTATGTCTCCGAGAGAACGGGAATGCATGTTGTTGTAGTCGACCAAAAAGGCCCGAAAGTTCAAGGATACTTCGCCCTAGCCACCGAGATCTTCGACGATTCAGGATCCCCACATACGTTGGAACATCTAGTTTTCATGGGATCGAAAAGCTACCAGTATAAAGGCCTCCTTGACAAGCTCTCGTCAAGAGCTTACTCGAACACCAATGCTTGGACAGCAACTGATCATACCGCATATACGTTAGACACTGCTGGTTGGGAAGGGTTCGCCCAGATCCTGCCAGTCTACTTAGAACATGTAATTTTACCTACACTCACTGACGAGGGGTGTTATACAGAGGTTCATCACATTGATGGTGAAGGCAACGATGCCGGCGTTGTCTATTCAGAAATGCAAGGTGTGCAGAATAATGGAGGCGAAATTATGGACCTAAGGGCTCGAAGACTCTTGTATCCCGGGAATGTGGGCTTTCGCTACGAGACTGGAGGCTTGATGGAGAATCTGAGAGTTTTGACAGCTGATCGTATTCGAGCTTTCCACAAGGAGATGTACCAACCGAAGAATCTGTGCCTTGTGCTCGTTGGAGAGGTTGATGAGGATCATTTACTTCAAATTTTAGACGACTTTGAAGATGGCGTCCTGGATGACATCCCCAAGCCGAGCGCTCCCTTCAAGAGGTATGGTGATTTCAATTTCGCACATTTTCTCACTGATCATCCCAACCTGTTCAGTTCCCCGAAGAGAATATCTTCTTGACTGTGTTTATTACACTGATCACAACAAGAACTTGCTGACATTTGCAGACCCTGGACAGAATCCGCTCAACCACCTGCCATTAAACAAACAATTGTTGAATCTGTTCCGTTCCCCGAAGAAGACGAATCTATGGGCGATATTCTCATATCAATGTTCGGACCAGACTGCAACGATGCGCCAAAAATGGCGGCGTTAAATGTGTTGCTCACATACCTTGCTGGCTCGTCAGTCTCAGTCCTGGAGAATACCATGGTCGAGAAAGAAGAGCTGGCAAGCTCGATTGGATATTGGTACGATGCTCGACCTGACACAGTCATTTGGTTTCAGCCTTCCGGTGTTGCTACGGAGAAGCTTGCCTTTGTAGAGCAACGTTTGTTTGAAATCCTCAAAGATGTTGCCTCGAAGCCGCTCGATATGAATTATATGCTCGATTGTATTCGAAGAGAACGAAGACAGCTCAAATTCAATGCTGAGAGCTCTAGCAGCTTCTATGCAAACGGGGTTATCAACGACTTTCTCTTCGGTAAACGAGACGGGTCTACCCTGAAGGATCTCGGGACAATTAGCGAATACGAAAAGCTCGAGGAATGGACAGATGGTCAATGGAGAGATTTCCTCAAGAAGTGGATCACGGATGCTCCTCACATCTCACTTCTTGGAACTCCTTCAAAAGAATTGGCAGAAAAGACTAAAGCCAAGGAAGAAAAACGGCTTGCTGCCAGACGAGAAGAATTGGGCCCAGAAGGTCTTGCCAAGCTCGGCGAGAAGTTGAAAGCGGCCATCGCAAAGAACGACATTGAAATCCCTGACTCGATTCTACGGAAGTGGCCTGTCCCTGGCGTTGAGTCTATCCACTTCATCGAATCAACAAGTGCTCGATCCGGGTTAGCCAAGAAGCTGGGTACCCCTTCAAATAGAGTACAAAAGGTTATCGATGCATCTGCAAACCTTCCTCTCTTCCTGCAATTCGAGGATGTGCCAACGAACTTCGTCCACATCACAGTTCTCTTGGGTACTTCTGAGATCAAAACGGAATATCGACCTCTACTCCCCTTGTTCATGGATAACTTCTTCAATACTCCCATCATTCAGAACGGGAAGAAGATCGAGTTCGAAGAGGTTGTGACTCGTCTGGAGCAGGATACAATCAGCTACTCGATGACGGGAGGTGGACGCGCCATGAACGATCCCGAGAGCATCGCCATCCAATTCCAAGTCGAGCCAGAAAAGTATGCTGCGGCAGTCGAATGGATCCGAACCATGATGTTTGACAGCGTTTTCGACGAGACCCGTTTGAATGCAGGCCTTGCTAAAATTCTGGCAGAAATTCCAGAAGCAAAGCGCAATGGCAATAGCATGATGTACGCTGTTGATGCTATGATACACCTTGACAACGACTCAAGCGTCAAGGCTCGAGGTACGCTCATCAAAGCGGTTTATATGAAGCGCCTCAAGAAGCTCCTTTCCAAAGAGCCAGAAACGGTTCTCTCTTGGCTGGAAGCACTTCGCAAGTCACTATTTACCTTCAACAACATCCGCACACTGGTAATCGCCAACGTCGAAAAGCTTCCCAACCCAGTCGAAGCATGGAAACCATTGATCGCTGGCATGGATACCAAATCTCCAATGCTCCCGCACGTCAAGATGTCCCAACGTCTTTCCCCGGATGGTCACAATCCAGGCGAATACGGCGCTGTAATCGTCCCCATGCCAACGATCGACTCCTCCTTCCTCCTCTCCTCAGCTAAAGGTCCCACCTCGCCGACCGATCCTATCCTCCCAGCCCTCATGGTGGCCATTTCATTCCTCGAGGCTGTTGAAGGCCCACTCTGGGTTGCTGTACGTGGCAAGGGCTTGGCGTACGGTTCAGGCTTCAAGAGGGATCCTGATGGAGGCTTCGTGCAATTCAGTGTCTATCGATCGCCTGATGCTTATCGAGCTTTCGTAGCTGCGAAAGCGGTCGTAGAGAGCTATATCAACGGAGAGGCGAAGTTTGAACAATCTGCTTTAGAGGGTGCAATCAGTGGCATTGTTGTTGGATTCGCGGTACGTTCAAATAAGTTCTTTATATCTTCACTCCGTTATTTTCACCAGAAGATTGGAATATTGGGTCCTGGTTCAACGTTCCAGACCTTCTGAAACGCTCTTTTGCGGTCTTTTCCATGACCTATGGGCCTTTGTGCTTTGTTGCATCAGAAAGCCTTGACACATTTCCCCCACAAACCCTTCGCTACCTCCAACTCCAACTATAAACTTGCTGACTGTCAATCATCAACATCTAGGACGAACAAAGCACAATGTCCACAGCAGGCCAGTTCCACTTCGTTAACGGCGTTATCAGAGGCGTAGATGATGATTACAATACGAGGATGCTGAAAGCCGTCCGTAATGTCACAGTTGACGAGATCAAGAAGGTCATGAAGGATGTACTCATGCCGGCATTCACACCGGGTGTCAGCAATGTGGTTGTCACGTGTGCGCCGATTATGGAGGAGGTGAGCCATACCTTCTTGCCTTTGCTTTCTCTTCATCTTTCTCGGTGTTGCTGGCTATGGGGCCGTGTTCTGGTCTGTAGCTTTAAAGGGATGGTATCCTGCAGAGCCTTTCAAGGGTCCCTCCGAGCGAAGCAGCACAAAATCTACCAAAATCCCCATCCCCTTCTTCCATTTTCACTTCCAGCACCCTCATCCCCACTGCCACTCTTTTGCACGTCCGATCCAGCCCACTAACGCCCTCACAGGGAATCACAAAAGGCTTCACAACCTCCGGCTTCAAAACACAAGTCCAGCCCCTCTCCGCCTTCCACGAAAGCTATGGTTTAGAAAGCGACGAAGATGAAGACCACGACGACGAGGATGAAGACGAGGATGAGGAAATGGATGATGTTGATGGCGAGACGGAAGATGGGACGGAGGAGGAATGAGCGCTAAGCGATTGAGAAAGGTGGGAGAGGGAGGTGGGGGAGGGGGCTAGAAAATAAAGGTATTGTTCATGAGGTTACGGTAGATGATAAAGCGATAGAAACGAAGATTTCCACTTTTTTCATGATGTGTTGCTCTTGCTGTTTTGGGAATAGTGGGCATGCGCGGGAATATTTAAAGCCTCAACTTGAATACTGTGATTCTCCAGAAACCCCCATTACGAAAATGGGCGACGCCTATAGGTCGAGCACCCAGAGACCTACTCAGCAAACACCACTTCCGGTGACAGATCCAGATCTTTGCCCGCCATTTCAACTCAACCATAATTCCCCCTGCCTCATCAACACGCAAAATCAGCCTCTTGCGGATTTGTCGTCATTTCTTATTCTGCTGTCATCTTCTGTCTTGTTATCACCTAAAATCTCAACATCCCTTTCTTCATATCTCCCATCAATTCTTTTCAAGTGCTATCGGACTTGCTAAAGAGAGTCTCACCGCCCATCGATGGAGGTCGAGCTAGCCCCTAATATTACTGTTGCTTCCCCGCTTCACCACAGACCGCTCTTCGTCTTTGGTTAGATCGATAACTGTCTTGATGTTTTGTAGAGGATGAAGGGTTCGGTCTTCTTATACTTTTTTCCTTTGAATTTGAAGGGTTAGTGGCATCGATGGCAAAGATAGACAGTGTTCTAATTCTTGATTTGTTCGTTCGTTCCTTCGCTGTGCTCTATAGTGTTTGGCGTGAGCTGAGTTCGGAACGTGTATATAAAATCCCCCTTCCCTCGAGATGTTGCTCACTGTGTAAAAAGGTGAATTTAGAGCAGATAATATTATCGGGGAATCTGGGTTTCTCACCACCGAGTTCACAGCTCTTCAGTCAACATAGACGGTGACTGGGAAATCTGAGATCTGAATCTCCACCACTCTTCCGATCTTCTATCTCAATTCCGTGTTATGCTAGAATCTTGATTAATTACTGTCATCCCTCGTTTTGTTGTCACTCATCTTTACTTCTAAGGGTTCGCGCTTGCCACCCCACGAACATGCCAACTGCCTCGTCCGAAATAAACCCTGCGGAGATAATGATCTAATCTTGCCTTCATTAAGAACGCTTCTGTTGTCAATGTTTTCCCTTATACTAAGTTACCTCCAACCCCCTCCGTTTTCTATGATGCACCCTCTTCCCGGGGTTCTTGCGGTACACTAGGAGTAACTCCGCCAGCAGAGGTAGGACTCTACACACTTCGACATAACGTAGCCTTCGCGGACCTAATATTTTTTGTACTCCTTTGGAGACTAGCTTGTGGTGCTTTCAGACTGCGAGTAGTTGTTTTATACAAATTTTGCGAAAAGGAGGCCAGAATAGGAAACAGGGTTGCAAAGCACTAAGGAAAGCCCTCGCTCCACAGTCCCAGTCACTATTTTTAGTAATTGTGCGTCGTTTTTTAGCGCCTATAATTTTGAGAGGGTCAAAGCAGAAAGTGGTCTTTAGAGGAATAGTCTAAGAATTTCAAACTGCGCACGTAGTTTCTACTTTTAGCCTCACTTCGTTGGGAGTCCTGCTCCTTGCAATGGCGAAAGGAGCATATGCTTTCAGGGACTTCAACTTGGTTACATCGATCTGCACCTTGATAGAATCGTTTATCTAGTAGTTAGATTACTTGGTCGCAGCGATAGAATAGGAAGGACATACAGGAATATAGGTATTATTTAGGGAAGGACGAGAAAGATCGGAGTTTTGAGGGCATAGGAGGGCTCTAGGACAGCGGTTGGGTAAAACGAGGACAAGGAAATTGGCAATGATATGGAGCTAAAGTCCTTTGTTGGCAAAGAAAACAAGTTGCTCTTGAAGTAAGCCGGGACAAAGGCGATTGAAGAGATAAGTGCTCGGGTTCATTTTAGGCTTTTAATCGAGCAACTTTCGAGGATCCGTTCAATGCAAGCTATATTTCAACCTAAGGTCATACTCGAACAAATAATGAGCTGCGGGGGCACGTTCTAGGTCAGCGAGAGTAGGAATAGATTTGCTTACTAAGAGAAGGCTTTTGAGTGCAGGAGTCTTAAGCAGGCTTTGTATACCGAAGCTGAAAATGTCGCTCGTCACGTGCTATCGCAAAGAAAGGGGAGTGAAGAAGTTACGCGAGCCTAAGCGAGATGCTGCTTGGAAAAAACCAACAAAAAAAGAGTAGCTCTATTTGAAGTAAGTAATTCTTAAACTGATCGCGGAGAAGGGCCTCACAAGGAAGTGAAAACCCAGGAGAATAATCTCGAATATACTCGCCAGAGTATATTTAATGCAGCACCTCTGTCAGGCGTGATCTGCAACTTATATTTAAATTTAGCCTTGGGTACCCTAGCGCAGGCAAGTACTCGCGTAGCGCAACGCGGGGCTACGGTACATGTTATCCCTTGCTTTAGTCATGAATCAGTGAGTAGGAATAAAGTGCTTGAGGATTGTTAGTAACCTACCTTGAGGAATGCTTACCACCTTTTCCCCAGCATCCTAACCAAGCTAAATAAATAGACAAATAAATCCCCTGATCCGACCTATATACCCCGGCAATTAAGCGAGGACTTTAAGTTCGCGGTGAAAAACACTCAGCTTCCGTGTTTGGCTACCCTATGGTCTCGTCCAGGCCGCTCCAATCTCCTCATATTTGATATTTTGGCCAATGAGACACGTAATAGCTTGTTCGTTTATAAGTCATGGCGCCTCCTTAGTATCGCTCTACTTATGCTAGTCTGGTTTTCCATTCTTCAACCTGCCACCAGAGTTCATCATTCTCGCTTCCCAAAGTCCATCCGCTTCTTCATTTGAGACGAATAATATGGTAGACGGACATATCGGATAGCGGTGACTTTCATTCTACCCGGCATGGGGCAAGAAGAGGCGAAAGTCACAATGCCATACGCTAAGCATGGCACAGGTTTGGTAGATTTAAAATAATGGAACTCCAACAGCAGCGAACTTCAGAGCAAAGTTTGAACAGCATCTGGTGAAGGATATTAGACCCTCTGGCGGCGAATTTCTAACAGTGAACGTAATCTCAGACGACTCTGAGAGAACGAGAGCCGAGTGTTTGGAGCTCAAGCCCAGCGCGGAGGCTTGAACTCCTGACTATCAAGCGTCTACAAATAGATCACACAAATCAGAAGGATTATGAGAGCTTTTTCTGACTCGACCGAAAACTTCTATTTGTGCGTTTTCGTCTTGAAGCTGAGACCAAGCTTGTCCAATATGTGCTACCAGCTGAAAGGTAAGCAGCAACTCAGGGCTCCACAGACCCCGGGCTTGTTTCACTTTTGCTAAAGTATGTTTGGGTGAATTGAGCATGTATCTGAAATTGATAAATTTCTTCGCTTTCGGAAGCGGGCTCAGGTTCAGCCTTGTGTGATAAATTTTGAGTGCTTCCGTCGCCATCTCTTGTTGGCACCCAACCCGCAACCACCAACCTTCCACATCTCAACTCCACACACGCAACCTGTCTCTGCAATCCTTTCAATCATGGGCAAAAAGAGGAAGAGTCAAGACAATCATGGCGAAGCCCCGCGCCCCTCCCACGCACAACGGCAGGCAGATCAAGCCCGCGCCTTCGATGAAGCACGCGAGAAAATGGCGAAGGACCCAAGCCGTCGAAATATATTCGACGAGCACCCATTTGATCCGAACTTGGACGTAGAAAGGTAAGCAACTAATCGAATAACTCGCACCGCACATTGTTCCTTGAGTTTAGGAACAATTGGTCTAACAAGATCGGACATTCTCCCCTCCGGAATGTTCTTCAAGTTGAAGAACAATCGATATCACAAGGTCGGGTCACGTTTTCCGAATGTTCCTCGATTATGAGGTACATTCGGAACAACAAGATCGGATCTTCTCCCATTCTGCCATTCGGAATGTTCCTCGAGATGAGGAAAAATCGATTTGACAATCTCCATCTCTGACATCCGGATTCTTCCTCAATTTGTGGTACATTGACAATGCTAATTCGTCCTAGCTTCGAACCCGGTCTGATCACCCTCAATATCTACGATGACAAGAAGAGTTCTGCGGCTGTACTGAAGCTGGTGGACTTCGCAATGAGAGAGAATTCCCCCCGTTTGACTGCCATACTCGAGAAATTGGAGATCATGGACGAGTATCGCAAGGTAGATTACTCAATCGACTACGAGGGACTGGGAGAATGGATTACATACTCCAGTTTGCCGCGCGAGCGGTCAACATTGTACGCAGACGCGGTGTACAATGTAGATTTCCTCCCCGAGCATACCGCCAAACACCCTCATGGCCATGCAATTTCCACGAGGCAATTCTTCATTGCGATCAAGACATGGTTTGAATATTCAGCCTCCGGCAATCTTCTCCATCCCGTCGAGAAAGACGATGTCTGGTTTCACTTGGCAGTTGGTCAATGGCTACAAGCTAAGGAGCCTTTCTTGATGACTCTCAGGGCTATCAATCCCCAGCCGCTCAGCCCGGAGGTCAACATGTAAGTCAATGCCCTCACCTACAATTTGGACTCTACTAACAACACCTAGGAATTTCGTAGTCTTCTTATTTGGTCACGAGAAGCGCGATCAAAAGCTCACTCGCGCCAATCGCTCGCAGCCCGAATATCTAGTTCTAGACGCGAATCTTATCAAGCAAGACTCCATATTGTACAACGAACTGTATCGCCCTGCCGGTTACGTCCCTATGCTTTCCCCTCTCGCACCCGAGATCTACAACCCTGAATCTCCATACCACGACGAGCGAGAATTTCTCAAGAGTCCGGCTGTATACATCTTTGACTTTGTTCACTCAGTGCGACACGTCATTCCACATTACGATAAGCTCCAGCTCATGAGGAAGTCGGATCTCTGGCATTTCTTGGAGGATCTGCTGTTCTACCAGATGGGAGATAAGTGCTACGTGTACGAAGATGATCCGGAAGGAAGGCTGGGCCGCCGACACGAGGGCAGCTCGGGTTTTCCGTTGTATATTACAAATGCTATGGTCGTCGGCTCTGCTCTTGGAATCGACACCTACCATTTGGTAGGTCTGCACCAGGCTGCTCAGCAAAAGCTGAAAGTCGAATCGGAGGCCAGCCTTAAGGAGTTGTCGGAGGATAGTGATGAAGATTCTTCAGCAGAAAATGATGATGAGGCAGTGACCACCGACGTTAGAGAGGCGTCAGAAGAGAGCGGCGAAAAGCAACCGGAGGAGGTTGATGAAGACAATTTGGATACGGCGGTCGAGGAGGAATCGCACGCGTCTCTTGAGGCTGCATTGGAGACCAATCTCGAAAGGGCAATAGATGAAGTCGGCGAAAAGGTATCAGAGGAGATTGATGAAGCTGCTTTGGATGCGGCTTTCGAGGAGGAATTGGAAACCTCTCTCGAGGCTGCATTGCTGGCTGATGCTGCAGATACATCGACACTTGACGATGATGTAGTATCGAATGCAGATGATGGAGCCAATGACTCCGGTGCTGACGCATATGTCGAAGAACAAGCTGACCCTGGCTATGAGGGTGACGCGGAGCTAAACGAGGATTCCGAATCCGAATCCGAATCCGACGAGGATGAGGAAGAGGAGCCTGAGGCCGAGCAACCAACAGGTGTGGAGGAAGAGGAATCCGAGGTTGTGCAACAGACAGTTGTGGCAAAAGACGAGTCTTCAGAGTCAGAGGAAGAGTAAATTGTTCCGTCACTTTCCGAACAATGTTTACTAACAGTGCGGTGTCTCATGATTTACTAGGATCAATGATTGTTTCTTCAAAACAATTGGGTATCTTGTTGTATGAGGAATAAGATAGTTTTCTCGCATTTGCTCCTTCAACGTGATCCAAACTGACCATCTCCGGCCCTTTCTAAACCCCCAGCTTGATCTCCCAAGCCTCAAAGCGTGCTGATAAGCTACGTGGACCAATTGTGTTGCTTAATAAGCGAATAGGGGGGTTGCAATGTACATGTGTGGCTTATAGGCTTAGCTGAATCCGGAAAAATTACAGGGCTTGATTGGAATCTTAGTACGACCACCTCTAGATCGGGATCGGGAGGCACAATCACATGAATAGGTAGAATATATTCTGGCTTGTTTTCCCTTGAAACTCAGCTCTCCCATCTTCTCAAAATCTTACCACACTCCTTAAATCCCATCTTCCCAATTATCTGAGCGTACACCACAATCAAAATGTCTACCCTCGAGAAAGCAGTAGCTGGATTCTTGATAATCTGGGCCATCAACGGCATTGGATTCTTCATTTATTCGCTGTTAGTGAAAACTTCTTAAACACTTTGTTTGGGTGCTGCAAAGCTTCTTGGCTTCCTCGTTTGATTGATAGTAAGTTAGTCTTCAGGTTTCTAAGAAATCCCGCTTGGCTATAGTGTCGCGGAGATTCATTAGTGCATTTATCATTCAACAAAGAACTCTAGCTGACAACTTGGCTTCGCAGAATATTTTCACTTTCGAAACCCACTGAGGCTGATGGGAGGCTGCAATATTGAGTACGGGATACTTCTGTTGACTGTCTGGCTTCGGGAGGTGTTAGCCCGGGTCATTTTTTGATCGAATCACAAGGTTAAGGACTAGGGATGGAAGATCTTTATGACGCATTGAAGATGGGTTCCTGTGAAAATATACACAAATTACCACGAAGTTTTCTGCTTCGTATCATGTCTCCTTTTCACTTAGTGCAATCTCTAATATAATCTCACCAATCGCTATTTCCTTCGATATCCAGATTGGTCCTTTAGTAGTGACTGATTCATATCTTTCTTGAAGTCCAAAGTGATGACATTCTCCTGATTACCGGACGTGGTGATGCTATGACTGAGGTGTTGGTGGAGCTCTGTGCAATACCATCCTGTCAGGTATAACGGTATCGGTAATATTCCGTGACTACAGGTAGTTTCGGGTCACAAGACGATAAGTCGCAGGATGTGTGATTTTACCAGCGAGATTGGCTCTCGCTCTCTCTTGTGTCTAGAGCACATCACACTTACCGATTTTGCTGCTATTCGGGGACAGCTGAATGCTATTATTATTTTTTCCGTGATGTTCTCAGCCGAGGTCGCATTCGCATGCGACGACCGAGATGTGCAACATGTTCCCTGAAGAAGCAGGAGTTCAGTGAAGAAACAAGCTGGCAAACTGGAAGGTGAAGACACGTCATCGCTTCAGGCACGATATCAGAAGCTGAAGGTGAGCTGTTCGAAGACTCGAAAGTGAATAAAATGGCTTTTGAGCATGGCTGATATTGATAGGTAATCTCAGAAAGTGAGAGCGTTTCGTCGCCATCAAAGCGAGCTGCCATTTGTTTTCTTTCCCCCGCGCCAACGATGCTTCTCAGCAACCACCAAACCCAACGATCCTGAATATCAGCAGTAGTCAACAGCATAAAGTGGTCCTGCTCTCGAGCCATCGGACACTGTCACACAAACAAGCAGAGTGTCTGATAATGCCAGGCAAGAACGATTCAAAGGCGGCGGAGAGACGAGCAGGGCTAGTCGCCGAACGGACGAATAAAGATGTTGGTTGCGACGCGCTCGAATGCGTAAACGTTATACTAACATATACTATTTACGTAGTTGTGCTCTGCAGCACTTAATTGCCAACACTCTTTCCTGCCGATCACCGAGCTCGTGCTCTGCCTGACCGGTTTCCCACGAAAGAGATCTGAGCTGGAACAGGCGAAGGAAGAAGGTATACAGACATGGACGCTTGCCGGCGATGAGCTTCGAAATTTCATCGAAGTTATGCAAAAGAGAATACAAGCCACCACGAAATCGAACACAAATCCCCCTGGACGAGCGCTCTTTGAACATTGCCTCCTTCGGTACGGAATCAATGTCGACAGCGGACTTTACTCTGAATGTGCCTTTTCTATTGAGGATGCTCAGCTCTTCTCTGAATACATTCGGGCCTTAGATCAGTCAAGCCTTCGCCAGATATGTATGATCAAGAACTTTCAGACCAAATGGCAAAGCGAGGTCATCGATTGGGGTCTTGACTGTCTTGCAGCATTTGCGAAGGATCCAGAGGTGGCAGAAACGATGCGTTCGATTGAACTTCTTCTTCAATCTCGATTTGCTGAGGTTGCAACCATGAGCTGTGTCACATCGATATCAGCTGGAGCTACGCTTCTGGTTCTCATGAGACTCAAGCAACGCATGATGGCTTTGGACGCTAAAGGTGACCAGGGCCCGGACTTCCCATTGACTCTCCTCGGAAAACTTCTGGAATATAGAGACAGGAAACGAGTCACCTTATGTACTTGGGAGGTCAAGGTTCTGGATAAGTTGTACACGCAGGTAGAGCTTACGGAGGAATCCTACCTGGAAGATCTAGCTCAACACATGGCAGCTAGTGCCACGGCGAGCTGGACGGCTCCTCCGACCAAATTCGCCCAGACTCTTCTGACCCTTGAGATGCATATCACACTCTGGCAGGAACAGATGCTTGATTCTGCCTTTGCGTCTTTGAACAACGAGAAGCTCGTCAAAACGACTGATCCGTACAGAATGATCAACATCGACGACTCTCTTAGCGACTTTACAATCATCCCGAAGAGCCAATTGTTGAGAGCCTTTGCTCAGAATATTCCGATCATGAAATTCTCGCCACAAGACCCTTCCCTCTCGGACGTGCACTGGGAATGCAGGCAAGAGATGCGAAGCTTACAACGCAAGGAGGCTGAATGGAGCCAGTGGACCACCGACATAATCGCATTGCTTGACATCCCAGCCACCACAGACATGACGACGTCAACAAGCCGAACCACCGCTCTTATGTCAAATGTACGGGCACTGAAGGAGTTGGTCGTGAGGTATAAGGCAGAATTGCTCGCCGCAGAAGCAGCGCAGAAGGATCTTCTTGCCGAGCTCTCTCAAAGAGACGCCGAATATCGCAAAAAGAAAGATGAGTTGCGAAAAGAACTCAAAGAGAAGGACACCCGGATTCACGAGTTGGAAGTGGCCGCTCGGGAACTCGACCAATTCAAGAAAGATCATCCACGACAAAATATGGCTGAGCTGGAGAAGGAACTGAAGAATCGAGAGCGCATGGTCACAGATCGTGAAGAGAAGGCGAAGATCAAGGAGGAGGAATTGAAGAAAGCCCATCGTCAAGGAAAGAAGGATACTCTCAAGGAAGCCAAGACGAATGATGCCCAATTGACAAAGCTGCTTCGAGAAGATCAGAAGAAATCTTCGGATCTCGAAAAGGAACTGGCATCCACCACCGCCGCCATGAATATCCTGCAGCTGGATCTGGATGCCTATGTCACCGAGAACCAAGAACTGCAGATAACTCGAGGTTTGGCGCACAAAGGCGAGGATGAGCAAGCAGAGATCGCAGCCTTGCGCAAGGAAGTCGAGAAATACAAGAAGCTTGCTGAAGTTGCCCAACCGGTCGAGAAAATCGCCAAACTAAAACAACGATCGCAAACCGCCCAATCGGATGCTAACACAGCAGCGCTCGCTGGAAAGGGGAAGTTGGAGGACTTGATGGATACTCTGTCCAAGAAGCTCGCCGAGAAGGACGGGCAGCTGCGCAGCGCAAAGGATGAGATTCAGCGACTCAATGATCAGTACATGGCTTCCGGGGTTCCCCAAATGACAATCTTGGCTGCTAATCAGAAAATCCGAGAACTGTCTAACGAATTGGCCGATCTCCAGAGACAGCTTGCAGCAAGAGATTTGCGGATTGCGAAGATCGAGTCGATGAAAGAGGAATTTTTGCGATTGATTTGCGATATGTAGTAGGATGAAAGGGGGTTTATGTTGTTCTTGTTCGGTTTATGTGGCCCTGGCTGCATCGGAATGAATGGGTGGATGAGAAGCAGAGAGTCAGGTGCGCAGGCTTGTGTGTCTACAAGAAATCAACGTGAGAGCATCAGTGGCATTGTAAGCAGTCCGTATCGAGAATTGAAACAATGTATCATACCTCTAGTTCTAGCTCCTTTTTCTTCAGAACAGAAACCAAATTAAGTAAGATACTGTGCTCATGATGTAGAATGCTTAGAAAGATGTTGGTCCGTCCTGCCACAGGTCAATTAGCTCGACTTCCAGTCAAATCACAACAATCTCTGAGAAGCGCAGCCTATCCAAATGGAACACACGAAGATCTTCTCTTATCATCATATCCCTTTATCGGTTCAATCCATTGGGCTTCTGAAATGCATGATAATGAAGGCATGCACAGACAGCCAAACACAGAACATCTCGCATGAGACATCCCCAGCCACGACACGTAGCACGCCAAGGCCAGCTTGACCATACGAATAGGGCACGACTTTTTCATCAGTACATGAAATGTGGCTTTCTCGCAATAGAAAAAAGCCAGTAATATTGAAAGCGCCCTTCCTAAACTAGTTTTTTGCATAGAGCGCAGCAGCACGAGTAAGCACGTCTTCCCCGCCCTGCCAGAGATAAGAAGCAGCAACATTCAGCTCCCCCACTGTTCCCAACTCTGCAACTTATTCCCTCTCAACGATTATCAAACGCGAATACAATCGAGGAAATAAATTTGTGGAGTCTTAATACATTCTCAACAATGCCAGAGGAAAAGTAAGTAACTTACTACAAAACTCGAGCACTTCCTTCTGTCAATGTATTGGTGCTAACCTACAAAGACCTATCTCTGGGTGGTCCGGAGACGGAGACGGCGGATCCCACGGCTCTGACGGTGGCGGAGATGGTGGATAATGTTTTCTGGCAGCGACCAGGTGAGAGATTACGAGCTTCCATATAACAGAGCGGTGGTAACATAGAGAAGAATGTTTCCTTCGAGAGGAGCTTGGAGATTGGTCGAACCTAGGATCGAAGGCGTAGGATACAGTTACGTGCAAGTGATTTGGGGTCACAATCATTAGCTCGCAGAGTTGCGTCTTATCTGAATACTGTATGCTATCTGATTTCGAATATTGCCTCAGCGGGCTTAAACTTTCTGAGCGTGCGTCTTGTGAAAGTGAATCGTGAATATATATATATATAGCCGACCACGTGCTCCTGTTGCACGTCGACAATCTCATACTTGAAAACTACGTCTCATACTCGTTCTGAACTCATATTTTGTTGCAGATCGCAATCTCATGATGAGATTGTGCTTGAAACTCATTATGAGATTATCAACACACAACAAAAACACGAGCTGTTCGTCTGTCAAATTCACTTGGTTCCATCCTGAAGATGATATGAAAGCTGGCGCGCTTTCACTTCCATCTTCCCATATTACTTAATCTCAACTTCTTAATCAACTCATCAACTCACCTCCTTTCTCTGCCTCCGCAGCGCCCTGCATGAGGCAGGGCCTACAGGAGGCATACTACCATCGCATTCCACACAAAGCAAAGTAATAAGAACTTCAACCACAGTTCTTACTCAGCCCTCATCCTGTGAATAATAGTGATCAACAAAGGACGTGAGATCTCTGTCGCTATATCAGATTACTAAGACGATATTCCGAGTCAAGATCAGGAGGTCGGGGCATGAGGCTGGGTTAAAAATACTGGATAATAGAAAACTGGGAAAGTCTGGAGAGAATAGAGAGTATGAGCGACTAGCTGTGAGACATGAGGGGAGGCAACGAAGAAGGAGCGCGCGGGAATAAGGGGTTCCCTCCATTTGTTTGAAGGCTTTTAGCGACGTTTTGCCCTTTTTGTAAGCGAGATAGCACTGGAGACAAAAGGAGAAAAGCGATCCCGATCCCTGTTAACGCCACGAAACCTTTCCTAAACCAGGATTCCTCCACCAGATACGGCTAGTCCGGTGCCAACGCCATGTCAACTCTTATTAGTATATCTTCTAGTAATCGAATCAAATCGAATCGAATCGAGTCGAGAATAAATCGATTCGATAGAATAGATTTCTTAGTATTCCCCCTAACCCCCTTTCTTAAGGCGATTGATTTTACGATTTTTATTATAAAGTAAGACCTTCTTTCTTAGTAATATTCTAGCCCTTAGCGGGCGCACGCACGCGCACGCAAGTGCACGGTCTAATAAGCCGCCCCTACTACTAGCTAGTACTCTACCTTAGAGTATATCCTTAATTCTAAGGGTCACGTGAATTAGGCTCTCTCTCTCCCTCTCAGCGCCTTCCCCCTTTCCCCCTACCCCTAATATCGCGCACGCACGCACGTACGTGAGACTAGAACGCCCGCTCCCCCTAAGTCGCGATTACTAGTATATCCTTAAAAGGCGAGGCCTGGAGTTGGCCCGATAAGGGCCAACTCCGGGCCGAGCCCCTAATCCCGAGAACGCCTACGATCCCCTAGAAGGCCCACGATCCCCTAGGGCGCCCAAACGATCCCCTAGAACGCCTAGATAATCCCCTAGAAGGCCCACGATCCCCTAGAGGGCCCCCTAATCCCTAGAACGCCCACTGATCCCTAGAACGCCCCCTAATCCCTAGAAGGCCGCCTTCGCTTAAAACTGTCCCTAGAACGCCCAGGTCGACCCCTGGCCCTAGTTAAGGAAGGAATAAGGAACATGTCAAACGGTACAAGATAACCGTGGAGCTTGACGTCAAGATGAGGATTGATTTGAGTTCTGACATCACGGGAACTGCGGGGGGAAGAGACTTTGATTAGATGACTGAGCTCAAAAGTCCTGGATTTCTACCCTCCCATCTCCATGGAAATAAAGGACGCAAGCTCCACTGACGCCATGAACAACCCCTCCACCACGCAGCCAATCTCCGTTAACTCCTCCCTCTCCGCTCATTGTCCTCTATATATTTTACATTTCCCCTTAAACTTACATCTCAGCTTCGACCCCGACAGCTTCAAATAATACAAAAAACATAGACAGTAAGATGCCATAAGTCCCGACCCGCAAACTCAGCAAGGAGGGGCCTTAAGTACCCGCCCTAGGCTTCGGCCTCATAGGACTCTCAGCCTTCTACGGCGAACTTAGATCTAACGAGACGCGCCTTAAAGTGCTCGAATCTAAAAATAGTTTCGGTGCAAGGTGTTTCGGTGCTGCGCTAATGCGAATACTAGGAGAAAGACGCCTAGGTATATAAGTGGGTTCTATGTTTGCTTTTTGCTACAACGCCTCCTCGCTATAAGCCATATGCGAAACAAGAGTTAAAACGCGATTTTTAGTCGAGTAATATTAAAACGCGTTTTTACGTGAGTATAGCCTAATCTATTCTACTTATAACTAAAATTCCTCTATAACTACTCAACTAATTACTCTAAAACTCGAGATATATACTAGGATATATGCCTACTACTCGTTACTCGTCGCGCTTAAAGGAAGACCCCCCTAGGGGTGAGCTAATTATAAGTTAGGCATAGAGGCTAAATAGGAATACGCTTACTAAGTTTACTAAATCCTAATTATTACTCGTAGCTATAATAGCACAAGCGATCATAGGCTAGTAAAGGGGTATATAAGAGTGCGTTTAGTAGATTAAAAGGATTAACTTATAGGCCTACTATAAAGGAGAATCTAAAGATAAAGAAGAAAGTAAAAGGAATTTCTATAAGCCCCTATTTAAGTCCTTATAAGATTACCCTCTATATCTAGTCTAACCCCTAGCCTAAGCGGGTATAGGGGCTAGGCTCGGTTTAGCTATATACGTGACCCTCGTTATTATATCCCCCCCCTTTAAGATTATAGATTATCTTTAAGCTAGAGTTAGTGCCGTATTAGACTAGTATTATATAGGTATAAAAGTAAAAAGTAATAGTCGTAGGCCGTAGTTAATTTAGTTAAGTGCCGCGGTTTGCCCTATTTACTTAAAAAGAATAATATAATTAATAATAATAGGAAAAATAATAAAATAGTAAATAATAGATATATATAAGCTACTCCCCGCCTACTTTTTAACTTCTTTTCCTTTTCCTTTTCAAGTATACGTAACTATATTATTATAAGTCCCTAATCTAATTAGGGCCTATTTAGTACCTATACTAACCCTTTATAAAACCTAATTAGATATTATACCTCTCCTAACTCTATTAGGCACTTTATTAAAGGCGTATTAAGTCTTATACGTTTATTATATTTATTAAAAGAAGAAGTACCCTCTTTATAATTACGTTTTTACTAAGAGTACTTTAAAGAAATATAATTACTATACTAACTAAAATACTATTTATATACTAGTATATTATCTAAATCTAGTCCGAACCTAGTCTAACCTAATACTAACCTTATTCTAGATTCCGTGATTTTATAGTAAGGAGTAGGCTAATTATAAATTAGTTATTAAACCCGAAGAAGTCCGTCGTATTCTCTTAAATATAGACGAAATTATAATAATAGCCGCTTTTAAGGCTCTTAAAACTATTAATAATATTAGTATAATATTATTAGAAGAACTTTATACTTTCTATTATAATATTATAGTATATAGTCCGAAACCCCTCTAAATTAGTATTAACCTTAATAGTACCTTAATAGGGATATATATAAGGGTTTTAACTAGGTTGAATCTATTATTAGAGATTTAGCCGCTATTCTTATTCTTATAACTCTTATAAAGGTTAATAGGGGTTTAAGGGGTAGTTAGAAGGTAACTAAGGCTAAAGTAAAGGAGAAGGAGAAGCTTAGGACGCGTGTGAGTGACCCTATAGTATTAAACTATAGCCTTAAGGAGGGATGGGGTAATAAGGAAATAAGTAAAGGCGGAGATAAGTATTTTAAGGTCTTATCTCCTAAGGAGTAAGGGGGTTTTTAAAGGGGTTTATAATAAATAAAACTTAATTTAATACCTTTTTTCTTATACTTCTCCTTATATTTTTTATTAGTCTATTATTTTATAAGTAACTTATATTATCTATATTATTTTCCTAAGTTATAATCTACTTAGTAAGGTTTTAAGGGGGTCTTAGCTTTTTTAAGTAAGTTATATAAAAATCTTATAACTTATAAAAAGAGCCTATAAAATTTAACGCTAAATACTAATTAAGGTCTAGATTATAGCCGACTTAGTTAACTTTATACTTTAAGGTATTCTTAATAAGTTTAATAACTAGTATCTCCTCTATATCCTATTCCTTATAGTTAGTAATTACTTCTCTTAATAATTTAAGAGATTCCTAGCTGGGTAGGGGGTTATTTAGATCCTTAGTTAGAATATCTAATATAAACACGTTATAGATTATAGAGCTATATAAGAGTTTTAACTTATATAAGTTACTTACTTTTTATAAGATATAATAAGGTCATTTCTACTAATTAAATAGTTTCTAGCTTAGGCGGTTACTCTTTAAGTTCTTAGTTAATAAATAAACTTAATTACTAACTTTCTAATCGATTTTCCTTTAATATTAGTTTATACTTTTAGTTATAATTTCTTAAGCTTTCTCTATATTTACTTTAGTAATTTCCTAGGCTTTATATATTTAAGTAGCTATTATAAGGGCCTCGGCTTGGTTTAACTTCTTAATTAAGGTAGTAGATTTAAGAGAGTTCTAATCTTAACTAGTTCTAAGGTTAATTCTAAACTTAAGTTAATATAGTATTATATTAATAGACGAGTAGGGAAGGGTTATTTATACTTAATTTATAAGGGGGAGGAGGTTACTCTAGTTATCTTAGTAGTATAAAATAAAAGGCCTTAGCCTTTAATTAATATATTAGTTTATAATCTCTATCTAACTATTTATTTCCTTATAATAAGCTATTAATAGCTTAATCTTAATACTAATAATTTAATAAAACTCTTATTAAAAGGAGGATATAAATTAAGGGCCTTAGTTAAATATAATAAACTTAGGGGTATAATTAAATTAATATATCTATTATATAAAGAGTATAACTAAACCTCTTATATTAATTATTTTATAATATAGGATAGTGACTAAGTCCTTTTTAAGTTAATTAACAATTACTAGAATATAATTATAACCTTACTTATTTAATAGGAATTCCTTAAAATCTATATGTAAATATTATATAAAATAGGCTAAGATTAATAGGGGGTATAACTAGTCTTACTACTTTATTTAATTTAAATAAGTATACCTATAAGTTCTATAATTATTAATATACGTCTTATAATCTAAGCTTATTTTAATCTAATAATATTTTAGTATTAATAATTAGTAAGTCTTTTAAGTACTAGGGTAAGTACTAGATACCTAATTATATACTTCTCTAATAAGCCAAGTATATAACTTAGTATTCTATTATATATATAGCCTTCCTTTATATAATAGTAGGTTTTTATTATTAATACTATATTCTAGGGGTAAGTTTTCACGGATTTCTTAGAAAGATTTTATATTATTAGTTTTTAAGTCCTAAATTAGCTCTAAATCCTCTAGGGCTAATAGGAGGGATACGAGGGTAGTGATATACTTTATAGACTTCTTAATAAAGACTTTTACTAGTTTAGTATTAATTTAGGGGTTTAACCTCACTAGTCTAAGTAGAGTCCTTAAATAACTATCTCTTTTAATAAGTTCTTAAGTAGTAATATCTTATTCCTTATAACTTAAGATATTTACTTTTTAATTATTTTTACTTATTATATATATAATTTAAAAGTTAAAGTTTAAAAGGAACTTTATTTATTTAACTTATTTAATTATAAGTAACTTAGTAATTATAAAATATTCTAGAAATTAATAGTCTAAATATACTCTAATATAGCTTTAAACTAATATTAATTCTAGTCTTTACTTTCTAAATACTTTTATAATAGTAAAAAGTTCTTTATTATAAATCTTTTAGTTAATCTTATAACTAACTAAGACGTGAGAGTAAAAGGCTATAGGATATTAATTTCTATTAAGATATAACTAGAAAAATATACTTATAATAACTTTATTTAATAAATTAATTACTAACTTAGTTTCTAATTAGGGGTTAAAATAGTAGAGCGTAACTAGGTCTAATAACTAGTTCCTTAGAGTTTTAAAGGCTTTTATATATTTATTAGTCTAGATAAATAGTTTAAAAAGTTAAGTAATTATACTTAAGGGCTTAATAATATAGCTAAAGTCGCGAATAAACTAATAATAAAAATTATAAAATCCTAAGCATAACTTTACTTTAGTTACTATATTTAGTTTAATCTAGTCCTAAAGAGGCTCGATTTTCTTAGGGTCGATTTTAAGTCCTTTAATAATTAGTATATAGTCTAAATACTTAGTTCTTTTAATACTAAATTCGCTCTTTTTAATATTAACTTATAAGCTAGCTTCTTAGAGGCGAGTTAGAACCTTATATATATATTTATTATATTCTAAGGGATCTTTAGAATAGATTAAAATATCGTCTAAGTAAGTAATATAGAACTCGTCTAAGTAATTAATTAATATATTATTTATATATCTTTAAAAAGTAATAGGGCTATTATATAAATTAAAGGGTAAAACCTTATACTTATATATATTATATTATATCTTAAAAGTAGTATACTCCTTAGAGTTAAGGTCTATTTAGATCTAATAAAAGGCTTATTAAATATTAAGCTTAGTAAATATATTAGCTTTTAATACTCGGCTAATTAGCTTATTAATCCTAGGAATAGGGTATAGGTCGTTACGAGTAAGGGAGTTTAGCTTATAGTAATTAATATAGAAATATAGACTATTATTAACTTTCTTAATAAAAGTATTAAGGAAGTAAAGGGGCTAGAGCTATTAATAATAAACCCTTTATTTAAGTTATTAATTAAGTACTACTTTATAGCCTTAAGCTCTTTAGTAGATTATTAATATAAAGGCGAAAAGTAGTTAAGTAATAGGGCTTTTAACTAGATCTTATAATTATATAAATAGTGAAGAGGGAGTTAATCTAATACTTCCTTATTAAAAATATCCTAAAATAAGGTATAGTTAAGAGGTAATAGCTTATTAAGTAGTTCTCTATTCTCTTACTCTTTATCCTTTATAGTTTTATTAATTAAACGATCTAGTTTATAAAGGCTCGTCTAGAAGAACTCTATTCTAGGCTATTTTATATTAAAGTATAAGGCGTTAGCCGAAATCTAATAAATATTAATAATTAGGGCTATTTTAGCGGTTATATATCTATAAATAAGGGACGTTATATACTTCCTTAGGGTAAGAATCTTAGCTAGTTTTTATATAGTTTAGTGGGTATTTATAATAGGTTTAGAGTATAGTTATAGAACTAAGATTAGAATATTTCTAAGACGGCTTCTCTTATAACGTCTTATTTAATCTTTTAGGGCTTAATCTCTTTAGTTTATATCTATTTAATAGTTAAGAGATTTAGCTTATAACTTAGGAGAAAAGTATAGTAGTTTAATCTCCTTTACTAAGTAGGGATTTAGGGGTATATTAAATAGTTAAATAAGTTTATTATACTTAGGATTAAGGTATACCCTAAAGCGTTTTATTTATTTAATACTAATAATTATATCTTAGTTTCCTAGGTCTAAGATAAGAAAGGGGTAGTTCTGGATTTAATAACTATTAATTATTAATATAACGACGAGCGTCACGTGCACGGTTCAGGCCCCCCCCCCCCTGAACCAGGGGGATTCTAGCTAGTGGCGCGGCCGCACGGGCTAATTTCCTCTCATTTAGCTAGCTCTCTCTCCTCTTCTTCTCTTCTCTCTTTATCTTCTTCGTTTCCTTAGTACTAGACCTATGGAATCGATCCTTTTAGCCTACGTACGCACTCCCATATGCCTCTACTTAGCTTATAATCGTCCGTGTCGTTACAATTAAGTATAATTAAATAAACTAATTTATAGAGACTTTAGTTTTATTATTAAATCCTCTTATTAGAATAGTGTAGAGGAGTTAATAAAGGGGGGTATTTAATAACTAGAATAGTTATTTAATAAAGGGGTAGTTAATAAAAAGAAAACTATTTACTCTAGTATTTACTAAAGAATATAGGTTAATTTTATATCTATTTATACTAAGAGTACTAGAGACTAAGAATTACTTTTTACTTAGAAGTATAAATAAGTTTAAACTTAATAAATTATAAGTATATAGGCCTAGGAAAGAGTCTCGCCTTAGGCTTCTTTATTTCCCTCTTAAACTAACTTTAAATTATCCTTTATTTCTTAATTATTATTATTATATTTAAGTATTTCGTTAATCTCTTAAATTATAATATAAAGCTTAAGTAGTTTAAAGTAATCTTTCTTAAAATAACTAGTCTTACTATATAAGAAATAAGTATCCTTAAGTAGTATTAACTTAATTAAGGGTTAAATAAGTATAATCGAAATTCGTAGACGTTTAATTATAGTTTTAGGTATAGTAGCTAGTCCTAAAGAAGTAAAGGGTTAGAAGGGTTTTAGTATTAATTTAGGTATTATAGTAGAGTTAACTATTATAAGCTTTATTTAAAAGGGGTATTTTAAAAGAAAGAGAGATTATAATTAAAGTTCTTATAGTATTCGAGATTAATTAATATTAGGCTAGTTACTATTTAATAAAAGTTTATATTCTAGAGGTATTTTAATATTATAGATTCTTTTCTTAATTATAAAGTAATTTTATCTTATATTTAGTAAAACTAATTAGCCTCTAAAACCTCCCTAAGTACTATTATATTATAAAAGCGGGTAGTAAACTCTAAGAAAGTCTTATTAATATAACTTTTTTCACTTATTATTATATTATAAAATTAGTTCTAATATTCCTCCTTCTTATATCTAGTTATAAAATAGGATTTAAGAGTTTTAATTATCTTATTAACTATAGTATAGTTATTATTATTTAACTAATATTATAGCTCTAAGTATAAGCGGGCTAGGCTAGTAGTTATAGACTAGATTAAAGCTTTCCTTATAATTTCCGTCTTATAATAGTCTATATTAACTATAAAATAGTCTCGAATTAATATTCACTATTAGTAGAAAGTAGGATTTATACTATCTTTAAGAGGCTCGATTTTCTTAGTAAGTTTTAACTTCATAGCTTATATAGTTAAAGTTAGGCTTAGTTTAGGGGTAGTTTAATAGATATAAGGCTATAGAGGGGGTATTAGTTAAGGGGCCGGCCCCCTAAGGGGTAGTAGGGGAGATTTAGAAGGGTTTTAAAAGGGGGATAGTTTAATTAATAGCCTTACTTAATTTAATAACTTAATATCGGCTAGGCAATTATATTAGTTTATAACTATATTACTAAGTATTATAATTATTATTATAAGATTAGTTATATCTTTTTATATATTTATATAGTTTATTTCCTAACTTACTTCTAAGGCTTAGATTATTTTATATATATTATTAGAATTACTAAAATTACGTTTATCTTAAGGTTTCCCCTTTTAATTTAATAAAGGAGCCTAGGATAATTAATTAATAAGGGCCTAGGGTATTAATAGTCCTATATTAGATTTACTAGAACTTATAGGCTCTCTTAGAGATATAGGTATTAATAGTATTTTAATATAGGGTTAGTAGGGATTTAGTAAGTATTTAGTTTATTATAAGAGAAGGTCTTCGTGATTCTAACTTTACTCTTATTTATAAATACCTCTATACTAAGGGGGTCTTTTAGAGTCTCTTTAATTAAATAATCTACTCCCCTTAATATTATATTATAACGATTTTACTAGTATTCTAAATTAAATTAGACCCTAATTCTACTAGCTATCTAGGAGGTCTCTAGGATCCTAGCTATTTAAGTTATTATAATTCCTACTAACTTCTAGTTTATAGCGCGTGTCTAATTCTTATTTAATAACCTATAAGCTTACTATAAGATATTATATAAGCTGTCTCTAGTAGAGGTAATCTTTAGATTCTAATATAATAATATAAGCGATTACTAGTTAGTAAAGGGGTATATAGTAGTATATTTAGTAGACTAAAAGGATTAACTTATAGGCTTATTATAAAGGAGAATCTAAAGATAAAGAAGAAAGCAAAAGGGATTCTTATAAGCCCTTATTTAAGTCCTCGTAAAATTACCCTTTATATTTAGTTTAACCCCTAGCCTAAGTGGGTAAGGGGGCTAGGCTCGGTTTAGCCATGCACGTGACCCTCGTCGTTATAATAAGTAGTAGTATAAGACACTAACTTAAGAGACTAGGCTAAACCTAAGACTATTAGTAATAGCTTTAAGATATACTTAACTTTAAATATATACTCTTTATTATACTCTAGCTAGTAGTTATCTTATTTAAGTAATTATAATTTATTATACACTATTATAATTATAGTTTAAGTATACTAATACTTACCTTAGTAACGAATACTAGTATTATCTAAGGTAGTATTTATATTACTATATCTTAAATTCTAAATCTAAATATTTAAAAGTAATTCCTAAGTACTTAGTTTAGTAATTAAGACCTTTACTAATAACCCTTAAGCCTTATTAAGTTAAACTCAACTTATTATAACTAAATAAATAAAGAAGACTAATTAAATTATCTTAAAGAATATTAATACTAATAACTAGAGACTAGTAACTTAGGATTAAGAAGGCTAGTATTTATATAACTTAGTTTACTATATACTATTTACTAAAGAAGCTAAAGCACGATTACGTCTTATAATACCTTATATAAGCTAGCTTATTTAAACTATACTATCGCGACTTTAGAAAAAGTTAGTTTTAATTATAATCTTCTCTTTAACTAAGATTAAATATTATAAGATTATATAAGTCCTCTTAGTAATAATTATTAATATAATTACGTGAAGTGATAATATAAAAATAGAATAAGGGATTATAATTCTATAACCCTAGATTATATTAAGAGACTTAGAATAAAATTTTAGAAAATAAAAGACTTATAAATAATTAATTATTTACTCTTATAATTTTATTAAAAAAGATATTAACCTTAAACTACTTATCTTTTATTATAAAGTTATTAAACATTTTACCTCTTACTCTTAAATATATTATAATATATAGTTATATTTTAAAATTATTATATACTTATTAATAATAAAAGGAATTCCTTTAAACTTAGACTATTATAAGCCGCGCTTATATCTCTATAAGTTATAGTCTTAACTTATTTTAACTATTAGATATTACCTCTAATAGTCTTATTATAAATTATAATTATAATAATTATAAGCTACTATATACTACTTATTTATTACTAGTTAAGTCTACTTTTTATATACTAAACTCGAAAGTTATAATATTTATATTAAACCCTAGAGTAACTAGTATATCTCCCTTTAGTATTTTAAGCTTATATAAGAAAGGGCAAGTAGGTTCTAATTAAGTAAGTAAGCTTAAGTTAAACCTATTTAATAACTTTTCTTTTATTATACTTATACCTTTAACTAATATATTATTTAGCTTTAAACTAGCTTTAAATACTATACTTACTTATAATTTAAGCTCTACTTTTAGCGCTAGCTATATAAGTATATCTTCTTAATACCTTATACTTAAGGTTTAACTTTTTTAAAAGCACGAAATAGCTTAATATAAGGCGCTCGCTATTATAGTTACTTCATTTAATATACCCTCTCTTAAATATATTCACGTCTTTATTAATATAAGTAATAAAAGGGAGAATTACTAATTAGTAGATATAATAAAATATTATTATAAAGGCGTAGAGTTATTACTCTTATAATTAATATTAAGGTTAATTAGGGAATATATATAAGTTAAGATTAAATATTAAGAGAGAAGTTGTGAGGCTTAATAGTAGTGTGCTACGCAAGCTTTAAGTAAGGCTAAAGAAGTATATCTAACGTAATAGAGTCTTTAGCTCTTAATACTCAATTTTAGTATTTAAACTAATTAATACCCTTCTTAAGGGCTTATAGGACACGTCTTATATCCTCTAGCGTAACGTAGGGATTACGTAGGCGCTATCCTAGAATAGCTTAACACGCCTAGACCACGCTTCCACGTGATCCTAAGTCCTACTCGTTATATCTTATCTCTAACCCTCCTTATATTCCTAGTACTTAAATCTCTTATATTTCTTATATAATAGTTTAACCTTATACTTAATAAGGCTCTACTCGCTTTCCGCTTCTTAAGCTACTCTTATCTTATACTTCTAGCCTTATAAAACCCCTTTAACCCTATAATTAATAATACTTCTCTAGCTTATAAAATATCTCCTCTTTGTGTTTTCTCTTTATCCCTTTAACCTTCTAATAGATAAGGTATATAAGTAAGTGTTTATCTTTATATTAAAGAAGGATAAAGATATAAAGAGATAAGAGTATATATAAAAAGGGTTAAAGATAAGATAAAGTAATTATAATTATTAATACTTAGAGAAGGTTAAGATATAAGATTTAGAGTATCCTTATCCTCTTATATCTCTACTTAGAATTAATAAAAGGCTAATTAAACCTTTAATCTTATCTCGAGTCCTTTTCTAATATTAGCCTTATTTTATCTCTTTATTAATATAAAATAAATATTTACTTATAGTATACTATACTCCTTCTTAAAGTTTACTAAGATATTCTCTCACTTTATATAAGGTATAAGTTTTAAGTAAATTTTCTTTAGTTTTAAGGTATTTAAAGTTCTTATAAAGAGATTTAATTATATTAAGGCTACTAAGTATATATTTAGTAAAACTTTTAAATATTTATATATTTAGATATTTTAAAAGAGAGTTTATAGTTAATCTTATATATAATATAATAATAGTCTAAGATATTAGTAAAAGGAGCTCATAGCTCTAGTTTCTAAATAACTTTATATAAAATAAGTATTATTAATAGGAATTTAATATTAAAGAAGAGAGATATATAAAAGATATCCCTTATTATAATAAGACGTAAGGGGATTATAATTTATTAAGTCTAAGGCTATACTAGAGTAAAAGAAATATTTAAGTATTATATAACTTTAATAAGATTATTATTTATTATCTTACTTATATCTTATTTAGTATTACTTAGGCTCTTAATAAAGTGAAATATTTCTATCCTTTATAAGAGAACTCTATTATATAATAAGAGATAGTCTATAGTAGACTAAGTCTTTATATATAATTATTACACTTATTACTAATATAAAAGGCTATAATAGATATTAGTTAACTAATTATTAAAGGAAGGGACTCGAGGTCTAAGCCTTTATAAAAAGGTTAATTAAGAAGAGAATAGAGATTTATAAGTAACTCTTACTTAAATAAATAAAAACTAGAGATAATTTTATTTTAAGTTATATATTTCTTATTATTAAATTTAATAAGATAATTCTACTTCTTTATTTTATTATTATAATTTATAATTCTAAACCTAGTCCTTATATAACGTTTAGGGTAAGTAGGCTATATCTTTAAGTTTATTATTCCTTAAGATAACTTCTATGACGAGTAGGACTTAGGATCACGTGGAAGCGTAGTCTAGGCGTGTTAAGCTATTCTAGGATAGCGCCTACGTAATCCCTACGTTACGCTAGAGGATATAAGACGTGTCCTATAAGCCCTTAAGAAAAGTATTAATTAGTTTAAATACTAAAATTAAGTATTAAGAGCTAAAGACTCTATTATATTAAATATACTTCTTTAGCCTTACTTAAAGCTTATATAGTATATTACTATTAAGCCTTATATTCTAATTAATCTAACCTTTAGGAGGTAGTTTATTATAAAGTAGTTAAGTAATTTATTACTATAATATTAAGAGGATTAAGAAGTACTAGAAGTACCCCTAGGGATACGCCTATAGATAGTAGTAGGACTCTTAGGGGATAACTAAGCTAGGAATTAACGAATATAGGGCTAGTAGATAAATTAGTAGCGGCTTACTACTATATTACTAAATTAGAGGAGGAAGTACGAATTAGGGCTAAATTAGAGGTAGTAGAAGCCTAGATCTGCTAGCTTAAGAGCGTAAATACGTCTATAAGTATAGCTATAGTAATATAATATATACTTATCGCCTAGCCTATAGTATATCCTATCTACTATATACTAAAGACGAGGGAGTTACTAAATTATAAGAGAAGGACTATTAAGGAAGCCTAGGACTTCTTCTACTAGGCGGAGCTTAAGTAGAGAGAAGACGGGGATATAATATAGAATATAGATACTATTAAGGTTATATATTATATATCCTATTTTAAAGGCGTTACGTGAGACGTATAGAAGCGGAAGGAGTAAATAATAGATATAGATAATACTAGCTAGAAGGAATTTATAGAATTTATAAAGAATACTATCTCTAACCTAGAGAACTATAGTATTAATATAATTACTAAATATTAGGAGGCTATATAGCGCCTAAACTAGAGTATCTAGAGTTTTATATCTTACTTAAATAGCTTAGAGAATAACTTAGGATATAATAAGGGACTATAGAATAGGAATAACCTCTTAAGTAAACTAAAGCCGGAAATATATATAGAGATTAACTATTAAGGGAATATTCTAATAAGCCGGGAATAGCTAATTACTATAATAGTATAAGTAGAGAACTACTTAAGTCTATTTAGTAATAAGCTAGGGCGTTATAAGGAGACCTTAGGATATAAGAGATATAAAGGCGCGAGTTCTAATAAGGGGGAATATTAATAAAAGAGAGGAAGATCTTAGTTACTATAATAGGATTTAGGAAGAAGGCGTTTCGATAACGTGACTATAGGCTTAAATAGTACGCTAACTATAGGAGTTAGGGATAGGAGTAGTATAACTTATTATAGATATAAGAAGGAAGGGTACTATACTAGTACTTATATTATATAAGCTTATTTTAATTATAGTAAAGAGGGCTATAGAGTATATACTTACCTAAAACTAAAGAAGTAGGGAAAAGAGGGCACCCTATAGTAGTTATACTTATTTATATTATACTAGACGAGATTTAAGGAATAAGACTCGTGATTAATATTACCCTTAAGATAAAGAATAATAGCTAATAGGTAAAAGTACTAGTAGACTTAGGGGTAGAGGTAAATTACGTGAAAAGGAGACTTGCTTTAGAGATAAATATTCTATTATTAAATAAAGGAGTAACGCTATTAGTATTACTAGATAGGAAAAGGATTTACTTATATAGAGACTACGTTTTTAAAGTAGCTACTAAGGACTTACTTAGGGACTATAAGAAGTATAATATACGCTTTATATTATGTGATTTTAATCTTAATAATATTAATATAATACTTAGATACCCTTAGCTAACTACTATAGACCTCTTAATCTCCTTTAAGAAGGCGATATAGAGATATTAGATCCGGCTAAAGAGGCTAGAGGTTATAAGTATAAAAGAATTTACTAAGGAACTAAAGTATAGATTATATATTTATCTTTTAACTATAGTACTAGTACTAGGAGGCCGACGTATTACTATAGTATTAGTAAAGGGGGTTATTTATATTCTAGAGAAGTATTAAGACCTTTCTAAGGTATTTTCTACTAATACTATAGGTATCCTTCCTAATTACTATATAATAAAGTACTATATTAATCTAGAATCCGGCTTATAACTACTATATAGTCCTATCTATGCCCTATTTAAAAAGGAGCTTAATATTCTACGCGAATATCTTAATGTAAGCTTAGTAAAAGGTTAGATTTATCATTCTACTAATCTAGTAAGTACTCTAATTATATTTATTCTAAAGAAGGGAGACGGACTTCGTCTCTATGTTAATTACTAAGGGTTAAACCGGATTATAATTAAGAATAGAACGCCCCTACTACTTATTAGTAAGACTATAGATAGGCTTAGGGGAGCGAAGATCTTTATAAAGCTAGATCTAAAGGATACTTACTATTAGTTATAAATCCGGGAAGGTAATAAGTAGAAGACTACGTTCTATATATGCTATAGGTACTTTAAGTATTATATTATACTATTTAGACTTTCTAATACCCCTATAACCTTTTAGGCGTATATTAACCACGCGCTTATAGGACTCGTGGATATTACTTATATGATATATCTAGATAATATCTTAATCTACTCTAAGAACCTGGAGGACTATATAAAGGTAGTCTAAGAGGTACTTAAATAGTTAGAGTAATATTAGCTCTTTATAAACCTAGAGAAATACGAGTTTAATATAGAGAAGGTTAAGTTCTTAGAGTTTATTTTAAGTCCTAATAATATAGTAATAGAGGCTAGTAAGGTTACTACTATTCGTGATTAGCTAGCTCTAAAGAGTATTAGAGAAGTTTAAGTATTTCTAGGGTTTATTAACTTCTACTAGAGGTTTATTTATAGATATTCTAGGGTAGTAAAGGGCTTATCCGACTTATTAAGGGGTAATAGTAAGATTAAAGACCTATTTATCTAGATAAGGGAAGTAGTATGAGCTTTTAAAGAGTTAAAAACTATATTTATAATAGCGCCTATCCTTTATTATTTTAATCTAGTATTAAGGATTATAGTAGAGACTAATACTTTAGGATTTGCTCTTATAGGTATTATATTCTAATTATTTAATAAGAGTATAGATATATAGTAGTACCCTATTGCCTTTTATTTAAAGAAGATATTAGAAATTAAATATAAATATAAAATATATAATTCTAAGCTATTAGCTATTATTTTAGTATTCTATATCTAGTAATACTACTTAACGTATATATAGTATATTATCGTCGTGAAGATAGACTATAATAACCTTAAATACTTTATAACTAAGAGAAAATTAAATAGTAGATAAGCTAGGTAAGCTAAAGAGTTAGCTACTTTTAACTTTATACTCGAGTATTAAATAAGGAGTAGTAATCCTACTAATAGGCTATTAAGAAGGCTAGACCTAGTAGAAAGAGCTTTAGAAGGCTTATTATTACCTATATTATATAATAAGCTAAAAAATATAGAATAGAAAGCTTTATAAGTAGCGGCTATATGCCGTTATACTAACCCTACGACGCCGAAGAATAAGGCCTAAGAGAAAGGAAGTAGGCATTCCTCGATTAGCGAGATACTAAGGAATTCTAAAGAAAAGGAAGACTACCTTAGTAATAAAGTAGAGGGTATAGAGCCCTTACTTAAGCTTATTGCTAGTATAGCTAGTTATAAATAGTACGTATTATAGGTTATTACTATAATAATAATAGAACCTAAAATAGTATATTAGGAGAGTAGAGAGATACTAATTAAACTATTATTAAAGCTATAAGGGAGTAATCCTTTTATATAATAATAGCGGTATAAGAGGTTCCTAAAACCTACTATAACTAGAGCTATTAAGACTTAGGAACTTAATATAACTAGGTTATTAAGATATTATAACGCTATATATATACTAAATAAGCTAGTAGTAAAAGCTAAGCTATTATAAGTAAATTATAATAATCCTTTAGGAGGCTACTTTAGTATAAGTAAGACGCTAGAGATCCTCTAGAGAAAGTACTTTTAGTATAATATAAGAAAGGATATACGAGACTATATAAGAATATATTAAATATATTAAAGGATGAAGGTAAAGAGATATCTATCCTATAGTATACTTAGTTTATTCCCTATCCTATCTAAATCGTAGTAAGAGATTACGCTAGACTTTATTATAGGGTTACTACTATTAAGGTTTAAAGGTAAGGTTTATAACTTAATCCTTATTATTATTAATAAATATATAAAGATAGTATAATATATCCTAATAATAAAAGAAATTATAGCCCTAGAGCTAGTAGACTTATTTATACTATATATAGTTAAAGACTTTAGTATCCTAGTAAGTATAATAAGTAATAGAGGCTCTATTTTTATAAGTAAGTTTTAGACGAGTCTCTACTTTTATTTAAAGATCTAAAGACGACTAAGTACTATATTCTACTTATAGACTAATAGATAAATAGAAAATTTAAATTAAATATTAGAGTAATACCTTAGATATTATATTAGTTACTAGTAAGATAACTAGGCTATAAAGCTAGTACTTACTAAGTTTATATATAATAATTTATAGTATTTAATAATAAGAATATCTCTATTCTATACTTTATATAGTTTTCACTTAAATATCGAGCTATATATTAAGGATAATATTCTAGAAGGGGAGGTACTAGTAGTAATAGAAAGAATTAAGAGAATCTAAGAAGAGTGAGAAGTTTTAGAGAAGTACTAGTAAGAAGTAGTAGATACGTAGAAGAGGTACTATAATAAGAAATATATTACTAGAGAATTTAAAATTAGAGATAAGATTATACTTTATATAAAGGATATTTAATAGCTTTAGCTTAGCGTAAAGCTTATGGATAAGTACCTAGGACTATTCTAAGTAATTGAGATTATAGGGGCTTATAAATAAGTATATTATTTAAAATTACTACCTTCTTATAAGATTTATAATATCTTCCACGTTTCCTTATTAGAGCTATAGTACTACTAGGTAGGCGCTGTCTTAGAACTAGAGCTAGTTAAGATTAATAGAGAAGAGGAATATGATATAGAGTTAATTTTAGTATATTAAGAGAGTAAGAAGGGGAGAGAGTATCTCGTTTATTAAAAGGGCTATATACTTATAGATAATATATAAGAACTACTAAAGAACCTCACTTATATACTAGAAGTATTATAAGAGTATTTAGATTAAGGGAACGTTGCTATATGTAACGAGTAGGACTTAGGATCACGTGGAAGCGTAGTCTAAGCGTATTAAGCTATTCTAGGATAGCGCCTACGTGATCCCTACGTTATACTAGAGGATATAAGACATGTCCTATGAGCCCTTAAGAAGGGTATTAATTAGTTTAAATACTAAAATTAAGTATTAAGAGCTAAAGACTCTATTATATTAGATATACTTCTTTAGCCTTACTTGAAGCTTACGTAGCACACTACTATTAAGCCTTATACTATACTAGTAGTAAAGCGGAGGTATAAAGGATAAATGCTTTTATTATAAAAACCTATCCGAAAACTATATAGAAGTATTAAGAGACTCTACTATTATATATTACGTTAATCTAGCTTTAATCCTTACTTAGGCTCGCTAGACCCTTACCTCTATTACTATTAGTATTATTATTATTATTATCTAGAATATTATAAGAGATTAGTAAAAGGTTAGTCTTAAGAGAGTTAGCTATTAATATAGTTATAGGAAGAAAATACTTACTTAGTACTAGAGAATATTAATAATACTATTAAGAGAAGTTTATATTTAAGCTAAGCTTATAAGAATAGCTTAACTTATACCTTAGATTATTATAAGGATATAGGCGCCGCGTATAGTAGCTTTAATATAAGAGGTATAGGTAGCCTATTAAGCCGTGATAGTAGTAATAGCGGCTTAGCGCTAATTAGAGTTAGCTAGTGTTACTAAAGTAGCGTTAACCTTATAGAGTAAGCGGTTAAGGTAAGGGATATAGGATTATAGAACCTTTAAGATTAGTATAAGAGAGGCTAAAGAGGGGTAAGTACTCACGACGTAATATAGCTTATTTATTAACTAATAATAGTTATAAACTAAGTAGTTACCTTACTTAATATAGTAGATATTAGGATTCTATATGAGGTTTTTAGAATATTATAAGTAGTATTATTAAATTAGTACTTTAGGGGTACTAGCTAAATAAGGAGCGATATTATAATAAGTAAGAGGAGTATTTATAATAAATAATAGGGAAAGAGAAGAGAAGAAGGATAAGGGTAAAGGTAAGGCTTAAGGATACTTAAAGAGGAGATAGAGAGATAAAGGAGGGCTAAGGTAATTATAGAAGATAATATTAATAAAAGAAAGAAAGGAGGCTAAGAGGGCTAGGAAAGGGGGTTTTATATTACCCTTCCCTACTTAGTTCCTATACTTACTATATTACTTTATTAAGGAACTATATAAGAAAACTATAAGATATAATTCACGAACTACTTAGAAGATTAGATTAATAGTAAGTAAATATTAGATTAATAGTATAATCCTTATTCTATACTAGGAAAATAAAGTTATAATTTATAAGCTAATTAAAAGATAAGATTAATAATAAGTAAATATTAAATTAATTATAATACGCTTCTAGGAAGCTAGGAAGATAAAGATACGATTTATAAACTAATAAGGAGATAGGATTAATAGTAATTAGAGATCGGATTAATTATAGGGCCTTAGGTTAATAATAGAGGGACGAAATAGGTATATTACTTACTTATAGGATAGATTAAAATATAAGAAGATATTATAGAAAAGGATAGGATTAGAAAGTAGGAAATATAGGTCTATGTAATAGTAACGACCTCTTAGGGATAAGAGTCTAGGAAGGGGGTTAATATAATAAGTAGGACTTAGGATTACGTAGAAGCGTAGTCTAGGCGTATTAAGCTATTCTAGGATAGCGCCTACGTGATTCCTATATTATGCTAGAGGATATAAGATATGTCTTATAAGCCCTTAAGAAGGGTATTAATTAGTTTAAATACTAAAATTAAGTATTAAGAGCTAAAGACTCTATTATATTAGATATATTTCTTTAGCCTTACTTAAAGCTTACGTAGTATACTACTATTAAGCCTTATATAAGATAAGGGTATTATAACTAGTTAAGAATTCTATATCTTAGTAAAAGGACTTAAGATAATATAAAAGGTTTAATTAGCCTCTTATTAATTCTAAGTAGAGATATAAGAGGATAAGAATACCTTAAATCTTATATCTTAACCTTCTCTTAATATTAGCGCTTATAATTATAATTAAAGAGTTAAGAACCTTATTTATCCTTAAGGTTTATTTAAGAACCTTATTCTCACGTCCTACCTTATACTAGTTCTTTTTAATTTAATATACTACTTAACTCTAGTAATATATTTATAACTTAAGAACCTCCTTACCCTTTTAATAATATTCTTCTTTCTCTTAACTCTCCTTCCTTAGATATATAATTATAGTGCCTCCTCTTTCTAAAAATTAATACTAAAAGTAGTATATATTAAACTAGTTCCTTTTTATTTAACTATATAATAATAAACGGATAATAATATTTATAATATCCTAATTATTTAAGTAAAGATTTAATCTCACTAAATATATAATTACTTTTAAATCGCCTATATTATATATATAGCCTAAGCTACTACTCTTAAGATACGTCGCTATAAGTAATATATAGAAATATTTTATATACTAACTTAGTCCACTTACTCTTTAGTATTATATTATTATAAAGTTACTTAATAATTAAAGGTCTCTTAATTAATAATAACTTCTCTTTATATTAAGTTTAAGAATAAAGTTAGAGAAGGCTTAGTATATATAAGATTAGCTTAGGCCTATATAACTAGGTCTATTAAAAGAGGTGCTAGAGTGCGACTATATAAATAGTATTAATCGTATCCTTTATTACTATAACGCCTTTCTCAACTCTAGTTAATATTTAGTAGATCGAATTAAGGAGGTATTACTCTTCTTAACCGCTTCCTTAATTATAAAAGACTAAGCCGCGGATATAATATTCTTTATCTAAGAAGAATATTAGTGAGATAAAGGCTAGGGAAGGAGGTCGACCTTTATACTATATATATATTAAGGATATAGACGAGTAATAATTCTTAGTATTTAGTGAACCTCGATATTTATCTCTTAATTATCTTTACTTATATCCTAATCTAGATTACTACTAAATAAATCTTCTATTATACCCCCCTCCTCCCTACCCTACTCCTCTATCTCTATACCTTCCGTCCTATCTCCCTATATCGCCTCCTCCTTATTAACCACCTACTCGCCCTTTAATCCCTATAGTACACCTATTAACACGAACCTCTTACTTAGTAACCAAATACCTTATTTATTCCATAATACCCTTAGTAACATAACTTTATTCCTCTACTATACTATCCCTAATAAAAACTCCTTACTTAATTCGCGACCTCTATTCCCACGACTAAACTAATACTATAAACGACTTTAAATCACTAATATAACTATATTTTGCGCTAACTTATCTATCTACTTCTCTAAATCTACTACTAGGAGGGACGTCCCTTACGCGCGTTTATTACGAGATAAAAGCGTCGGATAAGAGACGTAGAATATTAGAGAGAATAGAGGAGGAATGTCTATATATAAAGTCGAGGAGTTAGAGAGGGACGCGCTCCTAATATACTATATAGCCTAGGGAGGAGAGGAGTATATATATTAGACGGGTATCGCGTGGGCGGTTATTGAGATTATTATTTATAAGGGAGGTGAGGGGAATTATAGGGTTCGAGATAGTGATTAGGGCGGGTTGTGAGGGTGCTATTCTTAGTAGAGATAGGGGAGAGGCCGAGGGGTGGCTATGGGTTTAAGGGACGTCGCCGTCGACCTCTACTATAATAAGTATGTTAATCCGTCGTGAAGATGCCTTCAAGTAGTAGATCACTAGCGGTTAGCAAATCCTTAATCGACGCTAAAGAGCCGAAATACTATATTAAGTGCTAGTAGCACAAGCTAAGACGAGAATAAATGATATCGCTGAATGGATCGCTATTACATTTAGAGATCGGGATCGCTATAAGGCTGACTTGTCCTCGACTTTTGGTTCAAAGATCTTGAAGAGATCCCGCTTGTCGACAGGCACGTGAAATGCACTCTGGCATTCTCGGCTAGCGCAGGGACGGGAGAATCTACAGTAGTCATCCTCCGTTAACTCTCTAAGGTATCGGTGCAATTCAAGCGCCGTCTTACTTTCCTCAGCCGCACTTGCGAGAGTCAGCGTTGAGGATAGTTCGCGCTACCCCGCACCAACCCCGCACTAAATTCCTTTAGGTTTCCACCACGGCTACTTAGTAAGAGGCATCCGTTACCAACCGCATTTCGAGCCCAAGGCGTTCTGCATCTACAAACGCGATACAGATATCCTGTATTATCAATACCCCAGCATTCCTTCAAACGCCACCCTTGTTTGGCTTTTCTCTGGATTGCACCCGCTCTCCCCTCGGTTTACTCCTCATCATTATCTCGACGTCCAGCACTCGAGAACAAATACCCCCCTGGTCGGAAAGGACAGCACAGTGACGCAAGCCTATCACTTGGCGATCTATCTTCACCGCCTTCAAAGGGCTCAAGCCGAGTACACAACTTCGCTATAGTCAATATGGATGAATCCGCAGGCTGGTTGATGGACACGCTCGAGCGCTGCGCTCCTAATATCCCCGAGAAACATGTATCGTTGACATCGGTGGCTCCGGCACTAGCATTGAACTCAAATGCCTTCATGCAGAGTGTGTATGTATGGAACCAAGAGACGGCACTTAGCGCCTCCTCTAATACCTTTAAGGTCTAGCTGCCTCAGTCCTATGACACACCATGAATCGACGGGTACATCACATGATGAGCATCAGCCATTAGGGAATGACGACGCAAAACCGGAGCCTCTACAGAGAAAAGTTCATACTAAATCTCGAAGGGGATGTTACAATTGCAAAAAGCGACGCATAAAGGTACATCTAGCACCAATTCACCAGACCGAAGACTGAGGTGTATCATAGTGTCCAGAGAATCATCCAACATGCACTCAATGTACTAGACATCGCCTCGAATGTAAATGGCCAGAGCTTTACATCAACAAAGCGGAAGAAGTTGTGAAGATGAGCCCGACAATCCCTCAGCAGGTAGAATTATCAACCCCGGTATTTAATATGCGAGACTTCAGGCTATTCCACCACTTCATCCACGACGCTTATCCTATTATTGAACCCATCGATAACGAATCTACCTGGACCCACAAGATTCCATGTATTGCACACAACGTAAGGTCTTATCATCCTGGGAATTTTTAGGATCCATCTAACCCACGGCTCAGTACAATTTTCTTCTACATGCAATGCTTGCTTTATCTGCATCTGATATTGAAGCGACATCGGGGAAGCCTTCCTCTGAGCTAGCACAAGCCGCCATCTCCCACCGCATCCTAGCTATCAAATCTTTCAACCGCGCCTTATCCGCTGGTCTACATACCTCCGAAGAAGGAAACGCGATGCTGGCAACCTGCTGGATCCTACTCTATCAGTCCATATTGATAGACCAAGGATTCTCTGAATACCTGACCTTTGTACGTGGCTGTGTTTTAGTACTTCTCCAGATGGGTAGCAAAAATCTGAAGTTCTTGTTCATGAACCTTGTTAGTGATGACGAGATTGAGAAGACACGACCGTATCTGCAACACATGCCGGCAGTTGACCTAAGGTCTGTGGATGCTGCATACGCATCACTAGAAGGTTTGGGGCCCTTATGTGAACGGGAAGTGGAGAAGATGCTGCAACAACGCCTGTTGGAAATTGTTCGTAATTTTTACATCTCTTCATGCGACGGTACGAAGTCTCTCTTTTAGGTGCAGAAAAGCAATGCTGACATCGTTCAATTAGGATACATTTCTTGGTTGAAAGGCTCCGTTTTCTTCACTTGCCAAATAAGTCATGCCGAGTTCCTAGCTATGATCGATCCCTCTCATGTCGTCGGCCAGCTGCTACTGTCGCACATGGCTGCAGTTCACACATTAATAACTCCTATTAAGCCAAATGAGCGAGCTGGTAGAAAGAATTTGCATTTTGCAAAGGGGCTGGTAAGATGGCTGGAGGTGGCCCATGCCAATATAGATCCAAGGATGAGGAGCTATTATGAATGGCCGACAAAGAGGGCTGAGGAAGTTCGAGAGTGGCTTCAGCATGAACAAGCGTCGGCGACCTGAGGATATGTTGAATGTTTCAGAGAGAAGTCAGACATTTACTAATCTCCAATGGGCCAGTGTGTCACGGATATTCACGTAGCTGTGTATAATGATAATTTATTACGCCCAAGGCTGATGATATATTTGGAGCCCGTTGCAGAACATCTCAAGGGAGTCAATTCGTTCATGTTTAGGCCTAAGGCAGCCTCTGGACCGGGGGGGATCATCGATCGCCAAATCACCCAATCGCCAGTCATTGCGATCGTATTCGCATTCACTGCCCCATCTGTGGTTGGCGACGCGGGCCATCAGCTTGTCTGATCATGCTTTGTGGATGTTGGAGATGCACTTAAACTGAGCAATCGGCACGGTTTAAGCCATTTCAGCCAGCTGAATTCACCACTGTTTTCGATCTCCTTCCGTTGTGCTCCAAATTTCTGAAATACTTAACGCTGTTACCGAGACGGTGAGAACGATCCAGGCTTCTCCAATTCAATTTCTACGTTGATGTTATCGGTTGCTTGTTGATCAATTTCAACATGCGCTACATTCCGTTTGTCGCTTGGTTCATCTGTCTTGCGGCCCTCATCCTTTGCCTAGTGACTTTCCTTGCGGGCATAGATGGGGACGTTATGGAGAATAATGCGATCCTAACTGTGAGGCATCTCTCTCCTGGCATTTTCTGTATAATACAGCACTAACACACCTTATTTATAGTTCAATACCTCGTCCCTAGGCATGAGCAAGTACAACAACTCCTCTACGCCTGCGCTCTCAGAGAACATCGGCTCTCTCCTCCCTCCCGGAGTCACCCAGCCACCGTCCCTTACCCAGTACCTCGGGGTAAGAGACTGGTACTCAATGCACTATCTCCGCACCTGCTCTGGCTTCTTCACCGCCTCCAGCAGCAACCCATCTCTTCTCACTCCAAAGAAGATCAATATAACATGTACCTCCCAAGGCGCCGGCTATGCCTTTATCCTCAACGAGCTGCTGCGGAATGGATTGAATCCCAGCGTTCAAGCCCTCGCTGATGATATTCCTGGATCACGCTATAATACTCGGCCGTGGTATTCGATGTGGCAGGTAGGCCAGGTGACCGGTATCTCGGCTTTCATTACCATACCGTATACATGGGCGGGTACTAGGAGGGTGAACGGCTATTGTGTGCTGTGGTCATTCGTATGCCCTTCTTTCTCCCTCCCTCTTCCGACTTCCGCCTTTTCCTTCCCGCTTCCACCCAAACGTTAGGAGCTCCTACTTACTAAACACAGCTCTCCTACATCTTCTTCAATATCAACGCCGGCCTTGTAACACATCAAATCTTCTCCGCACGCTCTCGGCTTGGTACATCAATTGTCCCATACCCATTAGGATTCTTGGCCCTAACATGGAGTACCTGTGTTGCCATGTTTGTGGTATTCGTGCTGATGCAGATTGAGTGGCGTTTCCAGCTTTGGACCTTGAACGGCGATAGAATCACACTTTATAGGAAACCAAAATACTGCAGCTGGCATTCAATGAACGCTTTGGGCAAGCCGGAGCAGATCCATGAAACTCAGATTAGGGATAAGGAATAAAGGGGGGTGGAGTTGGGGCTATTGGAGAATAAGACGGCTTTGGCGAAGAGGTAATGTGGGGAGGACGATATTGTATTACCGTTTTGTTTTAGTGACAGAATGAGAATTAATTAACACATATATTTACGTAGCTCCCCCCATGCATGTAGGACGTGGTTCTTCAAGTCGATCCTAACTCCCGCCAGCAGCACCTCGACCTAGGCCCTCGACCACTTCCGCCCCCGCGTTACTAGCGCCATGTTCACACCTTCGATGCCGTCCAAAATATTCTGCTCCGCCCACACCCCTCTCAGCTTGCTCAGTGTAATCGGGTGATCCCTCAGTTGCGGTAGGAAGTAGCTGTTAAGGGCCTTATAACTCCTATAACAAGACGCCGAGGTCACAGCCAGATTATATCGCCACTGGTTATACGCCCTGCGAGTCAACAAGGCGGGCTAGTCTCACCAACAACTCGCAGATATCCGAAGAGATCGAGGAAGTGAGGTGGCGGAGAGTCTGGATTTTGTGCTCTGCTCTATGCCATATAGTTCTCCTGATTCTTTTCCCTGAAGATTAAGATCTCTGTTCAATAGCTAAATAATTACCTGGATCGCCATTTGGCTCGGCAATCTAGGGGTTCTCTAAATGAAGTATAAGGGTCATTGGGTTTATCCCCGCGACATAATGGAACTCTATGCTATCGTTCGGTCAAGGCATTTTTTGATTTGTTCCAAGTCCTATAAGTGGGATCTTGAGGTAAAAGTGGTGCCCTAGTTGAAGTATGCTCCCCACTGCAATAAAAGGCTTGGAATATTATTCATTTGACGCTTTGAACTATGCTGGATCAAAGGCCAGTCTCGCCAAGACGAACTGCGGCTTTTTGCTTCAAATCTGACGAATGATTGGAGATATATTCCGCCACCATTTACTCAGCCCCAAAAATAAAAATAGCTCTATTAAAAGCGCTTAGCCTCTTTATATTAAAAGCTTCTTGATTTTAAAAGCCTCTTGATTTTAGAAGCGTCTTGATTTTAAGAGCCCCTTGATTTTAAAAGCGTCTTGATTTTAAAAGCCTCTTGATATTAGAAGCGTCTTGATTTTAAGAGCCCCTTGATTTTAAAAGCGTCTTGATTTTAAAAGCCTCTTGATATTAGCTAATACCACGTCAAAAGTAGCGCTCCTTAGATTCTTTGAGTAACTTGCACATGGCATAGGCACAATAACTTTATCTGACGGGAATGGAGATAGCAAGAATTCAGCTGGTGTCGCATACCAAGTATGGAATCGTCACTTTTATACCTGGTACTTCACCAGCAAAAAGCCAGACTGGAATCTGGAATGGGATGAACGGAATAAAAGTCCTAAAAGTGACAATTTAGATGAAGGAGACACGGAAGGTAGTATATGCACAGAAGAAACAGAGACAGAGGAAAGCTCAGTCGTATTCATACAAGCATCTAATCGAGGTATGTTAGTGTCTACTTTTGGATATTCTCGGGATCCTTGCTAATATAATCTTCGTCAAAGCCTTGGATTATGATTCTCCGGATGATATGGCTAGTACAATCGACGCTTTACCAATTGCCAGGCGTTGGTATCAAGAATGCCGAACTTTGCATAAGACTTGCAAGCGAAGTCCGAAATCAGCCATACCAACGCGACTCATCGATATTAGCGGTAACGAGCCTTGTCTGCGCCTCGCTGATGAATTAGGATCCGAGGTGGAGTATGCCACACTTAGTCACTGCTGGGGTTCTCTAAAGTTTACACGGCTCACAAAATCAACATTTGAGAGTTTTCGAAAGCGGATCCCACCGGAAGCGCTGACCAAGACATTCAAGAACGCTATTTTTATTGCTCAATATTTTGGATTTCGCTTTCTTTGGATCGATTCATTGTTTATTCTACAGGATAGTATGGAGGATTGGAGCAAAGAATCCACTTTGATGAGTGAAGTTTACGGAGAATGCGATCTAAACATCGCCGCTACTTCGGCAAAGGATGGCAGTGAGGGATGTTTTTTCCCCAGAGAAAGATCCTGGCGCTGTCAAGTCTCTCCCACTTCACAGACTGAACAAATATACGATTGCTACCCTTACTCTACACTTGAACCCTACGTTGATAGACTGAGCAAGCGGGCTTGGGTAAGAAGAACAGTCATCATCCCACATAACTAGTAATAACATCTTCTAGGTGCTTCAAGAGCGGTGTCTGTCTCAACGGACCGTGCACTTTGCCAACAATCAATTGTATTGGGAGTGTTGTGGGATTGTAGCGTCAGAGATCTATCCCAATGGATATCCGTTGTCCATTGCTAGAGATAAATTCCTTTACCAAAAACGCCAATTATCGCGCAGTAGCTGGCCTAAATTAGTTGAAATGTACTCTGGGGGATTAACAACCATGTCAAGCGATAGACTTGTTGCGATTGGAGGCCTTGCCAGAGTTATATATTCAAAGTCACAAGACGAATATATCGCAGGATTTTGGAAGAAGGGCCTGGAAGGTCAATTGTTATGGCAGAGTCATGGATTAAATCGGCGAATTGATCCATATTCAGCCCCTACTTGGTCGTGGGCTTCTCTTCAAGGAGGTGTCAGCTTTCATGATTGGCACAAAAACGAAAACGCCTTATCGCGTATGTGCACATTCAGAGTTCACGACATCCAGATGCAATACGTTTCTGATAATCCATTTGGACAGGTCAGAACCGGAATCCTCCGACTACGTTGTAGTCATCTGGCTTCTGGAGTTATTCAACGAGGTCCACTTTTTGTCTCTATAGGGAATTACGACTTTAATATTGGCCGTCATATAGCACATGATTTTCATATTTCATTTGATTGTATAGAGGAAGAAGAAAGAGGAGGAGAAGACGAGGAAGAGACTTGGTTCATCCATGTTCATGTGCTTCCTATTTGGACTGACAACTCCGCAGGTCTTCTACTCCGACCTACTGGACGAAAGAGAGGCCATTACGAGAGGATAGGCGCTTATCATACCTCTGAGCTGTCTACGCCGGCCATAGAAGACGCAAATTTGGTTGCGCTCGAGTGGGACCATCACTTTGCTGAGGTTTCAAGCGACAGTAACGGGAACAAAGAGTACTTTATAGACCTTGTGTAAATCTGAATATCTTGATAAAATTTACTTATCAGATTGAAATACAGCTTCATAAAATACAGTGAAGCTGACGCTAAATCCTAACTCGAGGTGAGGCGGTTTTGCATGCCAGATCTCGCGTAACGTGGACGGCGGTTAATTGAGCATTCTTCGCAAAATCCATACCGGCCTCTAATTCTTCTCAAAAAGCATGATTGGGTGCTGTTCGACTGCGGCCGCGGGGTTTAATCTTATTAAGGCTTTTATGCCGTTGCGTGACCCCGGAATTCAGGCCCTGACGAGCCACAAGCATGAACAAAGATCCAACGCATTGCAATTATCATCCGATAAGTGCCTAGTGGGCGTCACCCTGACCGGGGTTCCTAGATCCCTTTGATCACAGGTACCAATCGACGTGGCGATTCGCATGACACAGCGTGCCAGAGCCGCCGCAGGTGCTGCTTTGGCTGGGGAAAGTGACTCGGAAATTCAGTTCAAATCGTTTCAATGAGTTTAAAATGCAAAAGAGTTCAGTAGTAGTGTTGTTGGCCGATGGGTCCTGTTCGAACCTGAAGAAGGCTCTCCGCAATCAGGGGGATGACGCGATCGTAAATTTGGGTGTGGTTAGGTTAGGAATGTTCAGGGTTGGTCACTGCAAACGACTAACGAAAAATTAAAGCAACGCAGACTCCGTGTGCAGTATAACTTATTAGAGAATTGGAATGGAATTTAATCAAGGAAACGTTAGAATGAGCGGTTGATAAGTGAAGTTTTAAGAATACCGCACGGACAGCAGCGCCCACGACACGTGACCAATTAACCCCTGCTGAAACAATCGGGAACGGATTAAAAATTGGACCGAATGGAATAATAAATCGCCGAACCCACTTCTCTCTCTCTCTTCGAAGAACCTTCTTATTTTACCCTTCGGATAAAATTTCGAAGGCATACAACTAATTTACTGTAACTGTAAATATATAGCACCTCCTTTGCTTATTAAGATGCTTGGCGTATTATGTACCTCCTCCCACTTTATCCGGGATAAATCCGGCATGAAGTTTCCTTCCACTCTTATGTCTTTAAACTTTAGAGCTATATTCTTTCTTAATAGGAGCTTTGAACTATAGTCCCGAAATTTAGAGACAGGCCAATAGTTATAATAGAGCAGGGGTGAACAGCTATATACTCCGAGATCCTACGCTCGAATTCTGCGATTATCAAGCGACATTTCTCCAATTCGTCTGCCATCCCTCGTTGATCTTGGTGCTGCTTTGCGAGCACGACTTGCATTTCGCGAGCAGATTCGTGATCTGCAACTGTCCTTTCAAGAGTCTCTATCTTCTGCTGACTCTGACTCAGCTTCTCAGCCGAATCCAACTGTTGTCGCGACTCTTCCCGCGTGCGGTTTCTCTCTGCAATCTCAAGTTCATCAATTCTCTTCTGGTAATGTTCAATCTGCTCTAATGCGCTCCCTGTTACATATTAGACCTAAAATATGGTTTGAAGCGCAGGATTAGTAGGTTGCAATATCTTGGCTTCTAGAACATTCTAGGGCGCGCCCAAAAAGGCCATAACTTTCGTATTCTGCCAAACACGCGTCAGCCATGGAGCGCCATTTGGTTTGAAGATGGGAGGCCGCTTGTTGGATCTGTGCGATGTGCAACAAAACTACAGTCACTGTGGCATATTCTGCTGGCTTGGGTTGGGTTTGGGGTGGCTAAAATTAGCCGCTGACCACCATTCCATCCACTAGAGGGGGCTCAGAACGGGCTCCATATACTAAATATAGCCCTATCCTCGTCACTATTGCCCTCGCTAATGTCACAAATCTGCCTCTGATTTTGAATTTGATCCCTACACACTCACCTACGGAAGGAGTGAACCGAGAGCTAATCACGTGCATCAAAGCCGGAGGCTTTCTCCTTGCAAAACTTGAGAAGTTTGCAAAGGAGAAGCCTCCGTCGAGAATCTTCTCCGGAGCATCGCGATGTGCAACAAAAATCAATAATCAAAATATTTCCATATTAAATTTCTGCAGAAGTCACGTTCAATCCCCGACTAGCGCCTGGGTTCCATTGTCTTTGCACGGTTCTGGAGGGGACGGGGCGCATCGAAGGCTCCAGCCGCTACTGATTGTGGGTGGCACGTGATTTAGGTCAGGTGAGGCTGAAACCCACCCTACGTCGTCTGGATGACTAAGCTAGAGCTCACATGCCAGACTACTCCACAATCTGCGCAAACGCAGGATAGACGAAAGAACAGTCAGATGGATTGATAGTTTCTTGACAAATAGGAGCACGGTTATCAGTTTCGACGCGTTCAAATCAGAAGTATACCAGACGACAACTGGCATCCCCCAAGGATCGCCGCTATCGCCTATCCTATACTTGTATTACAACGCCGACTTAACCGAACTCCCGCACAAAAGCACGTGAGCCGACGAGAATCCGCACTTTTTCAAAAAAATTAGCATTTAATAACCACCTTATGAATCACGATAAAACTAAAGCGATAGCTGTAATTAATTAAGAAGTAAATATTTGTTTAATTAAAATATCTATGTGAAGCGTGCGGGCCAAGTAATTATCCGCGTAGCTATTCTACGCGCTTCTACTACCACGTCGACTACTAAGGGGGCTAGTATAACCACCGAACGTCTTGAGGATAGCTTCACTAGTACCTTTACTCTAGGGGCTGGTTTTAGTTACTTGGACACGGTTAGAGTAGCCTTTTTTGCCTTAGGAGTAGTAGAATTCTACTCCTCCTATAGTACCTTCTTAACTACCTGTCAAGCGCCCCCAAAGCAGGGAATCACAAAGAGAGTGCTAGAAGGTGGTATCGATGCCAGTATTGTATACGCTTCACAAGTGTCCTCTCCAA